>JARQOC010000004.1:587073751-587673751 GCA_033576535.1 Allobates femoralis
CATGGAACGAGGGCGGACATGGACCCTGAGAGAATGCCCCATATGACTAGATGGAGCCTAATTACCAGGGAAAATGTAAGTTATAAAATGCATTTTTGCAAGTATTAAATTGCACTTTATGCTCAGAAAGGGATGCTTAGGGCTATACCAGAAAGCTGCAGGGACAGCTAGCGATAGCTTAGGGGAGTCTAAAGTAGCTGAAAGGTTCCCTTTAAATTGTTTGCAGCTCCAACAGCAATCAGGAGGACTTGGTTTTTGGAGATAGGACAACGCCATATCTTGCATAGTGGGCGTTCTCAGGTACTGCAACTTTATTAATAGCTGTGGTGTAATGGCTCTGTACACTTTTAATAATAATAATAATAATAATAATAATATTATTACTATAGTGCCATTTATCCCACAGCGCTTTACTTGTAAAAAGGGGGCATCCATAAATAAGTACAATAAACATGAACAATACAGGCACAGATAGGTACAGGAGGGAAGAGGACCCTGCCCGTGAGGGCTCACAGTCTACAAGGGATAAGTGAGGATACAGTAGGTGAGGGGCGAGAAACCCTGCCTGCGAGGGCTCACAGTCTACAAGGGATAGGTAAGGATACAGTAGGTGAGGGGAGAGGATCCTGCCACGAGGGCTCACAGTCTACAAGGGATGGGTGAAGATACTGTAGGTAAGGAGAGAGGATCCTGCCCACGAAAGCTCACATTCTACATGGGAAAAGTGAGGATACAATAGGTGAGGAGAGAGGATCCTGCCCACGAGGGCTCACGTTCTACATGGGAAGAGTGAGGATACAGTAGGATAGGAGAGAGGACCCTGGCCACGAGGATCAACAGTCTATAAGGGATAGGTGAGGAGACAGTAGGTGAGGAGAGAGGACCCTGCCCACGAGGGCTCACAGTCTACAAGGGATGGGTTAGGATACAGTCGATGAGGAGAGAGGACCCTGTCCGGGAGGATTCACAGTCTATAGGATATAGGTGAGGAGAGAAGACCCTGCCCAAGAGGCTCACAGTCTACTAGGCATGGATGAGGATACAGTAGGTGAGGAGAGAGGACCCTGCCTGTGAGGGCTCACAATCTACAAGTGATGGGTGAGAATACAGTAGGTGAGCAGAGAGGACCCTGCCGCGAAGGCTCACAGTCTACGAGGATGGGTGAGGACAGTAAGTGAGGAGAGAGGACCCTGCCCAAGAGTGCTGACAGTCTACAAGGGATGGGTGAGGATACAGAAGGTGAGAAGGGAGCAACCTGCCCACGAGGGCTCAAAGTCTACAAGGGATGGGTGAGGATACAGTAGGGCGGACAGAGAACCCTGCCCACGAGGGCTCACAGTCTATGAGTATAGGGTGCCTTTGGACACCACAAAACCTGCAAATCATGGTGGAGGTGCCTGACTAACACTGATCTCACCTATCCTAAAAAACTATGTCCTGGAAAACCCCTTTAATTACCAGACCTCTTGCCAGATGGAAGATCAATAGTTATGGTGTAATGTAGTTGGGTGAGTCAATAAAGGCATCTTAGTGAATCGACTATGAGTGTAATACAGGGACTTATGTGGTGGGGACAGGGAGCAAGCACCTCAGTATTGTACAGAACGCTGGATATTAATCTGGCCATAGACATGATATTGTCAGCTGACAGACTGTCCACCCCAAGACTTTGGGGTCAAAGAGATGAACATTTGTCAGGCTCCTCTAGTGCCGCGTATCTCACAGATCTGTCTTGACCACATTGCAGCACCATAAACAGCAATGATGTGCTGCTTCCATTCACTTTTCATCTATTTCAAAATCTTCCATAGAAGTAAATAGAGACACACAGACATGCCCATCTCTGTGCTCATGACCCCGTGAGTTGGGACTCTGCTCTTCAAAGTCCTTAGTCCGGATCAGCAATTCTAATGGAGCATGGATCAGTGGAGCTGGGGTAACAATGGTGACAAATGGAGCAGAGTTGGAATGATGGCACAATGATGTACCAAAATTGACTCATTAATAAGGAACTGATGTAGCAGAGCTGCCACAGCGATGCAGCAGAATCGACTTATTTCTGAGGAACTGATGTAGCAGTGGTGACACAGCGATGTAGCAGAATTGACTAATTGATTAAAAACTGATGTAGTAGAGCTGCCACACCGATGTAGCAGTATGTACTCATTGATGAGGAACTGATGTAGCTGAGCTGAGTTTGCAACAGACGGCCAATATAGCAGAGCTGGCACAGTGATGTAGTGGGGTTGACTAATGCTGGCTTCACACCACGGTTTTTGCCATCCTGTTCTGTTCATGTTTAAAAGAACAGAACAGGATCGTTTTTAGCCTCTTATGTATCTCTATGGTGCCGGATTGGTCATAAATGGCCATCCGGTTTTGTGAATTCAGTCCCGGATTCTTTTCTGTCTTGTTTTTTCCAGGAGCCAGAATCGGAAGCTTCTCCGATTTTGGGCTCTGGTGCAAAAAATGGACCAAACCGGATAGAAACGAATCCGGGGCGATCCGGCGCCTATAACATGGGAGTCTATGGGCGCCTGATCTGGTAAAAAATCGGATTGTTTCCTGGATCCGATTTTTACAAAACGCATGCTCTAAAATCCTGCCGTCCACAGTTCAGCACATGGACAGCAGTATTTCATACACAGTCTGTGAATTCAGCAGACTTCAGCACCATGGACAGCAGCATTTCATACACAGTCTGTGAATTCAGCACCATGGACAGCAGTATTTCATACACAGTCTATGAATTCAGCAGACTTCAGCACCATGGACAGCAGCATTTCATACATAGTCTGAATTCAGTACCATGGACAGCAGTATTTCATGCACAGCCTGTGAATTCAGCACCATGGACAGCAGTATTTCATACACAGTCTATGAATTCAGCAGACTTCAGCACCATGGACAGCAGCATTTCATACATAGTCTGAATTCAGCACCATGGACAGCAGTATTTTATGCACAGCCTGTGAATTCAGCACCATGGACAGCAATATTTCATACACAGTCTGTGAATTCAGCAGACTTCAGCACCATGGACAGTAGCATTTCATACATAGTCTGTGAATTCAGCACCATGGACAGCAGTATTTCATGCACAGCCTGTGAATTCAGCTACATGGCCAGCAGTATTTCATGCATAGCCTGTGAATTCAGCACCATGGACAGCAGTATTTCATGCACAGCCTGTGAATTCAGCACCATGGACAGCAGTATTTCATGCACAGCCTGTGAATTCAGCACCATGGACAGCAGTATTTCATACACAGTCTGTGAATTCAGCACCATGGACAGCAGTATTTCATGCACAGCCTGTGAATTCAGCACCATGGACAGCAGTATTTCATGCACAGCCTGTGAATTCAGCACCATGGACAGCAGTATTTCATACACAGTCTGTGAATTTAGCAGACTTCAGACCATGGACAGCGGCAGAAAACGAATCAAACAGGATCGGAGACCATATTGGCCACACTTTTCAGCACATCCTGTCCTGTCCGTACCTGTACAGGTGCTCCTGCATAAAACAGGATCCACCCGGATAGACTAAAACCATGGTGTGAAGCACAGCCTAAGTGATGATAAACTAATGTAGCAGAGCTGAGTTGCCAAAGGGGGGTCAATACGCAGAGCTGGCACAGGAATGTAGCAGAATTGACTCAGCGATGATCAACCGATGTAGCAGAGCTGAGTTTCTAATGGAGGATCATTGCAGCAGATCTTGTACAGCGATGTAGCAGAATTCACTCATCAATGAGGAACTGATGAAGCAGAGCTGAGCTTGCAATAGAGAGGTGATGTAGCAGAGCTGGCACAGCCATGTAGCAGAGTGGACTCGATGATGATCAACCAATGTAGCAGAGATAAGTTTATAATAGAGGATCAGTGTAGGAGAGCTGGTCAGCGATGTAGCAGAATTGACTCAGTGAATAGAAACTGGAGTAGCTCGTGTAGCATTTCTGTAACCACGAAATAGCAGAGCTGAACAGTGTGGGTTGGTGTCGTAGCGATGGGACCATGATGACTGGAATAGCAAAGTTGAGTTATATCCAATGACACTCCCTTAAATGGATTCACCAGGATTAAAGGACATTCCCTCTACACAGGACGACTTACTGATCTCTGCCCCATCAGTCCCACTGACAATGATGGGAGTTGTAGTGCACATGCTGGAGCTCCGCTACATCCAGACAAAACCCATCCTTGAGATTGGGGGGTGCCCCACAGTCGACCCACCGGTCATCAGTAAATTTAAGAGATAAACTATTAACCTTTAATTACTGGGCCATTTTTTAGTTTTGCCCGTTTGATTTTTCCCCCTCTTCTTCTTTAAGAAACATAACTTTTTTCCATATGTTTTGATCGCTTTTTATTAGATTTCATTTTTTTATGAGCAGGGAAGCTCATTGACTGAAAAATGATAATTCTGTTGTTTTACTTTACTCCTTATCTTTAATGAATGGCGTCGAAAGCGGATTTTTTTTTAGTGTCAAAAGGGAGGTAGTAACAACAACGATGATATAATGTCAGTATCTTTTTAAACACTTTTTCCCCTTAACAAGAAAAGACTGTGGCACTCATCCTATGTGCACTGGTGCACGCTGAAACACTACACAATGTAACAAAAAGTCAGCTGCACTCAATGCTAACTCATGCTTATTTTAATCTAGAAATGCTTTACAGCTAGTGAACTATGAAAATGGGACCCCTTAGATAGTATGTATGGCCATATATTCAACCGCCCAGTAGCCACGTTAAGGTGTGTTCCTTGTCCTGGATCCAAACCTACTTTCCAGAGAGAGGCTGAGACTTATAATACAGGTATGAAGGCAGGTTAGGACCCAGGGCTACTCTGCGGTTGTATATATGGCCATGTGTACAACTCCCTAGTAACCACGTCAAGATTTGTCCCCTGTACTGGGTCCTAACTTGCCTTCATACCTGATCTATAAGTCGCAGCCTCTCTCTGGAAAGTAGGTTAGGACCCAGTACAGGGACACGAGTTGACATGGCTACTGGGCTGTTAAACAAATGGCCATATATATGAGTGCCCAGTAGCCATATCGAGGCATGTCCCCTGTATTGGGTCCTAACCTGCCTTCATACCTGTATTATAAGTCTCAGACTCTCTCTGGAAAGTAGGTTAGGACCCAGTACAGGAGACAGGCCTCAACATGGCTACTGGGCTATTAAACACATGGCCATATATATGACCGCCCAGTAGCCACATCCAGGCGTGTCCCCTGTACTGGGTCCTAATCTGCTTTCCAGAGAGAGGCTGAGACTTATAATACAGGTATGAAGGCAAGTTAGGACTCAGTATAGGGGACACACCTCAACATGGCCACTGGGCGGTTGTACACATGGCCATATATACAGCCGCCCAGTAACCACGACGAGGTGTGTCCCCTGTACTGGGTCCTAACTTGCCTTCATACCTGATTTATAAGTCTCAGCCTCTCTCTGGAAAGTAGGTTAGGACCCAGTACAGGAACACGCCGTGACATGGCTACTGGGCAGTCGTATATATGGCCCTCTAGGCTCCGGTGCTATTGTAACCCCTGCAGCGGTCTGGGGGTGTAAGTGAAGTGACTGTCTCCTACGAGGCTCAGCTTTAGGAATACATGGCGATGCTGGGGGTCTTCAGTAGGTAATCGGTTGCCATGGTAACACATCGGTGCCAAACCGGTTGCACCTCTTGAGCCAACCCATTTCCCAGGTCTCGGATGCGGATGTTAATCATTTATATTTGCAGATTTTTTTCTTTTTAGGAAGTTTTTATATAAATACTGATGAAAGCGATGGTGCGACACTTGTTGCATGTGAGACAAGTCTACTCTGTAAGCAGAACTAGGGCAGGTGTGTCCACGTTACATAACCTCCAGCCTGGCAGCAGCTACTAATAGCTACAAGCAGGGGATTATACTGGGCTCCTGACAGACGATTACCGCGGAGGGATACACCTGAACCCAAATATCTGCACCTCACCCCCTGAAATTTGCCCCAACTCACGTCTAACCCACTTACACTACTGCGCATGCGCAGTTCAGAAGATAAAGAACGCATCTAAAAACGTGCTCATCCGGGAGCTTTCTAAGCTCCTCCCTCTCCCATGACGTCACAGATAAACATAACCTGAGTCAAAACAGAGTGCCCGGGTGCCGGTTTTATTGTAAATAAGCCTAAATTCACGGTGTATAACGGTAACAGTGATAATGACTTGCGGCGAATCACCGGCGGAGGGATCTATTGCTATAGCGTGGGCGTTGTGCGACGAACACACTTGAGAAACGTGAGCGCTGAAGGGCACGTGATAATCGTCCGGCCAATCAGGAGAGGTGGGTGGGGCTTAGGTGACGTGCAGTGCGGTGTGCTGAAGGGCACGTGATAAGGGCCTGGCCAATCAAGAGAGGTGGGCGGGGCGTAGGTGACGTGCAGTGCGGTGTGCTGTAGGGTAGTGCGCACTTGGCTGGGGACAGTCGGAGGCGGTGGTCGCGGTTTGTAGTTGGTGGTCGCTCTCTGTTATCTCCGTTCTGGAGCTGCTTTTTCCTCTGTGCACACAATGTTAGGGAGAGCACTGCTACACTCAAATATCCAGGCAGAGCCCCCACTGTGTTTCCTGTCTACAGAGGAGGGGCGCAGAGGCTAAGCAGCCCCCAACACTCCCCAAAAGAACACCATACCCCCCATCATTCATACTGGAACACCATGACCCTGAGCTGTACCTGACTCCCAACACCAACTGAAAGAAGAAGCCTGAGCTGGACATAGTGAACAAAAGTCACAGCAAACCCCCCCTATAAAGAAGAAGGACCCAAACATGGGGTCAATGCCGTGCACTGGTTCAGGAAGGGGCTACGTCTCCACGACAACCCTGCCCTGAAGGAGTGTATCCAGGGGGCTGATACTGTCCGATGTGTCTACATCCTGGACCCCTGGTTCGCAGGATCCTCCAATGTGGGGATCAACCGGTGGAGGTAAGATACCAAACATTGGGGTGGAACCACTTAAAGAGATTATTCATTCTTAGAGGGGGCAAATCCAGAGGTCCCAGAGCATGGTCTTCCATATATATATATATATAAAAATTTTATTATTAGTTATAATATTGTTATTGTATATATAATAATATTATTAATATTGGCTGCTACCACCCAAACGCTGATAGACACCCCATACCACTTAAAGGGATTGTCCATCCTTATAGGACTTGTCACTCAGAGAGGTGCCATCCCCAGAGGTCCTGTAGTTGGGACCACTCAATTGGTGTCTCTCCCCACCGAAACCTTTGGTCGTGCCCAACTAACCCATCCATTATGTTATTTAGGAGAATCAATAGGGTCCCAAAAAGTCTTGACACTTGGGGTCAGACTAGTTTCAGGGTCCGCCCTCTCTAGGTGCTTCCTACCAACCTATCGGAAAATCTGAACTTTTAGGTATAGACGACAGTGATCAATAAGTCTTCATACCCCAAAGAACAGGCTTCCAATATTTGTAAAGACTGACTGTGGAATTCTATTTATTTTTTGTATTTAAGAGGGTTTTTTAAATATTTTTTTTTTTACTGTAAATGTATGATTAGTTTATAAATTCATAATGATATATCTAAAATGTTAGTGTATGTTTTACCATAGATTTTGTTTTTATAAAAATATTGTGATAGAATCTATAAGAATAGAATATATTTTTTGTAGTTTTTTTTTTTTGTTTTTATGATTGTGTAGGAGATATGTGAACTTTAACTTTTTTAAGAGTTATTTACATTTTTCTTTAGAATCTATATATAATCATAAAATAAATCTTAATATAAGATTGTAAACAAAAATAAATCTTAAAGGCCATATATATCTTAAACAATTGTAATAAAATGTATACAAATAATTACAATTGTTTAGGGGATATATGTAAACTTTAAAAAACAAACAAGTTGAAGATTTATTGTTTTTTTTTCTGTCTGGATTCTTTCCTCATTTATTATGATTTTCTGTATAATACTTGTTTAGTTTGTTATATGTTTATATAAAGATGGCGGTGTCTTTATATAATAGGGAGGGTTCACATATTTGCCACCAGATGGCTTCGGATATAAAGTTGTGCTATGACTGCAATGTAGGTCACATATTGTCCTTGGTGCTGGAGTATCTGGGTGTGTTGTCTCTTGGCTTCACCCCTGGCACTTGGTGCCTATGTAAGGCCTCCTGCCACCTGGGATATCTGCAGTTTATACAGCACTCTGTGCCTATGTAACTCCTCCTGCCACCTGGGATATCCGCAGTTTATACAGCACTCGGTGCCTATGTAATGCCTCCTGCCACCTTGGTATCCGCAGTGTACTTGTGCCACCTGGGTATCCACAGTGTATAATGCACTCAGTGTCTGTCTGGTTGGCTGGGGCTGTGACAACCAGAGAGTTATGTAAAAGGGTGTAACAATGTCTGTGCAGAGCTTATTTTGCTCTCGCCGGCTGCGCCGTCCATTGCACTTTCTTGCCAAGTTGTATTGGACTTGGCACGTCAGAACTACGGGGATCTATGGATCTGCTTTGCTTCAGCACCACAGCTGACTCTGGCGTATCAAATGTGGTAAAACTACAATTCCCAGCTTGCCCTGAGAGCCCATGAGCCACGTTTTAACATCATCTAAGTGACCCCTAGGCATGCTGGGAGATGTAGTTTCACCACTGCTATAAGGATTTGGTGGAGTTTTCGGATGTTCGGTGTGATACAACCCAGAAAAATATCTGTTTAACCCTGCCCTCTGTTCCGTCAAAAATGACCGAATTTGAAGGTTTTTGATTTCATTTGTTTATGAACAACCATGTTCACATACAGTATAATAATGCGACAGGTATTCAAATAAAACACTTAAATTGGCTAAAAATGAAGACTTGTAATGTTCCGGTCTTTTTTTTACCAGACCTATTAAAGTGTTTAGTAGACCCGAACAGAACAGCAGGGTTAAGAGTCAGCGCTTTTGCATTCCATGTTACATTGGTTTTGTAACGGCACCAGGTGAACGTTCACCGACCGCTCCTGCCAGCGATTTTGCTGCTCTTCTTTTTCCAGGTACTTCTGTGACAGGCGATTCCCCGCAGCTGGACGTCGGGGTGACAGCTGTCAATCAGCATGTTGTCAATGGCCCCGCCCTGTCAACACAGCGGAAAGGAAGACTGTCAATGTGACATCAGTAGAAGCCGCAGTGATGCCGGCAGGAGCGGTCTTATGAGCCCACAGAGATGGGTGTCAGGCAGAGCAGGCGGGTAGTTGGTGTCTGCTGCCTGTCATTTTTTAAGGTTGACATGAAGTCCATGTAGTTCAACCTAACATTGATGCAGAGGAAGGGGAAAAATGTGACAAACACAAAGGCCCCTTTCACATCAGCGCTAAGCGCTGATCGCAGCAGTTACGGTGAAAAAACCACCACTACTGCGATTACCGCATAATGGACGCACTTGTGGTTCACTTGCGGCAAGCCCCATGCAATATGTCTGAGGCTTGCAGTAGGTGTGCGGCAAGTGCGGTTTTGGCAGATGCGGCCGCAAAAAAAAACGCGGTTGACTGTGGTTTTTTTCGCGGCTGAATCTGCCGCAAGTGCCGAAACCGCAATTATACCGCACCTGCCGCAAGCCCCCTAGACAGAGCATGGGGCTTGCCGCAAGTGCGGCCGTTATGCGGTAATCGCGGCAGTGGTGTTTTTTTCACCGCAACTGCCGTGATCAGCGCTTTACCGCTGGTGTGGAAGGGGCCTAAAATAGACTGTCCCAGAAAACCCCTTTTAAAGTGACCCTGAACCCAGAAGCCAACCCCACATCCCCTTCATACCTATGCATGCAGCTTGTGAAGCTGCTGCCATCCATCCATGAATCTTGCAAAACCGCTGGGGCATTCTTCATAAATCATAGTTTTCATATCTCATTTCTGGGCGTTTCTGTGAAATTTTAAAGCCGCAGCAGGCGGGCTTGTGTGCCGCTCTCCCCCTCCTTCTCCGGAATCCTGCACGCCCATGGCTGCGTGCATAAACAACAGAGAGGCGGCTCGCCTCATAGTATGGGCGGTGAAGCCGGTGTGACGCGTATTACGTCATACCGGCTTCACCGCCCATACTATGAGGCGAGCCACCTCTCTGTTGTTTATGCACGCAGCCATGGGCGTGCAGAATTGCAGACAGGGAGGGGAGAGCGGCACACAGGCCCGCCTGCTCCGGCTTTAAAATTTCACAGAAACGCCCAGAAATGAGATATGAAAACTATGATTTATGAAGAGTGCCCCAGCGGTTTTGCAAGATTCATGGATGGATGGCAGCAGCTTCACAAGCTGCATGCATAGGTATGAAGGGATGTGGGGTTGGCTTCTGGGTTCAGGGTCACTTTAAATAGGTTACATTACAAGTGGAAACCAAAGTTTGCATCTGTTCAAAATCTGGTTTGTATAAATACAAAGTTTCTATCATAACTGAGGTGTGAACAAGGCTTCATCTATAGCCCTAATATTAAACAGTTATTCGACACATCATAGAGCCACAGGTCAGACATCAGTGGGCTATAGTTCTGTATAGCCTGATCACGCACCGCCCCACCCATCCTCCTTTTCAGTGCAGGGTAGTAAAGCACAAGTTAGAACATAATGACGACATAGGAACATGTCCGTTCTCCCTGAGCGCTGTGATAATTTAATTTATGCTGTGGTGGATTGAATTTGCAGGTAACGAGATTTCTGAACAGCTTCTGGCGCTGAATGGGCTTTTTGTATAAAAATAGCAGGAGTTAAGTGTGAGACAGCTGAGCTCGTCAGGGCCACGTGTTGCCTCCAGCAGAGGTTTGTGGCTGAGTCTGTGGCGTGTATTGTGATGGGCAGATGCCTCATGTAGGGTGTCCGATTAAAGAGAATGTCAGCAAATTTTAACATATAGAAAGCGCTTATTCCCTGTCCCTCCCCCAAAGAGATCCGAAGTGCCAGTCATAGAAATTTAGAGAAAAAGCCTTTTGCAAATGAGGCAGGAAGTTCATTGGGGGCGTGTCAACCACTTGGGCTGCTCCCTCCTGTCTGTGTTGTGTTTTTTTTTTTTTTTTTTTTTTAACAGTAAATTTCTCATGACTAGTACATTGGATCTCTACAAAAAAGGCACCATTTTTATCAGGAAAAAAGGTATGCATCCGTATGACCACTCCCATTTGTGAAAACCTGTTGTGTTCCCTTTTCATGAGTGTTAAAGGGAACCTGACCCCTATGAAACCCGCCCCTAGACAATTTATACCTGTCCCTGCACCTCCAGGAATGCATTGTAGGCATCCCTTTGTGTAAAAAAAAAGGTATTTGTAAAGTATCTAAAAGTGCTTTTATTACCTTGCTTTCTGCGGCTTCTCAGTGCTTGAGAAGTCGTACAGGGTGTTCCCTGTGGCTTCTCAGCACAGCCTGCAGATCACTTATTCACGCCCAGATGGACGTGCTAATGTATTGTGAGCTCCTCGCCCCCCTCCATGGGCGGTATAGGCTGTATGACGCTATTTGTGTCATATCAATTTCATAGGACTTCGCGCTGTGCATGTGCGAGTTTGCTCTACGGCAGCTAGTCTGGGATTAGCTGCCGCAGAGCCAACTTGCGCATGCGCAATGTGCAGCGCGAAATCCTATGATATGGATATGACGCGAATAGCGTCATACAGCCTATACCGCCCATGGAGGGGGCGAGGAGCTCACAATACATTAGCACGTCCATCTGGGCGTGAATAAGTGATCTGCAGGCTGTGCTGAGAAGCCACAGGGAACACCCTGTACGACTTCTCAAGCACTGAGAAGCCGCAGAAAGCAAGGTAATAAAAGCACTTTTAGATACTTTACAAATACCATTTTTTTTTATACAAAAGGATGCCTACAATGCATTCCTGGAGGTGCAGGGACAGGTATAAATGGTCTGGGGGCGGATTTTTAGGGGTCAGGTTCCCTTTAAGCATTAAAAAAAAAACATTTACCACCTATATGATTAAAATATTATTTCTGGAGTCCGATCAGTTAAAATTAATGTGAATCCTGTGTCCAAACTCTGCAGTGACATTGAAGCTGGCCGAATCCAGTGATTTGGCCAGCACTGGAGCAGCGCTTACAAGCTCCATAGTCACAATGTTGTACGTGCTGCGCTCCTTGCCTAGGAGATGGGTTGTTGCTGAGGTGGCCTCAGAAAATGAGCAATAAGCAGCAGAATTAAAAATCCCTCAATTTGAGATTTTATAAAATGCAAACTCTACTTTCCAAACTTTACCAATTTATGGTTACCGGATAAACCCTTAAGTGAAATAGAACTGTCACACATAGCTATTGCCACATTAGTAGGAGGAATCCCCCATCTTGTGAGCGGTAGGAGCCCCAGTGATCGTACCTTTTCCCTGATAGGTGGGTGATGGGGTGTTTTGGGTCCAAGCTGTTAAGGCCTCGTGCACACATTGAGCGTTTGGTGAGATTTTTACCTCAGGATTTGGAGGCAAAACCAGGAGTGGAACAATCAGAGGAAAAGTATAATAGAAACACATCACCCACTCCTGGTTTTGGCTACAAATCCTGAGGTAAAATACCAACTGCTCAACGTGTGAACATTACCTTATAGAAATACGTCACCTCTTCTGTATTATCACCCACTCCTGGTTTTTGGCTACAAATACTGAGGTAAAAAACTCAAGTACTCGATGTGCACGTGGCCTTATTGCGTATCAGTGGATGTAGTTTTATTGTCCACACATTGAGTATTTGGTGAGGTTTTTTTTACCTCAGGATTTGTAGCCAAAACCAGGTGAAAAGACACCAAATGCTCAAGGTTTGCATGTGGCCTAAAATACAATTGCCCCAAGAGCCACGTGCACACCTTGAGTTTTTGGTGAGGTGTTTTTTTACCTCAGATTGTTCCACTCCTGATGTTGGCGACAAAAACAGGCATGAAACATTCACCAAATGCTCACTGTGGGCTCGTGGTCTTAAAGTCAGCAGGTAGTAGGGCATCTGTTCCACCCCTAGACTAAGTGCACACATTGAGTATTTGGTGAGTTTACCTCAGGATTTGTAGCCAAAACCAGGAGTGGGTGATAAATACAGAAGTGGTGATGTGTTTCTATAAGGCCATGTTCACACATTGATTATTTGGTGAGTTTACCTCAGGATTTGTAGCCAAAACCAGGAGTGGGTGATAAATACAGAAGTGGTGACGTGTTTCTGTTAGACTTTCCCTCTGATTCTTCCACTCCTGGTTTTGTCTACAAATCCTGAGGTAAAAAACTCATCAAATACTCAATGTGTGAACATGGCTAAGGTTTTAATCAAAGTACCTACTAATGAGATGAGACTTTCCTTCCTAGACAGATATAAATCTATGTCTATATAGGGGCAATGTTAATCATGGCTGAATGTATCCTGAGTAGCTGATTCCTGGGATTGTTTGCTTTGGTGCCTATGAAACTTCCTGATGGCGCACCACCAGAAAAATCCACCTGTATTATCAGCTGAACAGTCAGGGCTTCCAGCTGTTACTGTATGGGTTACTTGCACTGATACATTGTAGCAGACTGTCAAAACAGGAGAGGTTTGTAAAGTGTCTGGACTGGATACAATTGTAGCAAACCCTCCACTGTGATGTTCCCAGCAGCTTCGCTACAGAGGGCACAATATTTCAAGTCCAAAGCTGAGCATGAGGAGGTCTAGATGGCTCATGGTAGGTGAAGGGCTCCTGTCACAGGTTTGGCATTGGAGATTCAGGTTTCACCTCTCCATTTTTTTTTTTACAGTCACTGACAGCATGCAGAGGTCTTATCTGCAATAAATATGATTTAATTACAGAAGATGGCAATAAAAAAAATCTTAGTGACTGGTCCGTCCCTGGTGTCTATGGGTAGATAGATTGCAGGTGATATCTGCAGCCTGAGACATTTGGGTGCCAGGATGAGAAACGCTGCATTGATGGCAGTGCCCTGTAACTAAGGGTGGCACAGCGAATACTGACACAGCTACAGGAATAGGTTTTTAGCTGTGTGCATCGGGAGTGAATCATCTGGAGCACTGACTGCATTGTGGACAGTCTCTGTGCAGGCACTGGTTATTGTTTCCATCGTTCACCCATGGTCAATTCTGGGATAGGTGACCCGTCCCTTCCATGGTTCATGGAAAGTTTTTACAAAGGAGCTGACACTCGCTGGATCCTCCTACAGGCACACAGATTCTGCAGAGTTCGGATTGTGGTCAAGCCTCATGACACTTGGACTATATGTTGTTGGCTGGAGGATCGTTTTGGAGCATTGTTGCAGCGGCAGATCCATGTCAGTGACAGTGGGGTCACTGCCAGATGCTTTCCAGCGGACACAGTGTGCTGGTGAAACAGACACTGAACCTGTACGATGGGAAGCATCTAGTTTTATCTTCATTCTCTTGTATTGGCTTGTATCCTGTGGCTTTATTCAGAAGATCGTTTGAGAAGACTTTGTGCCGTAGAGGCAACGAGGGGGAAGAACCCACTGAGAAGAACTCAGAAACAGCAGTGAGTCCCTATAACTTGGGTATAGAGGGGCAAAAACAGTGTATTGTCCTCTTTTATCAGCCATTAAAAGATACAACTGCTGTCCCTCAATGTTGAGGTTGGCCCATCTCAGAATACACCTTTTAAATGGGCTTTAATAGTTTGGGGTCCATAAAGTGCAGCAGTCTAGCCACAGTGCACCGTGACCAGAGGCTCTCCTCTTTTAACGTAAATGGGGTGTAAACATCAATGTGCGATTGATCACTGAGTCATCCTGCTCCCCGGCAGACTTGTGCTTTCAGCTGTGAAGCACACAGTCTTCAACTTGCTGTCATGTAGACGCTGATTCACAGGAGACTCCTGACGAAAGAGAACAAATCGCCCCACTGGATAGTAGGGGCAAGATCGGAAACTCTTCTCCAGAGCCATGTATGGAGCAAACCATAAGGGCGGAGGGTATTTGCACGTGCAGTGAATTTTTGCAGGAATCTGAGGTTTTCTGTATTTCGGTGACATTCATGATCACATGCTTTCATCAGGTTATCTACATCTCAATCAGATGGATGTGGAGATGAGGAATGAATGGTTACCACCAATTCTTCCAAGCAGAGGGTGATCCTTATGGTCAGGGTAGTTTTCGGTTTACCCCGAAGATCTGCAGTTGCTAATTTGGTTCTAGAGCCGTTGTCCTAATTCACCCCTGCCAAGGAGCACCAAGGGGCCATTAGATGGTCCAAGCTCTGTCACCGTGGGGCGTTCAGTTTTATATCATGGCATTGGGCAGAACGAGCTTCTGTCTGGCTATGATGGCATTGAACAAAATGCCACCAAGGCAATATAAGCCCTGAGCCCAAGGATCCGCTCTGTGCCCCTGATTACTGAGCGAGACATTAAAGGGATGAAAGGACTTTAAACATTATTTTGCTATGAATCAGAATTTATACATTGGGATCAATTATAGGGGATGTCTGTGGTATGATAAACCTGGGTGCTTGCTTTCAATAACCGCACCATTTGTGATCATGGGTTGTGTCCATGTATTGCAACCCAGCCCCATTAAAGTGCATGGAGTGAAGCTGCATTGATTGCTTCATGCAACCTGAGGCCAGGGGTAGAGATTTTTTTCTGTCTTTCTATTCCTTGGGCACCCACTTTAATTGTAGTGATGCATAAATTTAAGGGCCGCTTTACACACACCAACTTCTGTGTCCAACTTCTGAACAGATCTCTGGTTGCAGTGAAATCATGGATACATTGTTACATTTGTACACAGCCACAAAATGGAGCAATGTGTCCATGATTTCACTGCAACCTGAGGTCTGTTCAGAAGTTGGACACAGAAGTTGGTGTGTGTAAAGCGGCCCTAAGACTTTAGTATACTTTGGTTGTATTTCTTTTTCATACATGTAGGGCAAGTGGAAGCATTACATTAATGGACAGCAGTGCGGTAGTCTGTATGTATTGTTGCAGGCCGGTGTAGGAGCAATGGGCAAGACCCCCTGCAATCTAACCTAAGGGTACCGTCACACTAGGTGACATCGCTGGCGATTTCACAGGCAACGCAGGGGCAAGGCCTATCGCCAGCAACAGCGCCGGTGAGTCGAACAGTGTAAAACGTCGATAATTTGCCGAAAAATCGTCTTGGAGTGGTCGCTTGGTTTCGCAGCACTGCTCTGAAACCAGGCGACCACTCTCAGGCGATGTGTACACATCGCCCCATGTAACATGGCAATTGGCGATGTTATAGGCGATGGGAGTCATAGGCTCCTATGTTACAGGATTGCGCTGGGGTTTGTAGACACCCCAACGGCGATGTCGCCTGTAATATCGCCAAAGCGTCGCCGGAGGTATCGGCACATGTAAACACGCGACAGCGACGCTGGCGGGGTGCCAAAAAGGTTCACACTCCCGTGCGTCGCCGGCGATATCACCGGCGATGTCACCTGTTGTGACGTACCCTATGGGTGTATTCATGCGACCGTATAAATCCAAGTTCGAAATGGGCGCAACAGCTTCATAGAAATTTAAGCCAGTCAGTCCAATATCTGACAGATTTATACCCCCTTTCTCCACTTGAGAAAGACACCTTTAGTGTCGAAACATGTTGTGGCGAGGAGACCTGTAACTTCTACTGTTCACAATAAATTTGAAAGGTAATATTCGATAAGAGCCCAGTGCCTGTTTCTGTCCCTAGCGCTCATTATATCATACCTTTTTACCTCATATCGTGCTCAATTCCTCCCTTTGGGGAGTGTGGTTTGAGAGCAGCTCTGGGACAGGATTTGGTCAACACAGAGGAGCTGCCCTTCCCTGGGCTCCTGATCTCTGGGAGAGACGTTGAAGTTCCATAAGGAAAGGCTTCTCTACACGTAGCAACGGATTTATGCCTGCGGTTAAATCTCACCTCAAATCATCAACCTAGTTGTGCAGGGGGCGCAACTAGAAAAGGTGAGTGACATATCAATATAACCCCTTGCTTCGGCTAATTTGCACAGTGTGGCGCAACAATTTTTTGGTTTTTCTTTTCCATACCCCCTAAATATGGAACATTTAATATTCTAAACTTGGGGAACACCTTTCACGTATTTAATGTGAACATGTGGTTCTCAATATGATCGACTCGTTCGTCAACTAACCAGAAGATTTATGTTGGTGAAAAAAAAGAAATTATTGTTTGCAGCTTATCACGCCATGAAAGTAGGATATGCTGCCAACGATACATGTGTGGACTTGCAGAACCACTATTCTGTTCCTAGACTTTTAGGTGTGGGTTTATGGGGAAAAGTTGTCCAATCTAAATGGTCTCACTCTATAGAGGACAGCTGCTTTTTAGTTGGTAATGACTTGATTTGATGTCTTCTTCACCCACCCCACCCCTCCATCAAGGGACTGAAGCCCCCATACGCATCAGACAGTGGTCAGATGTTTCGGCTTCCAGCTTTCTTTCCAGAATACCTCTTGCACAGGTGCGCTTTGCTCGGTTTGCATTTTGCAGTAAACAGAGTTACAGGTTGATGGGTTCAGAATGTCCATATAGAAGAGTAAATCATCATGTGCTTGTTATGGGGTCAGATGTCTCTGCATATTCACACCCGCACAGCTGCTCAGAGTATCCAATGTTTGCTGTGTCTTGGACGGCGCTTTTCATGCATTTATTCCTGGTCTGCACAATGGTGATCAGCACAAGAGGAAACATTTATTCATGTTATTTGCGAATAACAAGAGGCTTCAAAAGCTGCTCGGGTTATTTAATGATGTTTTGTGCTCGGCTTTCCATGAATTTACTGTAAGACATTGCTGACTCCATGAATAAACTCGTGTGAATTATTGATAAATGTCGCCGAAGCTTTTGGAATATTCTGTAATATGGATTTTGCTAACGGGGTTCCCATGTTGGGTTGGGGGGGGAAGGGGGGTAAATCAAGGGACTCAGAAAAAAAAAATAAGTTAAAAGGTCCTTGAAGATGATGTCCTTAATTAGATATGAACCCATAACTCAAAAAGCAGCACTAACCAGTGAGCCACCGTGCTGCCCTAATGGATTCTCAGTTTGTTCATTTTTGCAGCCAGCGATGCAGAAGACACTGTCAAAATTGTAATGAAACCCAATTGAAAATATTTTTTTATCCTCATTTACGTCCACCTTGATGGGTTTCCTTTGAAAACAGATTATCAAGAGGACTAGGAGTCACGTGTAGGGTAGTCCAGCTAATCTGTGTAACGACTCCACTGATTGGCAGTTTGCTTCCTGCGCACTATGTACAGCAATCCATGGTGTGGGTGGGGTTATACACAATCCGTGGTGTGGGCAGGGTTATACATGGCTCAGCATTCCAAGCTCTGCTAGATGTGCAGCAGAGAAAACAGGGATTGTATCAAAACTGCGTCAACCAGCTCAGTAAGTGACACATTGCTGGAATCAGCAGGGCTGTGGAGTCTGTTAGATCCAGGGAAAATGAGGAGTCTAAGTTTGAGTCGGAGGTTTGGCTTACCGACCCCTCAGCTCTGGGAACCTGGGTCTCTTCCCCTAAATCATGCTGCTGCTGCTGCTGCTCTCAGATTACATGGCACAATCCTACTGACAGATTCCTCTTAAAGGGATCCTGTCACTAGTTTTGGGGGTTCTAAACTCTGTTCACCTTTTAACGTGATGAAATTGGGGTTCCTGAACCCCTTTATATCTCCAGACATCCCCCTGCATACCTCAGAAATAGAGATTCATTATGTCTCGCGCCATATGCTAATTTATTTTGTGCGTCATATGTGGGTCTGCAGATTGAGGTCAACGCCTCTGCGCTCCTTGCCAACACAGTCCCTCCGGAGTGTGTGCAAGTAGATGACATGGCAATTTCGCCAACACAATCCAAGTCTCACGCCTGCCCAGTGGGGTCTCATTGTGGCCTATTGAACAGCCAGTGATTCCATTGCGCAGGCGCAAGACCTCTGTCTCTCATCAGCTGCACAGTGCACGAAGTCTCGCGCCTGCACAGTGGAATCACTGATTTTTCAGTAGGGCACAGTGAGGCACCTGCACAGGCGTGAGAGTTGGGAATTGTGTGGATGACGTCGCTATGTCATACACTTGCACACAGTCAGGAGGGTCGCAGCTTCCATGGAGCCGGGCAGTGCTGACCGCAATCTGCAGACCCTCATATGACCCATAAAAGAAATTTGCATATGGCGCGGGACAGTATACAACTTTGAGGTATGTAGTGGGATGTCTGGGTGTATAAAGCAGTTTCAGCAACCCCAATTACATGATGTTAAAGGTGGTGGGTAGTGTTTATAACCCCCAAAACTGGTGATAGGTGCACTTTAAGGTTAAAGAGGTAATTTAATTCCTATAGCCCCTGTCGTTATGCCTTATAGAAGGGGTCACACCATGGACTTCTGATCTTCACATAGGCTTGGTAACCCCCCCCCCCCCCCCCCCCACTTATCAGACATTTGTTGGTCTGTAAATACAAAAGGTTGGAGTACTCCGAAATAAAGTGTAAATGTTACTCCCAAATCAGAAGTAATGGTGACACATTTTGGATTATGGCACCTTCCTAAGCCAGTCTGTATAGGTAGATGGTGTCCTGGGGTCGGCCTCTCCGCTCCCCACCTACAGACATAACGGTAGACCACGTATTCCGTTGCCCGATGACTCCGCTCACAATTCAGGCTTTGACCCATTTTCTCACTGGGAGGAAAGAATGAGAAGAATTTGCTATAAAAGGATACGATGGAGGGAGAGGCCCCATCTGCCAGCTCTGGGGTAGGATGGTTCTCCGTAACCAATGTCCTGGGGCATTAATTTGCACCTATGAAATGTTCTAGGATTTCTACTTTTCTTGCTTGGATAGAGCTGTGGATCTAACCTCACTATTAGGCTTTCATCAGCCGTACGTTATATAATGCTGACTAATCGCTTACATACAGCGACTTAACCCACAATTATGTTCTGTTATGACGAAGCCATTAACAAGCTGTAAAGCTAAAGTAAATGGCAGTGGCGATCTGCTGGCCCTTTAAGCGACGGTCTACCTGGTTTTGTGGGAGGTGTACATCCTATTTAGTGTAGATTCAACACAATGGCAGATGTTTAGTTGCCACAGTAACCTTGGCTGGAAAACATTGAGGGGTTGTGAAGTCTGCGTAGGTTTTATGTACGGCGAGTTAATGTTAGGCAGACGGAGCCCGAATGCTAGATCCAAAGTCCATAATTAATGCTGCCGTGTTCCCACAATTGTGTTTTCGATTAGCTCTGTTCATCCTGCTCATTCTGGCTCATGAATAGAATGCAAGTACTGCGGTTAAAACTGACACAGGTTTTTGTAACTGTCGCTTTAACAAAGGCTGCATAAATTAACTCTCATGCTTCTTTCTCCACTTACAAGCCACTTCTTTTCTTCCCCATCAGATTCCGTCTTGGTCAAAATAAAGACACATTTCCAGGTCATTGAGGTATCAGATTAGATTGAAAGAAGTGAGAATCAGAAAGAAGCAGTATTGTATAAGTGGTTTTATCTTGCCAAACAGCTGGGTTCACAGTTATACTGCTCAGTTCCTCTGAATAATGTACACAGGAGAGCAGGAATCCCATGTGACTATAGCAGCTTGTCTCTACCTACTAGCTCAGAGACAACTGAGGATTAAAGGTATAGGCTGCATTCTTTATAGCCTGCAGAGGGGGAAATTGGTAGTCCTATAATGGCCAGAAGTCATGTTGCTCCTGTAAAAGGGTTATTCCTATCTTCATAGATGGGTGTTGTTAAAATCAAGCACTTTTGCAAGTTACTTCTAATTTAATAATATACAGTGCTCTTTAAAGGGGAACTGCGAGAAATGTAATAAATTAGTAATATTTTTAATATGTAAATATATTTATAAACACCTTTGTAATTGGGCAACAAACATAGCAAAACTGTAATCATTAGAGCACTGGATTTCAAATGTCTGCTCCCAGCAGTTTCCCAGCCGTAAAGACATCTGCTGGAGACAGATGTCGGGTGAGGGCAGTGTCTTGTCAGGTATAGATAATGCGCATTTCTCTGTTCACTGACAGGACAAGCAGAGGAGCGGACTAAAGCAGAATATTACCTTTCCAGCTCACTGAGATTGAACATAAACCTGTCAGGCTGATGAAATTGGAGGGCAGGAGGACAGCATGGAGCTACTGGAATAAACTATACAAGCGGTCTTCTACTCGTCCTGTCAGGTTGTGTGAATGTGGAATGTGTGTTCATAATACCTGACTGGACGCTGCACTTGCCTGACGTGTCTTGAGCAGATGTCTTTACGCAGCCTGTCCTAAAATATGGGATGGCTTGGAAACGACGGGGAGCTGACACATTTCAAATCTTGATGGCGCACTGACTAAAGATTACCTTTTTGCTACATGTTTGCCTTAAAAGGTACTGAGTAAATTGTCATATTTTAGATGTACTTTATTTAAGTCATTTTTATTACTTTTATAGAAGTACCCCTATAAGATATTAGTGTTTTTCTCTTATTTACCATTCATTACCAAGGAGTCTGACCCCTGCTGCTCTCTAGCACTGAAGGTGGCCTGGTTTAGACCGTATTAATGAGCTCCAAAGCTGTGCTTACAAGCTCAATAAAAAACAACTTGAGCACTAAGCATTTTCTGCCGTCTAGCAGAAGTGGACGGTTTCCAAGTCAAAGCTGTTAACAAATGTTATATCTCAAGAATGGTTGAAATTTTAACAAGATAAATTGCCAAGTTGCCGGTATTTATAAGCACAATCTGACAATGTCCATTAAATTGAGACTACCCCCTTAAAGTGACTGTACAGCCGTAATGAATTTACTAATAAACTATCTAGCTTTACCATTCGGCTATTTTTTTTACGTTCTGGCCACAATGCGTTTTGTGGTTTCTGTTCGGCATGGACAGACATGTGACCGATGTAATCCCTGCCCCCGCAGTGCCCAGATGAGATTGGAGACCTTCTCAGATGCCCATAATCCCCATTTGAAGGTGATACAATAATCCGGAGCATTTGATAATCCAGGATTGTTTATTATCTAACAAAACCAGGGAAACTGAACGGAAAGAATGCAAGTTTGAAAACTGGATTTTACTCAATTCTTGTAAATCAATACAAAACTGAATTCTCAGTTGTGCGAACCACCACTCCCAAAGCCAATGTTGACGGCACGTTGTGATACTCTGCGGGGAGGAAAAGAGCAGCCTTTCGATTGAAATCTTTGGGGGGGTGACAGGTCCTCTTTAAGTACCTTCATGGTCATTGTTATCTCTTGTTTGTTGTTTTTTTATAATTTAATTTTAATTATGGGCAGTGACGTGTCGGGTTTCACCTGTTTAAGGAGAGGAACTAATGTCCTTGTCCATCACAGGACCCTTGAAGCGGTAACACGTGAAACTGTGCGACTGTTGTCCGCCCAGCTATCCCTCCTAGTCACTGCACTAATGTAACCTATTGTTCCAGAAAACATGGAATAAAGTCTTGGCACAGCAGCTGACGTATCGGTGAGTGCCACTCGTTCCCTCATATATGTGGAGGAGATGGGTATGCTCATGTCCATGCCCTGAATATTTAGCGTTGCCATTTCTCGCTCTCTATAGCGTTTCCCACACTGGTTTGTGCACATCTTCATGCAGATTCAGTAATCGCCCACTGTTCTCCAAGATATATATATTTATGTAGAGACCGTACGTCCAGTTGGAGTAGGGACCTATAACTTTGTGATCTTGGACGTGGTTGATTTAGAGGTGGTCATCATTTTTCTGGGTGTCCAATGTTCACGAGCCTCATCTCTTGGCCTGAGTACAGGTTGTCTACAGAGGACCCTTTGCTTATCCTGTGTCCTACTGGGAAACTACTAATTTGAAAAAAGTGTAATGCTTAACTTCACCTGTGGTGGCGCTGCTAGGATTCCTTAGTGATTGCGGCTGATCGCAGGGAAACTCTATGATCCATTTACTTTTACATGAATTTTCCCGAATTTTGACCTCTATCTATAGGATGAGGAGCTTTTTCTGTTAATGGAGTTATGAATAAAGTATTTCTCACCTGTATTTGCTGCATGGTAGACATAAGTGTTCTCTGTTATCAGCCATTCTAGGTGGGACAGAAAAGGAAGCAAAAATCACTGCTTTTATCACTACTTTACATATCTTTTGGTCAGCTGACATCCCAGTAGATGTATGCGATCTCCGCAGCACGTTGTATGTCCCTGGAGTTCTATAAGCTGCTGACTTTTAATATAACCATGTATGCAATTGTAAGTGGATTATTCTGATGTGAGATTGTAGAAATCAACTTTAAACCCACCAGAATATCAGCGTCTGAGCCGGGATTAGCCAACAGTATTTCTAAGATGAGGACTGAAATCGGGACAGTCTGTATTTTTTTTGCCCTACTTTTTAATAGCACAATACTGTAACTAAATTCAATCCTTTTGCACTTAAAGCGATGGACATTGACGGCTTACATAAAATGCAGAATCTGCTACGATCCGCCACCAGCACCCCACAGCAAGCTGGGCATGTTGCCTGCAGTGACCACTACAGGAGAATTGTAGTATTGCACTCCGGCCTCATGGAGACCCCCTCCAGATAATACAATGCAGGTTTGAGCACTGGAGGACAGATGACTACCTTGGTGACACTTAAAGGGAACCAACCACCCCCAATGACCCCCCCGGACTATTAATATCGG
This sequence comes from Allobates femoralis, assembly GCA_033576535.1. NCBI lineage: Eukaryota > Metazoa > Chordata > Amphibia > Anura > Aromobatidae > Allobates > Allobates femoralis. The sequence goes on from JARQOC010000004.1 coordinate 587,097,436, forward strand.
TCCCTACACACAGCACATACATGTGCTGCAATGATTTTTGCTAAAAAAACTGGTTTTTAAAACTTAAGATAATGCTTTTGAAAGTTTAAAACGAAGGGACGGGTGGGCGTTACTTATCTGTGTCAAAAGCCGGGTTGCAGCTGCCACTCATCCTCCCGTGTCCCGCAGCAGCAGTAACGGCCAGCCCTTTTCAGCGTCACAGCCCTGTGCACGGGCTCGCATGCCCGTGCACACGTCATCCGCTACAGCCGGGTAGCGAGCGCGCGCTCTGACTTCCACAGCCGAGCGCAGGAAGTTTTTTTTTTTTAGCAAAAATCATTGCAGCACATGTATGTGCTGTGTGTAGGGACCGATATTAATAGTCCGGGGGGTCATTGGGGTGGTTGGTTCCCTTTAAGCCAGACCAGAGAGTAACGACCTTCGAGGTCCATATGCTCCAATAAACTACGTCTTCTTTTTTTTTTTTTTCTTCAATATATTTAAGTTATATTGGTTTCTCAAACAACTAGTTGCTGCTCAGGTCACCTGAAGGAACATAGTCTTGAATGTTGTTGATGCTGGACGATGGAATTAGATCCTCCGACATATCTTGGTGCCTAAATACGTCATAGGTAAATGGCTTGATGCCCACATGACCCACAATGCAAATCCTAAGTGTCAATATGACTCGTGTAATGTACAATGCTGTGGATCCTGCTGGCACAATAAGTGACTTATCCAGGTATTGGAGCTAAAGACAGGCGCACAGTGCACTGCTTGTAGTGTTTGGTCTTGCAGCCTGTTTTGTATACATCTGGTGACCCTTCCCCAGCCATTAGTTTGGCATACATCCGTTGACCCTGTCCCCCTCCCTGGACATAGTTGTGTGTACATCTGGTGATGCCCTACCCATCCATCACTGTGCATGCATCCTCTCTCCACCCCCCAAATCCCCCCCAGCCATTGTTTAGTATGCACCTGGTGACTCTCTACCTCACCCCCCCCATCCTTCCCCATCCATTGTTTTGGCATGCATCTGGTGACCCTACCAAAGCCATCTTTTTTTTTTTTTTTGGGCATACACCCATTGAAACCCCCCCCCCCCAACCCGGCCATAGTTTTGTAAAAGCCTGGTGACTCTTCCCCCCCCCCCCCCCCCCCCCAAATCCTTTCCCAGCCAATGGTTTTTGGGCATACATCTGTTGCCAACTCCCCCCGCCCATACTCTTGTATGCGCCACCCAAACTTTTTCCACCAATGACTTTTGGGAATACATACTGCCCATAGTTGTGTATACATCTGGTGACGACACCCCCCCCCCCCCCCCCCCTTCCCCTCCAAACCATTCCCAGCCAAGATTTTTTGGGCATACATCCATTGACCTACCCCCCTCCACGCCCATAGTTTGCCATACATCTGGTGACACCCTCTACTCACCAGCCATTTTTCTTTTCCTTTTTTTTGTCTTCCTATGTTTTCAGTCCTCATGGTATAAAACGTGCTGTCAGCTGCGTGGGTTGTGTTGTGTTTTTTTCCCTCCTCCCGGGTGTCCGGCAGCTAAATCATCTGACCTCTTTACTCTTATACTGTTATGCAAACATTGCTCCTGGCCCACTTTATCCAGCAGATCCGGCACGGATCACACTCGGCCATCACACACTTATTTAGGTACTTTTCCAAAAGTCAAATCTTTGGGAACATTTTGTCTACTTCTCTGATGCTTTTTAGTCTTGTGCAAACTAAAAAAAAGTGCAAAAATAATGAAGCACGTAACATGCCGTTGTCATGTAAGCTGCTATGTAGGTCACCGCACGAGCGCCGCCGACTCCCCCTGCTGGTTGCTATGAGTGATGACCTACTTTCTGGAAATTGTTGTAACATGTTGACATGGTAAAAAAGGAAAAAAAAACGTACACAATGAAAAGCAACAAATGTTTGTTCCCCTCTAAATCTGGGCCTGCTAAAGTTATTTTCAGGTTATAAAGTGACTGAAAATAGCCGTCCTTGTAAATGATCTGGATTTATAGCGAACGCCCGGGCTTTTCTTTTCGATAAGTGGGGCAAGGTTGGGTTTTGTTAGACACATTGATTTTTGCTGGTAGATCATTTTTGAAAATGTTACCCTTTTATGGTATTTTCTATCAAGTAGTGAAGCCACTTTGACGGACGACTCAATGTTATCGGGGCAGTCCTCAACTGATCCATAGTACTTGTAGAGTTAAGAATAATCCTGATCACTAGAGATGAGCGACCCAGGAAGTTCGAGTTCTGGGGTTCAACTGGACTTCATAATAAAAAAAAAAAGAAAAAAAATCCGGTTCTGAACACAAAATTTGACTCAAACCTCATTGGAGCTCCCTGATTGGGCAGTTTGACTAAACAAAGCATTTGTGGGGGAAGGAGGCAGAGCTATCGAGTCAGTGAACCAAACTCTGACTCCACCAAAATGGGACACCAACTATGACTCCACATCCCTGGTACGAACTCCAGACTTCAAAGCCGGTTCGCTCATCCCTACTAATTATCGCAGGGCGGTTAGATTAGGAAATACAAGTATGGCGGAAAGAGAGGAGGTCTTGGGATGATCGAAGATTACGGTTGGTTGATATCGGGAGATTAGTTCAGAGATTATGGGGGGACGGGATTGTAGCTTTGTAAGTCAATGTTAGTTTGAATTGGAATACGCTGGGGAATTGGGAGCCAGTGGAGGGATTTGCAGAGGTAGAAGTGGAGGAGCAGCGAGGAGAGAGGTGGATTAGTCGGGCAGCAGAGTTAAGGACAGATTGGAGAGGTGCAAGAGTGTTAGCAGGGAGGCCACAGATGAGGAGGTTGCAGTAGTCAGACGGAAATGATGAGGGCATGCACTAGTAGTTTAGTGGATTGAGGAAGGGACGGATTCTGGAAATATTTGAGTTGGAGGGCGAGACTTGGATGTGTGTTGAGGTAAGGCAGGGTCAATATGTCATACGAGTGCCAGGAGATCTAGCGGCGGTGCGGGAAGGGTTTTGGATTTTCAAGAGGAACTACAGGAGTTAAGAGGGTTGTCCAAGTAATGAACAAGCCCTTTAAAAATCTAAAAAATACACTCCAACATAGTAATTGCCACATGAAGAAGATGATGATCGGATGGAGGTGTTACTGATCTGCAAATGGTGATAAAAAGGAAACCTCTCAAAAACATCTTGCTCTATTTACTCTGGACAATGAGCCACAGAAATCCTGGCACAGCCTCTGCTCTCGACAGTCATGTATTAAGGGTTGTCTGCAGAGTGCTCTACACTTGGGCAAATCATCCTTCTGCTGGCAGCTCATGTGAAATCACTGATCACCTATCCGCAAGAAAGATGATGGTTTGCTGATCCATGGGAGTCCGATTATTGTGGGCCAACCAATCTTGAAAACGGCCCCTAAAGTGCCACTTTTATGTGTTGTCTATGGCACTGCCAGGCATATCTAGATAAAACACTGATCACCTGAGTGATAACGTAGCTCTCGTCTTTTCAAAGTTGCTGTTACTGTCCGGCTTGTACGTATTCTGGTCTTGATTTTTGTCTGCCGTCCTGCCCTGAGCTTCTGTCTGACTTCTACTCTACAGAACGCTTAGTCCAGCCAGGGCTGTGGAGTTGGTACGTCAGTCCTCAGACTTCACCAAAATGGATGGGCTCAAGATTCCGACTCTACTGCCCTGGTGTGCATTTGGTAAGCCAAAACTTACTCTTCAATTTCTTTGAATCTTGACTACATTAAAATGGACTCTGACTTGACAGCCATGATTGAGTGGCCACATCGCTAATCTGTTGCTGCCGGGAGAGAGCCCTGTGAGCCCTTCTACCTTCCAGCATCCATGGCTCTTGTTTTGACTCTTAGGCCTGGTGTGATGTCATCTAGGTGGCATGATGCACATGTGATGTCACGCTAGGCTGTCTAATAAAGTGCAAAGTTTGAGTTGCACTAACTGTAGATTTAACACTAAAACCTGACTCTCAATGGGTTATTTTCTGAAATGTTGTCTGGGCCTGGCCTATGTCCATGTTCCTGCCTCAGAATGGAAAATCACTAAGTAGGCCGGGCCGCAGTAGCCAGTGCTGCTCCGACTTGCCCATTGTTTTTCCCGTGACTCCCGATGACGTGTAGAACTTTCCAGCATAACACCAATTACTGACTCTGCCTGGCATAACGAGGGCACGGCTGTCAGCAGATCGTTCTTTGTAATCTGCTAATTGTATGACTGCCAAGGACACGTAACCCTGCACAGGCACACGGGGTACTTCACAATGAGTGCCGCTTTTTTTTCTTCTACTTTTGCAAACCTAAAGGTTTGCAAACTTCCATCTGTAGTAATTATCTATACCTAGCAATATAATTACAGGCTCATTAGACACATAATTCTGATGTTTTATAATCTGAAGCAAAGGACAAGTTCTTCTGGATTGATCAGTTTTATATTAGTCCATGGTAGGAGACGGAAGCTGGAGACGGAGGCCATCATAGTAACCTTAAGATGAGTGTATGTCTGCCATCCTCTGAGCGTTTCAGATTGGGAAAAGCAAGATGGCTGGTTTTGCACCAGGGGTTTTCATATTCATAAAGTTCATCTTATTCAGTAGATCTTGGAGTACTAATAATTTCCACAATTGTATGTGATTAAAAAGTGTTCCTGTGCTGAGATAATCTTATATATGTGTCCCTGTTATGTACTTTGTAATCGGTGTGTCTGACTGTACAGGTACATGGTCTGATCATATCACATCTCCTGTGCAGGGGAGGATGCAAAAGAGTATACAGACATTACAGCTGATTTCCCTTCGTGAGGTAAAACCTTTCCCTGCCTTTTTTTTGTTTAAATGTTTTTACTTTAAGAATGATGTGCAATCCCGTGCTGTAATGTCTGTATACTCTTGTGTCCTCCCTGGACCATAAGATGTGGTACGATCAGATCATGCCCCTGTATGGTACATAGCAGGGACACATATATAAGATTCTCTCAGCCCAGGAGATGTGGTATGATCAGACCATGTCACTGTACGGTCAGACACATCCCTTACACAGTACATAGCAGGGACACATATATGATGATCTCCGCACAGGAACAGTATTCTTAAACGCATCCAATTGTGGAAATTATTATTCCAAATCAACTTTGGTGGGGAAACTCCTTTTTAAGTCATCCTTGGGGCTACACTGCAGTATGCAAATAGTCTGTGGAGCCTTGGTTAGGAGTCTCAAACACAGGACTAGCCAGATATCCTTCCAGGGAAGGACCCAGCCAAGGGTGGCTCCTTGCGGAGAACACCATTACCACCATGTTAAGTGGCCCTTTTAGTCAATATCCAGCTCTTTTACAAGCTTAGATATGACAAGGGAATACCAAGGCCAGGTATCCATCCACAGACAGCTGTTTCGGGGTGTTGCCCCTCATCAGTGTGGAGTAGGATTCTGGCTAGGTGGAAGCAAGGCCTAGTAGACCAACATCACAAAGTATTCACTGATCTCAGGGAGACCAGTTCAAGAAAACACTGCAGGCAGCGGCTAAAGCGCTCAACACAGTGAATTCCTAGGCGCATTGCATCCTGGGAATTATGAATATGCAAATAGTCTGTGGAGCCTCGGTTAGGAGTCTCAAACACAGGACTAGCCAGATATCCCTCCATGGAAGGACCCAGCCAAGGGGTGGCTCTTTGCGGAGAACACCTTAACCACCATGTTAAGTGGCCCTTTTAGTCAATATCCAGCTACACTGCAGTACCAGATGCCCATGAGCAAAAGTGCAAGTATGAAAGTGGCTTTTCTTAGGTTACACTCTGTACATTAGAGATAAAATAAATTCTAAAGGCGGCGTCACACACGTTAATGTAGTCAGTGATCTGATCGCTGGCGACATTGACGGCTGGTCGCTGGTGAGCTGTCACACAGGCAGACTCGCCAGCGACATCGTGGAAATGATTTACATATCGTTTCCACGATGTCTGCATGCTGGTATCCAGGGTAAACTGCGGGTAACTAGACAGCGCGCGCTGCTTAGATACCCGATGTATACCTTAGTTGCCGGCCTTCTCCACTCACGGCTGGTATCCAAGGTACACAGTGGGTAACTAGGGTCCCTAGTTACCTGCTGTGTATCTTAAATACCAGCCTTCTCCGCTCACCGGCTGGTAATTAAGGTATACATCTGGTATCTAGGCAGCGCGCGCTGCCTAGTTACCCGCAGTTTACCATGGATGCCAGCTCCCAGCGCTTCCTGAGAGGCGCTGGGAGCTGGCTGATCGCGTCTCCCGGTGTCACATGCAGCGATGCTGCGTGTACACCAGGCGACCATCGCCAGGCTTTCGGCCCAGTCCGAAAACCTGGCGACCATCAACCAGCAATTTATCGCTGGTTGATGCGCCCTGTCACATGCGTCAATATCGCTGCAACGTCACATGCAGCAGCGATATTGACAGCGATATTGACGGTGTGATGGCCCCTTTAGTGTCCTTCAATCTCACACCTCTTTAGAAATTTCACATCCCTTGGCAGCCTGCGTGCCTGAATACTAAAGTCTATGCCAACTATGAGCTCATTTTAAACCATTTTTTTTTTTTTTCGTGTAAACTTCATTGATGGTAGTTGACCACACCATCTTTGCCAATCTACACCCACTTAATAGAAAAAATTGGGCCTGTCCAAAAGTGCAAAAAGCTTTATTGCACATATTCCTCATGCGCAAAAATGTTCAACTTCATGAGTTCATGTTTTCTCCCGGGATGGATTACTTATTGCGGCAAGTACAACTGCAGGGACAACAGGAGCAGAGCTCTGAAGCAGAGGCGCATGAGCTCAACCACATCTCCCCAGCGTATGTGTTTTTTGTTTTTGTTTTTGTTTTTTTGTTTTCTTCCTCTTTTGAGGGGTGAGAATTGCCGGGAAAAGACCAGTACAATGCTCAACCATTTGCAGCAGTCGCATGGACTATGAATGGAACAGGAGAGCTCACGTTTTAACCTCAACTCCAGTCACATGGGGGTCTGCAGAGTTTGAATCCTCGAATTTGTTTGCCTCTCTCCTAAGACCTCGAATTTGTTTGCCTTCTCTCCTAAGACCTCGAATTTGTTTGCCTTCTCTCCTAAGACCTCGAATTTGTTTGCCTTCCCTCCGAAGACCTCGAATTTGTTTGCCTTCCTCCGAAGACCTCGAATTTGTTTGCCTTCCCTCCGAAGACCTCGAATTTGTTTGCCTTCCCTCCGAAGACCTCGAATTGTTTGCCTTCCCTCCGAAGACCTCGAATTTGTTTGCCTTCCCTCCTAAGACCTCGAATTTGTTTGCCTTCCCTCCGAAGACCTCGAATTTGTTTGCCTTCCCTCCGAAGACCTTCGAATTTGATTGGCTTCCGAGTGCTGGGACTCCCATCACTGGGGTGAAATAACTTTAGAAACCTTATTTCTTGTTAAAAAGTTTAACTGCAAAAAAGCAAAAATCACAATTTACTTAAAGCATCTGTTTTAAAGATCTTTCAGTTTTCCCAGAAAAAAAAACTTAACACACCACAATGAGTCTGTGGCACATTGATATCATGATACAGAGCCAGCCTTGTGCATGAGATGTCAAGACAATATGCAGCAATAATTGACTAGAAAATTGTAAATCTTGTGTGTTTTCCTATTTGAAATAACCTCGTGTGAACATGGCCGTACAGGGGATATAAACACCTGAGGATTGGAAGCTGCCTTTCCTTGTAGTTCAGAGTTCACGGCTCAGGTCGCCCATCTGTCCCATCCAGAATTAGAAGATTAATCTCAAGACAAGCTCTGTACATAATGTCCAAATCTGACACAATCCCCATCTATTCTTAATCGTCTGTGGCTATTTCCCTTGTCCTAGAATTAGCCGTTATACCTCTGTCCAAATATACCTAATCCTCCACATAATCTGCACTTAATCTGCACTATCTATAGTCCTGCAGGTGACTCTGGCTTCAGAATGGGGTCAGATGTGATCTTTTGGACAGAAGGGAGATAAAAAGTGATTATGAACCTTAGGTGGGAGGAGTGATGCACCTGAGGACAGGATGAGCTTTCTCCTAAAGTAAATGGGGATGATTGCAGCCTCTTTACAATGGGTGGCTGGAAGAGCTGCATGCAAAACTTAGAAGGGGAGACAATGCTAAATGTATTCTGCACCCCCAAAATTTTCAGGAACAGTAAAACTCCCTGTAGTGAAGCCCCCATCATTTTTGGGTTGATGGACACTGAAGTTAGGAAACCGGCCCACCATTCTCATGGTTTGGTTGATGGATCCCAGATGTAGGACCCCACCATTCTCAGTTGGATATCGAGTTGATCCACTATTCTGGCTTATGATATCCAGACGTAGGTCCCACCCCCCATAGTCTCAGGTCTTGATGGGTAAATCCCAGATTGTAGGAACCCCCACCATTCTCAGGGTTTGATGGATATCAGACGTAGGACCTTCCTCCATTTTTGGGATCTTATAATTTCCAGAGGTGATACCCAACTATTCTTGGGATTTGATGGATATTCCAGAGATGGGACCCCCAGCTATTCCTGGGATCGGTGGAGATAGCAGTTGGTGTCTCCCTTTCTACCTGTTACAGGAAACATGGAGACAAAAGTGGGAATTCCACAATGCCAAATCCTAGTGATATTTCATTCTTCATAATATGGATAAATCCCCTGTGAACACCTCCCTTAAATGGGTATCAGATGCTGATCTGTGTGGTTACCCATAATGCTCTGCTCTTATAATTGTAAGAATATTATATCATTTTGCAGCTCTCCTCTGTTGGAGGAAATTACAGTTTTTGCTCAGACAAGGTGACTGCTCCAGAGAACATCCTTGTCCCGGACTCGTCTAATCCACATATCAGACGGCGTGTGCGCCGAGCCTCTAATCAGCTGCGACCTGCTCAGCAGATGTTCTCCCCTCCGACTGCGGCACTAACTGGGTTTTTAGGTCAGGCTGTCTGAACTTGCCTGTGTAGTGGATCATTTTGGATCTTCCCTTTGGCACCTGGTACATTAGCGCCGCTACTACAAATTGGTCACGGGATTCTTCTGACTGGATACAATGGCAGCAAACATTCAGCTGTGAAAAGTATTAGGGATTGTTCAGACCTTCCTTTTTTTTTTTTTTTTACGTGCAGTTTCTTTTTAGGTCTGGACTCTATAGTATAGGTTTAATAAAGTTAGTTTTATTCACTAAAATGCAGCAAAACCAGTTTGCAGCATTTTTTTTTTTTTTGTACTTTAATTCCTTTCTGTGATTGACAACGAAATGCTACAAGAACTCTGCATGTGAACACAGCCCAATAGGAAAAACTTCACCCATTCTGATCAAGATGGCTTTGTACCAAAATGCACTGAAGAAGCATGTTATTTCTGATGCATTTTTCTGGCTCTGTCCACAGTCGCAGTTTTAAAAAAAAAAAAAAATAGTTTACTCATCTCTCCCAGGTCAAGTCTCCACCGCTGCTGCCAGTGTCAGTGATTGTCTGCACGCTGACTCTCCTCCGCTGCTGCAGTGTCATGATTGTTGCAGCTTGGCTTTGTCAACCGTGCTGTGCTGCAGTCAATGACTGAGCTCAGCTGATTGGCTGTATAGTCTGTCAATTTGATGTCAGCGCTGTAGACAACCACTGTGACTGGGAAATTGAAGTAATCAATACGATGCAATTAAAGAGAACCTATCATCACAATTTGTTAATAAAAGGTATGACCGTAATGGGGGGGGCTGTTATACTGAACTGATGGATACCTGCAGGGAAGAAATCCACAGCCTGGTTCTTGTTTATAATTCACTTCAGAAGTTTTGGTGCAATATCCTTTTTGTGGGACTGTGGGGTGGACTGCAGCTCTCCACTGGCCCCCTCCACATTTGTGTGAGCTGCCTTCTTTTATATTTTATGCTAATGCCACTAGCACTTGCGTGCGTTCATCGCCTCTCATTCTCCAGCAAAATGGTGCCGGTGGCCCTTCTCGGGTTAGCCTTTGGCGGTCTCCAGCAAAATGGTGCTGGTGGCCCCATTCTCGGGTTAGCCTTTGGCGGTCTCCAGCAAAATGGTGCCGGTGGCCCCTTCTCGGTTAAACCTTTGGCGGCACTCCAGAAATGGTGCCGTGTGACCCATTCTCGGGTTAACCTTTGCGGTCTCTGTAAAATGGTGCCGGTGGACCACATTTCTCTGAGTTAACCTTTGGCGGTCTCCAGTAAAATGGTACAGGTGGCCATTCTTCTTGTTTAGCCTTTGGCGGTATACAGCAAAATGGTGCGGTGACGATTCTCGGGTTTAGCCTTTGGCGGTCTCCAGCAAAATGGTGCCGGTGGCCCCATCTCGGGTTAGCCTCTGGCGGTCTCCAGCAAAATGGTGCCGGTGACCCATTCTCGGGTTAACCTTTGGCGGTCTCCAGTAAAATGGTACCGGTGGCCCATTCTCGGTTAACCTTTGGCGATCTCCAGTAAAATGGTGCCGGCGGTGGCGCATGTAGAGATTGAGAGCACAACTCGATAATGTGCCAAGATGTTGATCTTCCCCTTGCCCTCTTTCCCCCATGTCACAGGTGGCGCCAGCGCAAAACTTAAAAGGAGAATTGTACAAATGCAGAGGTGCAACAGCAGAGCCAAACACTTGGTCCTGCCACAATTTTACACCAAAACGTCTAAGGTCAGAAGAACCGGGCTATGGATTTATTTCTCTCCAGGTAGTTATTAAATCAGTATAATGGGGCCATTAAGGGACTATCTTTACTTTGACAGGTTCTCTTTAAGCAGATAAATTACTAGGTATGGGTAGAAAATCTGGAAAAGAAAACTTGTAAAATCCTTGTACATTACTGCTTCTTTATTGATCCATTGTAAAATGTGAGTCACAGGTGTGTACATGGCTGATGTGTTTTGACCAATGCAGGGTTGGGTCAGCTACGACTAAGACCGTGCGTTAGTTGAAACGAGTCAGCAATATACCCCACTGTGACTCCCATTTTACAATGGATCAATAAAGAAACAGAAATGTACAAGGATTTTTGTTTTCCATATTTTCAGCTGAACTACACTCTGCAGCCGATGGGTTAAACACTGGACTCCTTGATTATACAGTGATTTTCTTCTTTTCCAGAGGGTGATTGGTTTATATTTTGTAAGAAATTAGCAGGTAGAATAGCTCCCGTATGCTTTGAAGGGGTGAATACTGCGCTTGGGATCCAGCTGAAAGGGACATGCTGAAGCAGCATTTGTCACTCATCAGGTCTTGGCCAATCAAATTGCAGCTAACAGGCTGCTCCTCCCCCAAGTCCTTTTCAGTTGAATGCCAGACCATTTATAGCTTGTTAACCAAAAAAAGGAAAGTTCCAGCACCAGGCATCTCTTCATTAAAATCTTCAATATTTTATTTCCAGGTCTAGAATAAAACATGAGGGGACGCAGCCCCTAAACGCCTGACTCGTTTTGAGCAAGGTTCTTAAACATGGGCATATGAACAATACATAAAAACATCCTTATATACCTATTCCATTAAGTGAAACTATGTACACCTCTTACTTGCCATGATTGCTTAACATTCATTACAAATTCAAAAGTGATGTCTCGCATGCCTACCAAAATCATGGCGCCTGCATAGACCGTCACCTACTTGTCTACACAAAATAACTGTACTTTCTCAGTACAGCAACTTCGCATATTTTTTATAAATATGGTAATCTAGAATAGTGTAAAGCAAGGAGAAGGAGCAGCTGCGGGGTAAAGCAAGGAGGAGGAGCAGCTGCGGGGTAAAAGACAAGGAGGAGGAGCAGCTGCGGGGTGGTAAAGCAAGGAGGAGGAGCAGCTGCGGGGTGGGTAAAGCAGAGGAGGAGGAGCAGCTGCGGGGTGGGTAAAGCAAGGAGGAGGAGACAGCTGCGGGGTGGGTAAAGCAAGGGAGGGGAGGAGCAGCTGCGGGGTGGGTAAAGCAAGGAGGAGGGGAGCAGCTGCGGGGTTAAAGCAAGGAGGAGAGGAGCAGCTGCGGGGTGGTAAGCAAGGAGGAGGGGAGCAGCTGCGGGTGGGTAAAGCAAGGAGGAGGGGAGCAGCTGCGGGGTGGTAAAGCAAGGAGGAGGGGAGCAGCTGCGGGGTGGTAAAGCAAGGAGGAGGGGAGCAGCTGCGGGGTGGTAAGCAAGGAGGAGGGGAGCAGCTGCGGGGTGGGTAAAGAAAGGGGAAGGGGGAGCAGCTGCAGGTAAAGCATGAGGGAAACAGAGCAGCTGTAGTATAAGGCAAAAAGCAAGGAGGAAAGAAGGAGCAGAGAAATAGAAGCAGAATATATATATTTTCTCGGTTGAAGCAAATATTCATTGCTTCATCTTTTACCTATGTTATCACAAAAAAAGAAAACAGACCAGCAGCACTCACCATAGTTGAATCTTCTGTTTATTTGACGATTCCAACAAAGTTACATGAGGAGATGTGCTGTAGGGGAGGGAGGTGCAGGGATGTCAGGTGGACGACGGTGACCATTTCGCAGCAGACAGCTGTCCTGGTTTTTGTGTGGAATAAAACTTTACATCCAACACCAATACTGCTATTCCGCTAATGTCAAGTCTTGTAGGAAAACTAGTCATTAAAGTAACCCAAACAACGCGCAAAGAGAAACCACTCTAAGGCTGCGTTCACACATTCGCGTATTTTATCGCGGTTTTTTACGGGTCTTTTCAAGGAAAAACGCGCGTTTTAAGAACCCATAAAATACGGAGAGAACAACTCGCTTCTACTTCAATCGCGCATTTAGACGCGCGTTTTTATAATGGGCCTATGGAAACGCGCAGCGTAAAAAAACACAAAGAATTTTACAATGTCATATTCTTTTTTACTACGCAGGCGTTTTTTTGCTCCAAAAGCGCTGCGTTTAAATACGCGATGTCTGCAAGGCACAAAGTGAATGTCCATTCACTGTGCTGTAAAACACACGACACCATGCGTTATTTGGAGCAAATACGCGCGATAACAAAAGCCAAAATACGCGCATGTAGTGAACGTAGCCTAACCCACATATAAACTCAAAATATCACCCGCTATTTAATAAAATCAGCTAATGTCGCTGCTATAATTCAGCCCTATAGGGATTCTAGCTCCCAACTATTATCCAGTAAGCCTCGCGACGCCTCAGGGCGGCTTCCCAACTCTCTATGCCTTTAACTCTAAAGGAACTTACATCTCCATTATGACTCTCCCGACAATGTTTGGAAAGTCCCAACAATCCTGTCGGTTGATAGTACGGTCAGGGTTGGCAGCTGTAATATGCTCACCAGTTCTTCTCTTAAGGTGCACCATATGTAGTACTTATTGCACACACACATGTTGCCATATAAACACTGAGTGGTATCCTGCCACTTGTTCTTGGCACCTGTGTTCATCGGGATTCCGGTGAGGCACCACTAATCCCTGTCCCTGCCCTCAGTATGATGTAGCATTTAGACCTTGTATCTTCTGATGGCGCAGATCACACATTTGTGCTGTATGTGACTGTGCAGGTTCTGTAACATCGACATTATTGTTTGCTCTTTATTGGCGTTTTGTGCGTACATCGCAGAAAAGTAATGAATGTCTGGCACAATCTGAAGAAATAAGCAATGGAAAGAACAATTGCCAAGGGAAGGGTTCCATGCCCAAAGGCGGATACATGGAAAAATCGTTTCAGTTGTGCCAACATATATCCAGTCCTAATAGCTTAAGTCAGTGCCAACTTACAATATAACATCCGTAATTACCCAGGAAAGCCACAGACTAGTACTGGCCCAGGAGGCAACCTCTCCGCAGCCCCATTACAAAGGCAGATCATCTATAGCTGGGTCCAAGACCACCTAGTCGCACAGGACCCGCATGAATTGGGGGTTGAACATGCGTTGCTCCATTCAAATTTATGGGGCTGATGGAGACTGACAACTAAAGCGCCCATCAGTCCCACAGATTCAGAAAGGAGCAGTCGTACCCATATGCGACCTTCTTATGATTGGTGTGAGGAACTCTGGGAACCCTCCCCACCACCCCTGCTGTCTACATACACTGATGACGTGTTTTTAGTAGCTTTTATGGTTTTATTTTTTCATAAATTGTAATATCCGCTTTTGCTTTCTGTAGATTCTTGCTGCAGTGTCTGGAGGATCTCGACGCTAATCTGCGCAAATTAAACTCCCGCTTGTTTGTCATCCGTGGACAGCCGGCAGACGTGTTTCCTCGGCTCTTTAAAGTACGTTTTCCATGGTGGTTTGACTGTTGCATAAACATTTTTGTAGAACGGTGATCTGTACTCCTAGAAAAAAAAATAAAACAAGCTGTGTCTCATCATTGTTGTTGTTTTGTAATAAATATTCATTTTATACTTTAATTTTACCCAGGAATGGAAGATCAGTAAATTGTCCATAGAGTATGATTCAGAGCCATTCGGAAAAGAGCGAGATGCCGCAATCAAGAAACTGGCGAGTGAGGCTGGCGTGGAGGTCATCGTACGCATTTCACACACCCTGTATGAGCTAGACAAGTAAGTGGTTGGTGTTTTTTGGGGTGGGTTGATGTTGCTATTGGTGTTGGTTGATGTTGTTTTTTTAGGGTGGGTTGATAGTTGGTGATGGTTGATGTTGCGTGGTGTGTTGCTTGGTGTGTTGGGTTGGTTGGCTGACGGAGGATGTTGGTTGGCTGACGGGATGTTGGTTGGCTGACGGAGGATGTGGTTGGCTGACGGAGGATGTTGGTTGGCTGACGGAGGATGTTGGTTGGCTGACGGAGGATGTTGGTTGGCTGATGGAGGATGTTGGTTGGCTGGCTGATGGAGGATGTTGGTTGGCTGGCTGATGGAGGATGTTGGTTGGCTGGCTGATGGAGGATGTTGGTTGGCTGATGGATGATGCTGGTTGGCTTTTTTTTTTTTTTTTCTTCTTTCATACACTTCCATGGTGCTTTACCTGAGACGGGATGACAGCCTGGCACAGAGGGGACTTGAATCTACATTCTTTATCCATAGAAAGAGTGGTGACTTGCTGATCACTATGGCACAACCCCACTATTCTATTTGAACTCTCCACTTTCTCATTACTTGGGAAAGTTGTCTCTCTCCTGCGGATGACATGACCCCTTTAAGGGCGCCCCATTGCTGCTGACGTGGGTAGTGAGCAGTTAATAGTCTTGATCATTCATTGGTAGACCATAGCTACCCCAACCAAAGTCCTCTTCCAATAAGATCGCCCAGTAATCTGTTAATTTACCTGACCTGTTAATAGCTGATTTGTGTAATCACTTTTTGGGAGCCCAGAATAATGTTCCCACATCTTAATTCCCATCTTCTAGAATCATCGAGCTGAATGGCGGGCAGCCACCTCTAACCTACAAAAGGTTCCAGACCTTGATCAGCAAAATGGAGCCGCTGGAGATCCCGGTGGAGACAATCACCTCTGAGATCATGGGAAAGTGCTCAACCCCCGTGTCAGACGACCACGACGAGAAGTACGGGGTGCCTTCTCTGGAAGAATTAGGTATATGATCGTATACTTATTGGTAACCCATTGAACCTCTAGATAGATAGGATCAGTGTTTGACACCATGAATGTGTGGGATCAGCTGTGTAGAGACCTCTCCTGGTTTCTCTCTAGTTTTGCGCTCTGTAGTTGTAAAAATATTCAATCCCTCAAAATATACTTTAGGTCGTGTTCACATGTTATGGCTTCTGTTACTTTTTTCAGGATCCATTGTGACTACAAGAGCTTTATGTATGAATTGGCTCGCACATGGCAATAGATATTTTTTTTTTTATTTTCCTTTTTACTTTATCTACTGATTCCTGAAAGGGTTTTATTTATATATTTTTTTTTTCCAAACATTTATTTGTAATTTTTTTTTAAGCAGATTCCAAACATGAAATTTACAGCGGATATTTTGTGAGAATATAATGTCAAGGAGACAGTGTAATGACAACTCAATTGGGCTAGTAAAGGCAATCTGTCAGCAGGTTTTCACTATGTAATCTGATATCAAGATAATGTAGACTGATTTCAGGGGTGTCACTTATTAGGCTGTGTGCTGTAGGTTAAATAGTGTTATATTAAATCAGTGTTTTATCAGCAGGATTTTCTCTGCAGGACTAGGTCTCATGTACCAGGAAGTCCAGCTAATATGACCCCACCCCCACTTCTGATTGGCAGCTTCCTGTGCACACGATCAGCTAACTGCCAATCAGTGGTGTGGGTGGGGTTATACAGGGGTCAGCATTCTGACTTCTATATCTACAACCTAGAAATGAGTGATTTATATCAACACTGCACAAAGCAGTCAGTAAGTGACACATCGCTGAAATCAGTCTCAGCCTTCACCAGATTCTGTAACAAAAACCTGCTGAGAGATTTCCTTTAAACCAAAATGTACAGAAATGAAGACTAAATAGCAGACTGTGGCTATGGTCTATTGTATCCGTCCTATGTCACCACTGTGACTACATATTGACCATGAGATGCATCTAGTTTTGCAGCTCAGCCGATTCACTGCTATATCAGACTCAGCCCATGAATAGGCAGAGGCGCTTTACATAAAAAAAAACCCCTTTATAAAATCTTAACTTGAGCCCTTAAAGGGGTACTCCCATCTCCAAGATCCTATTCCAATTTGTAGTAATATTAGCAAATACCTCCAATTGGATACATTGGGATAAGATCTAAGAGATGGGAATACCCTTTTAAAGATGCCCATACAATTCAGAGAGCTGTGCTTTGAATAGTTGGGATCAAACATGTTGAAATACAATATGCCCAAAACCTACTCACCCGATCCTTCTGTCTGACGTGCTGTTGAGTCCTTAAAGCATTAGAGGTTTGCCTCCATACAGGCATCTATAAGGCTTCAATGCATATGAGATGTAACTTGCCATCCAACCGTGTGATGTGTACGGGGGCTTTCAGTTCCCCCCCAACATGTCGGTAGAGATTGGAATCGGCCGAGTGTTTGTGTATTGGGCAAATCTGGAGATGGTAGTTATTCGGCTGACAGCTATCTTGTGTGTTCAGTCACCTATTAGGCCTCAGTACACATGGGATACAGCTTGCAATCTAACCACGTGATGTGTATGGGGACGTTCAGTTCCCCGGATTCACGTCATAGCGGTGACGATCATAATTGACCTAGCGTTCATTTATATTGGGTGAATCCATAGGGTTTTCGGCTGACAGCTACCTTGTATGTCTGGGCACCTTCACTCCTGGGTAATAAGGATTAGCTGTTATGGAATTTTTCCCAATTTTTGGAACTGTTTCTCTAATCTCCTATGACCCGAGAGGCTGTTTTCTCATCGATTTAGTATGGAGTATGACTGTTCTGGTTTATGTCTGGTCTTTCTGTTCTATAAGGACATGTCACTCATTTCATGTCAGACTTGGCCAAAAAGACACTGCAGCGCACAAGGCGTGACTAGTCATCACATATGAGGATTTATTATACCCGTACACTTATCTACTTTGGCACATTTTCTCAATCCCGCATGTGTAGAACTTGTTGGGTATTTTTTTTTATTGTTAAAAAAAAAAAAGCAAAAGCCGACCATAAAGCGTATCTTCATTGGCTGGTCAATATGGTGGCATATGCTTATCTCTGCACATATTCAGCTTTTTCATTCTTTTTATGTCCCCGCTCCAGCCTCAACTGCACTCCCAATGGTGTAGTACCTGGCACTTGTTCCATAACTGGGAAGGGCACAGGATTTGAGAATCACACTCACACAGCATTGATACGCCCGGCATTGTGACTTAGAAATTTATCTGCTATACTAAGATTTAAGGAGAGTTTTGTCAATCTCTACATATATATAATTTTTTTTTTTTTTTTTTTTGTGAGAACTGTTTTAACTCTTTGGTGCCACATTTACCAGCAATGGGATGCATGTCCGAAAGAAAAATCTCACTCCCGTATAATAAAGAAAAAAAAAATATATAGTATAAAGTTTGCAAAGAAAATTTTACCAAAATTTTGAAGACCTTTCATCTTGAGGACATAGCAGAGCGTTTCACTCTAATCTTGCACTTCAGTGGTTTTGGCGATTTTTACTTTTTCCTTTCAGGAAGTAGAAAAAAACAAATCCCTTCAGGCTAAACTTTTTAATTTTTTCATTTCTTACAAAGCTTTTTTTGCCAGGATCTCCATTTAGACAGGGTTCGCTGGCCTGGTACCCTTAGGCGGCAGTGCGACAACTAGTGGGTAACTGACTGGCTGCAAGACGGTGGCATCACTTTCCGCTGGCTCCAGCGATCGGGTGATGCCAACTGCTGCCCCCCGGATTCGTTTCCAAAGGAGGTTTCACGGTTTGTGAAAAACACCCAGCGAGAAGGCGGCACAGGTCGGGGTTGTTAATGTTTCTAAACACAAAACGGGGGCCTAGCCGGTAGGTCTGCACCGCAGAATGTTCATCAGTGTGGACCTATGGGGTACGCCCATAGAGCAGTGAAGATGTCGGTAACTTTTTGGTTTTGTTAATAACTTTTATGTTATGTTCTCTGCGACACAAGCAAACCAGATTGCCTGGATTCCTACATCCTAAGATGTGACTATACAATCTCATCTTAACCCTATTCAGGACTGGCATGGATGTTTGTAAGGTTGGGCAATGCTCGGGGTTAAGATTTTATTGTGATTCAACTATACAAGGTATAATGGGAAAATATACAGGCGTAGCAGAGCTGATCCCATCTAGCATGTCGAAATCTGCTGCCTCTCGGGCGGGGCTGGGCTCTTGCTGCCTCTCGGGCGGGGCTGGGCTCTTGCTGCCTCTCGGGCGGGGCTGGGCTCTTGCTGCCTCTCGGGCGGGGCTGGGCTCTTGCTGCCTCTCGGGCGGGGCTGGGCTCTTGCTGCCTCTCGGGCGGGGCTGGGCTCTTGCTGCCTCTCGGGCGGGGCTGGGCTCTTGCTGCCTCTCGGGCGGGGCTGGGCTCTTGCTGCCTCTCGGGCGGGGCTGGGCTCTTGCTGCCTCTCGGGCGGGGCTGGGCTCTTGCTGCCTCTCGGGCGGGGCTGGGCTCTTGCTGCCTCTGTGTAATGCTTTTCATCGAAAAAATGCAATGGGTCTCATTCATCCGACCAGCCCTTTTGCCCATTGCAGCCAATTCTAAATGGCATGTTAACACATAATGTCCCTTTTACAGTTGGCAAAAGTAAAAAAAAAAAAATAAAAGCTGCCTTGTGATTGGGGGACACCCGGTGTGGTCCTTTTGCTGGGCAAATGTCAGTCATCTGGTGGGAAGGGGGTAAAAGACTGAAGTCCTGAATAGAGTTAAATGTTAGTGTGTTAGTTTGTGCTTTTCTGTCCTGTTTCTCACTCTAGTCTGTTAGTTCTTCATATTGCTGCTTTTTTTTTTTCACACTGTCAACAATGATAAAAATAAACTTATAACGAGACCAAACAAAACTGCTCTAAATTCTAAAATATTAGAATCTGAGAGTCCTCAGTGGTTGATACCTTTTAATGGCGAACTGAAATTTGTGTCTTTAATCAGCCTGATGAAGGGGCCATAGTGTCCTGAAAGCTTGCTATGTTTACCATCTTTTCAGTTCACCATTGAAAGGTATCAACCACTGAGGACTGAGATTCCAATATTTTTCTATCTACTGGCTAACACGGTACAATTATTTTTTTACGCTCTAAATTCTTACATTCTGATCCTTTCGTGCAAAGGAGTCAGATTTTGTCGGCGCGTGTCCCTTTGCCGGAAATGGAAATTGCCTCGACTAATAGCTCCAAGGAGTTAAAGTATTGACAATTTATCAAGGATCGAAAGCACTTGATGGATTTATTTTTCCTTATTTTCCTTTTCTTTTAAATTTTATTTTACCTAAATGATGATCTGTATTTAATGAACCACGTTTTCATGTGTGTAAGTGTTGAGTCGGGAAGGTGGATCTAATAGTCTGTATTGTGGCCGTCTGTTTAGGTTTCGATACCGAGGGGTTACCGTCAGCTGTATGGCCCGGAGGAGAAAGTGAAGCACTGACTCGCCTGGAAAGACACTTGGAAAGAAAGGTAAATAGACATTAGGTGGCAAAGGCTTGTCTGACCAAGCAGTTTTCCCGCTGACCACTAAACTCTCTCCTTTTGTCCTATACATGAGACTTTTCAGCAGTCTCATCGCCACAGATAACAATGACTGATAACACTTCTATATACAGTAGATAACACAGGATCCAACATTCACAATAGGTGATATCACAGCCCCTCCTCCTCCTGTACAATGACTGATAACACTTCTATATACAGTAGATAACACAAGATCCACCATTCACAATAGGTGATTCACAGCTCACCTCCTCCTGTACAATGACTGGTAACACTTCTATATACAGTAGATAACACAGGATCCACCATTCACAATAGGTGATATCACAGCTCACCTCTCCTCTGTATAATGACTGTAAGACCTCTATATGTGAAAGACACCACGACACTTTTTTTCATTTAATTTTGGATATTTAGGCCTGAACTTTTTCCTGACCGTTTCTCATCTCGAGAGGAAATGAGTTGTGCTCTTGATTCATATGTGGCAATTCAGAGCCCTGTTTGGATGGGTGGGATGACAAAGGTCGGACTATTAACGATACATAGATTATCACTAATCTATTACATTAGAGAGGGTTTTTTTTCCAATGGCAATACACTATTATAGATAACTTTTAATGTTGGGAATTAATCATCAAAACACAAAAGCTTCCAAATCTTATTAAAATAAAATACTGTTGTCCCCTTCATTGTAGACCTCCAAGTATACAGACATGAACTTCTTCATTCCCTTTTTTTTTTTTTTTTTTTTTTCCTTATTCTATGATTGTTTTTTTAGGCTTGGGTGGCAAACTTTGAAAGACCTCGTATGAATGCCAATTCCCTCCTGGCCAGCACCACAGGGCTCAGCCCTTACCTGCGCTTCGGATGTCTCTCCTGTCGGCTCTTCTACTTCAAATTAACAGACTTGTATAAAAAGGTGGGTCCGATAAAATGGAGGATTACGGCGGGCCGCTCTGATGGTCAATTTTGATCCTGGGGCTCAGAATCTTTTGCTGTATGGGTGAAGTGGAGGCCATTTGTGGATATTGAGACGGCCCAGCGTCACGTAGAAAAGTTCAGTACAGTGTACAGAAAGTCCTTTTTATTTAGATTAAAATAATAAATCGGCCGTGTTAGCTGTCACAGGGACCTACAAACCTTTATTGCATGCAAACTGTAAATTCCATCAAAATCCACCACACAAGGTAAAATAGTCCAGGAACACGAATACAGTCCAGTAAAGGGATAAATGTTCCTGGAGATGAGTCACAATGCTCCTGTTAGGAGATTGGTAGGGCAAATAGCGCAAGGTTTCAAACTCCGGCACTTAGATGCCGTCAGTTTGACCTGCGCTCGGGGTTCCGTCGCCCATAGGAATGAATTGGGAGCATTAAGGCAGCGTTACCATTATGGTAAGCAGAGGAGTCATGAATGGACAATCAGGAAATGTCAGCAGGGGATCATCAGAGGTGTGGACACAGGCTACAGATGGTAACGGAGCTGATTCAATTATCAGACCTTCTGAAATGTAATTATGACTCAACAGGGTGATATAGACTGGAAATACACAGAATGATGCACAGCAACAAGACAACACAGTTAAAATTAGTAAAAATATCACCTCTGCCATCCAAAAAAAGTTTGTTTTTATATAATTCTTTTTTGTCTCTAACTTTCCCTTTCTGCCCCCTACCCCCTTATTTCACTTTACATTGTGTGTAGGTAAAGAAGAACAGTTCGCCGCCTCTGTCTCTCTACGGGCAGCTCCTCTGGCGAGAGTTTTTCTACACCGCAGCTACAAACAACCCGCGCTTTGATAAAATGGACGGGAATCCCATATGTGTTCAGATTCCCTGGGATCGCAACCCAGAAGCCCTAGCAAAGTGGGCCGAGGGGCGGACGGGCTTTCCATGGATCGATGCCATTATGACGCAGCTGCGGCAGGAAGGATGGATCCATCACCTGGCACGGCACGCTGTGGCCTGCTTTCTCACTAGAGGAGATCTGTGGATCAGCTGGGAGGAAGGAATGAAGGTGAGCGAATGTGGATGGATCACTCAGCCAGACTGTTTTCTACTCGTCTCCTGCATGGTATTCCATCTTGGCTCTATTTACTACAATTGGGTTGACTTGCAATACCAGGCATGAACTGAGGTCAGAGGTGGAGCTATGTCTGAAAGAAAGCAGACATGTTTTGCTATACCTGGACAAATCGTTAAATCAAATAACCTCTGGTTCCTATCTCCTGTATAGTCGTCCTGGCTAGCCACTTTTTGGCTTGATTGGCATGTGATGACGTACCCCCGCCGCTCTGGGGGCTTCATCTGCGTATATGCTTGATGCCACCGGAGCAGGAAAATGAGGGATGTGATGACTCCAGAATGTGGCTGGCTAGCAGGACTATTTAGAGAGTATGACAAGTGGACAATGGTGAGGGGGCCATGACTCTCCCATCGCTTCTATGGGAGTCTAGGAAATAAAACCCAAACATTGCTATGCCTATAAATCATATTCTGACTGTCCTGTGTGATTCTTGGCTGTGACTTCTGGCTGCTTCTGAAATAATAGTATGGTAGAAATATGCCAAAGGAACAGGTAGCCGTCTCTCTTCCGAATTACCCGTACGGAAGGATGGTCAGCTCAGCCGAGCGTTTGTGTAGAGAAAGCCGCTGCCAGCCTACCTTATGGCGGCGGCTATCGCCCAGATGACAGAGGGTCGGACCTGTACTTTTCAAATTGTCTAATTGCCTCCCTTCTTTGACATCTGTCATGGGAAAAGTTCGGAGTGCCTCATATGTATTAGGTAGTCTTTGCTGATCTTTCTGATTCGGCAGATTTAGTTGACTTTAATGTATGACGCCCTTAATGCAACTGTATAACTTATCCTAAAGATAGGTGAGGGTCCAACACCCGTCGCCCTATCTGATCAGCATTTTTATCCTAAGAATTGGTGGGGGTATAACACCGGCACCCTATCTGATCAGCCTTTTTTTAGCCCGATGCTAATCGCCTGTGTTTTCCATTTAGTATGTAGCAGGGGTAAATTACTTAAGTATCAATAACCATATTAAAAAGGAAAATAGTTTTGTAGAAAATACAAAAGTCATCGCTCAGTTCAGATTTACACAAGTTAAATGTCAGCTACCTCAAGTTATGTACTAATATGGCTGAGTGCGCCTCTAAGTATGCTGTGACCTCAAACACGCAGGCCAGGAGTAACCTAGAAAAGCGAGGATCACGCCTGCGAAGGAGGAAAACATGATTACGTATCTTCAGGAACATCAACCCGGGTCTTGGGATCTGTACAGCCCCCTCTGGGTGTAGGAGGAGGCTGCTCGTATTTTTAGGCTTCTTTTGAAGGCGTCGGGGTTGATCCTTATCTTTTCTTGATATCTTGACCATGTAACCGAAACGTACGGAGGCGGATCGTGCGTCAGGGTCGGGTTATTTCCAGTCTAGGCTAAATTAGACTCCGGTCAGACCTTTATGGAATCCAATATTCTCAGTGGATTAGGAGCTTCCCACACATTTCTACACTTGGCTTTTTCGTCACGTTCAACACAACAACCGTCGAGACGAAATGTGACGTCTCAAGTGACCTACATCTGGAACGCTGATGGTTACAGAGGCGAGGTGTTCAGCGTAATGATTCACCGCACATTTCTCCGAAATCTAGACCAGGTGCAGTGCTGGATTCACAGTGCCACTCTTGCCTAGTGGATATATTTGGTATTGCAATTTAACCTCATTCAAGTAAATTGTTTTAAATTTGAGATACCAATCGTAGCCCATGAGGGTCTTATTTCTGAAACTTATATTCTACTATCTAAGCCATGATAAGAAATTAAATGTGCTATATATACTGTGTATACATATTTACTGTCTTGTCATCAAGGCTTGGATACTATAAAATTAAAATGTGTATTTATGATAACTTTATATTTACTATATATGCTGTATTAAATTATATTTTAATATATTAATTTATAAGTATGTATTATAATATTTTGAATATATTTAATTTATATTATGGAGAGAGTGTACCATGCTGAGTTTATAAATATATAAAACCTGCCAATATTTTCGATCTCAGAATTTATATGTATATTTTATATAATATATATGTATATCTGCCAATATTTTCTATTTGCATACTCAGCATGGCGCCACCTGGTGTTCATAGTATATAGCTATGTTCACGTCCACCTAATAAGCCTACTCAGTTACTCTCTCCACAACCATGGCTTCGCGTACTGATCCTTTTATCAGCCAATGGGAAAACGAAAAAGCTTTCTGGCAGTAGCATGGTGGTATTGTTTGCCAGACTGATGGGGAAGAGAAAAAGATTATATTTTCAGCTGCCAGAGGGCGAGGGAGACCTATTCTGCCCAAAGTTCACCACTCTTCCCAGCATCACAGAAAAAGCAGCACCAACAAGCGTCAAATAAAATAAAGTGTTGAAACATTGAGAATTAATGTGGACCATGAATCCTGGCAGCCATGAGAGTAGGCTATTGTTAGTCTGTGTATTATTCATGTCGCTCAACCTGCAGAACCTGCCAGTTATGTAATAGTTACTGACAGTGTCCCTTTAATTACAGCCTCTTGATGTTCCGAGTGATTGTGGAGTTGGCACATATCACAGATGACTCACGTTGTTGTTTTTTCTGTGTTCAGGTCTTTGAGGAGCTGTTGCTGGATGCGGACTGGAGTGTGAACGCCGGGAGCTGGATGTGGTTGTCGTGCAGCTCTTTTTTCCAGCAGTTTTTCCACTGTTATTGTCCCGTTGGCTTTGGAAGAAGAACAGACCCCAATGGCGATTACATCAGGTAACTGACAAAAACCAAAAGCCATCCTTTATTACAATTGTTGAAATGTTAGCCAAAAAATGACCTATTTAAAAAAACAAAACAAACATAAGCTGCCATTGCATGCTTTGCTGTGTAGACTGGGGCAGAGTCAGCACTGAGCTGCTGATGGTTTAGACAAGATCATACAGTCAAAGGACTGCAACCTTGCCATTCCTTAATCTCTGTGGCCCTTGGTGTACACACTATAGGCTGATATTTTCCACTTTCTGCAGCTCTCGTCAGCTTTGCTGTGTAGACTAGAGCAGAGACAGCAGGGAAAGGACAATTAAATGACCGTTCTGTGCTGCTGAAGGATTATGAAAGGCAGGATAGTATTGTAGTATTGCAGTATACTCTGTTCTCCTTGGCCCTAAGAGCACACACTTAAGCCTGATGTTTCCCATTTTCTGCAGCTCGTTTGTGATCATTGCTGTGTAGACTGGAGCAGAGTCTGCTGGTAACAATGAAATGACAGCTCTGAGCTGCTGATGGGTTAGGAAAGGCAAGATTGTAATCTTATATAAAGGGGCAAAGGTCTGCAACCATGCCATTCCTCAGTCTCTAGCCCTTAAGGTGGGGTCACACGCGGCGATCTGGTCTGCGATGTCGGAAGCGACGTGCAGGTGCGCGGTCGCTTCCGACATCGCAGGCCAGCTGTCACACGGCACGACGGTGCCGGTGACGCGGCGGCGATGTGGGCGGAGCCGTCGCTCGCTGGGCTGGGCTCAGCCCAGCGAGCGATTGCTCAGTAACCCTGTGATATAGGCTGGATCGCGCCGCCAACAGTGTCAGACGGCGCGATCCAGCCTAATCGCTGGTCACAGGTTGAAAGGTTTATGAACATGTTCATAAACCTGTCAACCTGCGACCAGCGATAATTTGCAGTTGCGTCGCGCTGTCACACAGCGCGACGCACTTGCAATATCGCCCGCGACTTCGCTGTGACGTCACTGTGCGGCGATGTCGCGGGCGACATCGCCGCGTGTGACCCCACCTTTAGAGAATACAGTTTAGGGTGACATATCCCACTTTCTGCAGCGGTCTTGCCAACTTTGCGGTGTAGACTGGAGCATTGTCGACAGGGAAAGGACAATTAAATGACCATTCTGTGCTGCTATAGGATTAGGAAAGGCAGGATACTAGTGCTATTTGCTCCATTCTCCTTGGCCCTTGGAGCACACACTTTAGTCTGGTATTTCCCACTTTCTACAGCTGACTTCTGAGCTTTGCTGTGTAGACTGGGGCAGAGTCAGGAGGGAACAAACAAATGATGACAGCTCTGAGCTGCTGATGGTTTAGGAAAATCAAGATTGTAACCCTATAAAAAAAGGGTCAAGTGTCAGAAATCTTGCCATTTTTTTTAAATCTCTGGTCCTTGGAGCACACACACATTAAGGCCCAGTTACACACACAGATAATTGTGCAGGGATTGTTGGCAGATCTCTGGTTGCAGTGAAATCATGGACACATTGTTCTATTTGTACACAGCCACAAAATGGAACAAGGTGTCCATGATTTCACTGCAACCAGAGATCTGCCAACAATCTCTGCACAATTATCTGTGTGTGTAACTGGGCCTTTAGGCTGACATTTCCCACTTTCTGCAGGTCTCTGTAGCTTTGCTGTATAGACTGGAGCAGAGTCAGCAGTGAAAGGACAATTAAATGACTGCTGTGTCCTGCTAAAGAATTAGGGAAAGGCAGGACAGTATTGCTGCTATATACGGAGTTCTCCTTGTCCCTTGGAGAATACACTTAAGTTTGATATTTCTCACTTCCTGCAGCATATTGTTGTTGTCAGCTTTGCTGTGTAGACTGTAGCAGAGCCATTAGGGAACAAACAAATGACAGCTCTGTGCTGCTGATGGTTTAGGAATAGCAGGATAGAATTGCCCATTTACTCCCTGTTCTCAACACACTTTGTTAGCTTTGCTGTGTAGCTGGAGCAGAATCGGCAGGAAAAGGACTGTTCTGTGCTGCTGATGGTTTATGTAAATCAGGGTAGAATTTCTTATATTCTTACTGTTCTTCACCCACTTTAGACTGCCATCACTCCATTCCTGCGGCATGCTTGTCAGGTTTGGAGTAGAGGATGGGGGTTAAATGTCAGATCCTATACTCCTTAGGTTCCTGATGACTTGGTGGAGTTTGTGGCACTTCATGTTTTTTCTTTTCTTTTCTTACTTTTTCAAGGCGATATCTACCAATCTTGAAGGGTTTCCCACCAAAGTATATTTACGACCCTTGGAACGCTCCTGAAGGGGTGCAAAAGGCTGCAAAATGTATTATTGGGGTACATTACCCCAAACCAATGGTGAATCACGCAGAAGCCAGCCGTCTGAACATTGAGCGGATGAAGCAGATATACCAGCAGCTCTCCCGATACAGAGGACTTGGTGCGTTGGATACTGTTCACACACACATCATTCATGGCAGGATCCTGTGCAAAATACCAGCAGAGTTTTACCGTTTATTTATAAGTGCTATTTTATAGATTATTATATATATATATATATTATTATACATCAAAGAATATCAATATTTATACTTAAAAATTTAATTTGTGTATTTTTATTTGGTATTTAGGACTTCTTGCGTCAGTGCCTTCAAATCCAAATGGAAATGGAAATGGTGGTCTGATGAGTTATTCTCCTGGGGAGAGCATGCCTGGCTGCAGCAACAATGGAGGTAAGAAAACCTGAAGGGGCTTCTATCATTCCTAATTTACAAAGTGGATTATCGTTAGGATCCACCATCACTTTGATTAGTGGGAGTCCGACCTCTGGGAGTCCCCATCGACTCTTACAATGAAGAGGCTATGATGGATCACACAGTGCCGCGATCCTGTGCAGGGGAACGGATGCACACGTCCTTTCATGTAAATGGAAAAACACTGCCATGTCCCCATTCTCTGACTCATGGGGGATCACAGAGGTTGGACTCCATCCATCATAAAGACAGGGCATATCTGGAATGTGTCATTGCTTTTTCTTTAAGACTCAAACACCCAAATAACATTTTGGTGCAATTGCTGTTTATTAGAGAGTTTTTATGGTACAGTGGAATTTCTAAGATGGCCACAGACTGCCATGGCCGGCACTGTAGACCGCTCCAATACAGGATGTTTAACCTTTACCTGTCACTCCAAAGTAATAGCCTGGTGCTGATAATGGGACTA
This sequence comes from Allobates femoralis, assembly GCA_033576535.1. NCBI lineage: Eukaryota > Metazoa > Chordata > Amphibia > Anura > Aromobatidae > Allobates > Allobates femoralis. Next base: position 587,125,447 of record JARQOC010000004.1, read on the forward strand.
GTATAGGCACCCTGCATCTTGGAGCTTGGAGTATTATATACTATCCAAAAAATAATTAATTGGCCTCAGAACAAATCAATACCATATTGCCATGTTTCAGGGAGTCCTGAAATCCAGTGACTAAGAAATCAATATTATATTCACCCTTTGATGCCTCGTGGAATATGGCAGCGCTGTTTTTAACCATTTATCCTCCCTACTTTAATTTCTGTATATAATTTTTCATTTTTGTTATTTTTATACGTCCTCTGTGGCCTCCCTGCATCTTAGAGTATCGGGCAACAGGACCTGGTGGCATTCACAACACCTGAACAGCTGTACACTGCATACAGATAGATGGACTGAGCCCGGGGGAACACCAACCCATAGATGGCTGGATTAGATTAGTAGAAATCTCCCTGAACATTTGCTGCACTATTAAGTGGTTAATCAGCAACTTATTTTTCCTCCTGCCCTCCATAAAAACTTGCTGTTACATAAAGGAATAACAATCATAATAAACATAGCTAATTCAAACTATAAGAAATTAGCGATTTGGACTTATGGGTGTGTATTTATAATGTGTATTGTACATTGTATTACAGAACTAGTAATGCTATATTTTATATAAAGACATTTAAATACACACTAGTCCAAATGGCCTATTTTTTTGTAGTTCGAGCCATTACAGAATTAGCTATGTTTATTATTATTATTTTTTTCCTTTAGTAACATCACGTTTTTAGGAGGGCAGGGAGGAAAAATAAGTTGCTGTCGAACATTCTTGACCTGCACTATCGAGGTTAAATGGGATTTCCACTAATCTATTCCAGCTATATGTAGGCTGGTGTTCCCCGTGCCCTGTCCGTCCGTCTGTCTGTACGCCGTGTACAGTTGTTCTGGGTGTTTGATGCCACTCGTTTCTTTTGCCTGATACATAGTAGAGGCCACTGAGGACGTAAGAGGAGGGCAGTGTTATACATGTGTGATTACTGCGATCACACCATGGTCACCTTATAACAATCTAATACCTCCTGGCAGCCATACTGTGATGGGTTCTATTGCATGTAGGGCTCCACCGGGACAGACAACAAGGACTTGTATTACAGCTTTGTTTTTTGTTTTTCTTCACTTTCAGGGTCTCAAATGGGAACAGGCGAGGGACACTCCTCCAGCCATTCTAATAACCAGGGGGACAGCCATTCTGGAAATGGAGGAATTCAAGGTACGGTGGTTGCTACAGCCAGCGATTGTACAATACCCACCGATGGATGGATGATTGCTGATGTGTATGCAAGCAATACGTCTGCCGTTGTGGGGGGTAGAGATGGAAACAAAACTGCTTTTTAGAAGGTCTATATAAAGAGCAGTATACAAAGTGGGCACCCTCAATGATTGGATGTGTATGATCTATCCTAATATAATAGGCCTGGACAACCCTTTTATCTATGCAGCCCGACCTCTACTCTGATTGAGCTCTGCCCATATCAGACACCGTATTCGCCTTTATTGTATCCCGAGCAGTAGAGAATGATTGTCGTGTGCCTCTTCTATAAGGAATCATTGAAATTGTCATTTATTTGGCTCCTTTTCAGGGGCAGTGTGTGACGGCATCCAATGTTTAATTAGAAATTAATGAAATGTCTTCTGTCCTAGGCTACTGGCAGGGGAGCAGCATTCTGCACTACAACCACGGAGACAGCCAGCAGTCCTACTTAATACCAGGTACTTACATCTGACAATGGTGATTACACCTGTCATGAGGCTTGTATAGCAGGTGCTTCTAGGATGTTTAATTTGTTGCAAAACACTAGTCTAGTTCCTGACAATTCTAAAGGGGGCAGACGAGGGCTTTTACCCCCTTTTATCCCTCCCCAATCTGATATTGGGACTTCTGCTAATGATAGGCCATCAATATCTGACCACTGTCTGCGGGCGCTGAAGTGGCCGGATGTCCACAGTGTACAGAGCTGTGATGGACCGCCGCCATACACCATTTACATCCACTTACCTTGGCATCTGCACATGTTTAACATCATGTGGCAGCCCCCTATCGATCTGGTATTGATTACCTACTCCTCACTATAAAAGTCTTGGGAATGTCTTTTTAAAGGGGGCTATCAAATGTTCAACTTTTCTTAAATAGCTGCAACTAGTATAAAAAAATGGCTGCCATAGTAATTTCTGTCCAATTTAAAATTCTAATTTTGGCTTATTTTATACATTTCCTCCCTAGGAAAATGGCTTGATCAGCTGAATTGAGCAGGGCAGTGGATGGCTGCCATCCACATTTGTATGTGGTAGCTCATTGCAAGGGGCCTCTATAGGGGACTTTGCTTCAGTATTTTTAAAAGGAGGGGGGGGGGGGGACTGCCATCCTGGAAAGTAATAGCATATTGCTATCATCAGTTGGGGAGAGGAGGCGGGAGGGTCCCTGAGGGCAGATATTAACAATTAAGACTTGGCTATAGAGCTAATTACCCATTAAGCAAGCTTCAGTCTTTTTGGTGCTCCTGTCCAACCAAGAAAATGCACCCAGCCCTATTTATTTTAATGAAGCTGTGCAGCAAGAAATCTATGAAGGGGTATGGATGGATCATGGCTGCAGCTCATTCGTTCTCAAGATGGGTGGGAGTCAGATCTATAGCATCCCACCGATCTTGGCAGCAGCTTATTTCCTTGTCAGATGGACATGTCCCTTTAATTCCACATTGGTAAAGATGTGTAGGATTTTACCAGCTGCAATTGCAGTAATGAGGTCCCCAGACCATGCGCATGAAGACGTACAGTACATGCCCCAGGTGTCTGACCTTCACTCACATAAGTTCTCCATTTCCTGGCCCAGCTGACAAACATTCAGGGTTGTGGTTTGGCCAAAAGAGATTAAGAAGTAAAAACATGTATATTGTAAACACTATAGGTGTAGGACGCGTTCAGAAGCGGCTGTTATGTCCAATATCACCCCCGTACACAGTTATTCAGATGGTTTAGTCCTCTGTGCAGAATAGTTTGTGCCCATATGTTTTAGCAATGTCCTATCTCCCCTCAGGCAGGAACAGTATGAACTCTGTGGTGTCTTCGGGCAAACGTCCCAACCAGAAGAGGAGACCCAAAGTGTTGGACCTAAGGTCCAGCGGCAAAGCAGCCATTAACTTGGTGAGTGTCTGTCACGTGCTGGTGCCTTCCATCAGAACCATTTTAATCCTGTTATCCCCTCCTGAGTTGCATGGGAGTGGTCTGTGTACTAGGGGTATGTACGCAAGGTGTCTAAAAGATGCCGACGCACCGACTGAGTTTTTGTCTTGACTTCTGGCGGTGCATCCTTTGGGATATATTTCCAATTAATGTGCCCATACTTTTAATTTGATGTGTGATCACATTGTAGCAATGGTAGAGAAGGTGGTAAAAGGAATATGCCCGTCTGTGATCAGTTGATCACGGTGGATCCAGCTTTTAGCACTCCTGTTGGTTGAGGTTGCTGGAGAGCGCATTAGGTCTTTGATTACAGCAGAGTCTTTTATCTGTTGGGTGTTCATAGGGAGTGGACATTAGCAGAAAGATCCATAGTTCCAAGTTGCGGCCTCCAGTTTCCTGTTACAGCTGGTCTTCACTTCTATGACCAGCATAGTTGGCCGGTTATCTCATCTATTTGGTGCGGGCCCCACTCCTGTTACCCAAGTAGAATGAAGAGGACATGATCCTTGGGTGAATACCAGTCTTGTTACCTTTTCCATTCCTCCATCTACCTACACACCATTTGCTTGGTTGTGCTGCTGGGCACAGTGTTGCAAAATTGTTGCATTCACTTCAGTAGGGCAACACTGCAGTATCTGGCACAACCCCTACCAGGTAGATGGAGACATGTAACCATGGGTGAGCAGTGTGGGGCGCTTCACCTCTTAAAACAGCTTTTCAGTGGTGTCGCCTATAGTCAGACCTTCACCGATCAACTATTGATGGCCTATTCTAGGGATATGGTAATCCCAAACAAACTATTTAATTGAGGAAGGAAATCTGGTTCCTTGTGATCTAAATTGATACATCAAACAGTGCCCCTAGCCCTAATAGTCATTCCTATGGTGCTATAATAATGGCAGGATTTTAAACATCATGGAGCTCGAATCTTTTCATGTACCATCCAAAAATGACACATTATATTGGGTGTTAAATTTAAAACTATTTTTAGTAAAATCTTTTTTTTATTTGCATACTTAAAAAAAAAAACCCTCTCATCTATTTTGCTTTGCACTACACAACAGACTGACGTTTCCTTTCTGCAGCTCACCTTCTCCAATAGACTGGGACAAGCTCAGCAGAGGTGTCTCATTGGGGAAAGTGATTTAGGCATGAAAGCCACACAATGTACAGGGTGGAGCTTCATTACCATACCCTGGTGTGTGAAGGCGGCAGCTGTACTTTTTTTTTTGTTTCTTCCTCTTTTTCGGCTGCATACTCGCCCTCAGTAGACTGTGTCCAAAACGCTGTGTAATACAGTAATCAGCATAGTGGATCGGATTTTAAGACATTCCAACGCCCATTATGCTTAACCCAACCGCAGCATTATTTTAGCTGTGGTGCAGGTTGCTGGTATTCCGCCCCTCTACAGCATGTTCATTTCATGCTGCGGAGTCAGAAGCGGCTGCCATCGGGTGCACGTAGGGAGAAACCCTCCCTGCTCCCGCTGCACATGGTGAGTACAAGGTGGCTGTGGTCTCCCTACGTTCTCTCGGGTCCCTGCGGCCACCGGCGGGTTCTCTCGGGTCCCTGCGGCCACCGGCGGGTTCTCTCGGGTCCAACACTACATTGCTCCCCCATGTCCAGTGGGGCTCACAGCTTCGTTTTATTACCTGACATGCATTCATATACAATAAGGTACATTTTCTAGATTACCTTGCCATTGTTCTCCCAAAGAATACAAGAAAATTAGAAACGCAAAGGTGATCAATGTTTTTGGTGGAATAATCCCGCCTAAAGAGATTCATGAATCGACCTGTGTCCGATCTTTTGTGTCATGGTGCCCATCACAACTACCCTACCTGTTACATCCGCCGCATTGCTTCATCCCCACAATGTTTGTTTTTACAAGACCATGATCCCACTTGTAATGTTTGTTTCCCTTCTTTCCTCCGTACAGATGTGGCGTTTCGCAGAGTCACCTGAAGCGCTGGATTGTCTCCATATTGGGCTTTGTACCAACAGTCGGCCTCTCCTCTGAGAACTGTTATCAGCTCGTCGGCTGTGAAAGCTTCACGTTTCGCCGCATTTCTATTTTTAATCTTTTAACGATATTTCTGTAAGAAAAAAATGTTTTTTTTATTTTTTGTACATATTTCTGTAAGTATTTGATGACGCTTGCTTTACCACCAGCGTGTAAATATGAACTAGGTATAGACTGCGCAATATATTTTTGATAACAAAATCTGTATGGCAAGAAAAGACTAGAAAATATCCCCCCGTCCCACCCCATATTGTGTCCATTTCTCTGTTATGAGGCCTCTGTCTGTGGTGATCGTCTCTTTATTAGGTGATGTTACCATTCTGTGACCTGAATGCCATCCCCCTTGCCATGATGTGGTGTCATCAGCCGGTTGTACCAGGATCGCCCCCTATAATGGCATATCCTGCCCCTTTTAGCTTCCGGCTCGGAAGGTGATAAATGCCGCCATCAGCTTCTTGCCGGGTCTTGTGCGCACGTCCTGTTATAACAATTCCCAGCAAGCTGCTGTCACAATGGCGGCCACTCTCGGTAAAAGCAAGGGCTGATGGACATCCCCTTTAAGAAGGGGTGTCCAGTAGTGGACAGCTCCATTTTAAGGCCGTCTTCATGTGTGTTGGGGCATGAATCTCAGGCTGGTACGATTGCTGCCTGTCATGTCATGGATCGGTCACGTCTGGCCATTCCAGTGTTCTATGGCGGAGCAAAAATGGAGGCGTAGAAAATTTACAAAGGGGTTCTCCAGCATTGTAATAGTGTCCCATCTGAGCGGTGTGAGATTTGGAAAGATTGGGGACCAAATGTCACATGATACCGGAAACGAGTAGCAGGCATATATAAGTGCAGCGCCTCCTGCAGGTCTGATTTCCCAGTCAGCACTTTATAAATGGTATGACGGCCATGGAGGACATTTATGGCGGTTATCACATAAGCTGGTAAGTCAGACACCCCCTCGCTTGGGTATCGCATAGAAATCTGTAATCTATCAATTTGTGACGTGCCAACCTGAGCTTTACCGTAAAGAAGCAATTCTAACAACTACAGATCCCAGCATGCCCTGGCATCTATAAACCTTTCAAAAGGGAATCTGTCTGCAGGTTTTTTTGCTATGTACAGGTTAAAAAACAAAAGCAACTTTGCCGAGCTTATCTGTGTGGCTGCTATCGTTTACAGAAGCAAAAGCTTAAATGGAACCTGTCACCAGGTTTTTGCAACCTAATCTGAGAGTAGCCTAATGTAGAGCTAGAGACCCTGATTCCAGCGATGTGTCACTTAAAGGGCTGCTCAGTGTGGTCTGGATAATCTCCAATTTCCATTAGTCTGATAGTCCGGCATATTCACAAAGTGCTATATCTGCAGCTGAGAAACCACAAACGTTAGCAAAATCACAGCAAGCAGCTCAGTAAGTGACACTTCACTGGAGTCTGGGTCTGTGTCTCTACATTATGCTGCTTGCAATCGTGATGGCAAAAAATCTGGTGACTGGTTCCATTCTAAATTACAGGACTAGAAACTCGCAGGCATTGTAGTCAGACACTCCCCCGGCTGTGATTTACATCTCCTAGTCAGTGCACTATCTTTAAATAGAGCCTGGGGTGGGCGGGGGCAGCTCTCCTGTGTTTCTAAAACTAAATACTTTGATTGTATGAGAATAGCTGCAACCAGTAATCAATGTGAAACCTCGTTGGATTCAGATTGAAGAAAGAGGCACTGAAATATTGTCTCGTTGGATTCAGGGTTTTTGTCTACATTATGTTGCTGTCAGATGAAGTATCAAAAACCTGCTGACAGATTCCCTTTAAGTTTTTTGAGAAGAATGATTGGTTTAAAGGCAGAGTATAGGGACAAGGCATAGGTTGTCCTGGCTTCTGTCCGCCACTGTTGACCAGTGGCAGCGGTGACGTCACAACTATTGCTACAGCCAATCTCTCTTACTGCCTACATCCTTAGGGATTGATTATTTATTTATTTTTATCCCAGACCCTTTGTAATTCTGGCCTTGTACTGGGGCTATTAGTTTTGGCTGGGGTTGGAGACACCTATAAGTATCAATTCACACAGTACAACTGTGACGGAGCGGCGCAGGTCTCACGTACCAACTTCTGTGTCTATAGGGACCAATTGAATCACTGCTTTAATTTCTATTTTTTCATATTTATTATACGAGCTGTAATTTGGTTGGTGGATTCACTGTAGGCACAGAAGAGACGTGGGGCCCAGCAGGCGCAAGCTCAGGTTATATGTAGGATTCTGGAGAACCCCTTTAAGGCTACCAGGTCACAGAATGGTGCAGCAGCTGGACGTCCTGGGATGATTTGTGTGTTTTATTTATATCTGAGAAAAATGAGTGAATATATTTTATGCTCCTTTTTTAAGCTTATTTTTGTTATAAAGTAATGTATTATGTTCTGTGGTCAGAATTAAGTGTTCTATATCCCCATGTTTCCCAATGTGTCCTCGTCATTCTGGTACCAACCATAAAGCAGGGCTCGCCAGCCATTGTAGAACTACAACTCTCATCATGACCTAAACGTGAGAAATAGACTGAAATTGATGACAAAACCTATAAAGATATTTATCGTTGTTTAATCCAATTTATATATTTTTTTTATTATAAGTTTATGTAAAAAAAAATATTTTTTACATTTAAGTGTTTATTTTATACATGATCTTTTTAGTTTTAAAAAATTATATCCTTTTATTTAGGTGTGGAGATATATATATTAATATAATAAATTTATTTTAAATTTAATAAAAATGATTATTTTTCCATTTTTGCTAAATATATTTATATAAATTTAGAGATGAAATCCTTTTTATTAACTGTTTTAAATCAATTTCAACAATTTTTAAAAATTTAATTTCATCTAATTTTGCATATAAATATATTTAGCAAAACTATTTTTATTATATTTGAATGCAACTTGTATATTGGTTATTTTAATATATAAAATTAAATATCCTTTTTATTAAATATATATCATTTTTTATATATAAATATTTACCAAAAAGGAAATGTATATAAAAAAAAAATTGTACAATTATATTTTTCGTAAAATATATACACATTAAATAAAAAAATATAATTTAGAAGGCATATATATTTTAATCAAATATATTATAAATATCTGTATTATATACATTTCATAAAAGAAATACTTTTTCAAATTAAATATATATTGTTGGGATTTTTCTTTAACCCCTCACGACCTATGACGCACATGTGCATCATAGGCCATCACCCGCCCTTTGATGCGAGCTCGCATCATCCCATGCACATCTCAGCTGAGATGTGTATTTAACAGCTGCAATCTAATCAGCATGTGTTAATCCTTTGGCTCACGCTGTCGTGAAGTTATCACAGGACTCCATGGTTTATCTGGACAGCCTGAGGCGCTGTGATGACCCCGGAAGCTGTCCTGAATCACTTCCTGTGATGGCTGGCGAGTAGCAGCATCCACAGAGAGTGATGACTTCCCTATATACGGAAGTGCTGCAGCTCTTCAGTACATAGGACAAGCGATTGCAGTGTGCAGCACTGAGGCCCTCTAGGGGCCAGTGTAAAATAAAGTTTTTTTCTTATTTTTAAAAACATGTTCAAATCACCCCCCTTTTGCCCCATTAAATAAATAAAAAAAAAATAAATGTATAATTGCACTTTTTTTATTTTTAATGTCACCGGGCTTTTTACCATTTTCCTGTACGCTATATGGTAAAATAAATGATTTCATCTGAAAGTACAACTTGTCCTGCAAAAAAACAAGCCCTCATATGTCTCTATTGACGGACAAATAGGTATGGCTCTTGTAAGAAGGGGAGTGAAAAGTGGAAAATCACCCAGGGTGAAGGGGTTAAAGACTTGAATGCTACTTGTTGTCAGAATGAGGCTGTATCTATATTACACCTCCGACAGGAAATATAAATTGGATTAAACATCATTTAGGTTTGCTCTCTGTGATCCTTTTTTGTATTTATATTTCCCACCTCCTGTGCAAAAAAAAAAACAGCGCCTCCACCTGTCCATGCCCCATTCATGCAGCTTGGCTCCATGATTGTAAATAGGGCAGAGCTGTAATACTCTGCATAACCTGTACACAGGGGTGGCACTGTTTTTGGAAGGAAGTGGCCATTATTTTTTTATTTATTTTTTTTTATCGGAGCATACTGGATAGGAAAGGATGAAATGAATGTAATCAGACGACAAATGTATGTTCCACAAGAAACCCGCCAACCAAACCACTGAAGGAGGTGAATGTTGTCAAAATAGTCTAGAGACAGTTGATGCAGTGATGACAAATCCCTGGCGGAGATCTGTGGTTGGGAACCGCGGGCACCAGCGCTGCACGCTGACACGTTTAGTTCATCAAGGGCTTCTTGAATCACATTCCCCTGGATCAGAATCCTATAATCCTGTGTCTTAAAAGTAAACTGATGCCCTCCTTTTTAGTTTTGCCATTTGAGCTGCTGCCGCTGTGTATATTGCATGCATGCCAACGTCTCCTTATGTCCTGCTCTGCTGCCATGTTCTTGTTGTCTTCTCTTTGTACATCCATTGCCTTTTTCTCATTTTTGAAGAAAATGTCCTAATAAAAAAGGAAAAAAAAAATCACAACTCGTGTTCTGCTTTTTTCTTGATGTTCAGATTTGTGAACTTAAAGGGGAACTCTGGGGAGATGATTAAACTGTGTACAGTCCCTGCACTCCTAGACTACAATGCTGAGCTGCCTGTTGGGCCACATTCAGACTATTAGCATCAACATCAGCAGCTTATATCTTCCACCATAACAGTAGATTATAACACACCAGAGTGTGGATTACTGGGCAATCACTAATCAATGTATATATACCATTATACCTGACCCAACTAAACCTGTATTTGATTACCTGTGTACTATCTAAAGATTAACCTCATATAATGTGGCACTATAGTATCTGTTTAGCACTGGCAGTCTATTAGGCTGCCTTCAGACTTGCAGATGCCTCCGCAGCGTTTTGCAGAGGCATCTGCAAGTATCTGCATGCAGACCGCGGCCCCTATGTTTATAATGGAGCGCACGGCGGTCTGCAGATTCTTGCAGACCGCCGTGCGCTCTCATTGCCCGCCACTAGTGATCTGTGCGCAGGCGGATGCCTGCGCACAAAATCACACACTCTCGCCCGCACCAGGGACGCAACATCTCGCGTCCCTGGTGCAGATGAGTGTGTGATCTGTACGCATGCATCCGCCTGCGCACAGATCACTAATGGCGGGCAATGAGAGCGCACAGCGGTCTGCAAGCATCTACAGACCACCATGCGCTCCATTATAAACATAGGGGCTGCCGTCTGCATGCAGATACTTGCAGATGCCTTTGCAAAACGCTGCGGAGGCATCTGCAAGTCTGAAGGCAGCCTTACAATTAGAGAGCTTATACACTCTAAATGGGGAAGGTTGAAGAATTGTGGTACAATTCGCAAATCAAATTATGACCACATTAGTATGGGTGCAGGTCAATAGACCATGTTCAAAAAGCACCCAAACTGCACAACGACCTTATACAGGTGTATTCAGTGTACCATAGAAATCATGTGCTTATAAACTAAATCAAGATGGTATTAAAGACCACATCCCCAAAGGGGTTAGCTCCAGCCTTAACTACTGCTGGCCAACAGGTAATATATTGCTAAGGACCCTTTCACACTGGGGTTTTTTGAAAAATGCGGCAGTTACGGTAAAAAAAAGCGTATCTGGTGCGGTTCTGGCTGACCGCGTTTTTTTCCGCAGCCGCAACTGCCATACCTGCTGGAACCGCACTTGCTGCACACTTACCGCAAGCCCCATAGACAATGCATGGGACTTGCCGTTAGGCGGCAGATGCGCATTTTTCAAAAAACCCGCAGTGTGAAAGGGTCCTTAGGGAAGGCAGGGCGAAGGAAAGCCGACAACCATACTGCTTAGTGGTCTTTCATTGGATTAGACTGATGGGTGGGTCTGATCATATGATCCTGCGTCGCAACAGGCGTGGCCGAGCATGCTGTCCTGATGTGATGGCTGTGTCCTCGGCCACGCCTATTGTGACACCATTCCCCCCCCCCCCTTCCCTGTCGGTGGTAGTTCGCTTTGTGACGTCAATTTCAAGAAGAATGCAGAGGTGAGCCGGAGCGTGAACTGGAGCCTGGAGGGAGAGGGCCATCAGGGAGACTGGAGCCTGGAGGAGAGAGGGGGGCAAGAGGGGGACTGGAGCCTGGAGAAGAGGGCCAGCAGGGGGACTGGAGCCTGGAGAGGGGGCCAGCAGGGGGACTGAGGACTGGAGCATGGAGGAGAGAGAGGGGGCAGGAGGGGGACTGGAACCTGGAGGAGAGGGAGAAGCAGGGGGGCAGGAGGGGGACTGGAGCCTGGAGGAGAGGGGGGGCAGGAGGGGGACTGGAGCCTGGAGGAGAGGGGGGTAGCAGGGGGACTGGAGCCTGGAGGAGAGGTGGGGTAGCAGGGGGACTGGAGCCTGGAGGAGAGGTGGGGTAGCAGGGGGACTGGAGCCTGGAGGAGAGGTGGGGTAGCAGGGGGACTGGAGCCCGGAGGAGAGGTGGGGTAGCAGGGGGACTGGAGCCTGGAGGAGAGGGGGGGAGCAGGGGGACTGGAGCCTGGAGGAGAGGGGGGGGAGCAGGGGGACTGGAGCCTGGAGGAGAGGGGGGGGAAACAGGGGGACTGGAACCTGGAGGAGAGGGGGGGGATCAGGGGGACTGGAGCCTGGAGGAGAGGGGGTGAGCAGGGGACTGGAGCCTGGAGGAGAGGGGGAGAAGCAGAGGCAGGAGGGGGACTGGAGCCTGGAGGGGGAAGCAGAGAGGCAGGAGGGGGACTGGAGCCTGGACGAGAGGGGTGGGGGTGACTGGAGGCACTCCATCCCACTGTTCACCCCCAACTGCTCCCGCTCAACCCCCGTGCCCCGCTTACACCCCACTACCCCCACATCGTGATCTTACCACCCACCTGATGTGATAGCATCAGGCTCCCATCTAGTCCCTAATAAAACACATTCTCAATGTAACCAGCTTTCCTTGCTGCAAAGGTCCGATAGCTCCTCACACTTGTGTGTTAGTAGGTAACACAAAATTGTCCTCAACAGTCCGTTAAATGACACTGTCCCCTTTTTTTCATAGTTGCATTGGTTGAAAGACCCAGGTTCATCAAGTTCAACCTTTCCCCAACAATTAGTCATTTTGTCACTAAATGATCTGTAAGGGTCCCTTTACACGCCACCACTGCAAGGTAGCAACTGCCTGGCACTGGGAATAATTGTGCCTGTTGCCATGAAATTGCTACGAAATGGCGGCGTGTAAATAGGGTAATTGCTCCCGGTGTCCTGCGGTTGACTCAGATACCTGTTGTAGAGCTGTGCTCAAAAACCGAAGGCAACACAAAGGCACAATTGCCATGGTAGTGGCGTCTAAACGGGGCACAGGCATAGATGTCGCATCGCCTAGTGATTTCACAGGGGCGTTCCACAGCGTCATGGATACCACGCCCCATCAGCGATCATTGGTGGAGGCTCCTGCGTTACGATTGGCTGTCCCTTCACAGGGCGCCATATTTAAAGATCTGTCCATTCACACTCCACAATTGGAATGGCGTCATGTATTAGCCAGCCTTCCTGCGCAGGCTGCCCAATCATGACGCTATTGCGTTGTCCAATCAGTGTATTAGCGTCACGGAATACACAACTCTGTCACGCCTATGTACTTGCGTCGCGAAAGATGTACGCCCATATTCCTTTGTGGTAGCAGCGTGTAAAGCGAGGAAGGTATTCAACAGGAAGTAAGCCGCAGGGTCTGTAGGAACTTACGGGGAACACAGATACCTTCAGTGGAGAACTTAATGGCGGCGTGTATATGCGGCATCAGCGATCGGTATCCACCGTTAAAAGCGTGCACGTGCGGTGGATACCTGTTGCTAGGCACAGTGGCGGCGTGTAAAGGTACCGATGCAGACAATGTTATATGCCCTGAGTGTATTCTCCAGCCCTTCTATAAAATCTGTTAGTGTCGGCCATTACTACCTCTTGTGGTCTGCATTCCTGACTGCTCTGACTGTGAAGAACCCTTTCCTATGTATCTGGAATCTCCTTTCTTCCACCCGCAGTGAGCGCCGCCTGGTCCTTAGTTTTGGTCTTTTGAAGTTAATAAGTTGTCGTCCTTTGTATTGATCACATGTATTTATACATAAAATGAGATGTCCTCTGAATCGTCTTTTTGACTAAGCGAAACAAGCCCAACTTTTCCAACCTCTCGCCATATGTGCCTTGTAATAATCTAGTTGCTGCCTTTATCCTGACTCTAATCTCTAAATATCCTTTTTAAAATGTGGAGCCCAAACTGGATCCCATATTCTAATTGTGCCCTTCAAGTGATTTATAGATGGGTAACAATACGTTGGGTGCACCAGATTCTAATATCTTATTTGCTTCTGCAGCTGCTGCCTGACATTGAGTGCTGCTGCTCAGCTTACTTGTAACCAGAATACCCCAGTCCTTCCCCAGTTCTGTAGTCCCGAGTTTACTTCCATTCAATGTATTCGCAGCAATAGGAGTACTCCATGCTAGATGCATTACTCCACATTTATCAACATTAAATCTCATTTGCCAAGTATTAACTGATTCAGACATCTTGTCTTGATCGTTTTGTACTATTGAACTGTCAGTCACTTTTTGGTAAATCATATTTTATTGAATCAAATTTCAACTTGCATATTATACTTGTATATAGTTGAACAAATTAGAGACAAGTAGACAAGAAACACTAAGCATTTTCAGAGATATAATATAAGCTTAATCTCAGAGTCTTCCTGTCTAAACAAAAAAATTATAATCATAGTTCCGTCAATTTTCGTACATATTGTATAAAATGAGGAACAACTAGGTGAACAAGGCGCCTCCTCTGGTTAATTAACATAACATGCAAAAAAAAAAAAAAAAAACATTTGAGCCATCACTCTGGCCAAAAAAAAAAATGTGTAAGTAAAGGGCCCGTCACACGGGGATATTACACAGGCAACGTAGGGCGTGGCCTATCGGCGGCAACTTCCCTACGTCGCCTCATGTAAAGGGGCGATGTCGGCGCCGCCGGCAGGTCGCCTGGTTTCAGAGCCGATCTGGGGCAATGTGCACACATCGCCCATGTAACCAGCTGCCGGCGACCTGTCAGGCGATGGGAGCATAGGCTCCCATTGTCCTGCATCGCCGCTGGGGTCTTCAGACACCCTGGCGGCGATGCCGCATGTCAGCTCGCCAGTCCGGGCTGGAGATGTTGACCCGTCTAAATGGGGGACGGCGACGCTGGCGGGGCGCCAAAAAACGTGCGCGGACCCGCCAGTTGCCGCCAACATCCCCAGCCCCGTCGCGAGATGTGACGGTACCTTAAGTCGTGCAGAAAAAGAGTAGATGTAGAGTAGGCAAGGGTATGAAAAGGAGAAGAGGAATATTAGTGAGTGTCCAAAGGGACAGCCGAAGTAAATTTGATACCAAATTACGTCATCAGGAGGGATAGCAAATGTTGAGGGCTGGAGAATCCCTGAACATAGTCTAGGGAGTCCATTACACATAGCACCTATCCACTGTCTGGGGAGGGTTCTGTGATTGTTTTGTAAGGTCTTCCATTCTACAGATGTCATTAATCTCATTGACCACTTCCTCTTTAGACGGTGAACGGGTCTACTTCCAACATCTAGCAATCAACCTCCTACCCGCTGTCAGAAAATGTCTGAGGCCGTTTTTGAATTTTTATCATTCTTTATTTATATAGCGCCATTAGGTTCCATGGCGCTTTACATGAGGATAAGGGAGACGAGCACAAGTACACTAAATGTAGGCGATCGGGACGTACAGGTACAGGAGGGGCAGGGACCCTGTCCACGAGGGCTCAGTCTACGAGGGGCGGGTGGGGATACAGTAGGATGGGGGAATGTCAGGGTATGGGGCGGTGCCAATTTGGAGATCGATTCATTAGTAAGACTCAGCAGGAGTAACTCTGGTGTTGGAGAGATATGGACAGAGGTCACTAAATTATATCATTTCAGAAGTACCTTCCAAAAGAAGTGGATCAAGGGACAAGCCCACCAAATGTGCAGATAGGTGCCTGTGTCAGTCTGACATCTCCTGCAGCTAGACCAAGCCGGAAGAAACATCGCCTGTATATCTGCTGGCCATCCGTACCATCTCACCACCACCTTATAGTTCCTTTCATGAGATACCGCGTGAAGAGAGGCTTTTTGGGTGAAGAGAAATATTTTGTCTAGTTCTACGGGAGAGCATTTCTCTGAAGGCCAGATTCCCATTTTCTTATAAAATGTGGAGTAGTCTACCGCTGTAGATTGATTATTTTGGAGAAGTTTATAAAGCATTGAAATGAAGTGAATTGGAGGACCCTCCTCTAGACACTTTCTCGAAAGGAAATAATGGACTGAAAACATTGGAGCGGGGTAAGGTAGAAATGTAACTGGACAGTCCCTGTAGTTGGTACCGTGCTCCCGGAGGGGGAGAGCTAGTGGGATAAAGGTCACGGATATGATATGTACCTGCAGAAGTGAGATAGTGGTATAGTATTGGGTGATTGGATTGTGTTTTGTGTAAGAATCGAGTTTGACCGGCTTCCACAACGAAGGAAGGATTGCCAAAAATTGGGGTGAGGGGACCGGGCATCGTCGTTACGTGAAAAGGGTTGAGTGCGGTTAAAGAGTTTTAGATTGTTGGTGATATGTTTTGGTAGGTCATGGGACCATATAGTGGAAAGAGGATTAACCCCACAATGTGAGGTCTCCACCTCAATCCATTTTCAGTGGATTGTCAGTCACTCTTTAATGTCCTACATAGTTTGGTGTCTCCGGCAGGGACTGACACTTTACTGTCGATCCCATCCACAAGGTCATTAGTACAGAGAGCAAATAGAATCGGCCATAGAACCCTGCGGTCATCACTACCGTCATGGGCGATCAACATTCATGGGCTCGGCTCCCATTCACTTCAATGGGAGCTGCGGCACCTAAGGGCACATACTATGCACAGTACAGTGCTGTGTCAGCCCTGTACACTGTCTGCATCTTCGGCAGATGATGGATTTAAACAGCCAATGACCGATCTTGTGGGTTATTTTTAAGTGACCCGTTGAAGGGCAGAACGCCCGAAACGGTGCCGTCGTCACCCGGTCCCCCTCCCTGCACTACCCTATTAAAGGACACTGCTTCACTGCAACCTCGGTGAGTGCCGCTTCTTTTTTTTTCGTTTTGTCTTGGAGTCTTTGTGGCTGGCGCCCCGAGGGACTCTGTGACTCCTGTCTTCGGGTATTCTTGCTGAGTACTTCCCCTAGATGGTGGTGCCCTCTATCTCCTTCATGTTGTATTTTAAAGGAAATCTGTCTCCAGGTTTTTGCTAACCTATCTGAGAGCAGTATAATGTAGGGGTACAGACCCTGATTCCAGTGATGTGTCACTGACTGAGCTGCTTGCTGTCATTTTGATATAAAATCCTGATTTGGGGCAGTTCTAGCTGTTATTTGAATGGGGAGCTGTATAACCCTGCTCACACCACTGATTGGCAGCTTTCTGCCAATATACAGTGTACACAGCTGATAATCAGTGGTGGGGTGTGGCTATGCAGAGAAAGCTTTCTTCCTGCTTGTCCTGAAAGGAGCATCTGTATAGCTAAGAAGTACGAACTGCATTGTCAGCTGCCAGAGGGAGAAGGAGACCAACCGCTCCAGAACAGCAGCAAGGGTCACTCATAGAAGCAAAAGATCTGATGAAAGAGATATTTTCTGTGCTTGACGCTGTAAATTACTTTCTCAAGATATTTTGCTATTAAAGTTATTTTAGGGGAAACTCCTTCAAGTGTCACCAATGACCTATATCCATACCCTTAAGAGCAGGTAGCATTTGTCATTCCCTGCTGCCGTCTTCTTTGTACATGTGCTAATGCCTATAATAACGTCCATCCAGCCGCTGTAAATGCCGATAATCACCGCAGTGATGACCGCCGAGCCCTCCCTATTAAGTCCATTACTGCACGGCGTAGTGAAAGCCCGGTAATTTGACATATTCTAAGTGTCTCCCAGTAATAGGTGATTTAGGTGCCGATGATTATGTGAACTATTAGGACTGTAATTGTATATAAACACTTGCTACTATGAAAGGTGCCATGCCTAGATAATGGGCAATTATAGGGGGTTTACTTTCGACCTGCCAAAAACCATCATCAAAATGTAATTACGTCTCCATTAAGGTCTCAGCATATTATTCTACTTTATTAACCCAACTGAGGAACAGACGTGACACCTTGGTGATAGACATTTTAGAATATAGAAGCAATACTTACACAATCCACTAGAGGGAGCTCAGGAGTGGACATGTTGGTTATTCAAGGAATCCAAGGCTGTGCACACAGTGGGGTTTTTTCTGCCCCAGTGTGTGCACCTATCCTGAAGCCTGGAAAGTCAATGAGAATCCTGAAGATTTGTGCACACCTACCTTAATTTTTCCCTGAAGATTAGGTGCAGAAAAAAATGTGCAGCATGTTAATTCTTGGGGAGATTTTTGCAGATTATTTCACCCACTGACCTCAATGTGATCATGAGAAAACACTGCAAAAACATGGCCATTTTTTTTGGTGCGGAATTGGTCAGATTGGTTTGTTTTCCTTATAATAATATAATTCCCTCTTTTCCTTACTCCCTTCTCCCCTCCTCTAACTGTCCCTCCTCTTCCTTTTCTCCTCTTTTATCTTTCTATCACTCTCCCTCCTCTATCTTCCTTCTCTCCCTTTCCCTCCTCCCCTTCCCCTCTTCTCCCTCTTTTCCTTACCTTCCCTCCTCTCCTTTTTTTCCTCACTTTCCCATCTCTCTCCTCTTCTTCCTCAACGGTCTTCTCTCGCTCCTCTCCCTCCTCTCCCTCTTTGCCATTCTCTACTCCTCTCTCCCCTCTCACTTCCCTTCTCTCTCTCCCTCCTCTCGCTCGCGCTCCCTCCTCTCTCTCCTCGCGCTCCCTCCTCTCTCTCTCGCGCTCCCTCCTCTCTCTCTCGCGCTCCCTCCTCTCTCTCTCGCGCTTCCTCCTCTCTCTCTCGCGCTTCCCTCCTCTCTCTCTCGCGCTCCCTCCTCTCTCTCTCGCGCTTCTCCTCCTCTCTCTCTCGCGCTCCCTCCTCTCTCCTCGCGCTCCCTCCTCTCTCTCTCGTGCTCCCTCCTCTCTCTCTCGCGCTCCCTCCTCTCTCTCTCCCTCCTCTCTCCTCGCCTCCTCCTCCCTCTCTCTCTCGCCCCTCTTCTCTCTCGCGCCCCCTCCTCTCTCTCGCCCTCCCTCCTCTCCTCTCTGCCCCCTCCTCTCTCTCGCGCCCCTCCCCCTCTCTCTCCCACCTCCTCCCTCTCTCTCCGACCCTCCTCTCTCTCCCGCCCCTCCTCTCTCTCATCCGCCCCTCCTCTCTCATCCGCCCCCTCCTCTCTCTTCCGCCCCTCCTCTCTCTTCCGCCCCCTCCTCTCCTCTTCCGCCCCCTCCTCTCTCTTCCGCCCCTCCTCTCGCTCGCGCCCCCTCCTCTCGCTCCGCGCCCCCTCTTCTCGCTCGCGCCCCTTCTCTCTCTCGTGTTCTCTCCTCTCCCTCCCTATCCAACCTCTCCATCTCCTTTGCTCCCTCTCCCAACTCTCTCTTCTCTTTCCCTCCTCTCTTCCTCTCCATTCTGTCTCCCTATGCCACCTCTCCCTTCTCTCCCTATCCCATCTCTCCCTCCTCTCCTTCCACTCTTCCTCTCCCCTCCTCTACCCTCTCTCCTCTACCCTTAAGAAAACACAGCTGAATATGTTAATGTCTAATATTTTTAAATCCCAACTCAACATAAGACTTGTAAATTCCAATTTTGACTGCATGTCGCACCAGGAAGCCGAGATAAGGGGCGCTATTTTTCAAAGTTTTTATATAATTGATCATCTTAAAGGCGTTGTTCATAATTAGAAAATCATTAACTGCTATCAGAAACACTCCTGATCTTGGGTTATGTCGGTTAGCAACGCGGCACCTTGAAGTGAATGGAGCTCAGCTGCAATACCACTCATGACCTATTGGTAAAGGATGGCGCTGTTTTTGAACAAAAATAGACATCTTCTAATTCTCGACAATCCCTTTAAAAGGGTCACTTAGACCATCCTGTTTGATGCTTTTGGAGCATACAGCGATGTCCCCCACTTCATAAAGTTCTGCAGGGAAAATATGGACGCTCCAACTTCTCCCTGCAGCGATAACCGAGCACGGGGGCTCTAGCAGCTGCAACAACTGTACGGGGGGTGGGTGTTAATTCACTGGTGCTTTGTGTCCTAGAGGGACCACAAATGTCAGGATTATCTCTGCAGGGTCATACCAATGTCAGGACTGTATCAAAGCTATAGCAGTTATATATACGTAAGTTGTACCTTGTCAACCAAGGTATGGCGCATGAGCAGAGTCAGTGGCCCATTTGCCATCTAGGAAGTATTATAAATGGCGCGTGCGGGTCCCCAAGGTTGAGTTCCACCAATACAGTCAGATATTGACATTCCTGATTACGCAGTTCTCAACTTGGACCAGCAGAGGGCAGCACTTCACAATACTTCCCAAACATATTGAGCAATACTGACAATGACCAATAGGGGGCAGCACTGAAGTGCAATTGACAAAGGTGGACCAGAAGAAGCACAATCGCTTCTGATAGTGGAAAAGGCTCCGTAGCAGAATATAATGCACCGAGTAAAAACTCCATTATTTCTGTATTCGTATAGCAAATTTCAAAAGAAATTAAAGGGGCACTGTCACCAGACTTTTGCCATCTCAGCTGACGCAGAATAATGTAGAGACAGAGACACTGATTCCAGCAATGTATCACTTATTGGGCTGCTCAGTGTAGTTTTGATAAAACCACTGTTTAATCAGCTGGACGTTATCATTGTAGGACTATTCAAGTAGTCCAGCATATTCATTTACTGCTAAATCTGAAGCAGAGAAAACAGTAATTTTATCAAATGACAGAAAGCAGCTCAGTAAGTGACACATCGCTGAGTCAGGGTCTCTGTCTCTACATTATGCTGCTGTCAGATGGAGTGGGAAAAACCTGCTGACAGTGTCCCTTTAAAAGTAGAATATTCAGGGGAGCAGCAGGAATAAAATAAGAGCAAAAACAAGTTTGATCTGGTGACTGTTCCCCTTTAAAAGGTGTATGCACATCCTATAGATGACTGCTATATGTGGATCTTACCTGTGGAACAGCATATATCAGACATGTTTCTACAGTTCCCATTCTGACCTATGTACAGTTGCAAGTAAAAGTTTGTGCACCCCTGGTCAAAATTACGGTTATTGTGAACCGTTAAGTTGAAGCTGAAATTATCTCTAAATGGCAGAAAGTTAATGATGACACATTTCATTTGTATTTTAGACAAAAAAAAATATATACATACTTTCATATTTTACATTTTAAGAATTACAAAAAAGAAAAAAATTGGCCAATCAAAAGTTTGCACTGCATGGTTAGTACCTGCAAGTAGTAGCACTAGCTTTTGCAAGTATCACAGCTTGTAAATGTTTTTTGTAGCAGCCAAGAGACTTTTCAGTTCTTGTTTGAGGGATTTTAATCTGTTCTTCCTTGGAAAAGTCTTCCAGTTCTGTCAGATTCCTGGCTTGTCTTCCAGTTCTGTCAGATTCCTGGCTTGTCTTCCAGTTTGTGAGATTCCTGGTCTCTTCCAGTCTCTGTGAGATTCCTGGCTTGTCTTCCAGTTCTGTGACATTCCTGGCTCGTCTTCCATCTCTTGACATTCCTGGCTCGTCTCCAGTTCTTGAGATTCCTGGCTCGTCTTCCATCTCTGTGACATTCCTGGCTCGTCTTCCAGCTCTGTGAGCATTCCTGGCTCGTCTTCCATCTCTGTGAGATTCCTGGCTCGTCTTCCATCTGTGAGATTCCTGGCTCGTCTTCCATCTCTGTGAATTCCTGGCTCGTCTTCCAGTCTTGAGATTCCTGCCTCGTCTTCCATCTCTGTGAGATTCCTGGCTCGTCTTCCATCTCTGTGAATTCCTGGCTCGTCTTCCATCTCTATGAGATTCCTGGCTCGTCTTCCATCTCTATGAGATTCCTGGCTCGTCTTCCATCTCTATGAGATTCCTGGCTCGTCTTCCATCTCTGTGACATTCCTGGCTCGTCTTCCATCTCTATGAGATTCTGGCTCGTCTTCCATCTCTGTGAATTCCTGGCTCGTCTTCCATCTCTGTGAGATTCCTGGCTCGTCTTCCATCTCTATGAGATTCCTGGCTCGTCTTTCCATCTCTGATGAGATTCCTGGCTCGTCTTCCATCTCTGTGAATTCCTGGCTCGTCTTCCATCTCTATGAGATTCCTGGCTCGTCTTCCATCTCTGTGAGATTCCTGGCTCGTCTTCCATCTCTATGAGATTCCTGGCTCGTCTTCCATCTCTGTGAGATTCCTGGCTCGTCTTCCATCTCTATGAGATTCCTGGCTCGTCTTCCATCTCTGTGACATTCCTGGCTCGTCTTCCATCTCTATGAGATTCCTGGCTCGTCTTCCATCTCTGTGACATTCCTGGCTCGTCTTCCAGTTCTGTGAGATTCCTGGTTCGTCTTCCAGTTTTTTGAGATTCCTGGATCATCTTCCTGTTCTTTGAGATTCCTGATTCCAGTTCTGTGGAATTCCTGGCTTGCCTTGCATGTTCTGCTCTTTCTTGCCACAGATTTTCAATGATGTTCAGATTAGGGGACTGTGAGGCTATTGTAAAACCTTCAGCTTATGCCTTTTAAGGTCATCTTTTGTAGATGTTGACATGGGCATTATCCATTTGTAGAAGCCATCCTCTTTTCAACTTCAGCTTTTTTACAGATGGTGTTATGTTTGCATCAATAATTTGTTGAAATTTCATTGAATCCATTCTTCACTCTACTCATAAAATGTTTCCTGTGGAATTGGTTGCAACCCAGACCCAAAGCATGATTTATTCACCCCCATGCTTGATGGTTGTTGAGATATTCTTTTCCTGAAATTTCGTGCCTTTTTTTCTCCACACATACTTTGATGATTGGGGCCAAAGACTTGTATTTTACCCTCATCGGTCCATAGGGCTTGTTTCCAATTGCCTCAGGCTTGTTTAGGTGTTCTTTCACATACGTGTGATGCTGAATTTTATGGTGAGGATGCAGGAGAGGTTTTCTTTTGATCACTTTCCATGAAGGCCATATCTCTGTGAACAGTAAACCAATGTACAACAACTTCAGTCTACTAAATCTTCTTAAAGGTCTTTTGCAGTCAAGCAGGAATTTGATTTGCCTCTCTGAGAAATCCTACAAGCAGCTCTCACTGAAATTTAGCTTGGTCTTCCAGACCTTATCTTGACCTCCACTATTCCTGTTAACTGCTATTTCTTAATTACATTTCATACAGAGGAATGGGCAACTTGAAAACATTTTGCTATCTTCTTATAGCCTTCTCCTTCTTTGTGAACCCCCACCATTTTAATTTTCAGAGTGCTCGGCAGCTGCTTAGAAGACCCCACAGGGCTGCTGTTTTTTGGCACAAGGTTAGAGGAGGCTGGGTTTTGGGTTTTGATAAAACTGTAAAATTTGCATCACCTGGCCTTTTCTAACGATGATCGTGAACAAGCCATAACTCTAGGGGCCCCGTTACACGGGGCGACATCGCCGCCCATAACAGAGGTGACGTGGGGGCGTGGCCTATCACCAGCATCATCACCCCTACGTCGCCTCATGTGAAGGGGCGATGTCGCCGGTGCCTGGAGGTCGCCTGGTTTCAGAGCAGTGCTCTAAAACCAGGCGACCATCATGGGGCGATGTGTACACATCGCCCCAAGTAACCCGGCACCGGCGATCTGTCAGGCGATGGGAGCCATAGGCTACCATTGTCCTGCATTGCAGCTGGGGTTTCCAGACACCCCGGCGGCGATGCCGCCTGACAGATCGCCGGCGCAGGGCTGGAGGTGTCGCCCCGTCTAAATGGGGGGCGGCGACACTGGCGGGGGTGGCAAGAGCGTGCGCGCCCCCGCCCATTCGCCGCCGACATCTCCAGCCCCGTCGCCCCGTGTGACGGGGCCCTTACAGTCTAATTGCAGTTTGAAACCTTGGTCAAAGGTATCTGAGCACACAAATCTCCAAGGGTGCACAAACTTTTGCATCGGCCCATTTCTCTTTTTGTAATTTTTGAAATTTTAGGGATGGAAATAATTTTGTTTTGCCTGAAATACAAAGGAAACGTGTCCTATTGAATTTTATACCTTTTAGAGATCATTTCATCTTCAACTTAACTGTTCACAATAATAGTAATTTTAGACAGAGGTGCACTAACTTTTTACATGCCGCTGTATCTCCGTGATAACAGGTAACAAACCCTGTGTATATCCTGCAGGCCTCTAATTTATCCTGTCATAGGATTGGTAACTGAGCAAAAATAACTATGGGTAGAAGCAAATATGGCTGCAAGATCAGGCTGTAGTTATACTCAGGGGCGTAACTACAATAGGTGCAGGGGTTGAGATCGCACCCTGGCCCTGGAGCCTAGGGCCCCCAAAAGTTCATTTGGCCTCTTTAAGAAGAACAATGCTATTAAAAACTTGCAATAATTGGGGGCCCTGTTGAAACTTTTGCACTGGGGCCCAATGACTTGAAGTTACGCCACTGGTTATTATGGCACTTCAGGGATGCCAAAATAAAAAACTTGCTTTCAGAAGGGAAAAAAGCCTTGTCTATGGGTGACAGGAGCTGGATTATGTTTTACAGTCCCTTTGATGATGCAGCCAGTTACGTCCACCCTACCCTAATCATTACCAGGGAATTAATTTTCCTTGCATACGCTCAACGGTGGTCAGCCATCCTGTCACACCGATCACAAGATGGGGCGCCAATTACATACATCACAACCCATGAAGCTCTCACATTCCCACAACACTCATCCTATTGTCCTATCCTAAACATTGGTTAAAAATGAAAAAAAGTAATTCATATGACACTTATATAAAGAGATTATCGCATAAACAACATATTACCAACCTACAGGAAAAGGGGATAAATGAATGATCGATGGAGCCTCCAACAATCACAAGAATGGGGGATCCAAAGTCTCCTGAGCGGTACTGAGCATGTGCGACCTCTGCTCGATCACCGTCTGTAGTCGCACATACTCAGTACACTGGAGGCTTTGGGCTCCATGTTTTTGGGATGGGTGAAGGTCTCACCAGCTGGACCCCCTCAGCAATCATCCATTCATCATCTCCCTTGAGGATAAATAATTGAGAATATTTGTAGGACAATCACTCTAAAAACTCTTTAGTACCCAGTGTTGTTAACTACATTTATAAGTACAATGGAGCATCTAGACCAGGGGTGGGGAACCCCAGGCCTCGAGGCCTGCAACAGTGCATGTTTTTAGGATCTCCTTAGTATTTCACAGGTGATAATATAATTATCTGCACTGGTGATGATGCCAACACAAATACAATGCTAAGGAAATCCTGAAAACATGACCTGTTGGCAGCCCTTGAGGTCCGGAGTTCTGCACCTCTGATTTAGACACTGCTTTGGACACTGTGTGTTACCTTATCTTGCCTCCTTATAGCACAATTTGGAGATATTCACCCAGGGTTGGCACCAGCACGCAACGGCTATAGATGAGTTCTAGGACCCATGGGTCTTGGAGAAGCCATTCCTCCAAGGTTTCCAGCTTTGATATTTGCTGTACATGTAGGAGGAAATGCACTCAAGTGTAACTGCTGCGATCAGTGCCCTTAGTTGCTGTTGTCAATAGACATTTACAAGTTAAACAAGGGGGAAAGCGTTCCTTCTACTCCCCACCACAACATATCCTGAGGTGCTGATGACATTGTCATGGCAGCTGGAAGTCTTACTTAAGGACACAGTGTCTGCCCTCTTTGTACAACCAAGAAGCCCAGTTGGTTCCTCGACCAAATCAATGTATTGCCAAACTGTTAGTGCACCTGGTAATGATACTAGAGGGGTCCAGATACCATACATAATACCAACCCACACCATAATCCCAGGACTAGTGTCGGGCCCCACGAGACGGGGGTACTCGGTACCGGACCGGACGGTGTCGGGGAAGTCACGGGCGGCTTGGTCCGGACCGTGTCCCGGGCTCGGCAAATAAAGGGGGGATTACTATTTACAGGGGAAATGTCACTCGTGACGCCACCCACTTGATGCGGCCAGTGATGGGGGCCGCCGCTGCTGCAGAACCTCTGGGGGTGATGGAGTGGCAGCGGAGATGTTATAGTTCCAGTGGGAAGAACTGTATCCCCCGGGGCAGTAAGGGTACCTTTACACGCGGCTACATTTCTAGGGTGGCTACAGGTAACTTACTGGTTGCAGTGAAATCATGGAGAAAAGGTTCTATCTTGTTGCTGTGTACAAATGGAATAATCTCTCCATGATTTCACTGCAACCAGTAAGTTACTGTAGCCACCCTAGAAATGTAGCCGCGTGTAAAGGTACCCTAAGAGTTAAGGGTTGTGGAATTGTCTTACTTCGCAGGATCTCTCTTCCTTGCTGGTGCTGACAGGCTTGTAGCTCTGCAGGTGGAAATCTGCTGCAACCTGTATGGGAGGAATGGTCTGCAGATAGAGACTGACAAGAGAGGCCAATTCAGGGTTTTCCGTGTCTTTTACTCTTGATTCTCCAAGCAGTTTACAGGTCATTTGCAGTTGTTACACAGTTCATTTACAGCTCTTAGTACACGGGCACATTCTCCCTCTCCGGGTTCCCTTTACTCTGCAGCCAGGCCTCTCTCTCTTTGTGACCCTCACACAGTCTTTAGTGTCCTTTCCGGGCTGTCTACGGTCTCCGTCTGTACGGTGGTGTGTGGTACGCTGGACAGTATGGCGGTGACTCGGACCCTTGTGGTCCCTCCTAGTTGTCACTGAGCTGCCTGTCCTTTGGGTTGGGGACCCTAACGTGAAGCTGTGGTCCCCCGTCGTGTTGTTTGGGGATCCCGGGTAAACTGCGGTCCCCTCTAGAGCCGACACTCTACTCAGCCCAGCCTCCAGCAGTCCTCAGGTCTGAGGCTCTACCAGGCTCCTTCTCTCTGTTCCTCTCAGTATCATAGGAGGGACTTCTCTGCCTGCAGTCAGTGGCTTTAGCTGCTGTCTAGGGCACGGGTTCCACCGTCCCTCTCTGTTCTGTCACACTCCTGGTGGCATCAGCGTCGGACGGGCTTTCTCTCCCCTCTGGCTCACAATGGCTCAGTACGGATTCTGCGCTCCTAGCCTTGCACTCACAGGACGTGTGATTATCTTTCAGTCTTTACATCTCAGCTCACTGTGGCCTACTCCTGGTCTTTGCTTCTCGGCACCTTGAGCCTACTAACTTCCTTCACTCCTCCCCCTTCCTATATACTCTCAAGTCACCTGACTTCTGGTGTGCCCAACCCACTCCTCTGATCCACCACCCCTCAATCTCATAGAGTTCTAATCTCAGGGCTGGATTTTAACCTCTTCTGACCCGTGGGTTGTGTGGGCTGTGAGGGTGTTGGTGTGCAACAAGTGTCCTATCTGCCTAGCTGCAGTTAGGGCTGGGAGTTACACTCCCTGATGAAGGCCTCTTCATGGTGTTGGCCAGTGAAATTGCCGCGTGTGACGGTACCTTTACTGTGTGCCTAAACTTGCTACGGTCGCCTGCAATATCTTTGTCTCCATTTGAGCACATCTGGGATATCATTGGTCAGCAATTGCAAAACAGCTGCCAGCAGCGGATATTGATGATTTACCCACGTGCATTCAGTGAGGCAGAACATTCCTCAGACAACCATGAATAACCTTATTGATGGCAGTATTTTGGCTCCATACAGGTAGAAGCCCATCTATCCATATTTCTCTTCTATTACACAGAGGGGAGAATGACTGTACATATAATGTCTCTCTCTGGAGAATCTGTTATGCCATTACAATACACATCAGGGCTGGAGAACCTCCATTCTCCCCAGGAGCTTTCCAGGGACTGCAGTGCTCAGGCTGGCAACCGCATTTTGCCGGCTGCTGGCCCTTTAAACCCCTCTTGCACTGTGAGCGCATGTTGTGTGGCGCCGCAGAGGGTCAGGCGTCACACCGGGGTATTACACCCATAAAAGCGGTGTAATTTTCCCAACTGTAGGTGGATGCAGAGGCAGGTGGGAGGGACCCAATCCAAGCACTCCCACCAACTGGTGGGATGGAAGGGCAACATACCCTAGGAGGGAGGAGAGTCAGGAGGACAGAACAGGAAAGTTGCAGACTGCACCTGAGGGAAGAGGAAAGGGGGTCCTGAGGGGTCCTTGAGAGAGGGTGCCTGATGCGTTAGTCTTGGCCCGAGAGAGAAAGGGGGAATCCCCAGTGCTGAGCGACCATAATCTGAGGAACTTCCCCAGTCCACCACGGAATGCCGGATCAGAGGAAACGGCCAGAGACCAGCTCTGAAGTCATCAACCGGCTGCTGCGGTTTGTTTACCGGCCACAGCACCCTGCCGTTATGGAGCGGTCCACCCGGGATTCCATAGAGGTCGGGGTTGAAGTTGGAGAGGCAGAAGGAAGGAGATGAGCCCCAGGATTACCTCGAAGAACAGGGAAAGGACTTATCCCAGGCAGGGAACACAGGACACGGGTTCGTCAACTACGGTATACCACGGTACCTCCATACCGCTTTGCATCCACTTACAGCCACGCGGAAGGTTACCTGTTATACATCTGTACCAAACTGTGAACGCTGTATCAGTAGATGCTTGTTTCTACTTAAGTACCCGGGAGAGAGTGAACTTGTCTCTGTGCTACCGACATTGAATCTCTCTACTTCTACTCAATGCTGCCCCGGAGGTCCAGCTTTACCTGTAGAAAGCTATACCCCTAGCCGCAATACCAACAACCTCCGGAGGACTGTGGGAGCTGGTGACCCCTCACCAGGTGCTACAAAATAACTTTCAGCTCATAAACTTTAATTTATCCCCCCCAGGGAGTTGTCCCCCCAGGGTCACGGGCTCAGGCATCGTCACCAGTGATCCCACGGACCTCATGCCTGAAACCAAGTACCCAGCCCTGGGCGCGACACATGCAGTTAGATTTCATTACTGAGCGTCAGCATGCCTTGAATGATTACGTCTGTCAGAACGTACGTTGTGTGTTGAGTTAGTGTGCAATGTGCTCACAACCCACAGATGAAGACAGAAGCAGCAGCCCTCATGTCTCATGTGATGTGCTCTAACCCCAATGTCTAATGTGATGTGTCAACCCCAGCCAGTGTCTCCTGTGATATTCTCAAGCCTTCAGCCCAGCATCTCTATGTGATGTGTATACCCCTGCCCAGTGTTTCCTATGTGATGTATATATTCCTTCCTCAGATTCTCTATAATGTATATACTCCTTCCCCAGCATCTTCTATGTGATGTATATTCTCCTACCCCAGAGTCTCCTATGTGATGTATATACTCCTGTCCCAATGTTGCCTATTTAATGTATATGTTCAGACCCAGTGTCTCCTATGTGAGGAGCATGATCCAGCACGAGCGTATACTTTACAATGTGTATGCTGCAGTGTCTGCTTTGTGATGTATATTTCAGTCCCTGCATAACATATGTGATGATATAAACAGCAGTTTCAGTGTCTCCTATGTGTGTATATACAGCAGTCATATGTCTCCTATGTGATGTATACAGCAGTCTGTGTCTCCTACATGATGTATTCAGCAGTTTCAGCGTCTTCTGTGTGATGTATATAGCAGTCTCAGTGTCTCCTATGTGATGTATATACAGCAGTCTGTGTCTCCTATGTGATGTATATACGTCAGTCTCCAAGTCTCCTATGTGATGTGTATACAGCAGTCTCTGTGTCTTCTATGTGATGTATACAGCAGTCTCAGTGTCTCCTATGTCTTGTATACTTCAAACCTCCCACTGCTTGAGTTCTGTAAAGGTACTATGAGCCGTGTTGAATATTTCTACTGTGTGGAGACCAGCAATTTAATATACATCTGTGTTCTAAATAACTTACTGCTGCGAAACTCCTTACAAAACATATCATCACAATGAGTTGACTGAGCTCCAGACCGACACAAAACTGGAAAAGCGGCTGTGAGAAACAAGAAGATCAATATTCCCTAACATCACAGCCGCTCCAAAGAGAAGCCTCTCCAGACACCACAGTAGGGGGGAGTTGATTGATTGACCAAATATTGCAGGATAATTTTCATTGCTAATTTTGTGCGGCCCCTGAATGATGGTAGAAAGTCTAAATGGCCCCCGACAAAAAAATGGTTCCCCACCCCTGCGTTGCACAGTCAACTATTTGGTTTGAATGGAGAACAATGTAATGCCTCATTTTTCCTGTGGTGGCGCTAGAGGGAAATAACACATTTGCTGCCAAATTTCCTCCCAGATCACAGCTGATCGTTTCCATTTACCATCAGTTATTCCTAAACAGGAACATATTGCAGTGAAAGCAGCCGCCGTGTAGAATGATGCGCTTTATTCCTGGGCATTTCCACATCAGTCCTGTTAATCATTATCTTCCGCCATTACGACATGTGTCATTGCGTAACTTTGGCTGAATGAAAGTCTCTCCATGTTTTCTGACAATGCTGTAATCAAGAGATCAAGGGAAATCCGTTGCGGTCACACTGCTCATGCTCATTACGGGGAGTCGCTATAACCAGAGGTGAGTCAGGCGTGGCCTGGCCGGGGGGGGCTCGTCTGGATACAGGGAGTACTGGGATGACCCGCGAATAGACATTGTAGGAGTTGTCTGACTGGTTGGGATATAGAAACTTTTTAGAACCTTGGATCCCTGATATAGCCTAAACTTGGGAGGTTTCTGATGGTTTCTGTCCATTGTGCAAATTTTCATCTCAAATTGGAATAACAATTGGACCACAATGACATGAAGGACGTTATTGGTGACAAATCCATTAGTGAATGGCCCATGTAGGTAGAAAGAGATAAGAAGAGCATTTGGTGTCACTTATCATGGTGGAGAACAAAGAATATCCTAACGGGAGACTCCGGAGAACAGTTCGGCTGTGCTTCAGCTCAATGTCGAGGCTTGACAACTTGATGGATTTACGCCCTGTAGGAAGATTGATTGTATGCAGGCCAAATAAGTCCACGGTCTTTCAAGCCTAGATAGATCAATGAGGTCTTCTCCAAGCCTAGATCAATGAGGTCTCCCCAAGCTAGATAGGTCAATGAGGTCTTCTCCAACCCTAGATGGGTCATAGGGTCTTCTCAAGCCTAGATAGGTCAATGAGGGTCTTCTCCAAGCCTAGATAGGTCAATGAGGGTCTTCTCCAAGCCTAGATAGGTCAATAGGGTCTTCTAGCTAGATAGGTCAAGAGGTCTTCTCCAAGCCTAGATAGGTCAATGAGGGTCTTTCAAGCTATTAGTCAATGAGGTCTTCTCCAGTCTAGATAGGTCCACCAGAATCTTCTCCAAGCTAGATAGGTCCCCCAGATCTTTCCAAGCTGTAGTCCCAGGCCTTTCCAAACCTATATAGGGTCTTCTCCACCATTATCTTGATTGTATCAAGCCATTGGTTGCTGGTCTTTTTCCTCGCCTTGTTCCTTCTATTCTTCCGACTCTGATATCCTTCTCCAGTGATTGCTTTCTTGGTATGATGTGTAGACAAGTCATATCTTGGTGATCTTTGCTTCCAGGGACATGTCACAATTGATTAGTTTGTTCTTCTTGCCATCCATGGTATTGATAACATCCTTCTCCAGCTCCACATTTCGAAGGTGTTGATTCTACTTCTGTCTTGTTTCTTTATCGTCCTGGTGTCATATCTACATGTTATTACAGAAAAGACCAGACTACAGTATGTACAAGCCGTGCCTTTGTTACCAGTTAAATGTTCCTGGTTTGAAGACCTTATCCAGTGACTTCATTGGTGATTTTCCCATATTGACTTTCAATGTCATCCTTATATACCAGGTAAATGGTGGATCCTCTATTATCACTAGCTGTGTATAAATGTAATCTTACCTCTGATGATAAGGAGTCTGCTGACAACTCTTCCTGTTAGGACAGAAATATGAGTCCAAAATAGCCCCAGTGGCCAGTGCTTTTGTTGTTTCCTAAGGATCGTAATATGGAAGAAAAATATTGCCAATCCAATATGTTTTATAAATACATATCACACAAAACCTAATTTAGACGATAGGTAATTTTCAGATGATCGCTTCTCTTTAAGGCTCACTTTGCCCACTGGAATGTCATTCACATTTGAGACATGTTTCCTATTCTAATGTATATGTTTCAGCCCCGGCATATCCAAAGTGATGTATATACAGCCGTCTTGGCGTCTCCTATGTGATGTCTATACAGCAGTCTCAGTGTGTTGTATGTGATGTATACAGCAGTCTCAGTGTCTCCTATGTAATGTATACTGCAGTCTCCATGTCTCCTATGTGATGTACAAAATTTTGTTTTATTTGTTGTTTCATAAATGTAATATGGAAGAAAAATATTGCAATACAATATGTTTTATAAATACATATTACACAAAATCCTGATTTCGACAATAGGTCATTTCTGATGATAGCTTTTCTTTAAGGGTCACTTTGCCCACTGAAATGTCATTCCCATCTGAGAAATACATGAAGGTTCCTATTCTGTTGTATATGTTTCAGCCCCTGCATATCCTATGTGATGTATATATAGCAGTCTTGCTGTCTCCTATGTGATGTCTATACTTCAATCTCACTGTCTCATATGTGATGTGTATACAGCCATCTCAGCAGTGACGTAACGATTGCAGTCGCATCAGTCGCGGCTGAGACCGGGCCGGACCTGTAAGGGGGGCCAGCGCCTCCAGCCGCCCCCTGCGACCGCAGTCCAGCCGTGACACTCTATGTGTCAGTGGAGATGGAGAGGAGGTGACGGAAGTGAAGCTTCCTGCTCTGATGCTGTCCGCCTCTTCTCTGATGTACTGCTGGCTCACCCAGCTCTGCGAGCTCAAGGTAGCGGTGGCAGGATACCGTGGCTAGCTGTGACCCCCCCGCTCCTCACCCACGGCTGGTAGCACCAACAAACCCCTCCCCCACCGCTGCACACACACGGCTGGTAGAAACACCCCCCCACTGATCCTCACCCGCGGCTGGCCCCCCGCTCCTCACCCGCGGCGTGAAGGGTTTATGCATTCCTGGGGGGGGGGCCCGATCTAACTGTCGCATCGGGGCCCGCTAGGCTGATACGCCACTGCATCTCAGTGTTTCCTATGTGATGTATTTACAGCAGTCTCAGTGTCTCCTATGTGATGTGTTTACAGCAGTCTCAGTATCTCCTATATGATGTATACAGCAGTTTCCATATCTCCTATGTGATGTACAAGATTGCTAAATTTGTTTTGTTTTGCTGTTTCATAAAGATCGTAATATGGAAGAAAAATATTGCCAGTCGAATACATATCGCACAAAAACCTGATTTAGACAATAGGTCATTTTCTGATTATCACTTCTCTTTAAGGTCCACTTTGCCCACTGACACGTCATTCCCATCTGAAATGTTCATACATGTTCCTATTCTTTAACAGGTAGTGTCCTTATGATTGCAGATCATTTGTGGTTTCTGTTCTTCCTTAGACAGAACTCTTAGGTCCATAGATGGAATCAATTAATAAAACCTACCGTCACCCTTAAACTAATTTTGTAGGGGTTGTAAAGCCCAACAGCTGACATACCCCTGGGACACTCATGACTGCCCGAAATGCACTGACTCTACTGATCTCTCCTTGGTTGTGAGTAGCAGGAAATTTCTGGTGTCTTTCTGCTGGGAGTTTTCCTTATCATATTCCTCAATAAGTAAAGAAAGGAAACTGATTGGCAGGATATGTGGAAATAAAATCCGAGGAGTGTAAGGAAATCAGGAATTTCTGGAGAGAATAGATCCCTTCTGCTGTGTAGGGTTGGCACAGGGCAGTAGTTGTGGGCGAGGGATTGATTCCAGACACCCTGGCATGCTACATGAAAGACATGTGTCGAGCCCCAGGCCCTGGGATACTCGGGTATCAGGCTCGGTGGCTGTTTTGGGGATGTCACGGGTGGCAGCGCCTGAGCCCATGGCCTGGGTGACACTTCAAAAAGGGTGTATTTACAGGGGATTAGAATTTTTGTCACGTGACGCCACCTGTAGTATCTGGTGATAGGTCACCAGCACCGCCACAGTCAGCCGGAGGTAGATGGTAGTGCGGCTGAGATGGCAAAGCTCCCTACAGGTGGAGCTGGGCCTCCGGGGCAGCGTAGTGTAAAGGGGGCATCTTGGAGTGGAGCTGTAAGTCAGTGTAGGGGATATTGGAACAGTCTATAAGGGGCACCGGGAGCAGAGAGGAATGACACACACACACTGTAGAAGTCTCTTTTACCTTTTTAATGTTGGTACGGCAGGTAAAGGCGTCCAGGGCACTGACAGGTGACCAGGTGCACAGTGGGTCCCCACAGCAAGTGGGTATAAGGCCTCCTCTGTTCCTCTGTGGTAGTTGAAGCCCAGTCTGCATGCAGCCAGACCGGCTTCCTCTCTCTTCCTGTCCTTGCTCTCTCCTCCTGTGCAGTCCAGGGGTTACCCTCTCTGACCACAGCCTTGCGATTCCTCACTGCGGTGTCTGGCTCCCACTCTCTGGACTCACAGGGGGACCGGGTGACTAAAGTCTCCACGGTATGTTTCTGTAGTCCTGGAGTATCCTACAGGTGCGGATCCCCGATGTCCGGTATGTCTTTGGGCGAACTTCCACTAGTACCTCACTCCAATTTGGCTCTACTTCTTGCCTTCTGTCCCAACTCTTGCTGGACGTCAGAAGGGCCACTCCGGGTCACTGGCTCGGGCCTAACCACGGCACTGACCACCAGGACGTCTTCGCAGCTCTCCTAGCGTCTGCACACTCTTAACTCCTACCCCAGCAGCAGTATTAATAGGGGAACTCACCTAAAGTTGGTGAGTGCAGCTTCCCCTACTGTGACGGGGTGGAAGATGTTGCATGTAGTAGGTGTTCTGTTCCCACTTAAAGGCGATAAAGGCATGCTGGTTGTATAATGGGGTGAGAGTTCCTTCTTACCTTTGTACTTCCAATAAGAGGGGCAGACAGGACCCGGAGCAGCGTCTCAGATAAGCGTACACACGTTAGGATGAAAACAATGCTGGTTTATTCCATAGATGAATGATCCAAAACATGGCATTGAAATCTTGTATGAAGCTTGTCTCTGCAGTCGCTACTTGTGGGTCAAAAACTTTGCTTCTCCAGCTCTATGAGAATGGAACTCTCTCCAGTGGAAAATGTCTCCAAATGACTGGGCAAAACAGGAAGAGACCAACAGCACGTGCAGAAGCCACACCCCCATAGGCTGGACAAGGAAAGGCAGAAAGAATTGAAAGGTCTGGCCAGCAGGTGGCAGCAGAGACAAGCATCAATAACAGATTAAACTATAAAACAAGATTGAAACAGCACACTCCCCGTCTGGAATTCACTTTGGGGATTCCACTATTAGTCCATAACAATACCTAAAACGAAAGGCATGTTAAATACAACAATTCAAAATTCTAAAATCCAAAAATGGGGAAAAAAGAAAACGGCTAAAGTTCAGGTCCGGAAGCGTTCATCCCGTAGTGGCGCTCTCTGCGTGCAACAACAGAATGAGTTCGTGGATCGGCCTTGCAAAGGTCTTCGTCTCACCTTTCCTGAAGACCCTTAGCTCCACCTTCCGCACATTGCCGTCCTGGCTAGGTAGTGTCTTAGTAACAAGTCCCAGAGGCCAGTCAGTTCTTTGAGTGGTCTGATCTTTCATAAGGACCAGGTCTCCTTCCTTGATATTCGGCTTGGGATGTCGCCACTTCCTTCTTCTTTGAAGAACGGTGAGGTATTCCTTTCTCCATCGATTCCAGAAGTAGTCGGCCAAATATTGGACTCGTTTCCAGTGTCTTTGGTAGGTGTTGGCGTGAGTGAAGTCTCCGCTGGGAATTACCGCGTTGTCAATTTTTTGAGTAAGAAGGATAGTGGGAGTCAGCATGGTTGGTACCTCTGGATCCATTGTCACCGGCACGAGGGGTCTCGAATTGATGATGGCTGAGACTTCGGCTAAAAGAGTGACTAGAGTCTCGTGCGTGAGTCTTGAGGAGTTAACGTCCTTTAGCATGGAGTTCAGGATGTTGCGTGAGATCCCGATCATCCTCTCCCAGGAGCCTCCCATGTGAGAACTGTGAGGAGAATTGAAGATCCAGGTGCAACCCTTGTCTGCTAGCTGGTCTTGGATTGGCTTGGTGTCGATGTTCAGCTCTCTACATGCACCGACGAAGTTGCTGCCACGGTCGGACCTCAGCTGCTTTACTGGTCCTCTAATGGCAAAGAACCTCCTTAAGGCATTGATCAGGCAGGAAGTATCCATGGATTCTAACACCTCAATGTGAACGGCTCGAACACTCATGCAGGTGAATAGCACAGCCCACCGCTTATTGTCTGCTCGGCTGCTACGCCTTCCGCGTGAGGATACCATCCATGGTCCGAACACGTCTAGGCCCACATAGGTGAAAGGTGGTTCCGTAGAAAGTCTGTCTGCAGGCAGATCAGCCATTTGTTGGCACAGTTGCTTTCCTCTCGTTTTGCGACAATGCACACAATCATGGAGTATTTGTGCTACACGTCTCTTCATTCCAATGATCCAAAGGCCTGCCGACCGTACGGCGCCCTCTGTGATCTGCCTGCCTTGGTGTTCAGTCCTTTCATAGTGATGTCGGATCAGCAAGACTGTAACGTGGTGTTTGTTGGGAATGATGAGAGGATTTTGTTCTGCGACTCCGAAACGAGCCTGATTTAAACGACCGCCGACTCTAAGTAAGCCAAAACTGTCCATAATCGGGTTTAGATTGGCGAGAGGGCTTCTTAGTGGAATCTGCTGTTTGTTGTGTAAACAGTTCCATTCGGTGGCGAATTCGCTATGTTGGAGGTGGCGTATTATGAGGGACTCACCATGGGAGACGTCCTCAGCAGAAAGGGGTTTGTGGCACACATGCCAGCGATGACAGTCTCTGTTTTTTAGGTCTGTACGATAGCATCTGGCGATGTGCACTAGCCTGGCGACAGTCCGGACGAGTCTTGTCCAGCTGGAGAAACGTTTAAAACGTTGGCCGCCGAGGTTGGAAGCTTCCTCTGCACTGGTGGCCAGGGTGTTGACTTCAGTTCGGACATCTGGATCGTTATCTGGATCTAGGATGCTGAAGTTTTCCTGGACAGCTTCCTCCGACTGTCTCAGCAGGAACTCTGGACCTTGGGTCCTTTTGAGCAAATCAATGGCTGCTTCCTCGGTGGGTAGTGATTTGAGCCCGTCATCTACGTAAAAGTCTTTTTCAACAAAGTCTCTCGCGTCTGTGCCATACTCGGACTCTCCCTCTGACGCGGTTCTTCGGAGACCATAGGTTGCGTGAAAGACTGATCTTCCTAAGTTGTCGGTACGCAGGGAAGAAGCGACGTCGGGTAGCTGTATTGAGTCTGGGGGCTTCTTCACTTCATGGTGATGAGGACATGGTCTTAGGCAGGTTGTGCGCCCATCTCCATGCACGTAGGTCCTGAAGGAGTCGATTTCTGATCGATCAACACACACATTTCCTATGACTACCCATCCCAAGTCCAGTCTCTGGGCGTATGGTGCATAGTCAGGTCCGTTGCACTGTTGTCGCACCTTGTGTACCCTCAGGTTGTCTCTGCCGAGCAGGAGTAGAATCTCCGCGTTGTTGTCTATAGGTGGGATAACGCTCGCGAGGTGTTTCAGGTGTGGTTGATGAAGTGCAGCTTCTGGGGTAGGAATTTCACTCCTGTGGCTGGGTATTTGGTCACATTCAACGAGCGTTGGTAGAGGTATTTCATTCTTCCCATTGATAGGAGAAGCAATGAATCCCCGGGCTCTTCTGCCGTTAGTCTCTATGCGGCCTGAGCAGGTGTTCAAGGTGTAGGGTTCTGATGGGCCACTAATTCCGAAGGCTTCAAAGAATTTGGTTCCTGCCAGGGACCGGTTGCTTTGGTCGTCTATGATGGCATACACCTTCATCGCCTTTTCTGGGCGTCCCTCGGGATAAACCTTGATGAGGCATATTCGGGCACAACATTTCTCCATTCGGCCCTCTCCACATACCTCTGAGCATGAGCAGGAAACAGTTGTGGCGGTGTCAGTCTGATTCTGTGGCTCCCCGCCATGACTTGGAGCGGGAGCGGTGGTGACTGTAGCCGGTGTGTCTCTAGCTAGCCGAGTAGGATGCATGGCTGAAATGTGCTTTTCGCTGTGGCACTCCCCACACTTGACTGTGGATTTACAGTCCTTGGCCATGTGCTCAAGTGATGCGCAGCATTTGAAGCAAATCCCAAGCTCAGTGAGGATCTTCTTGCGCTCCTGTAAGGTTTTGGATCTAAACCCCTTGCACTTGGTCAGTGAGTGTGGTTTTTTGTGGATGGGACATTCACGATTGAAAGACTTATCTCGTGGTGAGACAGTGTTCTGTTCGTCTGTGGGCGTTGCGGGTGATGGTAGTTCGGTCTTTCTAACACTCACAGCTCTCTTAGTGTCTCTGGGTTTTTGTGTAGCACTTTCATACCTTGATGCTGGAGTTGCTGCAGCTGCCGAAGTGTTGGATTCTAGGAAGTCGAGGCTGGGGTCATTCCTCATCTGGGCCTGCTCGTCAATGAATCTGCAGAAGTGGATAAATGGGGGAAA
This sequence comes from Allobates femoralis, assembly GCA_033576535.1. NCBI lineage: Eukaryota > Metazoa > Chordata > Amphibia > Anura > Aromobatidae > Allobates > Allobates femoralis. Next base: position 587,163,336 of record JARQOC010000004.1, read on the forward strand.
GGTGACGTCGTTCACTCTTTTGTACCTTGTGACTGACGTTGCCCATTTCTCCTGCAGACTGTATGGCAGCTTCACCACGATTGGGTTTACTCCATGGGCTGAATCCAGATAGCACAGCCCGGACAGACGAGGGTCTCTTTTGGCGAGCTCCAGCTCCATGAGCAGATCACTTAGGTCTTGGAGCTTGTGGACTTCTTTAAGGTTGATCTTTGGGAAATCCTGCAGTCTCTTGAATAGGGCTTTCTCTATTGCTTCCGCGCTGCCAAAGGTGCGTTCCAGCCTTTGCCATGCGGCGGCGAGACCTGCTTCTGCTTGTACTACATAGACGGTTCTGAGGCTCTTGATACGGCTTGAAGAGCTTGGGCCCAACCACTTGATCAGGAGGTCGAGTTCCTGTTCTTCGGTTAGGTTGAGATTGGCGATGGCTGCCTTGAAGGTTGCTTTCCAGGCCCTGTAGTCCTCTGCATGATCATCAAAATTCACAAGACTAGTACTGATTAGCTCTCTGCTCACCATGAACCTGGCAAACTCGGACATGTCCGACTTCTCACCACTTGTTGCCACGACGACTCGTGATGCCCCTGGGGCGTATGGGCCGCCTGGCGTGAATGGATGAGCTGTTTCCGGGTAGAATGATGCTGCTGCAGGGTTGAGCTGTGGTTTAGCCCTTGAAGAATCTGACGAATACCGCTTGAGCTGTGAAGGTGGGCCAGGAAACGCTGGGTTGCCATCTTGTGGTTGTGACTGTGTTTGAGAGGGTATCTCTCGGCGACTGTCGTTAATTAGCTCGGGCGCCTTCGAGGGTACTGGCACCTTTAGAAGTATGTTGGGGGTTTTGGTGTCATTGACTTGGACGGTACTGTAAACCGGGGTCGCTACAGGTACCCGGTTTAGCACATAGTCTCTGGTGCGATCGACAGGATCATCCGTTTCCAGTGGTGGCGAGTTAGCTGGATCAAGACCTTGGATCAATGCCTGCTCGAGTAGTCTTACTTTAGCTAGCGTAACCTCCTCTTCCATCTGTGACCGAAGGATCTGTATTCGAGCCTCCGCTTCTGCTTCGGTCCTTTTTGCTTCCATCTCCGCTTCCGCCCTTTTTGCTTCCATCTCCGCTTCCGCCCTTTTTGCTTCCACCTCTGCTTCTGCCCTTTTTGCCTCTGCCCTTGCTGCTGCCCTTTTTGCTTCCACCTCTGCTTCTGCCCTTTTTGCCTCTGCCCTTGCTTCTGTCCTTTTTTCTTCTGCTTCTCTCTCAGTGAAAGAACGTCTCACCCTGGATTCCTCTGCTATTATGCGGGCCTCTAGTATCCTGTCGCTCATGGTTGAACTTCTTGAGGATGATGACCTGGATGCCCGAGAGGAACGTTTAGATGAGCTCGATCGGTGTGATCTGGTTTCTTGCAGGTGAGAGATACGGTGTTCGGCCTTGTTTATGGGCTGTCGGACCTTGGCATCTCTCCCTTTGTCCGTCTCTAGCGTCTTACTGAGGTCTGAAAGGGATTCATCAGAATTAAAGTCTTTTAGAAGGGCGATGTACCTTGTTGACAGTCTCTTGTATCCTTCATGGGCGGTGTTCAGCCGTTCCATAACAGACTGTAAGCTTGCGGCGTCGCCTGACGAGGGTTCAAGTCTCGACATGTAGGAGGCGACGCGTTCCCACTGTTCTTCCAGGCGTTCACTTAGCTCATCTTTCATAGCGTGATAGTTTTCAATTGCCTTTACCGTTGGTTTGTAAGAACGTTTTGGTCGGGTAACTTGGTCTGCTTGAGACGTGGGGTCTGCCTCCTGGGCTTCATCGTGGACGGTATCAGGTTGTATTTGCTCTGTTTCAGCAGTGGGAGCCTGTCCGAGGTCCTTTTCGGCCATTTTGAATAAAGGTGTACTGTCTCTTTAAAAAACTCAACTTTTGAATAGGGGTCCGAAAATCGCTGTGCGGCTCTGCGGGAACTCCCGGATGGGATCCCCAAGGTGGCTTTGACGAAACTTAGGGTTCGCAGCTCGCCGATGTGCAGTAATGAGGTATAGTGTACTGCAGGCTTATAGAAGCGATGTGGCCAGAAGGAAACCACAGGTGCATAAAAACAGTTCTTTATAACAGTACAGGCAGAGCTGATACAAGAAGTGGCAGGTGGGAGAGCTTCCTCCAGGCTTGTCCAGACGTGCACTGCTGCAGGCAGACAGATACACAAGGCTTGTTGCTGGGCAGATTAATGCACAGAGGGACAGGGCACATGGAGAACTATAGCTGGATGTTGGGCTGTAAGGCAGTTTTCTAGCAGGTAGGAGCTTTCAATCAGAGTTTTTGACTATTGTGGAGCTTTCAATCAAAGTTTTTTACTTCTAGGAGCTTTTAAACAAAGTTTTTGACTGCTGGGAGCCTTCAAGCAGAGTTTTTGACTATTCGGAGCTTTTAAGTAAAGTTTTTGACTGTTCTGTTCCCACTTAAAGGCGATAAAGGCATGCTGGTTGTATAATGGGGTGAGAGTTCCTTCTTACCTTTGTACTTCCAATAAGAGGGGCAGACAGGACCCGGAGCAGCGTCTCAGATAAGCGTACACACGTTAGGATGAAAACAATGCTGGTTTATTCCATAGATGAATGATCCAAAACATGGCATTGAAATCTTGTATGAAGCTTGTCTCTGCAGTCGCTACTTGTGGGTCAAAAACTTTGCTTCTCCAGCTCTATGAGAATGGAACTCTCTCCAGTGGAAAATGTCTCCAAATGACTGGGCAAAACAGGAAGAGACCAACAGCACGTGCAGGAGCCACACCCCCATAGGCTGGACAAGGAAAGGCAGAAAGAATTGAAAGGTCTGGCCAGCAGGTGGCAGCAGAGACAAGCATCAATAACAGATTAAACTATAAAACAAGATTGAAACAGCACAGTAGGTACCTGCTGTGGAAACCCAACTGTGCATTAGGGAAGTCTGTGACTACCTGCGTGAGCAGGGTGCCACATATGGTGCTGGCTGGGTGTGTGGGTTTATGGCATGTGGGTTGTAAGTGCATACAGGCCACGTGCTACCATTATCTTTGGTTGGCTGCAAGGAGAACATCAGTTCAGTTTCAACAACTTCTCTCTACTGAACAAGTTCTTCTACAACAACTTTACATGAGATAGCGGGAACATAGCTTCCAGGTCGTATAGAGCACGTTCAGATACACTTATAGTTCCATATGGGTTGTTCCCCATCTTATTGGTTCTATGAGTCCCAACACAACACACAAGCACAACAGTCTAATCTGTGATAGACACTCCTTTTTTGTGACTCCACGTCTGTTCTTCTTGTAGAGGAGCGTGTACGGGGGTTTTGATCACTATGGCCAGAGTAGAGTCTTAGGCTTACAGACTCTTCCGTATCCACATCTCATCTCATAGAGGAGAGAGGTCGGGGGTTCACCAGTAGTGTCAGAGTAGAGCCTTGTGCACTCAGGTGCTTGAGGAAGTTCTGCCCTTCAATCCCGATCATGTACTTGTCCACCCTGACCTATTATCTTTAGGCTTGGGACATTCTTGCTAAAGTCCCGTCCTCCAGACCTCTCTGCCTGGAACCACTTCGTTGGAAGGTTGGTCTCTAGCCTCAGTGTTGTCTCACGCTGTATGTCTCAATCCACACTTTAGGACCCCTCTATCTCACCTTGGCCTCCTCTCTCTCTCCTCAATGAGACCACCAGTTTAGCTTTAACAACATCTCTCTACTTAACAGTTCTTCTACAGCAACTTTACATGTGATGGTGGGCAAATAGCTTTCAGGATATTCCAATTTTACAGAGCACGTTCAGACACACTTTCAGTTCCATATGAGTTGTTCCCCGTCTTACTGGTCCTGTAAGTCCCAGCAAACAGTCCAATTCATAATGGTCACTTTCCCCTTTTTCACAGCTTCACGTCTCTTCTCCTTATAGAGGGGCCTGAGGTTTCGAACACTATGGCCAGAATAGAGCCTTAAAATCCCAGACACTTCCGTATCCACATCTCTTGTCATTGAGGGGGGTAGAGAGTTTGATAGTAGCGTCAATAGAGCCTTGTGCTCTGAGATGCTTGGAGAGCCTCTGTCTGTTGACTCCGATCACATACCAGACTGTCCTGAGTTACCTTTCAGGATTGGGGCCTTGCCACTAAAGTACTGTCCTCCTGACCGTTCTGTTTGGAGCCACTTTGTTGGGAGTTCAGTCTCTAGTCTTACAGTCCTCTAATGTTCTGTGTCTCAGTCCATATTTTAGGATCGCACTATCTCACTTTGGTCTCCTCTTTCACCTTTTTGTTGCCACAGATCACCCACAACATGCGGTCTTGACAACCTTTCAGACCATAGGTCTGCTCTAGTCATACGCGGGGCCCTATCTAAAGTGCCACAGGAAACCGTCACTTTCTCTAGGTGCTGACCCCTCCCATTGTTGGTTAGTCTCAGCACTTAACTAGTGTTTGCTCTACCGTCTGACAATCACACATAAATTGCTCTACATTATACGATTCATATATTGCATTATTTACAAAGACGCAGGACACAATTCACATGACATGACAATAACATCATTGGTGTCTTCAGGGAAAGAAATGCGACAGAAGGCAGTCAACCTCCTTACAGCTGCATATAGGCTCCACGACTCCGGCTCCACGACCACGCGACTCCGGCTCCACGACCACGCGATTCCGGCTCCACGACCACGCAACTCCGGCTCCACGACCACGCGACTCCGGCTCCACGACCACGCGACTCCGGCTCCACGACCACGCGACTCCGGCTCCACGACCACGCGACTCCGGCTCCACGACCTCGCGACTCCGGCTCCACGACCTCGCGACTCCGGCTGCACGACCACGCGACTCCGGCTGCACGACCATGCGACTCCGGCTGCACGACCACGCGCCTCCGGCTGCACAACCACGCGCCTCCGGCTGCACAACCACGCGCCTCCGGCTGCAAAACCACGCGCCTCCGGCTGCACAACCACGCGCCTCCGTGGGAGTGTTCAATAGGACAATACTTAGGATAAAAGTCAATGTGTATGGATAACCCAAGATAGAGAGATGTCTCCTAGCTGACTAGGCTGGCTTCACACTTGCGTTACCCACCGCTGCGTATTGCGGCGGGGAAGCGCAAGCCGAGCACAGACACCGTGCATCTCTATGTTTAATATGGGTATGCACGGTGTATGGCAGGGGTCTCAAACACGCGGCCCCCGAGGCTGCTTTGTGTGGCCCGCAACTCCGTGGTCTCCTTGACAACGCTGCCACCCGCTTGCCGCGGTCTGCAGTTACCGTGCTGCCATCCACGCTGAGCATTGCCGGCGCCGCCAGGAAAAATCACTTGACCGGATACATCAAAGGCAGCCGACGGCCAATGAAAGGCCAGCAGCTGACGTCATACGCCGACGTCCGCTTCTGGCCTCTGATTGGTTGGCGGCTGGCTTCGGTGTGACCGAGTGGAGCTTCTTACTATGCGGCGCCGGGAAATTCTAATACATATTGGGCGTGAACAGCTGCACTGTGATTGCAGCGGGCAAGTGGCAGCATGGTCAAGGAAATCACGGAGCTGCGGGCCGTATATGCTGAAAAACGATGTGCCCCAGGGAACGACGGTGAAAAGGAACTGTGATTGTGTGAGAGAGTGTGTATGTGTATATGGGTGTGTATATATATATATATATATATATATATATATATATTATATATAATATGCCTGTGTGTATGTATGGGTGTGGGTGTATGTGGGTGTGTGTAATATATATTTCTTAATCGCTTCATTGGGGGACACTGGAAGACCTTGGTGTATGCTTGCTGCCTTCAGGAGCCTGACACTATATAAAATAACAGAAAGTCAACTCCTCCCCAGCAGTATACACCCACCTACTGGCACAAATGCAGTCAGTTTTAGCTTAGTGTCTTAGGAGGCAGACACGGGTCTCTCTGAGCCCGTATCTACCAGAATGTTTTATTAGATTAGTTAGATTTTTAGGGCTCAGTTCTCCCTCCCTTATGTCTTTCCCCCCATCCCTCTCATTCTCAGGATTCTCAAGAAAATCCGAGCAGAAGGAGTAACTGTAATCCTCGTAGCTCCAGATTGGCCCAGATGGTTCTGGTACGCAGAGGTAGTCAACCTCCTCGCGGACTCTCCATGACCACTTCCCAATATCCCAGACCTCCTGACTTCGGATCCTTTTCAACACCCGAATTCTCAGTCGCTCAATTTAACGGTGTGGCTGTTGAAGCCGCGGTACTGAGATTGTCAGGTCTTTCTGAACAAGTCATCCAGACTATGTTAAAAGCCAGGAAACCATCCTCATCATGCGCTTATCACCGCACGTGGAAGGCTTTCTTCCGATGGTGTGAGGACTGCAATCGTTTCCCAATGTTTTTTTCTCTTCCATCTTTCCTGGCTTTTCTCCAGTCGGGCCTTGATGCACACCTATCCCTTAGCTCCCTGAAAGGCCAAGTATCTGCCCTTTCGGTACTTTTCCAGAGGTAGCTCGCCTCACTTCCACAGGTCAAGACGTTCCTTCATGGAGTGGCTCACGTCTCCCCTCCGTTTCATCCCCCCCTTGATCCCTGGGATCTGAATTTGGTACTACACGTACTCCAAGATCTTCCATTTGAACCCCTACAAGAGATTAGTCTACGTCTCCTAATGTGGAAGGGCGCCTTCCTTGTGGCGATCACCTTCATTCGGAGGGTGTCGGAATTTGCGGCTCTCTCATGTCGTTCCCCTTACTTGATCTTCCATCAGGACAAAGTGGTACTTCGTCCCATGGAAAAGTTCCTACCACCTCTTTCCACATAAATGAGGAGATCGTCCTACCCTCCCTTTGCCCAGCCCCATCTCAGTCTCGAGAGAAGAGATTACACAATCTGGATATAATCAGGGCTCTCCGTACCTACCTTTCACGAACCGCTTCCTTTCGACAAGTGGAATCCCTCTTCGTGGTCCCTCATGGTCCTCGAAAGGGTTTGACAGTCTCTAAAGCTACAATTGCCCGGTGGATTCGCTCCTCTATCTCGGAGGCATACCACATTAAACAGATTCCTTGTCCATCCAGACTAAGGGCACATTCCACTAGAGCAGTGGGAGCTTCCTGGGCTGTCAGACATCAGGCTTCGGCAGCTCAACTTTGCAAAGCGGTCCCCCTGGTCGTCAGTTCACACATTTGTTAAATTTTACAGCGTTCATACTCAAGCATCTGCAGATGTCGTTCTGGGGTGCAAGGTTCTACAGGCCGCCGTGGTCTGAGTTCACCCGAATACTTCTGTTATTACACCCTCCAACGGGACTGCTTTTGTACGTCCCAAGGTCTTCCTGTGTCCCCCAATGAAGCGATTAAGAAAAGGCGATTTTTGGTACTCACCGTAAAATCCTTTTCTTGGAGCTTCAATTGGGGGACACAGTTCCCTCCCTGTGTATATGGTTGAGCAAGTTGATGATTTTATGGTTGCTCCTATTGCTATTCTCACTAACTGAGTTGCATTTGTGCCAGTAGGTGGTGTATACTGCTGGGGTGGAGTTGCTTTTCTGTTATTTTGCATAGTGTCAGCCTCCTGATGGCAGCAAGCATACACCAAGGTCTTCCTATGTACCCCAATTGAAGCGCCAAGAAAAGGATTTCAGGGTGAGCACCAAAAATCCCCTTATTGGTGTGTGTGTATATGTGTGTATATGTGTGTGTGTATGTATAGATATATATATATATATATGTTTAATGCAGGAAAAGAGTCCAATGACCGGGCACTACACCTGTGGAGCTCTGCTAAAAGCCTGTCGGCTATCCCCGGTGCCTGGTGTTGCAAAGCCTTAAAAGAATAATCAGAGATTCAAAAAAGAGAATAAAGAAAGGCGGCACTCACCGTATAGGCTGGTGGAAGGGTGTTTTAATCCAGGAAAATCAATCCATTAAAACATTGTTGGTGCGGTGGGGAGAGGGAGTGAGAGGCCGTCGGAACGACGGTACCGTTTCGTATCGTGTAGTGATACTTCTGCGGGTTCCATGTATGATACTGGAACCCGACGGCCTCTCACTCCCTCTCCCCACCGCACCAACAATGTTTTAATGGATTGATTTTCCTGGATTAAAACACCCTTCCACCAGCCTATACGGTGAGTGCCGCCTTTCTTTATTCTCTTTTTTGAATATATATATGTGTGTGTGTATATGGGTGCGTGTGTGTGTATGTATATCGGTGTGGGTGTGTGTGTGTGTGTGTAAATATATATATATATACCGTATATACTCGTGTATAAGCCGACCCCCTACTTTTGCCCCCAAAAACTGGGAAAACTTATTGTCTCGCGTATAAGCCGAGGGTGGCCCTCCAGCACAGGTATACAACCCCCAGCAGTGAGGTATACACCCAGTATATCAGCCCCAGAGGTATATCAGCCCCCAGAGGTATATGCAGCCCCATATATGCAGCCCCAGAGGTATATGCAGCCCCAGAGGTATATGCAGCCCCAGAGGTATATGCAGCCCCAGAGGTATATGCAGCCCCAGAGGTAATGCAGCCCCAGAGGTATATGCAGCCCCAGAGGTATATGCAGCCCCATATGCAGCCCCAGAGGTATATGCAGCCCCATATGCAGCCCCAGAGGTATATGCAGCCCCATATGCAGCCCCAGAGGTATATGCAGCCCCATATGCAGCCCCAGAGTATATGCAGCCCCATATGCAGCCCCAGAGGTATATGCAGCCCCATATGCAGCCCCAGAGGTATATGCAGCCCAGAGTATGCAGGCCCAGAGGTATATGCAGCCCAGAGGTATATGCAGCCCAGAGGTATATGCAGCCCCAGAGGTATATGCAGCCCAGAGGTATATGCAGCCCCATATGCAGCCCCAGAGGTATATACAGCAGCCCTTAGGTAGTATACAGCAGCAGCAGCCCCAGGGCTGTATACAGCCGCAGCCCCAGGGCTGTATACAGTCGCAGCCCCGGGGCTGTATACAGCCGCAGCCCCGGAGGTATACAGGCCCCCCATCAAGTTCCAGGGCCCCCCCCCCTTGCGCGCCAGCCTGTAAAGTAAAATCATACTTACCAGTGTCCTGTCGCGCCGTCCGCAGCTGCCGACACGCGATCCCGGGCTTCAATCCGCGTCTTCCGGCTTCCGACTTCCTGTGGTCGCGGGCAATGACGTCATTGCCCGCGACTACAGGAAATGCGGAAGACGCGGAATGAAGCCGGGGATCGCGTGTCGGCAGCTGCGGACGGCGCGACAGGACACTGGTAAGTATGATTTTACTTTACAGGCTGGCGCGCAAGGGGGGGGGGCCCTGGAACTTGATGGGGGGCCTGTATACCTCCGGGGCTGCTGCGGTATTTTTTATATACTTGCGTATAAGCCGAGGGGGGACTTTTCAGCCCAAATTTTGGGCTGAAAAACTCGGCTTATACGCGAGTATATACGGTGTGTATATATATATATATATATATATAAAACAGAAAAAACTGCACAGCACTCAAGATATAGTGTGAATGGTGCAAGATGCGACGCTGGAACAAAGAACCAGAAAAAATTCACTGCAGCCCTCAGCTACTACCAATAATGCACACATGCTAGTAAGCGGTTTATATATGAGTAAAAAAAATTTAAACTTGAATTTTTTCTGGTTGTTTTTTTCTGTCACATTCATGCTGCGGACCAGAATGTGTGATTTGTACGCAAGCATCCGCATGCGTACAAATCGCACACGGAAGTCAATGCATGCGCACGTCCATCCGCAGCCAAGCACATCACCGTGCGTCCCCATGTTAAATATAGAAACGCGCAGTGTCTGCGCTTGGCTTGCGCTTCCCCTGCCGCAATATGCAGTGGCAGGGACCGCAAGTCTGAAGGCACCCTAAGGCTGTGGAGGACTTAATGTGTCCTGTAGCTATTTCTAAACTATTCTGGGCTTGGTTTGTTCCCCATTGGGTTTTAGACATTATCCCACTCATGTCCCGAACTATCCCCGGACCCAATGTTGGTGCAGGTAATACACATGGATTCCGCATACTTGTCTTTAGTCTTCTGTTGATTGCAGGAGGTTTATGGACTGGTTGCTACATAACATTAAAGTCTATAGTAGATACGAGTCCTGTCAGCTGTATGTGGGGACCCTGCACACGACTGGTCACATCTCCATACTTCTCGCATTAATGTCCGGTCATAATAGAGAAAACCAGACATTCCATTTCAGGTGTTCTCAGTGGCCAGACAGAACCATAATTATATCATTCAAAGAAAACAGAAATACTGGGCACTAGAGTGGGTATTTGGAGTAAGTCCAAGTTACTTCAGTGACCGCTCGGTGCAGCCTCGACACAGCGTTGCTCGCTTCTTACATCACAATTCATATGCTCGAGCAGAAGAAATAAGGAAGCGGCACTCACCAAGGACGATCTTGCGCTTTTATTTATGGTCCAGGACCCGTGGAAGCGGTATTAGCCGCGAAACGGTAGGCCGTCGTCCGCCACCTCTTCACTCCCGCTCTCGCTCTTGAATTGTCCATGGATAATATAACTGGACCATAAATAAAAGCGCAAGATCGTCCTTGGTGAGTGCCGCTTCCTTTTTTCTTCTGCTCAAGCATAATTATATCATTTTTTGACCCTGTAGAAATGTCGTTGTTCTCCTGAATCTGGCGTTCAGTGTCTTGCTCCTCCGCCCTCTTAGGGTACCTTTACACGTCCCAACATTGCATGCAATTTCACTTGCACCTTACTGGATTGCAGTGAAATCATGGACACATTGTTCCATTTTGTTGCTGTGTCCAAATGGAACAATGTGTCCATGATTTCACTGCAACCAGTAAGGTGCAAGTGAAATTGCATGCAATGTTGGGACGTGTAAAGGTACCCTTAGTCTTTTTAGCCAAGTGCCCTAATAAAGCGGGATATATTAACTAATTTGTTTCCACTATCCTGTCTGATGGGTGTGTGTACATGGAGGCTGGTTCTGCTGGTAATTATTAGATATGAAGGGGTCGTCCATCCGCTGACCTCTGCATCGGAGAGATACCGCGCAGGACATGTATGTGATCAACAAGTGTCGTGTGTCTGTTTTATTCTGATAAATAGGTGCACAAAACCCCACAAATATGTCTCCTAATTACTATAGCCGTCATAGTGAATGTGCCATTGTGATCATTCCTGACCCCAGGTTTTGTCCCGGGACCCCATGGCTACTTGTTGCGCTCAGTGACTCCTCTTTAGCCATTTTCCTCCTTGTCTTGATTCTCCTGTAATCTGTCTCTTGGTGACCCGCTCTTCAGTCTTCTTTCAGGTAGTTATTATATGGGATCTATACAATGTGAGTGCCCCCATCACAGAGACCGATCCCCATAGTGATGTGACTTAGAACAGGGGACGTTATCATGACTGGAGTCATGTGACCCGCTGTGTGTACGGCGCCCCCTATAGTCCTGCTCCTGCAGCCGCCATGTATATAGCAGAAGAGACCCTTTATTAGATGCCGGATCAGCAGATGAGTCTGTTCTAGTTCTGGAGTATTGAGCGATTGTCGCTGTGTAGGGTGAAGTGCAGACAAATAAAACACAAAACACAATATATTAGCTGTTTTTTTTTTATTTATTGAAATAGCAATAAGCAAAATGAAAATATTACCGGTCCTTCAATAAAATAAAGGTCACGGTGACTCTCAGGTCCGATGGAGACCACAGAACTTGCTGCGGACATTGCGGACCTGATGAGCCACCGGACCCAAAGATCCAGAGGAAGGCGAAGAAAACCCCCCGGAGAGTTCTACCTCAGGGGGGAAAAAAATTCCTTCCTGACCCCATTTCTGGCGATCGGATATCTCCCTGGATCACGTGTGACCTGCCGCTTATTGCGCTTATTTCCACGGCCACGCGACTCCGGCTCCACGGCCACGCGACTCCGGCTCCACGGCCACGCGACTCCGGCTCCACGGCCACGCGACTCCGGCTCCACGCGACTCCGGCTCCACGCGACTCCGGCTCCACGCGACTCCGGCTCCACGACCACGCAACTCCGGCTCCACGCGACTTCGGCTCCACGACCACGCGCACTCCGGCTCCACGACCACGCGACTCCAGCTCCATCAAAAAACACAAAATGATTCAGGTTCAGAACTTTGTACTTTTTACCCTAATAGTGATGTCATCAGAACGCTCCACGCGACTCCGGCTCCCCGCTTCCACGCGACTCCGGCTCCACGCGACTCCGGCTCCACGCACTCCGCTCCACGCGACTCCGGCTCCACGTCCACGACTCCGGCTCCACGTCCACGCGACTCCGGCTCCACGTCCACAGCGGACCACCGGCTTCCACGCCACGCGACTCCGGCTCCACGCCACCGCGACTCCGGCTCCACTCCACGCGACTCCGGCTCCACACCAGCGACTCCGGCTCCACTACCACGCGACTCCGGCTCCACGACCACGCCGACTCCAGCTCCATCTAAAAACACAAAATGATTCAGGTTCAGAACTTTGTACTTTTTACCCTAATAGTGATGTCATTCAGAACGCTCCACGCGACTCCGGCTCCCGCTCCACGCGACTCCGGCTCCACGCCCACGACGCTCCGGCTCCATGCGCCACGCACTCCGGCTCCACGCAGATCACTCCGGCTCCACGCGACTCACGCGACTCCGACGACCACGCGACTCCGGCTCGCTCCACGCGACTCCGGCTCCCACGGACTCCGGCTCCACGACCACGCGACTCCGGCTCCACGACCACGGCGACTCCCGGCTCACGAACCACGCGACTCCGGCTCCACGCCACTCGACTCCGCCACGCGCTCCACGACCCGCTCCGTCCACGCGACTCCGGCTCCACGTCCACGCGACTCCGGCTCCACGACCACGCGACTCTCCGGCTCCACGACCACGGCGACTCCGGTCCACGACCACCGCGACTCCGGCTCCATCTAAAAACACAAAATGATTCAGGTTCAGAACTTTGTACTTTTTACCCTAATAGTGATGTCATCAGAACGCTCCACGCGACTCCGGCTCCTGCTCCACGCGACTCGCTGCCACGTGACCGGCTCCACGCCACCGACTCCGGCTCCACGACCACGCGACTCCGGCTCCACGACCACGCGACTCCGGCTCCACGACCACGCGACTCCGGCTCCCGCTCCACGCGACTCCGGCTCCACGACCCCCACGCAGCGACTCCGGCTCCACGACCACGCGACTCCAGCTCCATCTAAAAACACAAAATGATTCAGGTTCAGAACTTTGTACTTTTTACCCTAATAGTGATGTCATCAGAACGCTCCACGCGACTCCCGCTCCACGCTCACGCGACTCCACGGCTCCACGCGACTCTCGGCTCCACGACCACGCGACTCCGTCATGCCACGTCCACGCGACTCCGGCTCCACGTCCACGCGACTCCGGCTCCACGTCCCACGCGACTCCGGCTCCACGCCAGCGACGCTCACGACACGCGACTCCGGCTCCACGACCACGCGACTCCGGCTCACGACCACGCGACTCCGGCTCCACGAACCACGCGACTCCGGCTCCCTCCACGTCCACGTGACTCCGGCTCCACGACCACGCGACTCCGGCTCCATCTAAAAACACAAAATGATTCAGGTTCAGAACTTTGTACTTTTTACCCTAATAGTGATGTCATCAGAACGCTCCACGCGACTCCGGCTCCCGCTCCACGGACTCCGGCTCCACGACCACGCGACTCCGGCTCCACGCCACGCGACTCCGGCTCCACAGCGACTCGACTCCGGCTCCACCCCACGCGACTCCGGCTCCACGCCCACGCGACTCCGGCTCCACGCGACTCCGGCTCCACGCACTCACGGCTCCACGCCCACGCGACTCCGGCTCCACGACCACGCGACTCCGGCTCCACGACCACGCGACTCCGGCTCCACGACCCGCTCCGCGACTCCGCGACGCGACTCCGGCTCCACGACCACCATGCGACTCCGGCTCCACGTCACCACTTCGACTCCATCGACTCACGGCTCCACGCGACTCCGGCTCCACGTCCACCGCGACTCCGGCTCCCTACGACACACTCCGCTCATCCGGACTCCGGCTCCACGACCACGCGACTCCCGGCTCCATGTCCACGCGACTCCGACTCCACGTCCACGCGACTCCGGCTCCACGCCCACGCGACTCCGGTCCACGACCCACGCGACTCCAGCTCCATCTAAAAACACAAAATGATTCAGGTTCAGAACTTTGTACTTTTTACCCTAATAGTGATGTCATCAGAACGCTCCACGCGACTCCGCTCCCGCTTCACGCGACTCCACGCTCCACAACAGCACTCCGTCACGCGACTCGGCTCCACGTCACGCGACTCCGCTCCACGTCACGCGACTCCGGCCCACGCCCACGCGACTCCGGCTCCACGTCCACGCGACTCCGGCTCCACGCGACTCCGGCTCCACACCACGCGACTCCGGCTCCACGTCCACGCGACTCCGGCTCCACGACCACGCGACTCCGCTCCACTAAAACACCAAAATGTTTCAGTCAGAACTTTGTACTTGTTACCACTAATGAGTGATGTCATCAGAACGGCTCCAACGCGACTCCGGCTCCCGTCCACGCGACTCCGGCTCACCACGACCCACTCATCTACAGACATCAGGCACGCTACCCTCGATACCGTAGCATCCGACGTCCACGCGACTCCGGCTCCGCCCACGCGACTCCGGCTCCGCCACGCGACTCCGGCTCCACGCCCACGCGACTCCGGCTCCACGCACGCGACTCCGGCTCCACGACCACGCGACTCCGGCTCACGCACGCCGCGACTCCGGCTCCACGACCACCGCTCCGGCTCCACGCATTTCGACTCCACGACCGACTCGGCTCCACGCGACTCCGGCTCCACGCCACGCGACTCCGGCTCCACGCCACGCGACTCCGGCTCCACGACCACTTCGACTCCGGCTCCACGCCCACGCGACTCCGGCTCCACGACCACGCGACTCCGGCTCCACGTACCACGCGACTCCGGCTCCACGACCACGCGACTCCGGCTCCATCTAAAACACAAAAGATCAGGTCAGACTTGTACCTTTACCCTACATAGTGGCTCCATCAGACACGCGCTCCTCCACGACACGCGACTCCGGCTCCATCTACACAATGATCAGGTCAGACTTCCGCTCCAAGTGATGTCTCAGACGCTCACGCGACTCGCTCCCCACGCGACTCCGGCTCCACGGACTCCGGCTCCACGACACGCGACCTCCCGCCGCACTCCTCACGACCACGCGACTCCGGCTCCACGACCACGCGACTCGGCTCACGACCACGCGACTCCGGCTCCCGCTCCACGCGACTCCGGCTCACGCGACTCCGGCTCCGCGACTCGGTCCAGACCGCGACTCCGGCTCCATCTAAAAACACAAAATGATTCAGGTTCAGAACTTTGTACTTTTTACCCTAATAGTGATGTCATCAGAACGCTCCACGCGAGTCCCGCTCCACGCGACTCCGGCTCCACGACCACGCGACTCCGGCTCCACGACCACGCGACTCCGGCTCCACGCGACTCCGGCTCCACGCGACTCCTGCTCCACGTCCACGCGACTCCGGCTCCACGCCCTCGCGACTCCGGCTCCACGTCCATGCGACTCCGGCTCCACGACCACGCGACTCCGGCTCCACGACCACGCGACTCCGGCTCCACGACCACGCGACTCCGGCTCCACGAGCTCCGTCCACGACCACGTGACTCCGGCTCCACGACCACGCGACTCCGGCTCCACGTCCACGTCCACGGACTCCGGCTCCACGTCCACGCGACTCGGCTCCACGACCACGCGACTCCGGCTCCACGACCACGCGACTCCGGCTCCACGACCACGCGACTCCGGCTCCACGACCACGCGACTCCGGCTCCCGCCACGCGACTCCGGCTCCCCTCCACGCGACTCCGGCTCCCGCTCCACGCGACTCCGGCTCCGCTCCACGCGACTCCGGCTCCACGCGACTCCGGCTCCACGCGACTCCGGCTCCACGACCACGCGACTCCGGCTCCATCTAAAAACACAAAATGATTCAGGTTCAGAACTTTGTACTTTTTTCACGCGACTCCGGCTCCACGTCCACGCGACTCCGGCTCCACGTCCACGCGACTCCGGCTCCACGTCCACGCGACTCCGGCTCCACGCCCACGCGACTCTGGCTCCATCTAAAAACACAAAATGATTCAGGTTCAGAACTTTGTACTTTTTACCCTAATAGTGATGTCATCAGAACGGTCCCTACTCTTTTATGGATCAATGAAGAGTTCATTAAATTAATGGGCAAAACCTGCTTCATTTTATCATCATGAGACGCACAAATTCACCTCTTCACAACTAAGGATGTATATGTACTGCCTCACATGAGGCACCATCTATGTCTGTGGCACTGCCTTTCTCATGTGAGTATATGTACTGCCTTTGATGAGAGCTCATGCACTGAGCTCTCACCATTCACTGCACATGTCAGATGACCTGATCAGCTGACATGTTTAGCTAACAGCATCGGTCAGATCATCTGATCGGCACTGTTCACCCTTTAGATTGCGCTGACAATTACTGACAGCATGATCCAAAGGACTGCAGCGGGCATCACAATGTTCCCCACCGGCATTGTCGACTCCGTGAAGAGATCACGGGGCCTCGATGCATTGCCATGGGGTCAGCCCATGAGCCCGGATGCTGTCATAATTTCCTGACAGTGATGCCCCAGTGGCGTCACCTGTCGATAATGATCATTTGTGCTGTGTAGAGGGATGGTGAAGCATCTCTGCATAACACAAGCGATCGCACTGTGCAGTACTGACGCACCCTAAGGGGCCATGTAGAATAAAGAAAAGATAAAAAAAAAAAGTTTAACAAAAATTTAAGTTCAAATCCACCCCCCTTTTGCTCCATTGAAAATAAAACAAAATACACGTCTTGGGATTGCTGCTTTCTAAATGTCCGATCTATCAAAATATAAGATCAATTGATGAGATCTGTAAATTGCGTAACAGGAAAAAAGTCCAAACCTCAAACTCATGTTTTTTTTTTTTTGTTGCTGCAATAACGGGCGATCAAAACATCCCATCTACCCAAAAATGGTCTCATTAGAAACGTCAGCTCGAGCCGCAAAAAATGAGCCGCCACACAGCCCCAGATCCCGAAAAATGAGAACACTAGGGTCACGGAAAATGGTGACAAAAGTGTAATTATTGTTCTTTTAATAATGTCAGAATTTTATTTTCACCACCTAGATACAAGTGAAAGCATACATGTTTGGTATCTACAAACTGGCACCGACCCGAGGCCTCATACTGACATATCAGTGTTACCATATAGTGAACATGGGGAATAGAAAACCCCAAATACAATCATGTGATGGCACTTCATTTGCATTCTCACTGCACAGTTTTTTTCCCGGTTTCCTGTGCCTATATGGTAAAATAGACGCTGTCATTCAAAAGTATAACTCATCCTGCTAAAACAACAAGCCCTCGTATGGCTATATTTATGGAAAAATAATAAAAGAAAAACAGAAAATCCCCCGGGGGTGAAGGAGATCAGGGACCCTTCTATATTATCCATATTATCTAGTGCCCTATGTAATAAAGGAAAGCTCCGGACTCCATACTATCATTCTTGACCAGAGCCAATGATAACTCACAGGTCACCCGGTGATTCAACAATAAGGACAAAAGAGCTGTCAACAGAGAGTAATAGCATTTACAAGGTTTGTGAGAAAATGCTATAATATCTCTGTGAAAATGGCAAAACTACCCAAAATAGAGCCATATGGAGTGGTCTGTATACATCCATACATACACATGATGGAGCACATGGGTGTCATGGAGGACGAGCTCCATAGTGGGAGCCAATGCTTAATAGCAGCTCATGTTCTGCTCTCAACAATCCTGAATACATACAGGGGCGCTTCTAGGGTCAGAAAAGATCAGGGGCCCAAGACATATATTTTCCCCCTTCCAAAATCAAAACAAACCATGAACACTACAGATAACTCTTAGTACAGTAGCAGATGTGACCTGCAGTCCTATGTAACACAACAGATAGCAGTGATACCTCGACTACATATAATGTAGTAGATGTCACCTGCAGTCCTATGTAACACCACAGATAGCAGTGATACCTCGACTACATATAATGTAGTAGATGTCATCTGCAAGTCCTATGTAACACCACAAATCATACAATAATAACCCTCTGAGCACAGATAATGTAGCAGTTGTCACCTGCAGTCTTATTGATAACAGTGATGACTCTCTGAGCACAGATGGCATAGTAGATGTCACCTGCAGTCCCATGTAACACTGGTGAAAATCTCTTGAAGGGGGGAGATTTAGAGCTTTAATGTTCTTAGTCTGGTGTTAAGAACGGGCCGTGCAAAATCTCAGTGAAATCGGGTGAAGACTGTGGTTTTGTATTCAGCGGGTTCACACAGAATTTGTTTTTTATATATGAAATAAAAAAAAATATATAATATATATATATATATATATAACATAATATACATACATGATTTTACATCCACGGCCCTAAATATCTGGGACTTTGCATTTGTAATTCAGGGCACTGATCCCACATCAAAAAGCCTAGTGACGCCCCTGATTACACGGTCGCCCTCCTTAGGGCTGTAATACCGTATGTGTCCTATAGGGGCAGCTACTTCCCCCAGCAATAACAGCTGATTGGGGAAGGTATTCGGTGCCAAAACCCCCTAATGGTAGAGAGCCCTCCCTAATGTAAGATCCTTCCCCTAATGTAGAGAGCTCCTTACTGGATCTTCTCCTTCCGGTTGTCAGGTCCAAGTGGCTCAAACTGACTCCAGAGCAGATCTCTGCACATTCTATACCATCTGTGATGTCATCCAGTGTCTGTGATGTCATCAGAACTGCCTGATACTAGTAAATATGCAAATTGCCTCTTCAGAGAGGAAGGCATGAACTCTAGTGCCACCTATTGGAAGAAGCAATCCTAAAAGTCAAAATTGACCCTTTAATGAGTCAGATGACTTTGGATTAAAGTTTTCGCCCAGGGGTAGGGAACTCCAGGCCTCAAGAGCCGCACACTGTGCAGGTTTTCAGGATTTCCTTAGCATTGCACAGGGGTTGGAAATCATCGCCAGTGCAGTGATTCAATTATCACCTGTGCAATACAAGGAAATCCTGAAAACCTGCACTGTGTGCGGCTCTTGAGGCCTGGAGTTCCCTACCCCTGCCTTAGCCTCTCATACAGCCAAATCAGATCTTTTGCTTTGCAATGAAGGGGCAATACCCTGAAACACTGTGTCTGCAAAGTAAGGGTCTGACTTGGCTTTTTAATCCTGGATTATATGACAAGGATTGTTAAATGGTCCATTTTGATTTTTAGGATTTCTACTTCTAGTAGGTGGTGCTAGAACTCAAATCCTCTAATCTGATGAGACAATTTACATGTTTAATTTCCCGAGGAACATTGTGGTTTTAAGTCTCCTCACACTGTCAATCTCTCCATAATGATTCCAATAAAACATTTACCTGTTGTAGACCAGTAACTAGATCCAAGATGGTGAACACGGCCTATAAGACATTTCATATAGGGTCACCCATTAGATTATTGTCCTATTCCATTAAAGGGGTTGAACCTATCCATAGAGCTCTGAGCACTAGGACTGATCGGCAGAACACAATTTACTTTGTTGTATATAACCCCTTCTCATCCTCCGGTCCATTCATTCCCTATACGGGTCCGAACACAGCGCTCATTGTTTTCTGGCAGATCTATAGACAATGAATGGAGCAGCCCGTCGGTCGGACGACTTTTTCTCAATCTTGTAACAGAATTAAAGTGCCCCATCCCTGCTAAAAATGTCCCAACCCGCCATCCAGTGCGGGACGCCCCCTGATCAGGACTTATCACCCATCCCTTGGTGACGACTTCCATTCACTGAGCAGCCACTGTAATATGGCATTATGAATATCATATGTGAATTTTACTAAGTTATCCCACTATTGGATTCATGGCAAATCAATGTTGGTGGTCAGGTCACACTGGCAAAGAGGAGGCCAAAACTGTATGCCTAAATCTATTCAATGGAAGGAACAGTTTTGCCACCCCTCCTAGGACCCTCATTCTTTCATTGGGGGGTATCTGAGATGCTTTCCATTTTTTGGGCCCTCTTGACATAATAAAGAAATGAAACACCTGCTCAGCCAATCATGACTGAGAAGGTCCCTGCTGTGGCCTCTGATTGGCTGATGCACTTTTTGCCTTTTATTGGTGCTTTTTAGATGAGATCGGGTGTAGAGATCTGATCAGCAGGATCTTGGGGGAAGAAGATTGATGGGTGAAGGTTACTACCTTGATTATTTTTTTAAGCAGTCTGAGCCCTTTTGGAGGTGCGAGTTGTAACAAAAGTATATTTGGGGGACACTCTCATTTAATATGTTCCTTCACCTTTAATTGATCTCACCCACTCATGATAGGCAATGTAGTGCCCACGAGGCGATAACACAGACCCTAAATGACCTAAATACCCCAAATCTTATTTCAGTAAAACTTTAGTTCTGATTTCGCATCCAAGATCCAGACGGCTCAGGATGAACAGTCCAGCTGGCAATGAAATGGTGGAAAGCCCAGAAATTTCATATAAAATATACTTTTGCTAACTATACCGGCGATTCAGGTGATCAATGCAGTTCCAGTTGCCTTTAACCCTTGGAAATCAACCAGTATCACACCATAGCAATTATATTGAGCTAAATCCACTGTAGCAAAAGGGATAGGAGAAATATGGTGGATGTCAATACATCTGATATATCACATTAGACAAAAGAAAATGTGACGGCAGGGGCACAAATACTGTTCACACTAGTTCGAAATTTCCCAAATTACCAATGGTAAATCTGCATAGTTATTAAATAAGATATCTCCTCCTTCTATAAGGCCACAGAAAAAGACCAATTTGCTACTGAAGGATCTATAAAAGTTGCGTGTCGAGGAGCTGTAATGGTGCCCATGGTTG
Source organism: Allobates femoralis (assembly GCA_033576535.1). Taxonomy (NCBI): domain Eukaryota; kingdom Metazoa; phylum Chordata; class Amphibia; order Anura; family Aromobatidae; genus Allobates; species Allobates femoralis. The sequence continues at coordinate 587,184,312 of JARQOC010000004.1, forward strand.
TTCCCTTGGGTTACAATTAACAGTTAATCCAAGGGTCTTCATGGACTGGTACCAGTAGAGATGCCCAGGGTAAACATGATGGTTACATATGGCGAAATTGCAGCTGCCACTGTATGGGGTCATTTTAGGATCAAGCTATATGGCTAACACTATTTGGTGCCACCTTCTGCTACTTTTTATGGCTTAGATTGTGGTTGAGCAAATGCATAAATGTCCCTATATAAATGGCAGCGCTGCTGATATTATTAGGTACCTATCACGTGAAAAAAAGAATATTAGCCTGCAGATATTAGGTTAACCTGTTTTTGAACCTCTGATGCGCTAGCACTGAGTGCTCCGCCACCGGGAGGAAAAGAAGTTTAATCCTCCAGGTTCAGTCACCACCCTTGTATCAAGAGCGGCAGCTGTATCCGACCCCCAAACTGACTGACGGCCGCTCTGCATTAGAACCTGCTGTCAGTCAGGCAGGGCGCTCGATTACAGCTACTACTCTCAGTACACAGAGCGGTGACTGAACCTGGCCAGTGCCACCCCCATAACTGAAACCCGAATGCTGTCGAGAGGATTCAACTTCGGCCAGGTTCATAACCTATTAACCTGCAGATTAACCTCATAACTGAAGTTTAATAGCGTTTTTTCATCTGACAGGTTCCCGTTAAGGCTGCCATGTGATAATTTATGTTAATAATGTAGACAAGATGGTCGTGTCTAAAAGTGTTGTTGTCTAGGTTTGTGGCGTAAGTCTGCTGGTACCTTTACACGCCGCGACGGCAGGCTGGATACATCCCGCTACAGGCTACAAATGTCGCTTGTAGCGCCCATATCGCCCGTCGTAGCGGCGTCTGAAGACGTGACGCTACAGCCGGCGACAGATACATCTGTTTCCTAGCTCTGCTCGAAAACTGATGGCTACAACGCCGATGGTAGCGAGCTGTAAAGAAGCAACGGAAGGGAACTCTGGACACCCGGGGCTGTAGCTGCAATGTAGCTAAGGCGTGACCCTGGCTCCGTGTTACCGCGCCCCATCACCGATCATTGGAGGAAGCTCCTGCATGACGATTGGTAGTCGCTGCCTAGGGCGGCATATTTAAGGAGCTGACCAGTCACACTACACAATCGCTCGAGCGTGCTGGATGTCTCAGCCTCCTGCGATGCCTGGCCAATCATGATGATATTGCGCTGTCCTATCATCGTACGGACGGCTCGTAATCCAAGATTGTGGCACGCCTATGTGCTGTCCCTGCTGCACCAGGTCCGCCCATATAAGCTTATTGTAGCGCTGTGTAAATGTGGTACGCTACGCTACAGCTGGCTACTTGAGACACCCGGCGATGTAGCTAGCTATAGATGTAGCGTGGCGTAGCGCACCTTATGGCGGCGTGTAAAGAGGGTGGCGTTGACCGTTTGTAGCCGTTTGAGCGTGCTCGTGCACGTGAAGTAGCGGGATGTATCCAGCCTGCCGTCGCGGCGTGTAAAGGTACCATGCTTCTCACTCTATGTCAATGCAGACTTGTGAAGTCTCACAGTGCGCTGTGTGCGTGCAGTCAGGATTCTCCAGTGTCGGCATCTGGTGGGTGTGTGACTGCGAGTATATGATTTGGATATATGCAGTCACATGCAATACAAGTCAATTTAGTGATGCCGGACAAGTCTAGTTGGAATGTGGCCGGAGGTATACAAATTCCATACATGCCCGCCTGCTCCCAGCATCAGAGAATCCTAACTGTGTGCACACCACGCACTGTGAGAATTCACAAGCCTGCAGTCAAATAGAGTGAATACAGACTTGCGCCCCAAGCCTGGGCAGCCCCTTTACACTGGTGTGGAGCTAAAAAACGTAAATACCTTGCTTCAGTATGCAGTTAGCATCAATGGATCGGCACCACCAACTCTCTAAACACTGATTAGTGGATGATGCCATTGAATTCTGAAATCATAGGGACAGGAGGCAATATTCGGTTGCTAACTATTGATACAGGCATTTATTAAAGGGAATCTGTCAGCAAGTTTTTGATATGTAATCTGAGAGCAGCATGATGTATAGGCTGAGACCCTGATTCCAGCGATGTATCTCTTAGTTTACTAGGTGCAGCTGTTGTGATATAATCACAGTTTTCTCTGCTGCAGATCTGGCAGAGCTCAAAATGCTGAGCCCTGTATAATCCCCCGCCCACACCACTGTGTATAACCCCGCCCACACCACTGATTGTGTATAACCCTGCCCACACCACTGTGTATAACCCCACCCACACCACCGATTGTGTATAACCCCGCCCACACCACTGATTGTGTATAACCCCACACCACTGATGAAGACTCACTCCCAGGGCCGTGGGGTACTCAGAACTGGGCTGGTTCGGTCTCTCGGAGGACACACGGGGGCTGAGACCTAGCTTCCTTGGCCCTGCGGAGTCACTAAAAATACGGGGGAAATGTTCTAGGGATAATAGATCGTGACGCCACCCATGGTCTGCTACTATGTGTGGCCGTCACTGCTGCATAACCTCTGGGGATGATGGATGAACAGCTGGGATGGAGTGCTCCCCAAGGGTGGAGCAGCTCCCCAGGGCAGTGGATGTTGGAAGGTTGTAGGTTGCTATATGGAGGGCGCAAAGTAATAGACTCACGGTTTGTTGGTTTCTCAGGTCCTTTACTGGTGGTACTAGTGCAAGGACAGGTGATGTTACTGGGAGTCCGTGCAACCTAGGAGCAACTTGGGGTTCTCCTCACCCGGCAAGTTCTGAGGCCTCTCTGCTGCACTTTCTCTGTGGGTCCCTGCTGCTGCTTTAAGCTGAGCTGCGGCCCTCCCTCTCCTGCTTGGTGACGGTATGACAGGCAGCTTGCGTCCTTCTCCAGCCCCACTTCTCTGGCGGCTGCTTCTGGGCTTTTCACACTGCTTTACCAGCAGGCACTTTGGTGTGGATGGGGAACTTGGAATCCCCAACGCTCCGGTGTTGGCTGCCGGGACGTTAGTCCATGCACAGCCTCGGACTCCGGTGTCCAATTCTTGGTGCTCTCTACACTGGGGTGAGCTTTGTTTTTGCCTGGTGTGAAGTCCCTCTGTTGTTCTCAGGTATGACACTACCCCCAGAAGAGAGATAATGACATAGTGGCATCCGGACTCTGGGGTGCCACATTTGTGTATAACTCTGCCCACACCACTGATTGTGCACAACCCCACCCACACCACTGATTGTGTATAACCCCCCACCAATTGTGTATAACCCCTCCACACCACTAATTGTGTATAACCCCGCCCACACCATGATTGTGTATAAACCCGCCCACCACGTGTTAATCCTGTCCATACACTGATGGTACCCCACCACAGTGCTGATTGTGTATAACCCCCCACACCACGATTTGTACCGCCCCACCATGATTGTGTATAAACCCGCCCACACCACTGTGTATAATCCTGTCCATACCACTGATTGTGTATAACCCCACCCACAGTGCTGATTGTGTATAACCCCACCCACACCACTGATTGTGTATAACCCTGCCCACACCACTGATTGTGTATAACCCTGCACACACCACTGATTGTATAACCCTGCCCACACCACTGATTGTGTATAACCCCACCCACAGTGCTGATTGTGTATAACCCCACCCACACCACTGATTGTGTATAACCCTGCCCACACCACTGATTGTGTATAACCCTGCCCACACCACTGATTGTGTATAACCCCCCACACCACTGATTGTGTATAACCCTGCACACACCCCTGATTGTGTATAACCCTGCCCACACCACTGATTGTGTATAACCCCGCCCACACCACTGATTGTGTATAACCCCCCCACACCACTGATTGTGTATAACCCCGCCCACACCACTGATTGTGTATAACCCCACCCACACCACTGATTGTGTATAACCCCACCCACACCACTGATTGTGTATAACCCTGCCCACACCACTGTGTATAACCCCACCCACACCACTGATTGTGTATAACCCCACCCACAGTGCTGATTGTGTATAACCCCGCCCACACGACTGATTGTGTATAACTCCACCCACACCCCTGATTGTATATAACCCTGCCCACACCAGATTGTGTATAACCCCGCCCACACCACTAATTGTGTATGACCCCACCCACACCACTGATTGACTCTGTGTACACTGTACATTGACATAACGCCGCTAAACAGTGGCGGGGGCGTGGTTAGACTAGGAGGCATGAGTCAGCTAGTCCTATATAGTAATAATCTCCTGCAGATAAAACACTGATTTAATTGAAACAAAAACATCCTGCTGCTCTCAGATTACATAATAAAAACCTTCTGACGTATTCCCTTCAAAGTAGAGATACATTAGAGAATAGCCTAACTTTGCCAAATGTATGTAATTATAATTATTTCTATAAATGGTAAACCCCTTTAAATTAATGTTCAATATGAATTATACCATTTTCCTAATTTAAATAGGTTAAAAATTTAGTTCTGACTTCTTTCTTAATATATTTTTACAGTGGTGAGAACTCTGTTTTCTTGATACTTAGCTCCAAATCGCCTGCATGAACACAGTATAATTCTATCCACCTACAGTCACCACTAGAGGGAACCTATGAGCTTACTGCATACTTAAGACATTAAACTCACTGTAGTGGTTTTCTATAGTGGCAACTATCGGTATTTAGTACGTCATGCTTTAAATCTATATACTGAAGATCTGGTGCTCTGTAGGGGTGCAACTATGATAGGTGAAGGGGTTGTAATCGCACCTGGGCCTTGGAGCCTAGGGGGCCCCAAAAAGTCACTTTGGCCTATAGAAAAAGGCTAATCCTATCAATCATTTTAAATAATTGGGAGGCGATCAAAACATCGAATATACACCAAAATGGTATAAATAAAAACGTCAGCTCATGAAGCAAAAAATAAGCCCTCACACACAGTGGCGTAACCCGAGTCCGATGGGCCCTGGTGCGAAATTTGGACCTGCCCCTTCCGCACGTTGGTCAGATGTATGGGCCCTTGTAGGGTTCTAAATCCTATAAAGACTTATGAGTTGCTCCCCTCCTCTTTCATTATGTATTAATGTCCCTATCCTGTTATATATGTTCCCCATCCTGGTACATATGTCTTCATCCCAGTATATATGGGCCCACCTTGCTATATATATCCCCCATCCTGGTATATGAGCCCCCATCCTGGTTTACATGGCTCCAATCCTACAATATTTGTCCTCATTCTGTCCCTAACTCATAATTAAAAACGAAAACATTCTACTCACCTTTCCTCCAGTCCCACATCTCCCAGTGTCCTCTGTAGCCAGCGCATGGTGGCAGCAGCTGACATAGGAGTGCATGCCAAGGCACATGATGTTACTGTCATGCACTGCCCCCTGTCACCACACCTCAAACACCAGCTGGCAGTCAATGTTTGACCGGCAGCTTGTGTGTTGGATGGAAGGACCAGGGGTACTAAGCAGCTGGGCCAGGGGTTAAGTTTATGGTGGCAGTGTGACCCCCCCGGGCTGTGGGATACTGGGAACTGGACTACAGTACTGCAGGGGAGTCACGGTGGTCGAGATCTGGCTCCATTAAGGTCTTGGGGGTTGAAGTCATGACGCCATCTACGGTACTCAGCCAGGGATGGCCGACGCTGCACTTCAGACCTCCGGGGCGGATGACAATCCAGACAGATGTTGTCGCTCCCCGTAAGTGAAGTGGTACGCCGGGGCAGGTGTAAAAGTCAATGTGTAGATGGTTGTGAAGTTGCAGTGCAGGGCAGGGGACGCTGGAATAATTCAAGGACACAGCTGGTGCAGTCCAAACATTTACTCACTGTTCTTAGGTAGTAACGTCCAGCCGGATGCTGTGTCCTACGAGCAAGGGTTCCAACCACTCCCAGGTAGATTGGAGACACTTAGCCGGCACCCCGTTCTGTGTACCTTCCCTGAGTCATCTTTCATTTCCACTGGCTCTCTCCCTCCTTCCCTGGCGCCTACCAGTCAGAGTCCCGCGCCAGTGGCCTTGGACCCTGCCGGGCTATGTACTCTTCGTCCCCTTGGCCCTATCCAGCCACCTTTGTAGCGAATGGCGTGGATTCGGCTGCTGCTCCTGGAGATGCAGCAGCCTCCGGTTGGCTAGCTGAGGCCTCTACTAGTCTTGGCCCGGTGACCCTCTGCAGCCCTGGTCTCACCACTTGCTTGCGACCAGCAATGGATGTGAGCCCCATGGGTGGATTTCTCATTTCCCGTGCCTCTGGGACCCCTTCCTTCTCTGGAGCCCTCATTGGCTCCAATTCCCTGGACGCCTTCCTCACATCTCTCCTGCGAATCCTCTACTCCTCACGGCCTCTACCTTTCTCCTCATAGTTACTACTCCTCCCACTATTTCCTGGTGTGCTTCTCTTATCTCCTTCCTCCACCCACACCCTCTACCTAGTTCCCTCCTCCAGCCTAGGATGGGGCCCTCCCTCAACAGGGTCTACCTAGATCCCATGGCCTGGAGTGCTGTGGTGTTGGATGCAGGTGTGTGGGTGTCAAGTAGTTTCCCCACCTTACCCGAGAGTGGGTACCACACATCTGGCTGAGGTGCAGTACCTCTGTGGTGACTGGACCCTCAGGGGCGCCACAAGTGCCCAGCAGCTGTGGTCCTAACTGCACATTTAAAGGGAGGTTTAAAATAAAGAAATTAACTTAAACGAAAAAGGCAGAGTTTGTGAATTCGGTTGGGATAATCAGTCATATGTGGCTGGCACTGCAGGGGGTCCCTGGGAGATAGGTTGTAGTAGCAGCTCAGATGTTTAACACTTCCCAACCAGGGCTGGCTCCCCGGGGGATGATGAAGGTGATGGTAGTCATTGTAGTGGAGGAAGGAGACATAGAGAACAACAGTCTTTGCTTTACCTTTCCTTACTGCAGATTCTGTAGCAGGATGTAACAGGTAATACAACCACCACCAAGCGTGTGGTCTGGCCAGTCTGAGAACTGTAATCCACTCTGCTGGGCGAGTAATATGGCCTTCTTCCTGCTGACTTCTCTAGATTGTAGGTTTCTTGACGCCTTTAGCACTTCAGTACTCCTTCTTAGTTCCTGTGGATGACCTCCTGCCAGGCTGGTAGTGCGGATCCATGCGGGTATCCGTGCTCAGAGCAGTTCCCTGATCCTATTTACTATTGATGCGCCGGAAAGTTCTACTTCAATTGGCTAGTGGTAGAAAACCCACCGCCTCCAATTTTGCTACTAGGCCCTGCAAGCCTGGATAGACTAGGTATGGTGCCCTGACTACAGCTTGTCTCTCTGGCGCTCCTCTACTCCCATTCTTTTACCACTTGGCTCACCCCTCCACCCCCACCAGGAAGTGGGACACATTCCCAAAACAGGCATCAAGTGCACAATTTCCAAATAAGGGATCAGGCAGTTGGTGTTCGCTCAGACTTTCAGCAGAGGAAGCTCCAATTCTCTTCAGACATGGCATTACAATGGATGTAGAAGAAATAAGATATGTGGCAGCCAAACCGCAGGGGCGCCACTCTTGTATCTCAATTCAGAAATCCGATGGGTCAATGTGCCTCAATGCATTGCAGCTGGATATGCATCCTGAAGGAGGGACTGGGGTCAGCGGGTTCCATACCTCCGTGTCCCGCTCGCGACCCCAGTGACCGAGACTACGCCCTGCACCCTGCTGACGCTGCCCAAGATCCTGAAAAATGAGAATGTGACGGGTCTCGTAAAATGCTAATTTTTTGACAAACTTCTGAAATTTTTTCCACCACTATAATAAAAAAAACTATACATGTTTAGTATCTACGAAACTCGTACCGACCTAGGGAATCATACCGACGTCAGGTTTACTATATAGTGACCATGGTAAAGAATACACACCAAAACAAATTATTTTTGCAATTTCCTCGCACTTGGAATTTTTTCCCGTTTTCCAGTACACATAAGTCAATCAAAAGTACAACTTGTGCAAATAAGGTAAATAAAAATTACTTGTCAGAAGGGGAGGAAAAAACTGAAATCGCCCATTTGGTGAAAGGGTTAAAATATCATGACTAATTTTTTTTTTTTTGCTGCCGTAGGGGCCGTTATTGAATATATGATTTCTATAATGTGGAACCGGTCACACAGGTCGAGTGCGTGCAATTAACTGAAACTTTGCAATTTAGGAATCAGCTGGTTTTTAAGCTTTAACTTGAATTTCCTGCTTTCAAGCTGGAAATAAAAGGCTGTTTTGTCAATGGAAAGAGCGAGGCCCCACCTCCGGCCTTTATATCATCCCTTGTCCTCTCCGGCTCTGCATCTGCTGCCAGTCACTTCCCTATCCCAACCCTCCGGCATTCACCGGCTGTACACACGCCGCGTCACACAGGTTCGTATCGTTATGGGGGGCTTCTAGCCGCAGGTGGGAGTCCTCTAGGAAACTCTCCTTTTAATATGGGAGCTTCTGCCGACATTACGTAAGGATGGATCTCTGCAATCTGCACTGACGTCTATGATGTCACCCAGTTCAGATCAGCCAGGTCCGCCATCTAGGAGGATGCAAAGTGTTGCAGATGTAGCAGAGTGGAATTTCTGGTATAAGAGAAAGTGAAGGCTCCATTCACACTGTGCGTTTTTATCTTTTTTGCTTATCATTTTTTGTATCCAAAACCAGCAGTGGATGATAAATACAGAAGTGGTGACGTGTTTCTATTAACTTTTCCCCTGATTGTTCCACTCCTGGTTTTGGCTACAAAAACCAATGAGCAAAAGAAAAAAAGAAAACCCAAAAACGCACAGTGTGAATGGAGCCTTATCTCTGTTACATCTGCATATTACAGCCTGATATTGCAATGTGCTACCTGTTGCCTTAATGGGACTGCAGAACACACAATGACAAGCAAAAGGGTAACAATGTTTTGAACTTTTGGCTATCAGCCTCCATATCTCACCATCCACTACAGCTTTGAGCGTGAGACTACCTTCATTTTATAGACCATCATCTCAGCTATCTCATACATAAATGTGACTTACAACTGTTCTAGCCAACGATTAGTTATGTCGAGTCTTGTGTTTTGCTCTTAATAATCTACATTTTTAGTAACTTGTTAGTAGTTGGTACCACTGTTGAATTCTTCTGGGTGGCTCACACTCAGATTCCAGTATGTCTCCTCCAAAATTTGCTACATCTTCCCCATGTTGGTGTACACTGGTCGCCTCTCTTGGGTCTGTATGCATACTTCCTAGAGGAGGGATGTGGCTTTAAATCTCCTTACCTACTTAAGGTCTTCTTATGGTTGCAAGCAAACTCCTCTCCATAAGGTAGATAGCAAGTTCCCCAGACCTTGGGTCTGTATACAGCGCTGTCCTTAACTCCACCCACAGTATTGGATTGGGGTGAGGTCTGGGGATTGTGGGGACAATCCGGCACCTCTACTTCATTGTCATTGAACCATTTCTTCGGCAATCTCATCGTATGCTTCGGTTGTTGTCCAGTTGGAACACTTTTTTGTCCTTTTCCTATCCATAGTACTCGAGTGTATGAAGTAACTCATCTTGTAGGATCCTCAGATATATCTCAGCATTGAGCGCACCATCAGTTCTGGTCAAGGATCCAACGCCTTTGCTGTGAAACAACAACATCTCATCAGGATTCCTCCACCAAACTTGACAGTTCCCTCAATTTCTTCATATCTTATTCCTTGCTTTTTCCAGACCCATTTGCCCCCATCAGAGCCATCTATTGACTCTCGTCTCATTTCACCTCTTGGCTTTCGAATGGACGAACTTCATTTCTTATTCATCCAACCGTCATGGCTCACTATGATGGAGTTTGACCATTTTCTTGGCCAAGACAAGAGACCGCTATCGATAAGCCGGATGATGCTGCTTCTCTTTTCTTGGGAAACCTTCTTCATGGCGGCTCCTTGACTGAACCAGGGACCTTTCACTTGGGAATCAACCTAATAACACACTGAGCTATTACAGAATGTGAGAACAGGTTGTAATTTGTAATATCCAGGAAGAAAACAATTTTCCACCACCTAAAGCAAAACAATAACAATGCAGTGACATGCCATGACTAATCATAGGCTAATACAAGTCACATTTATGTATGAGATAGCCAAGATGATTGTCTATAAAATGAAGGAAGTCTCACACTCAAAGCTGTAGTGGATGGTGAGATATGGAGCCCAAAAGTCACAAGTTCAAAACATTTTTAACCTTTTGCTCATCAGTGTAAGCCAACCGTATTATATATATATATATATACTAGATGGTGGCCCGATTCTAACGCATCGAGTATTCTAGAATATGTATGTAGTAGACATACTGTGACTGACAGAACTTGTTCAGTCAACGTGCGTGAACTACACTGCTCCTCCTGTCACCGGTCCTCCGTCTCTCCTCCTGTCACCGCTCCTCCGTCTCTCCTCCTGTCCCCACTCCTCCTGTCACCGCTACTTCCGTCACTCCTCCTGTCACCGCTCCTCTGTCTCTCCTGTCACCGCTCCTCTGTCTCTCCTCCTGTCACCGATCCTCCGTCTCTCCTCCTGTCACCGCGCCTCCTGTCTCTCCTCCTGTCACCGATCCTCCCGTCGCTCCTCCTGTCCCTGCTCCTCCTGTCCCCGCTCCTCCTGTCACCGCTCCTCCGTCTCTCCTCCTGTCACTGCTCCTCCTGTTCCCCGCTCCTCCATCTCTTCTCCTGTCACAGCTTCTCCTATCACCACTTCTCCTTGTCACCACTTCTCCTGTCACCGTTTGTCCCTGTCACCGCTACTTCCATCCTCTCCTTTTGTCACTGATCCTCCTCTCCTCTCCTGTCACCTCTCCTTCCTGTCCTCCTCCTGTCACTCTCCTCCTGTCCTTCCACCGCCCCTCCTGTCCCCGCTCCTCCGTCTCTCCTCCTGTCACCTCTCCTCCGTCTCTCCCTCCTGTCACCTCTCCTCCCGTCTCTCCTCCTGTCACCTCGCTCCTCCGTCCTCTCCTCTCTGTCACCGCTCCCTTGTTTCTCCTCCTGTCACCGCTCCCTTGTTTCTCCTCCTGTCACCGCTCCCTTGTCCTCTCCTCCTGTCACCGCTCCTCCGTCTCTCCTCCTGTCACCGCTCCTCCGTCGCTCCTCCTGTCACCGCTCCTCCGTCGCTCCTCCTGTCACCGCTCCTCCATCGCTCCTCCTGTCCCTGCTCCTCCTGTCACCATTCCTCCTGTCACCGCTCCTTCTTCTCTCCTCCTGTCACTGCTCCTCCATCTTACTCCTGTCACCACTTCTCCTGTCACCACTTGTCCTGTCACCGCTCCTCCGTCCTCACCTTCTGTCACTGCTCCTCCATCTCTCCTCCTGTCACCGCTCCTCCGTGTCTCCTCCTGTCATCGCTCCTCCTGTCACCGCTCCTTGTGTCCGGCTCCTCCGTCTCTCCTCCTGTCACCGCTCCTCCTGTCCCAACTCCTCTGTTTCTCCTCCTGTCATCACTCCTCCTGTCCCTGGTCCTCCATCTCTCCTCCTGTCACCGCTCTTCCTGTCACTACTCTTCCTGTCACCTCGCCCTTCTCCTGTCACCACTTCTCCTGTCACCACTCCACTGTTTCTCTTCCTGTCCCCGCTCATTCATCTCTCTTCCTGTCACCGCTCCTCATGTCACCTCTCCTCCGTCTTCTTCTGTCATCGCTCCTCCGTATCTCCTTCTGTCCCCGCTCCTCCTGTTCCCTTCCTCTGTCTCTCTCCTGTCCCCCTCCCCTGTCCCCGCTCCTACTGTCCCCTCCATCGCTCCTCCTGGCCCCTCCATCGCTTCTCTTGGCCCTACCATCACTTCTCCTGGCCCCACCATCGCTCCTCCTGTCCCCTCCATCGCTCCTCCTGTCCCCTCCATCGCTCCTCCTGTCCCCTCCATCACTCCTCCTGGCTCCTCCTGCCCTTTCATTGCTCCTCCTGTCCCCTCCATCACTCCTCCTGGCTCCTCCTGGCCCCTCCATCACTCCTCCTGGCCCCTCCATCGCTCCTCCTGTCCCCTCCATTGCTCCTTCTGGCCCCACCATCGCTCTTCCTGTCCCCTCCATCGCTCCTCCTGTCCTCTCCATTGCTCCTGTTGTCCCCTCCATCGCTCCTCCTGGCCCCACCATCGCTCCTCCTGGCCCCTCCATCGCTCCTCCTGGTCCCTCCATTGCTCCTCCTGGTCCCTCCATTGCTCCTCCTGGCCCCACAATCGCTCCTCCTGTCCCCTTCATCTCTCCTCCTGTCCCCTCCATCTCTCCTCCTGTCCCCTCCATCTCTCCTCCTGGCCCCTCCATCGTTCTCCTGCCCCTCCATGGCCCCTCCATGGCCCCCGCAATGAGGATACTCACCGGTCCGCCGGCTTGCTCCACTCCGATGAGTCCTGTAGCTCCCAGGCAGGACCTGTCGTTGCCTGGAAAACTGATCAGCTGATTGGTCACATGACCGCAGTTACTGGTCATGTGACTAATCAGCTGATCGGTTTCCCAGGCAATGACAGGTCCTCAAGCCCTGTAGGAGCTAGAAGACACATCGGAGGTGGAGCGAGCCGGCGGACAGGTGAGTATCCTCAATGAGGATTTTTTATTTTATATTTTTACAGTGGAGGGGTGGGTGCCGCGAGGGGCCCAGAGGAGAGGGGGGCCGCAGGAAGCACAGGCAGGGCAGCAGGAGTGGGTGCCAGGAGGAGTGGGGGCTGTGAGGAGAGCCGCGCGGCACGCAAATTTTGAATTTGCTCTCCGTGCGGCTCTTTTGCATATATGGCGCTCATTGGTCAACGCCGCTGGCGGCAACCAATGAGCGCTGATGCGCGGTTTCGGCGACAGACAGACACGATTAGACAATGATATAGTAGATGCATTATTTGATGCAAATATCAGGACCAGACATATTCGTAACATGAAGATGTAACTTCAAGAAGTGTGCGCACCCTATGGTGGCTGCAGGAAGTGAGCTCCCTTATTGGTGGCTGCAAGAAATAAACTTACTTCTCTCTGCAGACACCACTTGGGTGAGCTCACTTCCTACAGCTACCAGTAGGGTAATCACTTCATGTAGCCACCACTTGGGGGAACTCACATCCTGTAAGCCTCCATATTAGGGGGAGCTCACTTTAGCAGCCAGCACTTGGGGACCTCACATGCTGTAAGCCTTCCACTAGGGGGAGCTCACTTCATGCAGCCACCACAAGAGTGGAGCTCACTTCCAGCACCACCACTAGGGGAACTCACTTCATGCAGTCACTGCTTCAGGGAAGTCACATCCTGTAGCCACCAATAAGGTAGCTTATTTCCTGCAGCCCACCTCAAGGGAAAGGTCACTTCATGCAACCACCTCAAGGGGAAGCTCACTTCATGCAGCCACCACAAGGTGGAGCTCACTTACATGCAGCCACAAAAGTGGAGCTCATTCATGCAGCCACCATTTTCGGGAAGTCACATCTGTAGTCACCAATAAGGCAAACTCGCATCCTGCAACCACCTCTAGGGGGACTCACTTGCGCATCACCTCTACGAGCTCACTCCCACAGCGACCACTAGGGGGAGTTCGCTTTCTGTAGACAACTCTAGGGGAGCTCACTTCCTGCAGCCACCTCTAGAGGTAGCTCACTTTCTTCAGACACCTCTGGTGGGAGCTCACTTCCTGCAGTCAACATTAGGGGAGCTCACTTCATGCAGCCACTACTTCGGGGAAGTCACATCCTGTAACCACCACTAAGGAGAAGTCACATCCTGTAGCCACCACTAAGGCAAACTCACTTCCTGCACCCACCTCTAGGGGATTCACTTACTAAACCCACCTCTAGGGGTATAGGGGAAGCTCACTTCCTGCAGCCACTTCTAGCAGGAACTAATTTCCTGCAGCCACCTCTGGGGAGATCACTTCCTGCAGCCACCACTAGAGGGAGCTCACTTTCTGCAGCTCAAATGTGCATAGAGGGCAGCCTTTTGCTTTATTTATTGAGCAGATGTCACAGTTATCTATATTGCTAGGTGACCGCGCATGGTAGAATCAGAATTTAACTTTTGTTCTAAAATTTTCCAAAATTTAGTCTATTCAGTTAAAGATATGTCTGAAGGAAATTCACAGATTGTCGCCAAGCCCATCAAGTTGATTGCTGCTGCTTGTAACAACATGGGAATTGGATGGAAAGGACATCTACCGTGGGATCTACCGTAAGTAATGCTGTAAATATTGACTAACATGCCTGCTCGATACGCTAAGGCATTGGTCACCAAACTGGCAAGTCAACAGCTCAAAAACTACAACTCCCAGAATGCCATAATAGCCTTGCCTGGTTCTAGGAAAGGCCTGTGTCACTTTGGGATCTGGCGACAATTTTGTCTAGAATTGCAGAATATCACTTAGGAAGGAGTTTTCATGTTGGATCAATGAGGTCCTTTTCTTGTTACCCCCACTAATAATCTGATTAACGGTGCAGTGGAAATGGCTCAAACCAGTACAATGTGTAGGGGCTGCAAAAGGTGCAGCAAGCTTTCTCCTTTGCAAGAGTTTGCAGTACCAATCATAGCCACTATGCCATGGGTGGCGCTGTTTCATCATTAAAAAAGTTGGGTTGCTGGGACTCGGATCCTCATGGATTTGATATTCATCACTGATCCTAAAAATAAATGATCAATATTGCAGCCTTATTCTAGGACATGAGAAGGACGGAGCTGGTAGATGAATGATCTTTTCTTTTTTTTTTTGCAGGAAAGAATTCCAGTATCTGTTAGACACGATAACTACAGTAAAGCAGCCAGGTAAGATATAGGGATTGTACTGTACAGTATACAGGGATGGGGTTATGAAAAAGAGATGTCTTACTATGAAACCCTCTCGAAGCAGAGCACAGAGCAATGCAGTAAAAACTGCATGTAATATATGCAAAACTTAAATGGTTTATCCGGCTCACTTCTAAGGCGGAGGCGGGCTGGGCCGGGGGGCAGGGATGCAAATGCCCCCCTTCCTCTCCGCTGCTCCTCAAGTAGCGCCCCAGAGCCACTGGGGGAACGCACTGTTTGTTCGAATGTAACTATCCGGTGCCGGTGACCCCAGACACCTACCGAGATTCAGGCATAATCAGCTGATAGTATACACTCGTCCTGAATAGATCATGCAGGTATGGACTCATAATGTCATCGACACCGCTAATGAAGAGGAACCGCCAGGTAACCCATTTAATTCCGGCAGTTGTAAAGCTTTCTTCTACAAACTTATGCAAAACAAAGATATCTTGCAAATTTATGTTACCACCCTTTGATCCATTGTATA
The DNA here is from genome assembly GCA_033576535.1 of Allobates femoralis. Taxonomy (NCBI): domain Eukaryota; kingdom Metazoa; phylum Chordata; class Amphibia; order Anura; family Aromobatidae; genus Allobates; species Allobates femoralis. The sequence continues at coordinate 587,199,521 of JARQOC010000004.1, forward strand.
GTAAGCTGAAGATTTGCTGTTTGGGGTCCAGCCCTTCTTTGATTCCTGAAAACAAGGCCCAGTTTCATCTAACAATAAAAAAAAAAAAAAAACCTGGGTCCCCCCGCAGTCTTTGTTTTTCTTTTCATCAAGTGCAGATGGCTGCAGCTGTGACCAATGTGCAGTGGCGTAACTTCAGGCCCAGGGGCCCCGATGTGAAAGCTCCAACGGGGCCCCCAATTATTGCAAATTTTTAATAGTATTAGTCTATTTATATAGGCCGGAGGGACGTTTGGGGCCCCCCTAGGCTCCAGGTCCCAGGTGCGATGCAACCCCTGCACCTATTGTAGTTACGCCCCTGCCAATGTGCAAGTGATCAGCTGCAGCGGTCCCATGTCCATGTGAGAGATGTACACCCTTTTCTGGTCATAGGGTGTTGTAAGTGAAAGCAAGGAAATCGGGACATGAGAGCATTATGAAGGATTAATATGTCACTTTTCCGATTTCATGAGGTCCCCCCTTCATCCAAGATGTACTACTCTGATTATCAATCTTGTATTTGTTTTTCATTACAGGAAAGAAAAATCTTCTTGTTTGGGGCCGACGTTCATTTGAGGCATTCGATGAGAAGCTATTTACCCCTGAAGAATACCAAAATTGCACTTCTTACCAGGCAACTCAGGTATATGGGGTCTCCATAGGATCAGTGTCAGGTCTGGCGGTTCAATACCCGAGCGGGCTCCTCCACTGTTGGGTATACTCCTGACTCTCCGTCAGATCTTCCGTCGCCCATCACTGGCCATGAGGGGTGGTGTGTCATGAGCTAGTGCAGTCGTGCTCTAGATTTTACTGGAGGGGGGACACCATCGCTCCCAGCAGTTATGCTGTTCAGGGTCCCCAGGACTGGCGGGTCCCCTAGTGTCAGCTGTTGCCAGTGGATAGGGACATCATGTCTGCCGGATCAGCTAGGTGGTGGGAGGTTACTCCACTCCCCTCTCCTCTGCCAATCTGGGCTGAGGGTGGAGATTAGGCGGTCAGGTAATCTCTGAGAGACAGATTTAAACCCACCATATCCTTGTGTAGTTTCTGAATATTCCAGTTGTGTTTGGATGGTAGAGGTTAGTATTGGTTTTGGGTCTCTCTCTTTGTTGGCTTTCATGCAGATCTCTAGCTTTCCTCAAAGGTTGGAAATGACTCCTGGGGTTTCTGAGACCACTAATAGACTGAAGGTGGTATGGGAGGGGACTCGCCGGTAGCTTCAAAAGACGACGTCGGACAGAAGGTTGCGGCGAAATCATTGCTGTCAGGGAGTAGGAGTTGGTAGTTGGGATCTGGTGGGTGTGGGTGTCCGCTAAAAATTTAACTCAAGGTACCCTGCTCTAAACTTGGCCCCTGGTTTATTGGACCTTTTCCCATCTTAGAGTTGGTCAATCCAGTTGCTTTTAGGTGAAAATCCAAAAAAACTCCTATTTATTCCACAAACCCTTTTTTCTTATCTTCATGTCATCCTCATAGTTTCTGTAATTGTGCATTTCACCTGCTTTTATGTGACTGAGTGAGAAGGAGACATTTTCTGATATATATTACCATTTTATGTCTAGCGATTTACCGAAATTCACTCACTACATCTGCCGCGATGAAGAAGACATTGTGCAGCTGGTGTCCAGTCCTCCTCTGTGTCGATGAAGTGGAAACTCTATGGGTGCTAGGAGGAGTGGAGTGTTATAAGGTACATGCAGTGTAAATGGTCCCTAGTGAAAGCTGATCTGCAATACAAGAACACTGATAATGTATAGAGATGATAAATGTAGCATAAAACAGGTCAAAAGCTGGAAATCCATCCAAGCTTCACCTCCAAAATTAAATGTTACCCCCCCCCCCTACAACTGACCTGACATTCTTTGATGTCTTTACGTCGACATTACCATAGGCCACAAAACATGCTCAGGTCACAGGGAGTGGGTGTCATGTTGCCAATCTCAAAACCTGGATAGGAAATTTTCTTTTTAAGACTGTGACAATTTTTATTGATAGATGTTACCAGGATTTTTTTTAAGTGTAACCACAGTTTCAATTTTTATTTAATAATAATGTAGAGCATGTGATTTTAATAAACTTTCAAATATACTTTATAAGAGAATTTTGGTTGAAAACCATTCAAAAACCTTCCACAAGGTGTCCCCACTAGACTGTGTGTGAAGCAGACATATGTTCATTCTCAGTCAGATCTGTTTTCACACTGAATACGGGGCATGTAGCTATATAAGGGCAAAGGGGGTGGGGCCTACACAGTGTGCGAGCTCCTGACTGCAGCTGATGAGTTGACAATGTATCAGGTTACCACGGGCTACAGCACAGTCCTAAGTAATGTCAGGATCAGTGCAAACTCCTCTTTCCTTGGCACAAGCTTCTTATCTGTCATCTGGCTCCACACAGCTCAGTCACGATTTCTGTTAACCCTTCTATGTTGGCACATCACACTGCTTTCATGAGCCTTCTCTCAAGAGCTGTGAAATACACATACAGTGCTGGTAAATTCTGTCCCTGCCAACACAACCATGAAATGCAGTTTTTAAAAGAGCACAGAAAAAGTTGAGAAAATTAGTAATTTGGCACAAAAAAAAAGCATTATCTTAACTGCAATCATTAACCAGTGCAGTATTGTTTTTTTGTCTCAATAAAATGACTAGAACTGTAAATGTGTTGAAATAATCAATACTCGCCTATTCAAACTTCTACTGCTTCTGTGGTTCCTGCCATCATGGCACGTCCTTCATTTATGGACCACTGCATTCCCTTCCCTTTGTAAACCCCTAAAAGGCCAAGGTCAGCAAAGGCCACGGCATCTGAAGGGTTATGTTTTGTCCATCATTAAAGTGACCACTGCTTTCCCTTCCCCAAGTCAACTGCTTAGATGCCAGGGTCAGTTTAGTCCCAGCATCTGAGGAGTGATGTCATGTCCATTATTTACATGACTAATGCATTCCCTTCACTCTGTCAACCACTTAGATGCCAGGGTCAACCTAAGCCATAGCATCTGAAGGTTTCAGTCATGTCCATCATTCATGTGACCACTGCATCCCTCGCATAGCCCGTGGCATCTGAGGTATGAGTCTTGTCCATTATTAACTTATCCACTGTATTCCCTTCCCTCAACGACTTAGATACCAGGGTCAGTATAGGCCATGACATCTGAAGGTTTATGTCATGTCCATCATTCATGTGACCACTGCATTCCTCACATACACTGTGGCATCTGAGGAATGATGTCATGTCTATTATGTATATGACTACTGCATTCCTTCCCTCTGTTAGCCACTTAGATGCCAAGGTCAATATAGTCCATAGCATCTGAAGGGGGCAGTCGTATCCATCATTCATGTGACCACTGCATACCCTCCCCCCTTTGTCAAATATTTCTGAGAGGTGATATCATGTCCCTCATTCATGGTTCCCTCCATCCCTCTCCCTAAACATAAACTTCATCTGGGAGGTGATATTGTATCCATCATGACCACAGCTTTCCACTCCCTCAGTCAGTCACCTAGATGTCAGGGTCAGCATTGACACCCGCATGGGAGGTGGTAAAAAGTTGTGCCATCTCTTCCATGAATGGCATATTCACTGGATACTCCATAAATGGAGGATGGATGCAGATTCCACCTCTGGGAATATGTTCTTGAACCTTAACTGAGAAAAGGACTCCGCCGGTAGTGCACAGGTGGGTGCGCATGCGCAACTCTCTCCATTCATTTTTATGTAAGTTACAACATTTTTGGAGGAAGCGACCTCCATAATTATGTATTACAATCATATTTCTATTTTAATGGCTGTATCTCATAGATTGCTGCCACAGCATCTAATACACGTGTATTGTTGCCTCTCTTTGCAGAACATGATGAAACACTCTTGGTGTAACCATATCTACTTCACACACATCATGGCCGATTTTCCATGTGATACTTTCTTTCCAGAGTTTGACAAGAGCATCTTCAAATTAAAAGAGAAGTAAGTAAAGACATTTTATATCATGTATGAAAATTATTAAATTTAAAAGGGTTGTTCGATTTCTTTGTACTAAAAGTCTGCAGTCTCTCTATGCACACCACATGCTGTCAGGATTCTCCGGTGTCAGCGGCAAGACCATAAGTATGCGATTTGCACACTACCCGCCACATTCTGACTAGACGTATGCAACCTCGCTCAATCAGGAAGGCAGACACCGTAACAAACAATCTCTGCCTTCTCTATGACTGTTTGAATGCCGGATCCCGGATCCTGCAGCTGCCTGATCTCCATTCTGCTGTTGACTCCGAAATGTTCAAAATCTCCAAATAAACATTGCAGAGCATGTCGGTTCAACATTTTAAGATGTTAAGTGATCCACGCATACTTAATGAGGTTGTGGCACAAATAACTCTACATTTTAATTATTAAATTATAAATTCCACAATTGGATGCATTAAAAAATTTTTCCAGTCCCGAGATATTTTTATACATGTGCCCCTGCGTAATGTATGTGTCCAACCATGCAGTAACAGGTCAGATATACCACAGCTGCTGGGCAGGGGAGGAAGTAAGAGAGTATACAGACATTACAGCCAGGGATAACAGAATATAAAAGTATACAGACACTGGATGGGAGCCAAATGTTATCGCATCGGGTGGGTGGTGACATGACAATGGGAGGCTGGCTCTATGGCGCAGTGGGTTGCAGACGTCACTCTGGATCCCCCTTGCGTGCTCTCTGCCCCATCTGTGCTGTCTCTTGGCCCCCACATTTTGTCTCTCAGCCCTTCCCTTGTGGTCGCTCTTAGCCCCCATGTGTGCTGTCTCTCAGCCCCCCTACCACTGCTGTCTCTCTGTCTTCCCCCTTGGTTGCTCTCTGGCCCCTACTGTGTTGTCTCTTTGCTCTTCCCCCGTAGAGGATCTGCCTCCCCGTGCTCACTCCCATTCTGTGGGGAGAGCAGGGGCAGAGCAGGGGTAGAGCAGGGTGGATCGGGGCAGAAGAGAGCGCGCATAAGCAGGCAGCATGGGGCAGAACAGAGTGGGGAAGAGCTGGGCAAATCGGGAAGAGCAAAGTTGAGCAGAGCAGGAGGGGAGCAAGGGAGAGCTGGGCAGAGCAGGGGAGAGTGGAGGAAGAGCAGGGGGAGAGTGGGGGGAGAGCAGGTGAAGAGCAGAGCGGGGAAAAGCAGGGGCAGAGCAGGGCAGAGGAAGGGAGAGCTGGACAGAGCAGGGGAGAGTAGGGAAGAGCAGGTAGAGAATTGGGCAGAGCAGAGCAAGGGAGAGCTTGGAAAAGCAGGGGGAGAGCTGGGCATAGCAGAGTGGGGCAGAGTTAGGTACAGCAGAGCGGAGCAGAGCAGGGGGGCGGGAGAGAGCAGGGGAGAGTTGAGCAGAGCAGGGTAGAGTGGCGCAGAGTAGAGTGGGGAGAGTGGGGCAGAGTAGAGTGGGGGAGAGTGGGACAGAGCAGAGTGGGGGAGAGTGGGGCAAAGCAGAGTGGGGCAGAACAGAGGTATCAAAGCAGAGTAGGGGAGAACTGAGCAGAGCAAAGCGGGGCAGAGCGGGGGCTTGGCAAGGGAGAGCTGGGCAGAGCAGGAGAAGAGCAGGAGGAGAGCAGGGGGAGAGTGGGGGCAGAACAGAGTGGGGAAGAGTGGGGCAGAGCAGGGAGTGGGGAAGAGCAGAGTAGGGAAGAGTGGGGCAGAGCAGAGTAGGGAACAGTGGGGCAGGGCAGAGTTGAGGGGAGAGGAAAGTTGAGCAGAGGAGGGACAGAGCAGAGTGTGTGGTGTGGCAAAGTGTATGGCAGGGCAGGGTGTGTGAGTGTGTGTTGCAGAGCAGAGTGTGTGGCAGGGCAGAGTGTGTGTGTGGCAGGGCAGAGTGAGTGTATGTATGGCAAAGCAGAGGACGGGCTCCAGGACCTGGTTGCTTTCTGTCTGTGGACAGAACCTATGATGACATCACAGTCATGTGATGTAGCTCTGCCCATAGTAGTGACGTCACCACAGGTCCTGTAAGTCCCAGCGAATTGGCAGCGGGGGATAGTTGGCGGGTGCTGCGGCATTGGGTTAGTGGGGGGGACTGCGAGAATCGGGCGGGAGTGATCAGGCGGTGGTTCACCGGCCAGACTGCTGGGAGTGGGCGGGGTTCGCCGTATTTCCATAGCCATCACTTGGGTGTGGAAATATGGAACCACCGGAAGTGACATAGGTGGACAACCAGACGGAAATGGATGAGCCACTTCACAATTATATCTAGAGATTACAGCCGGGGATCACCGAATAAGAGAGTATACAGACATTACAGCCTGAGATCACCGAATAAAAGAGTATACAGACATTACAGCTGGGGATCACAGAATATAAGAGTATACAGACATTACAGCTGGAGATCACAGAATATAAGAATATGCAGACATTACAGTCAGGGATCACAGAATATAAGAGTATACAGACATTGCAGCCGGGGATCACAGAGTATAAGAGTATACAGACATTACAGCTGGGGATCACAGAATATAAGAGTATACAGACATTGCAGACGGGGATCACAGAATATAAGAGTATACAGACATTACAGCCGGGGATCACAGAATATAAGAATATACAGACATTGCAGCCGGGGATCACAGAATATAAGAGTATACAGACATTACAGCCTGAGATCACAGAATATAAGAATATACAAACATTACAGTCAGGATCACAGAATATAAGAGTATACAGACATTACAGCCAGGGATCACAGAATATAAGAGTATACAGACATTACAGGTGGGGATCACAGAATCTAAGAATATACAGACATTACAGCCAGAAATCACAGAATATAAGGGTACCTTCACACGCGGCAATATTGCTATGTAATTTCACTGGCAATTTTCTGGTTGCAGTGAAATCATGGACACATTGTTCCATTTGAACACAGCAACAAAATAGAACAATGTGCACACATCGCCCCATGTACCCGGCCGCCGGCGACCTGTCAGGCGATGGCTCCCATTGTCCTGCATCGCCGCTGGGGTTTTCAGACACCTGGCGGCGATGCCGCCTGACAGCTCGCCGGCGCAGGGCTGGAGGTGTCGCCCCGTGTAAATGGGGAACGGCGACGCTGGCGGGACACCAAAAACTTGCGCGCTCCCGCCAGTCGCCGCCGACATCCCCAGCCCCATCGCCAGGTGTGTCGGGGCCTTAAGAGTATACAGACATTACAGCCGGGATCACAGACTATAATGGCCCCTTTACACGCCGCTACCGAAAGGTAGAAACCGGCAGGTATCAGAGACAATTGTACCTGATACCTTGTAAACACCGCGCAGTAGCGGTGTGTAATTCAGGTTGAAAGACAGGTATCCAAAGAGACAGGGAGGAACAACCTGAATTACATGCCGCTACTGCGCGGTGTTTACAAGGTATCAGGTACAATTGTCTCTGATACCTGCCGGTTTCTACCTTTCAGTAGCGGCGTGTAAAGGGGCTATAAGAGTATACAGACATTACAGCCGGGGATCACAGAATATAAGAGTATACAGACATTACAGCTGGAGATCACAGAATATAAGAGTATACAGACATTACAGCCGGGGATCACAGAATATAAGAGTATACAGACATTACAGCTGGAGATCACAGAATATAAGAGTATACAGACATTACAGCTGGAGATCACAGAATATAAGAGTATACAGACATTACAGCCGGGGATCACAGAATATAAGAGTATACAGACATTACAGCTGGAGATCACAGAATATAAGAGTATACAGACATTACAGCCGGGGATCACAGAATATAAGAGTATACAGACATTACAGCTGGAGATCACAGAATATAAGAGTATACAGACATTACAGCTGGGGATCACAGAATATAAGAATATACAGACATTACAGCTGGAGATCACAGAATATAAGAGTATACAGACATTACAGCCAGGATCACAGAATATAAGAGTATACAGACATTACAGCCGGCGATCACAGAATATAAGAATATACAGACATTACAGCTGGGGATCACAGAATATAAGAGTATACAGACATTACAGCCGGGGATCACAGAATATAAGAGTATACAGACATTACAGTTGAGGATCTCAGAATATAAGAGTATACAGACATTACAGCCGGGGATCACAGAATATAAGAATATACAGACATTACAGCTGGGGATCACAGAATATAAGAGTATACAGACATTACAGCTGGAGATCACAGAATATAAGAGTATACAGACATTACAGCCGGCGATCACAGAATATAAGAATATACAGACATTACAGCCAGGGATCACAGAATATAAGAGTACACAGATATTACAGCCATTGATCACAGAATATGAGTATACAGACATTACAGCTGGGGATCACAGAATATAAGAGTATACAATCATTACAGCCGGGGATCACAGAATATAAGAGTATACAGACATTACAGCCAGGGATCACAGAATATAAGATTATACAGACATTACAGCCTGGGATCACAGAATGTAAGAGTATACTGACATTACAGCTGGGGATCACAGAATATAAGAGTATACAGACATTACAGCCGGGCATCACAGAATATAATAGTATACAGACATTACATCCAGGGATCACAGAATATAAGAGTATACAGACATTACAGCTGGGGATCATAGAGTATAAGTGTATACAGACATTACAGCAGGGGATCACAGAATATAAGAGTATACAGACATTACAGCTGGGGATCATAGAGTATAAGTGTATACAGACATTACAGCCGGGGATCACAGAATATAAGAGTATACAGGCATTACAGCCAGAGATCACAGAATATAAGAGTATACAGACATTACAGCCGAGGATCACAGAATATAAGCGTATACAGACATTACAGCCAGGGATCACAGAATATAAGAGTATACAGACATTACTGCTGGGATCACAGAATATGAGTATCTTCGGCTGTAATGTCTGTGTACTCTTATACACTCTTTTTTTAACACTTCCAATTGTGGAAATGATTCATTATTATTCTAAGATCTATTTATTGAACTGTTCAAATGGCACAACCCCTTTAAATAATCAAATCCTGCAGCCACCACTAGAGGGAGCTCACCACATAGAGGTTATACATTGATGTTAATGGAGTTGCTTTGTTTTTCAGATATCCGGGCGTTCCATCTGGAATGCAGGAAGAAAAAGGCGTACAATACATATTTCGAGTGTATGAACGAGATCAAGCCCCGAACAGTGAATGATCTCTATATCGCTCATTAGTAAATGTCTCAGACATCCCAGAATTCTCTTTTTGCCATTGTGTTTAGGTTTCAGATTATACAAAAAAAACACAACTAGGTCCTTCTTATATCCAGTCAATCCAAGATGAAGCTTCCTAAGAGAGCCCAGCAGTGGGGACGGGCTTCTGCTGCACACAAGTGCCTTACAGCCAGAGAGAGGCTGACCGGAGAACATGCCATCATGTTCCTGGCTGATTTAATATCCTTCATTGAGAACATTACCAGTTGGTTTTTAATAATTTTTTCGGATATTAATGTTTTTTTCTATGGTGCAAGCAGAAAAAAAATAAACCTTTTGGAAACCAAACTTTGGATGAAAACCTTTTCATATATTGCCACTGCTCTGATGAAATCCAGCTATTTATTTCCACAGAAACACTTGCTATTGAGCAATGTCATTTTACATGCCTGTTATTCATGGTTATCCGTATAATACTTCCTGGTCCATCAAAGTAGTAGCCGCTGTTTGCTTACATTTTCTGTTCTGGTTAAAGCAGGTTTTTGCTACGTAAGCTGAGGACAGCATGCTGTAAGGGTTAAAAACCAAAAGTCAACTGTGCTTCTCTTATCAGGATGTGTGTTGTTGTGTACGTAAACTAAAGGCTTTATCACATGGTGATTATCATTACAGGACTAGATTGTCACGCATATGGCATTCTGACACGCCTCCTGCTGTGATTGACACCTCACTGTCAATGTACAATCTCTGCTGAGAAGCCTGGTGTGGGTGGGGGCAGCTCTACCAGCTCTGCTACATGGCTAAAACTAAATGTTTTGATTGTTACAGAACAGCTGCAGCCATCTAATCTAAATTAACCTGTCACCCCCCCTAGTGCTTTACAAACTGAAAGCATCTCCTTAGCAGCATGTATGCTGCATTCTGTGAAGGTGTCTATACTCCTCTCCCTTCCCCCCGTACTCCGAAATGAAACACTTTTTAATAAATATTTCCCGCCATATGTATGTAAGTCATTACTTAGGCAGTCCGATGGGTCTGGTCACTGTGTCCTAACATCTCTGCTGGGCCGTCCTCCCCGCCTCCTCTATGTGCCTGCCGCCTCCTTTTCTCTCTTTGCCTCCTCTTTTCGTCGCCTGCAACAGATTCATCTTTCTTTACGCATGATCACAGAGTTCAGTCGGAGTGCAGGGAGACCGCTGTCATCATTGCGCCTGTGTGTCAGGTGACGGCTCTGCTGGTAAGGCACACAAAGGACCAGACAACACATAGTTCTTGTTTTAATTTCCTGAAGGTTCAGTGCACTTACAACCCAGCCAGGGCACAGAGTCCATCAAGATTACAGCTTGGCCAGCCCAAAGGTATTCAGAGTCCACCTTGCCGATACACAGGATATATTTGGCCTTCCTGACGCATTTCTTCTTCTAACACTTCCTACCCCTTGTCCTCTCCTAAGTTTCCCATGGTTGCCAGTCCCACAGCAGGTAGCTGCGGGTACCGTGAGCGATAGTCTAGCTTGTCCTCTAACCCTTGTAGTGATTTGCTCACTGGTAGCGTGTTGGGGAACACTCAAATGGTAGCAGGATTGAGGCAAACACAGGCACATTTTTCAGTAAAGCAAAGTCCAGCAGTTTATTATATCATAAACCGCATATAGTGCACAGTTCATTTACATTACATCAAAGGAACATTATTGATATACCATGTGCCCCAATGGTGGATATGCCCGCCTGGCATTTGCATAGTTCATTACAAGTCTCAGTGAAGGCATCACAACTTCCACTCCTGTTCAGTCCAGCAATCCTGAGAATAGAGAGAGAGATACTCAGGCTCTTTCCACACATCCCTGGTCTCTTCATCACGTGCCTTCCAAGACGCCAGCCACTTCCAAGATTCCATCCCAGGTACCTTTCAGGACAATGGCTGCTCCAAACACTGAGCCCGTCGGTCATCATAGAAAATGCCAGAGTTATCCCAAGCTCTGCACACATGTATTCTCCAATATTGCTTATGGCAACATGGCTGCTGCAAACCCAGAGGAACATGTGTCGAGCCCCAGGCCCTGGGGTACTCGGGTATCAGGCTCGGTGGGTGCTTTCACAGGGGACGTCACGGGTGGCAGCGCCTGAGCCCGTGGCCTGGGTAACACTTCAATAAGGGGGATATGTAGAGGGATTAGAGTTTGTCATGTGACGCCACCTGTGGTACCTGGTGATGGGTCACCAGCGCCCCACAGTCCTCCGGAGGTCCGATGATAGTGCGGCTGAGATGGCAAAAGCTCCCTACAGGTGGAGCTGGTCCTCTGGGCAGCGTTCCTAAAAGGGAACAGGTTGATGGAGATAACCACACACAGGCAAAGTCACTTTCTCCCGGGTACTTTACTGTAAACGTTCAGTAGCAAAATACAGAGTCCACAGTTCAGTCAAACAGTTGTTAAGGTAACAGGTAGCTCTACGGGTGGCTGCAAGTGGATCCCAGGTGGTATGGTGGGTCCCGTGGTTGACGAACCCGTGTCCTTCCCCGCCTAGGATGGTCTATACCCAATGGCTCCGTGTAAGTAGTATTGGGGGTCCTCTCCCTCGTGGTGAGGAAGCAGGCAGACCGCGCCGTCTGTCAGGGTGCTGTGGCGATAAACGGACCACAGCAGCCGGTTGCCGACTGCAAAGATAGACCTTGGCCGGATCCTCAGGCCCGGCGTTGTACTGGAGAATCCCCTGGAGTATGGTCGCTCCACGCTGGGGTTCCCCCTTTCTCTCTAGGGCCCAGACTCCTCGCATCGGGTGCCCTCTCTTAGGATCCCTTCAGGATCCTCTCTCTTCTTCCCTGTGGATCAGCATAGAGCTGTCCGGGTAGACCTTCCGTCTCGCTCCACACTCCTTCTACTCCAACTCCGACGCTCCTTATCTGATTCAGACTCACTGTCTGACTGACTCTAATTCCCCTAGAGGTGACTATATCTCCCTCCCTCGGAGTAACCTCCCTCTTTTACGGGTGCAATACCCCACTGTGATGCCTGACTACGTGGGGCACCACACATGCGACCAAACAAAAAGTTGGACTATATCCCATCTGTTCTACATGACCACTCCTGTGGGAGGTTTCAGGTTTGCCAGACCCTCCTGTTTTTTAGCTCACCTACAGTCCAGCACTTGTAATGCATTACCTGAACCTATAGAACCTCAAGTCCAGCATAATGCATTACTGAAACCTGCTGAACTACAAGTCCCAACATACAGATTGCAATGCAGCAAGCCGCTGCATCACACCCTATGTAGCCCCTTGAGCCTGGGTAGGGTCCACAAAGTGAGTCACTATACTTGAAGCCCAGTGACATCCAGTTTCACAGTTGGTCCTGAAGTATCCCAAACCGAATCGGGCCTGGTAGCCTGCTGCAGCTAGCTCCTCTGCCCAGCTTCTACAGCTGGCAGCAGATTCGTGTCCTCAGGCCCTGGGACTAGCACTTTACTCCACGTGTAGTGCTAGCTTCACAGCTGCCTGACTAGATATCATCAGAGCTGTTCTTCTCTCTGCCCATCCACCCCAACCTAACTCCTCCTCCCAGCCAGTAAGTGGGGACTGCCCTGAATGTAGGTTTCTTCCACCCAGCACCTTCCTGGCCTGGAGTTTGAATATGTTGGGTGCATTTGGGGGTTATCAAAGCTTTCTTCTCTTACCTCTGGGCATGATAACATGCATGTGAAATGCAATACCATAAGTGGTGGTCTGGCCGCAGGGGCGCCACACTAAAGTTTCAGGGGAAAGGAAGCTACCAAACTGATATGGGGGAGGGAGAACATGGCAGTGCTGAATCAATCAATGCAGTGCCCTGCCTCTGCTCCTACCCTCATACATGACAGCACACATTATGCACCACCATACCATTGTACAGCAAAATATCACAGCGTGTATTATATCTGCTTGGTGACATGATTGCTATTTGAAGGGAGAACACCCCTGTTTTTACATTATATAGGATGGTATATCAGGTGCAGAATTGTAGTGTGACCATGTGGCCGGCAGCCACATCCCCTGTTCATGCAGAAGCATGAGGGGGCAGGAATGTAAGATAATCCTGGAGTTTCCGGGGTCCATGCCCCCGACACACCTCATCACTTCTGCTGCATGAGGCTTAATTTCTCTGTCTCCGAAGGGAGGGGTGAGAGCTGAGGAGCAGATATGATTTTATTGATTTATTTTATTGAAATACATTTCTGATGATATGTGGTCAGTCTGCGATAGTGAAATGAGGGCACATTCACAATGCCATCTGTGGGGGGCTTACATTTTAGAAATCAAACCCCAGGATCCCTTTCAACCCCTGCTGACTTTGGAGTAAATAGCCCATTCTCATTATAAATTATTAATTTACTCATCAAAAACAATCCACCTGGAGGTTTGTGCAATTTGTTTCTTAATCATTTTCATTTCTAATGAAACATCATCCTCAATTGCTCTAACGCCCCTTAATGGTTATATTTAGACCCAATGCCTAATTGTAATAAATTACACCAAATTACTTTTACATTTCACGTAAAATTCTTCATCAAACTCTTCGTATGGCCCAACGCGTTTCATGAGATTTATTTAGCCTTCATTTAACTAGCCGGCACTTTTAATTTCTGTAGTCCTTGACATGGAAGAATGCCTCAATCTCTTCTACAGAGCATTTCACCAAACCTTAATTACACTATTAATTCGGAGAGAGAAGCAAACTGAGACCTGCAGCCTTCATTATTCTGCCCCTTGTCGGGCCATTGGTGTCACCGAACCTCTAGAAGTGTTCCTCACCTTCCTGTCTCCATTCATTATAGCTCATAGCATGCGATACGAAAGTTAGATGAAGTTACCATGATTTTGTCTAAATCCATGTATGATATTTAATATATTCAGTGGGTACGGGAAGTATTCAGACCCTTTAAATTTCTCACTCTTTGTTTCACTTCAAGTAATGTTTATTGAGTTTTCTTGATAATCAGTATATTACAATGGGTTACAGCATTAAGTATTCATTTCATTGCAGCCATTTAGTAAATTCACAAACCTTCTTTTTTTTTTCTCATTAACGTACACTTTGCACCCCATCTTCACTGAAAAAAAGACAGAAGTGTAGAACGTTTTGCATATTTATTAAAAAAGAAAAACTGAAATATTACATGGTCATAAGTATTCAGACGCTTTGCTCAGGCACTCATATTTAAGTCACATGCTGTCCAGTTCCTTGTGATCCTCCTTGAGATGGCTCTACTCCTGCATTGGAGTCCAGCTGTGTTTAATTAAATTGACAGGACTTGATTTGGAATGGCATACATCTGTCTATATAAGACCTCACAGCCACAGTGCATGTCAGACCAAATGAGAATCATGAGGTCAAAGGAACTGCCCAAGGAGCTCAGAGACAGAATTGTGGTAAGGCATAGAAAGATCTGGCCAAGGTTACAAAAGAATTTCTGCAGTACTTGAGGTTACTAAGAGCACAGTGGCCTCAATAATTCTTAAATGGAAGACGTTTGGGACCACCAGAAGACTTCCTAGACTTGACCATAAAGCCAAACTAAGCAATTGTAGGAAAAAAGCCTTGGTGAGAGAGGTAAAGAAGAACCCCAAAATCACTGTGGCTGAGCTCCAGAGATACAGCAGGGAGATGGGAGAAAGTTCCCAAAATCAATTATCACTGCAGCCCTCCACCAGTCAGGCCTTTATGGCAGAGTGGCCCGACGGAAGCTTCTCCTCAGTGCAAGACATATGAAAGCCCACATAAAGTTTGCAAAAAAACATATGAAGGACTTGTCGAGCCCCAGGCTCTGGGGTACTCGGGTATCAGGCTCAGTGGGTGCTTTCACGGTGGATGTCACGGGTGGCAGCGCCTGAGCCTGTGGCCTGTGTGACACTTCAATAAGGGGTGTATGTACAGGTGATTAGAGTTTGTCATGTGACGCCACCTGTAGTACCTGGTGATGGGTAACCAGCGCCGCCACAGTCCTCCGGAGGTCGATGGTAATGCGGCTGAGATGGCAAAGCTCCCTACAGGTGGAGCTGGTCATCCGGGGCAGTGTAGTGTAAGGGTCAGCTAGGAGTGGAACTTTATGCCGGGGTAGGGTATGATGGAGCAGTCTATGAGGGACACTGGGAGCGGAGAGGAATGATGCACACACTCTGTAGAAGTCTCTTTTACCTTTTTAACTGGTGGTATAGCAAGTAAAGACGTCCAGGGCACTGTTGGGTGACCAGGTGCACAGTGAGCTTCCACAGCAAGTGGGTATAAGGCCTCCTCTGCTTCTCTGTGGCTACTGAAGCCCTGTCTGATTGCAGCCAGACTGGCCTCCTCCTCCCTCAGGTCCTCTTTCTCTCCTCCTGCTCGGTCCACGGGTTACCCTCTCTGATCACTGCTGTATAACACTGCAGTGTCTGGCTCCCTCTCTTTGGGTACACAGGGGGACTGGGTGACTGAAGTCTCCACGGTGTAACAGGGTTTTCTGCAGTCTGCAGTCCTACAGGTGAGGATCCCCGAAGTCCGGTACGTCTCTGGGTGAACCTTCACCGGTTCCTCACTCCCTTGGCTCTACTCCCTGCCTTCTGTCCCCACTCCTAGGCTTGCTGGATGGCAGAAGAGCCACTCCGGGTCACTGGTTGGGCCTAACCAAGGCACCGACCACCAGGACGTCTTCGCAGCTCTCCTAGCGTCTGCACACTCTGACTATCCCCTCCCCCAGCAGCAGTATTTATAGGAGAACTCATCTAAAGTCAGTGAGTCTAGCTCCCCCTACTGTGGCGGGGTGGAAGGTGTTGCATTTAGTAGGTACCTGCTGTTGAAACCCAGCAATGTATTAGGGAGGTCTGTGTCTACCTGCATGAGCAGGGCGCCACAGACTCCCAGACTATGAAAAACCTATTTAAAGGGGAAATAAAACTCTTTAAAAAATCTAACACAAATCCAATAAAATTAAGCTGTATAGTTTTGTTTCTGCTTTGTAGTAGGCAGTCTAGTTTGCTACTTCACAACTATGCCATAGAAATGATGCAGTGCTACAATTTCACCACCAGGTGGAGTAATAATGCTGGGATTTTATATACAGCAAGTTGTTTTAAAGGTAAAACTTTGGAAAAACAGATAGTCATTTATTGTATAGAAAATTAAGATTTTATCTAAACTATCCTGAGTCTAGGGGGGTGGAGAAGGGAAGTAGATAAGTGACAACTGTTGATTTTATCATAAAATGCCCTCAGAGCCAGTAGAGTAAGTAGAGTCTGATGGGTCCTAGTGCAAAATTTAGACCTTGGTCTCCACCTCCATGTGGGGACCAAGAAATAAATGTCCTCCCTCCTGATCCACTTCCTGGTATAATGCCCCCATCCTTGTATAATGTCCTCTATCCTGACCCCTTCCTTGTATTATGTCTCCCTTTCCTGGTATAAAGTCCTCCATAGTGGCCTCCTTCCTGGTATAATGTTCTCCATTCTGAGCCCCTTCCTTTTTTAATGTTCCCCATCCTGGTATAAATTCCCCCATTCTGGTAAAATGTCCCCCATCTGTACCCTATCCCGGTATAATGTCCTCCTTCCTGGGACCCTTTCTGGTAAAATGTCTCAGATTCCTGGCATAATGTCTCCATCCTGGTATAATGTCCCCCAGTATGGTGAAATGTCCTCCATTTTGGTATAATGTGCCTCACGCTGGTATAATGTCCTCCATCCTGGTATAATGTGCCCCACGCTGGTATGTCCTCCATCCTGGTATAATGTCCCCAATCCTGGTATAATTTCCTCCATCCTGGTATAATGTCCTCCATCGTGGTATAATGTGCTCAACGCACGCTGGTATGATGACCTCCATCCTGGTATACTCTCCCCCATCCTGGTATGATGCCCTCCATCCTGGTATACTCTCCCCCATCCTGGTATGATGCCCTCCATCCTGGTATAATGTCCCCAATCCTGGTATAATTTCCTCCATCCTGGTATACTCTCCCCCATCCTGATATGATGCCCTCCATCCTGGTATAATGTCCCCAATCCTGGTATAATTTCCTCCATCCTGGTATGATGTCCTCCATCTTGGTATAATTTCCTCCATCCTGGTATGATGACCTCCATCCTGGTATAGTGTCCCCCATCCTGGTATGATGCCCTCCATCCTGGTATAGTGTCCCCCATCCTGGTATGATGCCCTCCATCCTGGTATAGTGTCCCCCATCCTGGTATGATGCCCTCCACACTGAGCCCCTTTCTGTTGTAAGGTCTTTATTTCCTGGTATAATGTTCCCCATTCTGGTATAATGTCCCCAATTCTGCTTTAATGTCCACATCTTGGCATAATGTCCTTTATCACGGGCCCCTTCCAGTAATAATGTCTCTGCTCTGCGTCTCTTCTCGAAAGAATGTAAAAAAAAAAAAATGGATTCTTCTAACCTTCCCTTGCTCCCACAATGCACGGCGTCCTCTTCTATAACCAGCGGAGAGGTCAGCAAATAACTTCAGTGCACATGGGCTGATTGGCCGATGGTGTGTATTGGAGTGCAGGGACCCAGTTGGAAAATGTACAATAAGCACTTTTTCCAACTTTGCCTCACCAATATTTTTATTAAAAGTTAATGGGACGGTGGCACTCACAATGGATTTACTATAATTAATGTCAGAAATTGGCAGAGATTCATTATTTCCACTCTTATGGGAGTTCAATTTGTGGTTCACCGAAATGGAAGGGACCACAGAAACTCAGCTGCAAAGTGGAGACCAAGTAATGGTGCATAGCGGGGGGCCGAGTGCTGAGGAGCAGAGGACAGAAGTGTCCCCAACACTCTGCTGACCCCATAACTGCAGAGTCCAGACCTCCTCTGTAACATAAGTACAAATACTGCACCCACCAGGAGCGTCAAGGCCGAGCAGCTGCAGCCGTACATCACCAAGCACAATGCCGAGCGTCGGATGGAGTGGTGTATAGTCTCCACCACTGGACTCTGGAGGAAAGGTGTTCTGTGCAGTGACAGATCACACTTCTCTATCTATGTCTGATGGACAAGTCTGGGTTTGGTGAATGCCAGGAGAACGTCACCCGCCTGACTGCATTGTGCCCGCTGTACTGTTTGGTGGAAGAGGGATAATACTATGAGGTGCTTTTTCACGGGTTGACAATGACCTTTTGCCTCTAGTGAAGGGAAATCTTAATGCTACAACACAAGACATTTTGTAAAATTGTTCCAACTTTGTAGGAACAGTTTGGGGAAGGCACTTGTCATGTGTTGACTGCTCTGCAGCCCATGTGAAATGCTCTCTGTAATTAAATGGAAGTAAATTTCCATTGGCACATTTAGTGTTAATGTCAGAAGCTGATGCTGTCTATGGTCTATTACGGCTCTTCAGGTAGTGAGCTGTTGCTGGCTGTGTCAGATGACGTAGTAGTCCACTCCCCCAGCCTTTAAGTAGTTCCATTTCCTGCCAACAGATGTCGCTGATAGAGTATAGTCTCTGCAAGGCCATGACCTAAGGAGACCTGTGTGCAATTTGTGCTGAAGTCTTCCTGGAAATTTCCTTATTTTGTGGGAGTTGCTCTGCTTCCAGGTCCATGGGTGGAGGTGAGGGATATTAGCCTAGGGCTGATCAGGAGCAGAGAGCAAGGGTGGTGAATTGGACATCCTCACCTTCAGAGGTAATTCTGGGAACAGGGAGAGCCAGGGAACCCCAATCTAAGGGTCAGACTAGCTCCCCTGATCACCTTTTGCTCATCTTACCATCCTGCTTTCTTATCGCCTTTACTGTTATACCACCCCATTACATCATTTTTCTGTCCCCCATGACTGTGCCCAAGGGCAGGCGGTCAATGAAGACATGCTTGGGGGAGTTTGGTGGAAAAACATATCCAGCTGCGCCCAACACAGACCTCAACCCCATGCAACATCTCTGTGATGCTAGATCGGATATTGTGAGCCCGGCCTCTCCTCCAACATCAAGGTCTGACCTCACAAATGATAGTTTCATAGTTTTTAAGGTTGAAGGAAGACTTTAAGTCCATCTAGTGGAAAAGTGGAATGCTTTTCTGGATGAAGGGGAAAATATTACCACATACACCTCCAAAATGAGCAGAAACTGCAAAGCCGCAAAGGAACCAACAACATATTCCATTGTTTATGGATTTAGAATGGGAGGTCAGAAAAGCTCCTGTAGATGTGATGGGGTCCGGACACAACACTATTGTAATGAAATGCTACTCAGGTGTAATACTAGAAAATATAAATTACCTTTAAATTGTGCAACATATGTGTTTTTGTCCCAGCGCCACCTGCCGTGTCACCATGGCACAAGGAAGCTGAGAAGACATTCATTAGAATTCATTGATAATTATTGTACAATCTATATTTGTTTTTAGCAAAGTAACAAGATCAGGGTGAGATTGTCCTGTCTGCTCGTTCACTTGTTGGATAGATTGTCCTTTGCTTAGGCATCAGATGTTGTTGACCCAGGTCTCTTTAACGCACCCCTCCAACAAGTCTTTTTATTGCCCCGTTGGAGCGGTGCTTTAAATCTAAGTCCCCTGCCCCCTGTCTTATACTCACCTTTCGGTGGCTTCATCTTCTATCGCCACTGCTCCGGTCAGTCTCCTGTGGTTTGTGACTTGCCAGTGCTCTCCAGTGTTTCATAACTCAATACAAGTCTATGAGAGCCTTGTTCTTGCTCTCATAGACTTGCATAGAGCTCTTGTGACATAATTTCTGACTTCTGGCCAGTAATAAGTTACAGTCACAAGATGGAGCCATGGACCGGGGTGAACCCCCGGAAAGTGAGTATATGAAAGGGGGCAGGGGGCTTAGATTGAAAACACCACTCCAATGCTGTAAACATAAAATGTTGGAGTGGTGCTTTAAAGGTAGATTTACATTACCTGATAATGAGGCTTTAAACAACTGCCGATTGGTAAATATTTACTGATCAACGATCATTTAGTAGCATGATCACACTGGAACTTAATGTAATAACTATAATGAATAATTCAAAAAATGACTAGAGGCTGGGATGGGGTTCATAAAGGGAAATGAAGCAAAGGGCGCCATCTTAGAAGGGGGAAAGAATGCCCAAGATGTAATCAAAATATTTGGAGTCCTGATACTTAACAATGGTCACTGAACAAGATATAACTGATCGCTCAGTGCACGTAGGCTGCCATTATTCTCGGCAGCACAAGTCCTCTTTACAAAGGACGATGTGCTGCCAAGAATATAGATCTTTTATGAAAACCAAAAGACTATTTCACCCAATGAATGACATACAGTATACTCATCTAATTTAGAATCCAGACCCTGAAAGCTCCAGTATGGGCAGATAATCGTGCTGTCATTGCACGCACAGGACATCCGAGTCCCAGCACTGCACAATGAATAAACACTATTCTCCTTTGAAGGAATGTATAACTAGTTCCAAGAACCAGTTTTAACTTCTTTATATATAACACGTAAAGTGACGGCTAGAATTGTTGCTATAAGCTTGACCAAAATGTATTATTGTCAGACATCTTCCTGAGAATACAACGATCTTGTGCTAGAAAGCTAATTAAAACAACTTGTGCTTTGAATTCAGATGTCTTCGTCTCCTCACTTGGTAAATTTTGAATTTCTCCTAAGGGTGGCGTCACACCTGGCGACGGCACCGCCGATGTATTAGGCAACATAGGGGCGTGGCCTATCGGCGCCGATATCGCCCCTGCGCCGCCTAATGTAAAGGGGCGATGTCGGCGCCTCTGAGTGCTCGCCTGGTTTCACATCAGTGATGTGAAACCAGGCGGCCGATCTGGGGCGGCGTGTCCACATCGCCCCATGTAAACGGCCGCCGGCGACCTGACAGGCGATGGGAGCCATAGGCTCCCATTGTACTGCATCGCCGCTGGGGTTTTGAGACGATGCCGCCTGTCAGATCGCCGGCGCGTCGCTGGAGATGTCGCCCCATGTAAATGGGGGATCTCTGTTAATAAAAAATAAATGAATAAATACAAATTTGAATTTTAAAAATTAGACGTTTTATGGTGTTTTTATGGGAAGTTCCAAATAAATCTATTTGAAGTTTTTAAAGGGTTAAACTACCAAATGATACTTCCAGGGATAATGATGACTGTGTGTATGACCGGGGCTGGCTCCTGACACCGTGTCACACAGTGAAGGACTCTCCTTTCAGTTTATTACGCCAATAGGACACTAATTATAAGCTCTCATTAATCAATGCTATATTTGCATTTGTACTCAGCGTGTAAGGTGACCGGGGTGAGAACTTCTTCCTGATGTTTGTATAATAGCTGATTAATGTATTCTTCTCTCTGCTGTTTCGCAACATCTTTCCAATAGTTTGTGCTTTTTTAATTGCCGCAGGGTGGATGACCTGTGTGGGCCACTGTAGTCTGGGCCAATGACCTCTGCGGTATTTGGAGGGATATTAAAGTTATATAAAAGTAATGCAAAAACAAATGAAAACAACAACTCACAATACAACTGCAGTAGATGAAACAGTTTTCATAGTTGGAAGGGACCTCCTGGGTCATCTGGTTATCTGGTCAAACCCCATTCTCAATGCTGGATTCACTATATCATCCCAGACGCATGTCTGTCCAGCCTCTGTATGAAGACTTCCATTGAAGGGGAACTCACCGTGGAGACACAGGGGTCAGTGGGTGCTCTTGTCTGCTGGCCCGACTGCCTTTAGAAAGACCACATGGACCAAGGTTCATCCTACTGAACGCCTGTGTATCTGCAATCGGTGGCAGCGGTGGGATAAGGCTGTTCTCTTATTGGTTGGCATTTCAATCCGACTGAATAATTCTCCTCTGATTGATGTAGACAGAGCGGGTGAGGTAATGTAAATTTAGGTAGCAATACACAAACTAGGACAATGTAGGCCTTGAGCAGTCTGATAAGAAACGATTCTCATGAGTCAACAAACAAAAGATCAATTTGTCTGGCCAAATTAAGAGTATTAACCCATGACGCATTATAAAAAGGTTGTCTCGTCACACTCACCAGCTCTTGTGTCCGCCTGTTCCACTCGTTGATCACCCTCACTGTCAAAAAGGTTTTTCTAATATCTAATCTGTGTCTGCTTCCATTCAGTGCCATCCCATTGCTTCTAGTCTTTTCCTGTGCTAATGACAATAAAGCTGATCCCTCTACAGTGTGACAGCCCTTAAGATATTTGTAGACAGCTATTAAGTCTCCTCTCAGTCTTCTTTTTGGCCAGCTAAACATTCCCAAATCCTGTAACGGGTCCTCATAGGACATGGCTTGCAGACTCGTCACCATTTTAATTGCTCCACTTTGTTGATGTCTCTTTTATAATATGGAGCCCAGAACTGGGCCTAGTATTCAGGTGAAGTCTGACCAAA
Organism: Allobates femoralis; assembly: GCA_033576535.1. NCBI lineage: Eukaryota > Metazoa > Chordata > Amphibia > Anura > Aromobatidae > Allobates > Allobates femoralis. Next base: position 587,222,070 of record JARQOC010000004.1, read on the forward strand.
GAGGAGTAGAGGGCGATAATGACTCCACCATTGTTAATCTACAGTTGAAATCTACCTCCATCATGTCATTGAGATCCATGGCTCATCACTTGACCAGGACACATCATCTGGAAGTAAACAATGAAGTGTTCTATTCAAAAATATATAATAACGAATTAAAATGCCTTTAACTGAAAATTGTCCAACTTCTTATAACCCTGAGAACGAGCTCTGGCGCACCGTCCTGATGGAGCCGAGGTGCATATGTTGGGCATTTTGGACTCTTAGCAATCAGCATATTATTCACTATCCTATGGATGAAGGGTGGAACCCATTCCTGCACTCCCACATTAGGAAATAAGTGGGAGGTTACCCAGGAGGTGGGAGATATATTCACCTCTAAGGGGAACAAAGGAGGTCGGTCAGAGGAAAGAGTAGTCAGACAATGGACGTCTGAGAGTCGGGACAGTCGGATAAGGAGGAGAGGATAAAGAGTGTGGAATGAGGCGGAAGGGCTACCCGGACGGTTTAACGCTGATCCAGAGGAAAGGAGAAAGAAGATTCGGAAAGGATCCTGAAAGAGGGTGCCTGACATGCAGAGTCTGGGCCCTAGAGAGAAAGGAGAACCCCAGCGTGGAGCGACCATACTCCAGGGGATTCTCCAGTCCAACGCCGGGCCCGAGGATCCGGCAAAGGTCTATCTTTGCAGTCGGCAACAGGCTGCTGTGGTCTGTTTATCCCCACAGCACCCTGGCAGATGGAGCGGTCTGCCTGCTTCCTCACCACGAGGGAGGGTACCCCCAATACTACCTACACGGAGCCATTGGGTATAGACTCATCCTAGGCAAGGAAGAAAGGACACGGGTTCATCAACTAAGGTACACCACGGGTTCCACCATACCTCCTGGCATCCACTTGCAGCCACCCGTAAAGCTACCTGTTTGATTAACATCTTGCTGACTGTGGACTCTGTATCATGCTGCGGAATGTTTTACAGTAAAGTACCCGGGAGAAAGTGACTTTGATTCTGTGTGGTTATCTCCATCAACCTGCTTGTTTTCAGGAAAGCTGCCCCAGAGGACCAGCTCTATCTGTAGGGAGCTTTGCCATCCCAGCCACATTACCATTGCCCTCCGGAGGACTGTGGCGGCACTGGTGACCCATCAACAGGTACTACAGGTAGTGTCACATGACAAACTCTTATCCCCTGTACATATTCCCTTACTGAAGTGTCACCCAGGCCACGGCCTCAGGCGCTGCCACCCATGACATCCCCACGAAAGCACCCACCGAGCCTGATACCCGAGTACCCCAGGGCCTGGGGCTCGACAATTCGTCATAGGATACAGTCTCCTGATTCTCCACAGGATCTGATCTCTAGATTCTTCACAGGGTCTGGTCTCTCGATTCTTTACAGGATCTGGTCTCTTGATTCTACACAGGATCCGATATCTTGATTCTCCACTGGATCCGGTCTCTCGATTCTTAATAGTATCTAGGTATTTGATTCTCCACAGGATCCAGTCTCTCGATGGTGGTGGCTCTAAACCAACTCGCTCCACACACACACCCATCCTGCTCCAGTCCCAGACTTCTCCCCTTGTTGGCTCCCCCAGGCTTTTTATAATTATTAATTGTGCCACAACTGTCATATGACCTGTAGTCTCTTCTCATCTTCCTCCCACAAGACATATGTGGTGCCCCTGCGACCTGGAGGCCACAGGGTGAACTACAGCTGGACAGGTCAGATCACAAAAGCACAGACACACACTCCGACCCTGAACCCAAGTCGCTTCATGCCAGGCGAGGGATGGCGGGAGTAGCTACGTGCTGGTGGGAAGTAGAGAGAACCTGGATAAAGGGGTGGAGGAACTAGACTCCATAAAGGACCTAGGAACACTAAGTTGGATGAGACGATCGATAGCTTCCCATTCCCATGAGAGAGGAGTAGACGGAGAGAGCTCCTGGAGGGTGGAAGAGAAGGGAAAGCATCACCAAGCTGAGACACCCTTCAGCTGAGTACTGACTAACAGAAACTGAGGACAACGGGGCCCATCGGCCTGCACCACTAATGGCCGGCTGGGAGCCCAAAAAGCTGAGAACCGTGGACGATAGAAGGAGCCAGGTGAGCCCAACTAACTCAGGTCAATGGTGGCTGGGCCAGAGAAACCAGAGAGATGGCTCTGTAGATGTGGCTGGGAACGCTTTATGCCACTAACCACGAGACACCCCGCGGGGTGCGATAACTCCAAGTCCCCGAGACCTAACAAATGGTACGGAGTAGGACAAAGCCATCGGACTAGGGCTAGTGACCCAGAGTGTCGGATGACTCACTGTAGAGCCCGTGACGGCCGGACCGAACCCGTACTCGTGAGAGCAGAGAGAACAGAAGGTGCCCGAGACGTACACTGAGAGGAGTGATGCAGAGGAACCGTCCCTGCTGCAGTAAGAACTCGTACCCGTACGTGGTGTGTGAACTGTGTCCAAAGCTGGTGTGCAAACCACTGGAAGGAACTGTTAGAGTTGCTACTGTTGAGTTAACAAGTGGGGTAAAGTACCCAGTCAACTCAAGTTCTGTGTGTGACTGTTATTCCAAGAGTGTTGAGACCAGGCTCGCCTGCGGGGCCATAGACTGATTGTGTGAGCCGCTGTGTAGGAGGCAGCGGGTGCCTGCTGAGCAGTACCCTGATTCCTGCGTGTGGCAGTCTGAGGAGCGGCGGAGAGAAGATACGTGCAGCATCCCGGGCAAGAAGTCTCCCTATAACCGCCCGGAGACCCAGCCCTACCGTGGAGGGCTCACCATCCCGGTTACCGCCAGCACCACCGTCCCCGGTGGATTCTACGACAGTGGTGGCCACATTGGCCACGACTCACGAGTGGCGTCACAAATAAACTTTATTAATTCCTCTTTTTATTGCCGCACCTGAGACCACTATTACCCCGGCCCCTGGGGGTGCGACACATATACTTTGCTGTTTGGTTCCTACAGTTGTCATTCTCTCTGCTTTCTCTAGTCTTACCAACTGTGGTCAGCAGATGGCGGCGTTTATTTGCAGACACTCAGTTTAAGCGCTATTGTATGCGTCTCTTCCCTTCTTCATCCCTTTATACTGCAGCAGAGAGAATTATGATTCAAGCACAACTGCTTCACCCAGTAAACTAAGTGAAGCATCACTGGAATCATGGTCCTCTCAAATTATACAGAAAAAACCTGATAACAGATTCCCTTTACCAATGCAATTTAGCAGTACCCCCTTTAAGAGTGGAGGGCTCTGCTGCCTACGACCTGTCTACATGGCTGATATGATGTAGGGTTGTAGCATCCACAGCTATTATCTGACCTAAAGGCCCATTCATTCATATTCCAGTCCTGCATCACACCTATTCCTGTGTATCATCTAATCTGGATCGGTCACATTGATGCTTTGGCTTCCGTCCAGGACATCAGTGTCACGGAATGAAACAACTTGGTCAATGTCTATATTCCTGCATGTATCTTCCCTTACGTCCACACGTCTGTCTCATTCTACTCATGATTTTCTAGTCCACACAATGTTAAGCAAACTGAAGGTTTGGAACAAAAATAAATGAAATTGCCGTTGTGTCCTGGGAATATCAGCGAAGAGAAGGGAATGAATCGGAGCCGGAGGAATCAGTAGAACTGAACGGAGATTAGCGAGCGGTGGGGACATCGCTGGAGCAGATAATAGCCTGTAAGCTTTGTTTGATTTTTATACCAGGCCTTCTTAAGACGAGCGTGTCAAGTCTGATAATCGGAAGGCATCAACAGGAACTTTTTCGATAGAAAAAAAATATCAGGACAACATAGCAGCCATGAAAAGTATGTAGCAGGGCAAATTAGTGGCGACTAATGGTCCACAACATTAGGGACCCACAGCACCATTCCTCTCCCATACTTATAACAAGACCTGGAGGGAAACACCAAACTCAAGTCTGATATATTTCCACATTCAGTCACCTATACTGTATTAGTAACAAGGCTGTAGCGTTGACTGTAACCACTAAGTTGTGCATCACTGACTGTAACCACCAAGCTGCGTATCACTGACTGTAACGGTTGTGCCCCGCATATGCAGGCGTCACAGAGGGGTATTGCACCCGTAAAAGAGGTGTAAATGCTCCAGCTGCAGGTGGACTCTAGGATGGTGGGTGGGACCCATTCCCAGCACTCCCACACTAGATGAGCGGTGGGAGGTTACCCGGGAGGGGATATATTCACCTCTAGGGGGATCAAGGAGGTCTTTGACCGAGAGTTGGAGGAGAATGGAGGAGGAGAGGAGCTAGGAAGGTCTTTGCTAAGTGGAACAAGGCGGAAGGTCAAACCGGGGCGGTTTCAAGCCAAACCGGAGGGAAGAAGAAGGGGCCTTGATGAGGTCCTGGAAGAGGGCGCCCGACGAGAGAAGTCCGGGCCCTAGATAGAAAGGGAGGTCCTCAGATTGGAGCAACCATACTCCAGGGGATACTCCAGTCCACCACGAGAACGCCGGGCCCGAGGATCCGGCCAGAGTTCAGCTTTGCAGTCAGCAACCGGCTGCTGTGGCTTGTTTATCAGCTGCAGCACCCTGCCAGAGGAGCAGTCTGCCTGCTTCCTCACCACGAGGGAGAGGACCCCCGGTACTACCTGCACGACGGAGCTACTGGGTATAGGCCCATCCTAGACGGGGAAGAACGGACACGGGTTACTTAACGAAGGTACACCAAGGGTTCCACCATACCACCTAGGTTTCACTTGTAGCCATCCGTTAAGCTACCTTTTCTTATAACATCTTGCTGAACTGTGAACTGTATCTGATGCTGCTACAAGTTGACAGTAAAGTACCCGGGAGAAAGTGACTTTGCTTCTGCGTGTATTTTCCTTCTTCAACCTGTTCCCTTGCAGGAACGCTGCCCCGGAGGAACAGCCCTGCCTGTAGGGGCTTAGTCATCTCAGCCGCATTACCAGCTACCTCCGGGGGACTGTGGCGGCGCTGGTGACCTATCACCAGAAACTACAGGTGACGTCACGTGAACTGTATATAGAATCCCCTGTAAATATAATCCCCTTTTTGAAGTGTAACCCAGGACACAGGATCAGGCACGGCCACCACTCCCCATGACACAGCAACACTACCCTTGGAGCCTGATACCCAAGTACCCAAAGTCTGGGGCTCGACATAACCACTAAGCTGTGTATCAATGGCTGTAATCAGCAAGTTGTGTTTCACTGCCTGTAACTGCCAATCTGTGCAACACTGAATGTAATCACCAAGCTGTGCTACATTGACTTTAACCAAGCTTTGTATCGCAACACTTGCATTGCTGACACCGGTTCGCAGGTGACCACCATACCTAATATCCTTCACAAATGATTTTGGTCTAACGCTGAACTTAACCCACCAGAACCAGGCCTCACTATTTATGCTTCTAATAGGTTACCACTTAACTTAGTAGGTTTTAGAAAGGTAACAATAAAAGTGGGGAGGGTGGAGTTGAAAGACCAAGGACTTATTGTGGTTATAACTAATTCTAATGACAGAGATCCATATATCATTCTTAGTACAAATGTCGTTTGGGTGAAGTGTTGTTCTTGCTCCAACAGATTGCAGATACTGCCAAACCCGGGCAGCGGAGAGTTCTTTAGAGAGAAATCAGAGCCCTCCTGCATCAACAACAGGTAAAACTGACCGGTGGTGAAATTGGTAGTGTACGGGTAACAGACCCGATTCCCATTGTGGTACCCCCAATGAGTGAGATGATAATCTGGTGCTGAGCAGCAATAGGTCTCAGAGGGCAGGACTACCAGGCAGTAGTAGAGCCCATCAGTTCAGAACATAGACCTACACTCATGACAGCCAGGGGGGTGGTTGATGTACGCAAGGGAAAGGTACCCATATGCATCTTAAACTGTGGAGAGGACGAGGTCAAACTACCCAGGTATTCAACCGTTGCTAAGCTGTACACTATAAATAACAATGCCATACACGCAGTGGAACCCTTGACCCCACCAGACTCGGTGGAGGATAGCAATCCCAAGGGACAGCTAGAGGACTGGTGTCAGGAACTTTACATAGGGACTGACTCCACTCCTGCCCATAAAAAGCATGGTGTCTATCGGGTAGTCCAAGAATATGAATGAGTATTTAGTAAGCATCCACTTGATTTTGGGAAGATATAAGGGGTGCACCATCATATACCTACAGGTGACCATCCATCCATTAAAGAGTGATATAGACCTATTCCACCAGCTCATTATCAGCGTGCCAAAGAGATGTTGCAGGACATGAAGGACGCAGGGGTCATAAGAGATAGTTGCAGTCCCTGGGCAGCTCCACTAGTCCTAGTAAAAAAAAAGATGGCAGCATAAGAAATAAGAATGTATGTTGATTGTAGGCAGATAAATCGCATAACGCATAAAGATGCCTACCCGTTACCCCGCATAGGAGAGTCACTTACTGCATTAAAGACTGCTAATTACTTTTCAACCCTAGATCTCACTAGTGGGTATTGGCAGGTCTCCATTGCAGAAGAAGACCAAGAGAAGACGGCATTCACAACACCTATGGGCTTGTGTTAGTTTAACAGCATGCCATTCGGACTCTTTAATGCACCCGGAATGTTCCAGAGACTGATGGCGTGTTGCCTGGGGCACCAAAACTTTGGGACTGTGCTACTTTACCTGGATGATGTCATAGTGTATTCCAAAACCTATGAAGAGCATCTGAAACACCTGGCAGAGATATTTGAAGCATTGTCCAAATTTGTGATGAAGCTGAAGCCATCCAAATGCCATTTGCTAAAACCAAAGGTTCAGTATCTAGGGCATGTGGTCAGTTCAGAAGGAGTGGCACCAGACCCGGATAAGATCACCGTAATCAAGGAATGGCCAGAACCAACGAGTGTCAGAGAAATACGTCAATTCTTGGGGCTGGTTGGATACTACCGGAGATTCATCAAGGGGTACATGAAGATAGCAGCACCCTTACAAGATCTCCTGGTAGGCCAGGCCAAGAAAGGCAAATCCAGAGGTCCCCCGTTTCAGTGGGGCGAGAAACAAGAAGAGTCCTTCAAACAGATGAAAGAGGCCCTGAGTGGCGAAGAGATCCTGGCCTACCCAGACTACAACCAACCGTTCTTGCTGTACACTGATGCCAGCAACGTGTACTTAATAGCTGTTTTGGCACAGAAACAGAATGGCAGAGAAAGAGTAATTGCCTATGCCAGCAGGAAACTCCTCAATACAGAAAGGAATCTTGAGAACTACAGCTCATTCAAGTTGGAATTCCTGGCCTTGCTCTGGGCCATTACAAAACGGTTCAAACACTACCTAGCGTCTGCTAAATTCACTGCCTTCACGGATAATAATCCTCTTACCCACCTGGAAACCGCGAAGCCAGGTGCAATGGAACAATGCTGGACTCACCATCAAGTACCGGGCGGGCCATAAGAATGCCAGTGCTGATCCCTTGTCAAGGACGCCTCATTTAGCAGATGTGGGAGAAGATGTGAATGAGCTAGAAGAGGTAGAGTTACCTGCCTCCCATCGCCACAGAGCATCCCAGTGTCAGCAAGCCGCTAGAAGATATCCTGAAAAGACGTTGGATCCATTACCTCATCATGGTTGGAAGGAAACTCAAGACAGTGACCTGGCTATCAGTCTAGTTAAGGAGCTGATAACTCAAGAATGTTCCCGTCTTAATCCAGATGCTCCACCAGAGGCAAAACACCTGTGGAATGAGAGAAGCAGGCTATTCATCTGTCAAGGAAAGTTATGTAGGCGATACATCAATCCCAGAACCCATGAGATGATCTGGCAAATAGTGGTACTGAAGAAGGATGACCAGATGGTGTTGGAAGTATACCACAATCAAGCAGGACACTTCAGCTTTAAATGTTACTAAGAAAGAGATTCTACTGGGTTGGCATAAGAGGTTCCATAGAGAGATGGTGTAAAAACTGTGGACCATGCAGCTTGAGGAGAAAGGACAGTGCTAGAAAGAGCACCACTACATCCAATTGTAACCATTCAGCCGCTTGAGATAGTAGCCTTGGATCACGTGAAATTGACACCTAGCAGATCAGGTTACACCTATGCCTTAACAATGATAGACAACCACTCCAGATTTCTAGTAGTAGCTCCATTAAAGGACTTGACAGCTGAAACAGCAGCAAAACCTTTCAAACCTACTTCTGTAGACCACACGGGTATCCAGAACAGGTATTGATTGATCTAGATTCTGCATTCAAAGCTGAGTTATTTCAAGAGTTTTGCCACCTATATGGGTGCAAGAAAATTCGGACTGCATCTTACCGTCCGCAAACAAACGGCATGTGCGAGAAGATGAACAATATAGTCATAGACATGTTGAAAGCCCTGCCTTTGGAAGAAAGGAATCAGTGGCCAGAAAAATTGCCTGACTTATTGGACATGTATAACAATATACCTGTAAATTCCACCAATTGCACGCCAGTTTTTTTTTTATGAGAGCAAGACCTGAAAGATTACCAGTTGACCTAGAAATGGGGATTGTAGTGCCAGAAACAGGTTCATCTGATGTTGATTGGGACATAAACCACCAAGAACAATACAAAATGGTGCAAGCATGTGTAGAAGACACTCTGAACCAGATCAGGGAAAAGTAAGAAAGAAACTACAACAGAAATGCACAAGATGAACTTCTAACACCTGGAGAAATAGTACTAAAGAGGAAGAGAAGAAACCACAAACTTGATGACCAGTGGGAGAAAGATAACATCAAAGAGCCTTACACTGTGTTAAACGTCAACAGTAAAACTTGCGTAATCAGTAGAGATGGAGGTAAAATACTGCAACAGTATCAAGAGATCATCTTAAAGTATGTCCAGAACAACTAAGACCACAAGAAGAAGAAACACCTTGTACGAAACGAATAGAACCAAAAGAAAAAGTGATTCACACACTACTTGGAGACTTCCCAGAAGACTGGCCCCAATGTGGGGGAGCTGTAATTGTACCAGTAATCAACTTTTATCAACCAATGGAAGAACAAAGAATACTGGAAGAAACAGCGAGAGTTCCAGAAGTACCTGTCCAAGTTCTAGAAGAATCGCCGCCCGTTGTAAAGGAACTAGAGGATCCTGCAATCGGTGAAACTGCCAGCCCTGTAGTGAGACTTAAGCTACACAGACAACTACCCAACTTACCACCTATAGCACATAGGTCAACCCAAAGCACATATACCTCTACACATCACATGGTGTTGAGCACACCACTTGAGACACAAACACTATGTAGGTCTTGCCGTAGTAGACAAGATCAACTCCTGTCCAGGTATGGAGAATGGGTATAAGGTGTAAAGTGTCAGAAGAGTAAAATGTAAATATGACCATATTTGTACATTAAATATGAATAATAGTGTACAGAAGGGTGGAGGAACTGGGACTAGCCCCATGCACGCTAAGTTAGGAACAGAAAGTGCCTGGGGTGGAGAGAAGGTACCAGGTCTCCTAACCAGAGTTCCCACAGGGAAAATGTTTATTTTGTATGTATTGGAAGTTTTAATGACTTTAAACCCGTTTAAACCCTGAGCTTGCACAGACTTTACTGTTCAGACTCTTAACATTTTCCCTGAACTTTTCCATACTTTATTTAAAAAATGGACCAAAGTCACAGGACTGGTTGTGACAACAAATTTTTACAGCCTGCGGTGGATGGACTAGCACCATATGGACTGCACCTTATTTTGCTTTTACCAATTTTTCATTGGTTTTTGTAAATTTTTCAGTTTGAGACTCTGTTATGAAACCTGTTATTGTTGAATGTTTGAAAAATGTTTTCTCAGTCCTGGAGTACTGACTTTAACTAGGGGGGAATGTGGCACCCTGCCCTTACAGATAGCCACAGAACCACCTCAGGCATGGAGGGATTTCAACAACAGGTACGCTTACACACACAACTCCTTCCACCCCAGGCCTGTAGGGGGAGCTCCACTTGCTGCCTTTTAAACAAGATCGTCTATAAATACCAGTGCTGTGGGCGGAGTAAGTCAGTCTGTGCAGTACGGAGTAGTACTGTGAAGACCATTTGTTGAACGGTGCCACGTTAAGCCCGTACCAGAGACCAGCCTAGCCAGTGTGAGGGCCCTAGAATGAGGGTCAAAGGCAAGTCAAAAGACAAGTTAAGGAGCAGATTGGGGGCAGAGGAGCCATACCGGTTCACCCCAGGAAGCAACCCGGACACTTAACTCCGAGTTTGCAGGAGAGCATCAAGCCCAGCAGAAAACACCAAGGAGATGCCAGTCTCCCGAACACCTGTAACGCAACCAACACGAGAGCCAAGAACCACAGGAGAAGTAATAGCGGTAGCCCACAAAAAGGTTCTCAACACTACAATACGGGTAAGAGAGGGACACGGAGGAGACCAGGCCTAGCTCTACACAGGTCAGGGACTTCATCACGGGAAAAGAGACAAGGAGGCCTTACAAATCACTCACTGTGGAAATCCTGAAGTGCTTCCCGACCACCTGGAGTGTACCCTGGACAGTGCCTGCCATAACATCAGTAAAGGTACAGAAACGACTAGCCTGTGTGTCAGTCATTTCAGCCATGATCCTGTACAGCCCAGAGACTGTAGCAGCGGGCCAGCTGCTGAGTCACCTCCCTGTGCAAATCCCCATCACCGCATCACTGCCCCGGGGACACCCGCTCTACCTACGGGGTGCGTTGTCATCTGGCTGCCCGTCCATCATCCCCGGAGGTCTGCAGCAGCGCTGGTACCTTCACCAGACACCGTAGGTGGCGTCACGAGACTACTCTTTTATTTTATTTTTATTCCCCATCTTTTTTAGCGACCACCAGGGCTACGGGCCCAGGCAGGCCACCCGTGACATCCCCATACAGCAACCGCCCGGGTACCGAGTCCCCACGGCTTTGGGGTGGGTCAGCTTCCAGCAGACAGACATCCATTAATTAGTAACTTATTAATTGTGTATATGACCTGGACAAACCCCTGTAACTTTGGCCACAAACATTTGAAGTAAAGTTGACTTTGGTTTGGCAATCTGGCAAAAATTATAGGCCCATAGTTCTCGTCCTCTCCCATAATTGTAAAAGAACCCTGAGGGAGATGCTCAACTCAAATCTTATATAATTTTACATTCCACCATCCAGTGGCATAACCAGATTCTGGCGGGCCCCGGTGCGAAATTCAGACCTGGGCCCCCCTCCCCCTCACGCGCACATGTAGGTCAGATGAATGGGCCTCATGTAATGTTTTAAATCCTCTAAAGACTCACAAATTGACCACTCTCCCCTTCATTATGTATTAATGTCACTCATCCTGCTGTATATGGTCCTCCTCCTGGAATATGGCCCTTATCCTGGTATATATGTCCCCATCCTGGTTTATATGGTCCTCCTCTTCCCACCACCATAGTCGTCCAATTATTATAATGAATCCCCATATTTCTACATATATTACAATATACCCCCATAGTCCTCTATGTATTATAATGCATCCCATAGTCCTCCTTTCATAAGTTAGCCCCCATAGTCATTTAATTATTATTTTAAACCTCCATTATCCTCCATATAATATAATGCAGCCTCACATCCCTCCATATATCATAATACAGTCTCATAGCCTCTCCTTATAGCATAATACAGCCTCATAGCCTCTCCATATAGTGTAATACAGCCTCATACCCTCTCCATATAATATACTGCAGCCTCACATCCCTCCATATAGTATAATGCAGCCTCATAGCCTCTCTATATAGTATAATACAGCCTCATAGCCTCTCCTCATAGCATAATACAGCCTCATAGCCTCTCCATATAGCATAATACAGCCTCATAGCCTCTCTGTATAGCATAATACAACCTCATAGCCTCTCCGTATAGTATAATACAGCCTCATAGCCTCTCCGTATAGTATAATACAGCCTCATAGCCTCTCCATATAGTATAATACAGCCTCATAGCCTCTCCGTATAGCATAATACAGCCTCATAGCCTCTCCATATAGTATAATTCAGCCTCATAGCCTCTCCATATAGTATAATAAAGGCTCATAGTCTCTCCATATAGCATAATACAGCCTCATAACCTCTCCATATAGTATAATACAGCCTCATAACTCTCCATATAGTATAATACAGCCTCATAGCCTCTACATATAGTATTGTGGCGCCCCGCAACGAGTGCGTCACAGGAGGGTACTGCACCCCTGACGGAAGGTGCAGTATTCTCCATCTCAGTGATGAACAGGTTAACTCCAAGGCTCCATACACCACACGCAACATCCAGAGGCAGAGGACCAATAGGGTCCTAGTGGGAGGAGTGTGAGATGTGCAGTGTGGGGAAAGAGCAGAACAGAAGGTTAGAACGTGGGAGAGACAAGTACAAGACAGAAGTGAGAACAGGACGGCTAACAGGGAGGGCACCGAGGAGCGGTGACCCAGACGTGAAATGGGCCAAGTAACCAGTAACCAAGCAACGGGTCCAAAGATACCCGCGCCCAGTCCATCCGGAGACCGGTTCCGAGGTAGCACAGACGTTCACCCCTGTACTACAAACCGGAGTGATAGAGGGCTTCTCAGGAGCGCATCACATCAACCACCATCTCCGCAGCCGTGCCAGGAGGGGTACCCACCACTGGGGTTCAGGGGACCCATCAGGAGTCCGTGAGCTCTGCGGCTCGGGTCCTCAATAGAAGTTCCCTTATACCCTGACCCGGTGCATGAAGGCAGCGACGAGTAACGAGGGACAGTTAGATAAAGAGGGAACACTGTGGAGCCTTGGAAAGATACCGTACATCACTGGGACCACCCGGTCCGTTACCTGAAAGTGACTGTTATCCCGTGTTCCGTGCATAACTTCAGTAAAGACCCGTGCAGAGGAGCATTGTGTCTGAGCATTCTTCATGAACTCTTATTCACTATTCATTCACTAAACTACCTGAGCTGCCGTATTCCATCAGAGCAGCTCCTGACCCCGGGGACTATTGCTCATCCTGTGGGGAGCGGATCCATCTAGCTGCTGCACATCACCCGGAGGTCCAAGCAGCACCGGTGCCTTCACCGGACACTCAGGTGGCGTCACAAAACAGAACTTTATTTTTTACCTAATCGTGCATTGACCACCAGGCCCTTACAGCCTCAGGCACCTAACCGTGACCTCAGCGAGCGCCTGAGACATGAGAACCCGGCAATGGTGAGTCAGTATAGTGCGGTATAATATATGCAGCCTTATATATGAAACACCCAACATCTTCCCCCCCATAGTCCTCTGGCCATACTACAGTCATGGCCAAATGTTTTGAGAATGATACAAATATTAATTTTAATAAAGTCTACTGCTTCAGTTTTTCTAATGGCAATTTGCATATACTCCACAAAGTCATAAAGAGTGATCAGCTTAACAGCAATTACTTGCAAAGTCAATATTTGCCTAGAAAATGAACTTTAACCCCCAAAACACATTTCAACATCATTGCAGTCCTGCCTTAAAAGGAGCAGCTAACATCGTTTTAGTGATTGTTCCATTAACACAGGTGTGGGTGTTGATGAGGACAGGACTCTTTGAGCAAGGCCTGGTTTCAAGGAGGGCAGCAAAGAAGCCACTTCTCTCCAGAAAAAACATCAGGGACCGACTGATATTCTGCAAAAGGTACAGGGAGTGGACTGCTGAGGACTGGGGAAAGGTACAGGGAGTGGACTGCTGAGGACTGGGGGAAAGTCATTTTCTCTAATGAATCCCCTTTTCGATTGTTTGGGACATCTGGAAAACAGCTTATTCGGAGAAGAAGAGGTGAGCGCTACCACCAGTCTTGTCTCATGCCAACTGTAAAGCATCCTGAAACCATTCATGTGTGGGGTTGCTTCTCAGCCAAGGGAATCGGCTCACTCGCAGTCTTGCCTAAAAACACAGCCATGAATAAAGAATGGCACCAGAATGTCCTCCAAGAGCAACTTCTCCCAACCGTCCAAGAGCAGTTTGGCGCCCAACAATGCCTTTTCCAACATGATGGAGCACCTTGCCATAAAGCAAAGGTGATAACTAAATGGCTCAGGGATCAAAACATAGAGATTTTGGGTCCATGGCCTGGAAACTCCCCAGATCTTAATTCCATTGAGAACTTGTGGTCAATCATCAAGAGACGGGTGGACAAACAAAAACCAACAAATTTTGGCAAAATGCAAGCATTGATTATGTAAGAATGGAAGAATGGACGGCTATCAGTCAGGATTTGGTCCAGAAGTTGATTGAGAGCAGCCAGGGAGAATTGCAGAGGTCCTGAAGAAGAAGGGTCAACACTGCAAATATTCACTTGCTGCATTAACTCATTCTAACTGTCAATATAACCTTTTGGTGTCATAATATGATTGCAATTATATTTCTGTATGTGATATAAACATCAGACAAACACAAATAAAAACCAGAGGCCAGCAGATCATGTGAAAATATCATTTTGGTGTCATTCTCAAAACTTTTGGCCATGACTGTATACTCACTTATTTACAGCAAAAAAAAAATCTTTACTTACCTCCCCTGGTTCCCTCGCTGATCCGTGGGGTCCTGAAGATTCCAGAAGAGGAGGAGGGTGAAAAGGTGCCGCATGCTGTATGCACTACACAGTGGAGTGAAGGACAGGAAGCCGGCAGATCAGAGGAGGTGAGGGGCGGGAGCAGCAGCAGGAAGTAGGAGGCTCCCCCATCCTCTCCTCTGCCTGACCCACGGAGCCTGTGCTGCTGCGCTCTCACATGGATGTGTGTCCTCGGGGAAGCACATCCATGTGAAGCAGGAGCTGCGATCGCTGTCGGCGTGGGCCCCCTACAGGTTCGGGCCTGGTCTCAGACGCGACTGCTGCATCTGTGATTGTTACGCCACTGCCGCTATCTGCATACCTTCGAGTATCGTTGACTGTAACCACCAAGTTCTTTACCACTGACTTTAACCACCAAGTTTTTGTATATTTAACTATAGCCACCAACTTTTGTTCCTCTTATGAAATAAAGTTGACTACAATTCATCAAGTACTAGTTTGCATAAATTTCTCCACCATCATCTCAGAGAACTATGCAACATCAAAACACACTCATCACTTTTTGTATTTTTCTTTGGATATGGCGCATCTGTCTATCCAGTCTTTGTATAAGAACGCCATAAGGTTCCTCCTTATTGACAAAGATAATCAGGAGAACTATATTACATTTCTAATTGGAGGTACTTGCTAATATTATTACTAGATGTGGGCTCAATCCTATCACATCAGAAGGGGGGTGATATCACAATGGGGACGGGCTCTGTGGCGCAGTGGCTGTCTTTTACCCTTGTCTGCTCTCTCTCCCCCTGTGTTCTCTTTCTCTTGCCCTGTGCGGTCTTCTCCCCTCATGTGCTTTCTCCTTCGAGCAGTCTCCCCTTGTGCGCTTTTTGTCCCCCCTTTTGTGCTCTCTCTGCCCCCCAGTGCATTGTCTCTGCCCCCTGTGCACTCTCTGTGCCCTGCTGTAAATTGTGTCTGCCCCCCCCCTGTGCGCCCTCTCTGTGTCCCCCAGGGCAATAACCTTAGACAGGTTGATTTGTCGTTGCAGTCACACAATGTTATAACTTCATAAGACATTCCCTTTTAAATATAAGTAAGTTCATATGTGGCGCCGCTGTGCACCGGTCGCCACTAGAAGGCGCAGCAACCGGGATCGGTAAGTCCAGTCACCCCAAATACACACCCAACACACTCCCTATCCCAAGACTAGGGACTCTATGTCCAGTAACGGGGTGGCGGGAGGAGACAAGTGGAGGGTGGTAAATAGGGATGGGCGAGTCTACTCGCTAGGACTCGTTACTCTGCGAGTAGTAAGGGACTCGCAGGACTCGGTACTCTGCGAGTTTCCCAGCAATTACTCGCACAGTCACGAGTCCAATGCAAATCAATGGCAATCCTAGTTTTGTCAGAGACTCTGACAAAACTAGGATTGCCGTTGACTTGCATTGGACTCGTTACTGTGCAAGTAATCGCAGGGAAACTCGCACAGTAACGAGTCCGGCTGTCTGCTCTGTGCCGGGCTCGGGTCCTGCGGGCTGCCGCAGCTCCAGGGTCCTAGAGCCCGCCTGCTCTCCCTGAGTACAGACATGAATGTCTGTGCACAGAGATGATGTAGCAGAGCTGAGATTGTTCTCAGTCTGCTCACTCCCTGTGCATAGACATCTATATCTATGCACAGGGATGTAGCAGAGAGGACATCGCGTTTTGGACTACGTCGGACGGAAGAGGATTTTTTTAAAAATAAAGATGGAGTCCCTAATGGCTTTTTTTTTTTTATTTCTAATAAAAAAAGAATATAGGGGAGCCCTTTTTTTTTATTATTTCATGAATTTCATGAAATAATAAAATGAAAATGCGTGGGGCTCCGCGCAATTTCTATGTCTAGCCAGGTACAGCTAAGCAGCTGGGGGCTGGAATCCACAGCGCAGGGAGGCCCAAGCTTTCTGGGCACCCCCGCTGCAAATTGCAGCTCGCAGCCGCCCCAGAAGATGGCGCATTCATTGAAGCGCCATCCTCTGGCTCTGAACCCCGCTCTTCCAGTGGCCCTGGTGGCGGGTGGCTCACTGGGTAATAATGAGGTTAAGGCCAGCTTTGTATTATCAGCTGGCCCTAAGCCCGAAATTTATGGCGGTCACGCCAATATTAGACATGACCGCCATGAATTTCTATTAAATTGTTTTAAAAAAAACACAGAGAAAATTTTTTTTATTAGAAATAAAAAAAAAAAGCCATTAGGGACTCCATCTTTAATTAAAAAAATCCTTTTCCGTCCGACGTAGTACAAAACGCAATCTCAGCTCTGCTACTTCCCTGTCTGTGCTTAGACAGACAGGGATGTAGCAGAGCTGAGAACTGACTAAACAGTCAGGGTTCAGCTCAGGTCATTATGACCTGAGCTGAACTCTGCTGTCAGCCAGACTCGCTCTGCTGCTGGCGATTCCCGAGCAGTGACGGAAGTTAATTTATTCACTGCTTCTGTCAGTGTTCGGGAATCTCCGGAAAAAGCAGCAGAGACTCGGGGAGCGAGTCTGCAGCCGGCGCCGGCAGCGGTAAGTAGCCGGCCGGTCCGGTGCACCCCCCCACCCTCTCCACCCTCCCCCCCACCCCCACCCCCCTCACCCCCCCACTTATAGGGTCCGGCAGCAGAGGAATCACTGCAATACCCGTTCCCCATTCATTAACATTGGAATCGCTAGACTCGCAACAAGTAGCGAGTCCTGGACTCAGACTCGTCGGAGTCTAGCGATTCCGAGTAGTTTAGGATTCGCCCATCACTAGTGGTAAAGTTAAAAAGGACACGGTTAGGGGAGGAAACAAAACTAGAAAACACCTTAGCTAGTTGTTTTCCTTATGGAGAGGAATCTGCCTGCCTCCTTATGCCAGCAGGCAGATTCCCCTCCATGAGGAAAATAGCTAGTTCCCCAGACCTCATCTTAGCCTCTCACACAGTCAGATCAGAATTCCCACACACTGCACTGATGAAAGGCAGTCAGCCAGAAACACAGCGTCTGCAGGTTGGCATTCTGATCTGACACAAATCCTTGGTCATGTTAAAAGGCTTGTTAAAGAGTCGATTATGACTTTGAGGATTGCTACCTAAAGGTGGCGCTAGAGTTTGTCCACTTCCTCACTGAAGTGACAATTTGCTTAGTTAGTTGGTCAGTTGAGAGCGTGAAGTCCAAGAGTCAAGTTCAGTCAGGAGGACAGGCGAGAACACCATCACTACACGAGACTGAAAGGACACGGACCCAGTGGCCTGTACCATCATGGGGCTTGTCCGGGTCCCGGGCTGCATACCATAGAGAAAGACAAAAGTAGTCCTAGGGACACGGATAGTGAGCAATCCATCTGTGTACCCAAATTGGCAGGAAAGCTGAAGGACTAGGGCAGAAACCAGAGTGCCGCCTCTGCTGAGGTAGCCAGGACGCTCCATGCTCCAACCATGAAACCCAGTGGGGTGCGGGGTTTTTTTGTCCCCTGACCCAACCTGCGGCGCAGCAAAGAGAAGGCTGCCATACTAGAGTTAGGGGACCAGGCAGATCGCCCACCAAAAGCCTGTGACGGCTGGATCGTAGCTCGAGTGTGGAAGAGACATACAGAGGCCCATGAATGGAACACGAAAGGGGGTGATATGCACGAGCCATCCCGGCTGCTATGAAACTACCAGAGCCACCACTGCGGTAAACTGAACATCTGCCGAGAAAGCAAGTAAACCGGGTTTAAGCTTAGCGCTGTGTGGGACTGTCATTACTGCGCCTGAGGAGAGGTGGACTGATTCACCGAACCGGCAGCAGAAGCGTGCCCGAGAGTATCCTTGAACCCTGCCAGCACTCGGTACAGTCCATCCCCTACATCCATAGACTAATTGGTTGCCCTGGGGACCTGCTCTTCCCTTGGAGAGCTGAACCATCCTTGCTGCCATCCCATCATCCCCAGAGGTCCCGACTGCCGCATTCCACGGGTGGCGTCATGACAAAACTTTTATTTTTGCTTATATTTTATTTTCATCCATTTTTCAATTCCACCCTTTTTAACTGCACGCCCGATGAGGGGATGACGGACCAGGTCACGTCACCGTGACATCCCGCAGCCCCAGACGACGAGAGGGCCCTGTTCCGAGCACCCCACGGTCCCCGCCCGGGGCGAGTCACATACATGATTTGACTCCCAGTTATTGTTATAATCCTCATTGATGGGTTTTCGCCGCCTGGTAAATTGTTTATTTATCATTTTCTAATGGTGGGACGACTCCGGCTCGGCGCTCGGTAGATAATGCAAAATTAAAGT
The DNA here is from genome assembly GCA_033576535.1 of Allobates femoralis. Lineage (NCBI taxonomy): Eukaryota > Metazoa > Chordata > Amphibia > Anura > Aromobatidae > Allobates > Allobates femoralis. Next base: position 587,240,854 of record JARQOC010000004.1, read on the forward strand.
TGCATTAACTTCTCTCAGCTTCTTTCATCTTCGATTGACATAATTGAGTTTTCAAAGATTTCACAGATAAATAATGCAGGAGGTGAATATAAAGCTGCAGCGCCTTCATTACCTCGTATTTACATACATTATGGTATAATACAGTGGGTGAAAGAAGTGTACAACCCCTCACCAATGTTTTAATAAATATATTTGTAAAGGTGCTATGGACATTAATTTCTCACCAGATGTTGGTAACAACCCATCCAATCTACACAGGCAAAGAAATCAAACCATAAATATCCGTAATATCCCCAGTTTTAGCCTCTCACACAGCCAAATCATATCTCATGCTTTGCACTGATGAGGGGTAAACACGCTGAAACACCATGGCTGCAAATTGAGAATATGATTTGGCTTATATCCTTGGTCATATGATAAGACTCATTAAAGGGTCAATATTGACTTTTGGGATTGCTACTGACTCACCATAGCTGGGTTCTGCACGTCGCAGGCGTTGACTCTCCCTGTCACGGAACCGCGCCTGCGGCTTTGGGGCCCGGTGGTCCAGATCAATAGGAGGATGACTGAACAGTAAGGGATTAATTGTCTTTGTGACGCCACCTGCGGGTGTTCCAGGAACTGTACCGGCGCTGCGGGGCCTCCGGGGGATGGAATGCAGCAAGATGGGATGCTCCCCACAGGATGAGCGGGAGTCCCCGGGGCCAGGAGCTGCACAAGATGTTGTGAGGCAGCTGCGGTAATACTGCTGTTAAGCCCAGGAGTCAGACACAGACACGCCAAAGTCTTTTTAGTACCTTTACTGGTGGATATCAGGTACGCCAGACCGGGTTAGTGAAGTTAGCACTCCTAGAGGTTCACAGCAAGCAGTTAATGTAGGCTTCCTTCCTCTTTCTTCTAAGGCTAAGGTCGGGTGGATGTGGAATCCAGCCGGACCGGGCAGTGTGTTCAATAGAACGGATTTCACCTGAGTAGCTGCACTGAGGGCGCTGTAAAAGGGTGATGATAATTCTATCTTCTTCCCTGGGCTCTCGTTGGTAGGTGCGGCAGGTGAACAGGGGGCTAAACTCCCTGTGAAGGGTGCTGGTTCTCTGTAGTGGCTATGTAGCTTCCACAGCTTCGGTTCCAGTAACCGGTTATTAAGGGAGAGAGTTATGATCACTCTGGTGTCCCTGAGAGGTGCTTCTCCTTTTCCTCTTACCCCAATTGCAAGGGTTTCCTCACTGACTGGACGACTGGTTGGGCCTAGTGTGTGTCTCACAAGGTGGAGATCACACACAACCTGCAGATCTCCTAGAGTCTGCACACTCTGGTGTTTCTCCCTCCAAGACCCTATTTATAGCGGGAACTGGCTCAAAGTGACCAGTGGAGCTCCCCCTAGTGGCTCGGGGTGAAACCAGGTGTCCTAAGGTGTTGTTGGTGTTTTGTTTGAGTGATGCTTTGCTGTTAGCTCCATTCATGCCCTAAGGATTCTGTGGTGCCCAACAGGTGCCAGGGTGCCACACTACTTCCAATAGGTGGCGCTAGAGTTAAAGTCCTCTTTGAAGAGGCAACTTGCATATTAAATTTCCCAGAGGAGCATTGCGGCGTTTAAGTCTCCTCATTACTGACATGCCAGACCTGACATGTCAACTCTCCATAAGGAGAAACGTTATAGCTTAGACTGGTGATGAAGACACGGCAGCTCTGGAGTAGAGTACAGGATGTACCTCAGGATCAGTAGAGGATAAGAATGTATATACACAGTGACTGCACCAGCAGAATAGTGAGTGCAGCTCTGGAGTATAAGACAGGATGTAGCTCAGTATCAGTAATGTTATGTATGTGAGTCACCCACCGGGGCCGTGGGGTATTCGGAACTGGGCCCTCTCGTCGTATTCTGGGGCTGCAGGATGTCACGGTGTCGTGACCCGGCTCCGTGGTCCGGGGCGAATCAATAAAATGGGAAAAAGAAAACAACACAGTTTTTGTAAAGAATTGTCGTGACGTCACCCGTGGTTTGTGGCCAGATGTAGCCACCTCTGCAGTCAGGACCTCTGGGGATGATGGTGGTTGCAGCAGAGATCTTGCGCCCTCCACGGGTAGGGCTGGTCCCCAGGGCTTCCACATAGTAAGTGTAGCTGTAATGCAAAGTCTCAGTACCTTCAGGCAATCTCCGGCTGCCGGCTCGCAGAATCAGTTTCCACCTCTCAGACGCACAATCAGAGTCTTACACAGTTCTGAGCTTTACCAGGTTGCTTTCTTGTTTGTCAGATCTTCCAACAAGCACAGTTCAGAGCAATTGCAGCTACGGTCTAGTTTTAGCAGCTGGGATGGCTTGTCTGCAACACCCTTCCGGGTCTCCTAGCAGGCACCCTTGCGGGCGTGCAAAATAGCCGCAGATGACCGCATTTTTTTTTAGCGGCCACAACTGCTTCAAGTACCGGATCGTGGCAATACTGCACTTGCCGCACTTGCCACAAGCCTCATAGACAATGCATGGGGCTTGCCGCATGTGCACCACAAGTGCGGCCGTTAGGTGGCACATGCGGCAGATGCGTTGTTTGTCCGGATCAACCAGTTCCGGACAAAAAAGCTGATGTGAAAGGGGCCGAAGCAGGGCAGAGAACACAGGTCCTTACAGACACTGTGGGCCACCACGATGCCTCTATATGTCGCCGCTTTATGGAGATGTGAATCACCCAGGGTTGTATGGGGACTCGGTTGCCTGGGCCCTGCTGTAGTTGGGATGTCACTGGTGGCCTGCCCAGACCCATGGCCCTGGTGGTCAACTGATAAAGGGGTTAGGGAATGGTAATAAAGAGAATAAAAGTTTGTCGTGACACCACCTGCAGATTCTGGTGATGGGCACCAACGCCGCTTTAGACTTCCAGGGGAGATGGTACTGCAGCTTGGATGGAGCAGCTCCCTGCAGGTGGAGCTGAGTTTCCGGGGCTTTGGTCGTAAATGGTTAGGGATGAAAGCAGGGAATTGGCCTTGCTGGCCGGCAGCTGGAATAGTCTCTATAAACGCAGGGTCAGGGGTAGAGGAATGGACACATACACCAGAGATTGTTTCTTTACCTTTTACTGATGGAATTGCAGGTAAAATACCAGTACACCGCCGGGTGTTCAGGTAGCACTTCTGGATCTCCACAGTGAGTGGAGGCCTCCTCATCTCTTTTCCCTTGTGTGAAGCCCCTGCCCTGTATGGAACTTGGCTGGCCTCCTCTGCTCTCCTATCACCTGTGCTGTGTTGGGTAACCCTCGGTGGACTGCCGCTATATACTCTCTTGCGGTGCCTGGCTCCCTTGTTGGTGGCTGCACAGATGCCCGGGAGACTGAAGTCTTCACAGAAAACCGGTATTCTCTGCTGGGCTGGGTGCTCTCCTGCAGACTCAGACTCCGGTGTTCGGGGTGTTTTCTGGAGTGAACCAAGACGGCTTCTCGGTCCACAGGCTGCTACTTCTCCGTTGTTCCTACGTCTCACCTTCGACCCCACTCCTGGGTCCCTGCAATAGCTAGACTGATGGCTGTTCAGTTGTCTCTGGCTCAGAGCTAACGCGGGTCCGACCGCCAGGACGTCTTCACAGTTCTCCTAGTGACTGCACACTCTGTCTAACTCCGCCGCCAGCACCAGTATTTATAGGGGATATTGCCTAAGAGCAGCAAGTTGAGCTCCCCCTACTGGGTTGGGGTGAAAGGTGTTGTTTGAACTTGTGTACCCACTGTGGAAACCCATCCATGCTGTAGGTGAGTCTGTGGTTACCTGTGTGAGCAGGGCGACACATTCCCCCCTAGTTAAGGTCAGTACTCCTGGACTGAGAAATATTTTTGATTAACAATAAAGAACATTTTTCAACAACAATGATTGGTAACATATGTACAGAGTCTCAAAAATCAAAAATTTACAAAAACTGCTGTAAAATGGTAAAACAGGTGCAGTCCATATGGCGCTAGTCCATCCACCTCAGTCTGGAAAGTAAGTTTTTGTCACAACCAGTCCTGTGACTATGGTCCTTTTAAATTGATGAAACAGGGAAAATGCCTTTGAAGAGTCTTTACAGTATAGTCTCTGTAAGCTCCGGGTAAAAGGGGTTTAAAGTCTTCCAAAAAGTTCAACCAAGTTCAATAAAGATGTAATACAGCATTGTCCTCCATGAAAAACGTTCCACCTTGACTTGCCTTTCTCTACATCCATTGAATTTGCTTTTTCAGGCCACTCTTTGTTTCCCAACTCCGTTCACGACGCCCCTGAACCCGACTTTGATGACTCTGCATCTCAGCACCACACACAAAGAACATTTAGGAATGCTCAATTTTCCACATTTGCTTTTAATTCCAGGACGAGTTAGGTCTTCCCTTTTGGTAAATAGCAAGTAGAATGACCAACATGGAATCCGTGAAAATCCTCAGGTGCCTCCTTTTGAAGATGTTGATAGATAAGGTGCCCATAGACTTTCAAAGGTACCGCATTCTGGCTCTCATCAACCTCGGAACGTGCAGATCTGTTAGTCTGAGGCCTCCTGCTCTTCTATTTCAAGAGATTTTTTTTTTCATATATACTTTTGTCAGGTGAAATAAATGAACCACATTTGTTTTCATCCCCAGAGTTTCCTCTCACTTTGCTAAACTTTACCTTCCATTTTTTTCTCCGTTTCCATTGCACTTTGCACTTCGTCTCTACTGGGGTTTCCAAATACTATTATTTTCTTCGAGAAGAAGCAGGACACCTCGAGCAGATGATTAATGCAGAGACAGATCAGGGTTTTTTATTTTTGCCGTCTGCAGTCTCTCTCCGAAAAGATGTCATACGGCCAACGCGAGCCGCCGAAAACTATTAGCAGGAAACTGTTGGAACATCACGGCAGCTCGTCCTACAAGTCAATTACACGTTTTTAAGAAGTTCAGGGTTTATTTGCTCTCGCTGGTTGATACGCGCTAATTAGCAAAGTGGCAGCGGAAGAACGCCAATTATACAAGATGAATTGTTTAATCTTAATATGTTTTATTTTTAATGGACTTGGTAGTGCAGACACATTATATACATCTCATGATTCAAGAGGAATATCTGAGAATGTATTAAATTGTACATTAATGGGCAGGAAAAAAAAAAGGAAAGCTAGAAGATAATTTATTGCCTGTAATATGGCTGCATTCTGATATTGCAAAAGTACTCGGATCACTTTGAGTCATGGTGCTTCTCAGCATGGCGTAGTGCTTCTCAGTATGGCGTGGTGCTTCTCAGAGCATGGCATGGTTCTTCTCAGCATGGCATGGTGCTTCTCAGTATGGCATGGTGCTTCTCAGCATGGCATGGTGCTTCTCAGCATGGTGTGGTGCTTCTCAGTATGGCATGGTGCTTCTCAGTATGGCATGGTGCTTCTCAGCATGGCGTGGTGCTTCTCAGCGTGGCGTAGTGCTTCTCAGCATGGCATGGTGTGGTGCTTCTCAGCATGACATGGTGCTTCTCAGTATGGCATGGTGCTTCTCAGTATAGCGTGGTGCTTCTCAGCATGGCGTAGTGCTTCACAGCATGGTATGGTGTTTCTCAGCATGACATGGTGCTTCTCAGTATGGCATGGTGCTTCTCAACATGTTACTTTGCTAGGCTGAATTTGTAGTGCCCAATTGACTCAAATTTAAAATGCATGGCGTGGTGCTTCTCAGCATGGTGTGGTGCTTCTCAGCATGGCATGGTGCTTCTTAGCATGGCATGCTGCTTCTCAGTATGGCATGGTGCTTCTCAGCATGGCATGGTGTTTCTCAGCATGACGAGGTGCTTCTCAGCATGGTATGATGCTTCTCAACATGGCATGATGCTTCTCAGGGATAGTGGGATAGTACTTCTCAGCATAGCATGGAGCTTCTCAGCATGGCATGGTGCTTCTCAGCATGGCATGGTGCTTCTCAGCATGACATGGTGCTTCTCAGTATGGCATGGTGTTTCTCAGTATAGCGTGGTGCTTCTCAGCATGGCGTAGTGTTTCTCAGCATGACGAGGTGCTTCTCAGCATGGTATGTTGCTTCTCAACATGGCATGATGCTTCTCAGGGATAGTGGGATAGTACTTCTCAGCATAGCATGGAGCTTCTCAGCATGGCATGGTGCTTCACAGCATGGTATGGTGTTTCTCAGCATGACATGGTGCTTCTCAGTATGGCATGGTGCTTCTCAACATGTTACTTTGCTAGGCTGAATTTGCAGTGCCCAATTGACTCAAATTTAAAAATGCATGGCGTGGTGCTTCTCAGCATGGTGTGGTGCTTCTCAGCATAGCATGGTGTTTCTCAGCATGACGAGGTGCTTCTCAGCATGGTATGTTGCTTCTCAACATGGCATGATGCTTCTCAGGGATAGTGGGATAGTGCTTCTCAGCATCGCATGGAGCTTCTCAGCATGGTGTGGTGCTTCTCAGCATGGCATGGTGCTTCTCAGCATGGCATGCTGCTTCTCAGTATGGCATGATGCTTCTCAGCATGGCGTGGTGCTTCTCAGCATGGCGTGGTGCTTCTCAGCATGGCGTGGTGCTTCTCAGTATGGCGTAGTGCTTCTCAGTATGGCATGGTGCTTCTCAGCATGGCATGGTGCTTCCTAGCATGGTGTGGTGCTTCTCAGTATGGCATGGTGCTTCTCAGAATGGCATGGTGCTTCTCAGCATGGTGTGGTGCTTCTCAGTATGGCATGGTGCTTCTCAGTATGGCATGATGCTTCTCAGTATGGTATGGTGCTTCTCAGCATGGCATGGTGCTTCTCAGCATAGTATGGTGCTTCTCAGTATGGCATGGTGCTTCTCAGCATGGCATGGTGCTTCTCAGCATGGTGTGGTGCTTCTCAGTATGGCGTGGTGCTTCTCAGTATGGCATGGGCTTCTCAGCATGGCGTAATGCTTCACAGCATGGCATGGTGCTTCTCAGCATGGCGTGGTGCTTCTCAGCATAGTATGGTGCTTCTCAGTATGGCATGGTGCTTCTCAGCATGGCATGGTGCTTCTCAGCATGGTGTGGTGCTTCTCAGTATGGCGTGGTGCTTCTCAGTATGGCATGGGCTTCTCAGCATGGCGTAGTGCTTCACAGCATGGCATGCTGCTTCTCAGCATAGTATGGTGCTTCTCAGTATGGCATGGTGCTTCTCAGCATGGCATGGTGCTTCTCAGCATGGTGTGGTGCTTCTCAGCATGGAGTGGTGCTTCTCAGTATGGTATGGTGCTTCTCAGTATGGCATGGTGCTTCTCAACATGTTACTGTGCTAGGCTGAATTTGCAGTGCCCAATTAACCCAAATGTAAAAATGTACAAAATGTCAAATTAATTGACTGGATTGGTCAACTAAAATAACTCAAAATGCCGAAATTGTGGGTTTTTTGGTCACCACAACACTGCAAAAAATAAAAAAATGCAGTAAGAGCTGATTAAAGCATTGTATCCATCCCAAAATGGTATTAATAAAAACGTTGTCTTGTCCCACAAAACGCAAGTCTTCACACAGCTCCATCAGGAACAAAAAGTTCAGGGTTTATTTGCTCTCGTTGGTTGATACACACTAATTAGCAAAGTGGCAGGGGAAGAACAGCAAATATATAAGGTGAATTGTTTCATCTTAATATGTTTTATTTTTAATGGACTTGGTAGTGCAGCCACATTATATACATCTCGTGATTCAAGAGAAATATCTACGAATATATTAAATTGTACATTAATGGGCAATTAAAAAAGCTAAAAGATATTTTAAAGCTTGTAACACGGCTGCATTCACATATTGCGAAAGTACTTGGATCACTTTGAGCTATGGTGCGTCTCAGCATGACATGGTGCTTCTCAGCAAGGCACTGTGCTAGGCTGAATTTGCAGTGCCCATTTGACAGAAATGTAAAGATGTAGAATATTTCAAATTAATTTACTCGATCGGTAAACAAAATAATTAAAAATGCCAAAATTGTGGGTTTTTTTAATCGCCACAACACTGCAAAAAAACCAAAATGCAGTAAGATGTGATGAAAGCGTCGTATCTATGCCAAATGGCATCACTAAATAAGTTGTCTTGTCCTGTGAAAAGCAAGTTCTCACACAGCCCCATAAGAAAAAAAAAGATCAGGATTTATTTGCTCTTGTTGGCTGATTCGCGCTAATTAGCAAAGTGGCAGTGGAAGAACGGCAAATATATAAGGTGAATTGTTTCATCTTAATATGTTTTATTTTTATGGACTTGGTAGTGCAGCCGCATTATATACATCTCAAGAGAAATATCTATGAATATATTAAATTGTACATTAATGGGCAAGAAAAAAAAGGAAAGCTAAAAGATATTTTAAAGCTTGTAACACGGCTGCATTCAGACATTGCAAAAGTACTTGGATCACTTTGAGCTATGGTGCGTCTCAGCTTGGCGTGGTGCTTCTCAGCAAGGCACTGTGCTAGGCTGAATTTGCAGTGTCCATTTCACATAAATGTAAAAATGTAGAAAATTTCAAATTAATTTACTCAATTAGTAAGCAAAATAATTAAAAATGTCAAAATTGCAAATTTGTTTGGTCACCACAACACTGCGAAAAAATGCAGTAAGAAGTGATCAGTGCATCGTATCTATCCCACAATGGTATCAATATCTTGTCCTGGGAAAAGCAATTCCACACACAGGCCTATCAGAAAAAAAGTTCAGGGCTTATTTGCTCTCGCTGGTTGATACGCGCTAATTAGCAAAAGTGGCGGCCGCATTACATACATCTCGTGATTCAAGAGTAATATATGCGAATATATTAAATTGTACATTAATGGGTAAGAAAAAAAAGAGAAACTAGAAGATGTTTTAAAGTCTGTAATATAGCCGCATTCTGATATTGAGAAAGTACTCAGGTAACTTTGAGCTTTTGTGCTTCTCAGCATAGCGTGTTGCTTCTCAGCATGTTGTGCTTCTCAGTTTAGCGTGGTGCTTCTCAGCATAGCGTGGTGCTTCTCAGCATAGCGTGGTGCTTCTCAGCATAGGTGGTGCTTCTCAGCATGGTGTGGTGCTTCTCAGCATTAGCGTGGTGCTTCTCAGCATGGTGTGGTGCTTCTCAGCAAGGCACTGTGCTAGGCTGAATTTGCAGTGCCCATTTGACATAAATGTAAAAATGTAGAATATTTCAAATTAATTTACTCGATCGGTAAACAAAGTAATTAAAAAATATCAAAGTTGAGGATTTGTTGGTCGCCACAGCACTGCAAAATAAAAATGCCGTAAGAAGCCATCAAATCGTCGTATTGTTTTGCCCTGTGAAAAACAAGTCCTCACACAGCCCCATCAGAAAAAAAAGAAAAAAATAATTCTCCAAAAATGTTGACATGATTAAAAACATTTTTTTAAAACAATGTTTGCAAATTTTTCTTTAACATCTAAGTGTTAATAAAATAAACATGACACATTTGGTATGCCTGTAATCGTACTGAGAAGGACAATCATACTGAAAGGTCATGCAAGCCCTCACATAGCCACATCAGAAAAAAAAAAGAAAAATATTATGGGTCTCGGAAAATGGTGACATGATTAAAAACAATTATTTTTTTTTTAAAAAAAGGTTTTGAAATTTTCTTTAACATCTAAAGTTTTAATAAAATACACATGAGAAATTTGCGATGCGTGTAATCGTGCTGACATGGACAATCGTACTGAAAGAATATATGTGGCGCCCCTGCGAACCAGTCACCACTAGATGGCACAGCAGCCGGGATTGGTAAGTGGGTCTCCCACACAAACACCCAACACACTGCCGATCCAAGTCTAGGCACTCTATGTCCAGCAACGGGATAGTGGGAGGAGCCAGGTGGAGGGTGGGAAGTTAGAGAAAAACCCGGTAAGGGGAGGTTATAAAAAGGACACACAACACCAAGTTCCAGTTTATTTAGTTAGTGAGTGAGTGAGTAGTAGGAGACAAGACCAGACCAGACAACAAATGGTGTCATTCAAAAGTACAACTCGATCCCCCAAAAATGTCCTTACATATCTACGTGGACCCAAAAAATAAAAAGTTATGACCCTTGGAGAAAAGGGAGCAAAAAATGAAAACACCAGAACGGAAATTGTACATGCAGGGAAGAGGTTAATATATTCCGGTACTTAATAGTTGTGAACATGAGTGGTATGTCGATAGAATAAGCCATCAGTGGCTGATCTGAAGTGTCTGATTTCACCATTCTCAATGGTTATTGTAGCACAGCCTACTCAGTTGGATGGCAATGTTAACATCCGTTAAAATATGTCTAACCACATAGACCAAGTAAACCTGTTGCATTTCTAGAGCAAAAACTCCCGTAGTCCAGAAACTGGCATAGTACTGATGAGCATGAAGGGACTGATACAAATAAGGATAAGTAGGGAACCCCTCCCAGCCCATGTGTCAATGATATTTGATGCGCCCCAGGGCCATGGGGTACTCGGAACCAAGCTGTACTGTTTCTGGAGAGCCACAGGGGTCGAGACTCGGCTCTGTGACCTTGGGTTCATTGCTATTATTATTATTAGGTATTTATATAGCGCTATTAGGATACATGGCGCTTTACATTTTCGAGGGTAGACAAGGACAAGTGGTCAAAGATGGCCACAATCGAAGATAGACGACGACAAATCCACAATTAGTCATACGGGTACAATAGGGCCAGGGATCCTGTCCGCGAGGGCTCACAGTCTAGAGGGGTGGGGAGGGAGACAGTAGGAGGGGAGAGGTGAGATGGTGCAGTAGATTGGGTCTCAGTGTGTGTTGTAGGCTTGTAGGAAGAGGTGGGTCTTCAGGTTTTTCTTGAAGGTTCCCAGGGTAGGGGAGTGTCTGATGTGGTGGGGGAGGGAGTTCCAGAGTCTGCTGGAAGCACGAGAGAAGTCTTGTGTGCGGTTGTGGGAGGTGGAAATGAGGGGGGTTGAGAGAAGGAGTTCCTGAGAGGAGCGCAGGTTGCGTGAGGGGATGTAGCGGGAGACTAGGTCGGAGATGTAGGGAGGGGACAGGTTGTGTATGGCCTTGTATGTCAGGGTTTTGAAGCGAGATCGCTGGGGGAAGGGGAGCCAGTGGAGGGCTCGGCGGAGAGGGGAGGCGGGGCAGTAACGGGGAGATAGGTGGATGAGTCGGGCAGCAGAGTTGAGGATGACGCGGAGAGGTGCGAGGGAGGAGGCAGGAAGGCTGGTGAACAGGAGGTTGCAGTAGTCTAGGCGGGAGATGATGAGGGCGTGGACAAGTGTCTTGGCCGTGTCGTGGTCAAGGAAGGAACGGATAAGGGCAATGTTTTTTAGTTGGAGTCGAAAGGCGGTGGCCAGGGCTTGGATGTGGGGCTTGAAGGAGAGGGAGGAGTCGAGGATTACCCCTAGGCACTTGGTGTGGGGGAGGGGTGAGAGTGTGCAGTCATTGACGGTGATTGATAGGTCAGGGAGCGGGGCGGGGTTGTTCGGGGGAAAGACGATGAACTCGGTCTTGTCCATGTTGAGTTTTAGGAAGCGGGTGGAAAATAAGGATGCGATGGCGGATAGGCAGGGAGGAATTTTGGATAAAAGGGAGGAAATATCAGGGCCAGACATATAGAGTTGGGTGTCGTCAGCGTAGAGGTGGATGTTGAAAGGGTGTAGGGTGCAGGATGGAGGGCGCGAAGTAACTGACAGACTCACGGTTTGTTGGTTCCTCAAAATCCTTTACTGGTGATACTGGCACAAGGACAGCTGGAATCTGGCAACCTGGGTGCAACTCAGGGTTCTCCTCACCCGGCATGTTCTTGTTCAACATTTTTATTGGGTTATACACAATTTTACAAAGGTCGCCTTAACAATGACGGTACAATAGGATGATCAAAAAAAATACATGTTACAATAGTATGATAATAACGGAAAATATCAAACAATAAACAATAAGAAAGTTCGGTATTCTCGATATTTCCAAACAGGGAGGGGGGGGAGTGACTCACCCGGCATGTTCTGAGGCCTCCCTGGGCAAAAAAATGAAATCTGCCGGATCCTCCCAGACAGCACAAAACCGGAATGCAAATCACTGCCATCCGGCCCCATCTGGCCCCATAGGGATACAATAGGGCAAAATTAGATTCCGGGGCTATCCGGTTCACACTGGACAGCCCTGGATCCCAAAAATCGTGGTGTGAAGCCAGAATAAGGGACCATTTTAAACCCTTAGTAAGACTTTGCAGGTGTTTTGTGTTAATTATTCTAATTTTCTGAGATAATGACCTTTGGGTTTTCATTGTCTGTAAGCCATAATCATCAACATTAACATCAATAAACACTTGAAATAGATCCCTCTGTGTGTACTGACTCTATATAATATATGCGTTTCACTTTATGTACCGTATATACTCGCGTATAAGCCGAGTTTTTCAGCCCAAAAATTGGGCTGAAAAGTACCCCCCTCGGCTTATACGCGAGTCAGTGCGGGGGCTGCTGTATACAGCGGTATACAGCAGCCCCTGCATCCCCAGTAATGCAGGGCCCCCCCCCATATGCTCCGGTCACCTGTAAAGCAAATTATACTTATCAGTGTCCCGCTGTCCGCGCCCGCCGCTGCCGACATCGCGATCCTCCATCTTAATGCGTCTTCTTCCTGTTTCCTGTGTTCGTCGCTGCCAATGACGTCATTACCGGCGCCGAACACAGGAAACAGGAAGAAGACGCATGAAGATGGAGGATCGCGGACGGCAGCGGGACAGTGAGAAGTATATTTTGCTTTACAGGTGACCGGAGCATGAGGGGGGGGGGCCCTGCATTACTGGGGCTGCCTGTATACTACCGCTGGGGCTGCTATACACTACCACTGGGGCTGTATATACCTCTGGGGCCCTGTATACTACCACTGGGGCTGTATATACCACTGGGGCTGTATATACTACCACTGGGGCTGCTATATACTACCACTGGGGCTGTATATACCTCTGGGGCCCTGTATACTAACACTGGGGCTGTATATGCCTCTGGGGCCCTGTATACTACCACTGGGGCTGTATATACCACTGGGGCTGTATATACTACCACTGGGGCTGTATATACCACTGGGGCTGCTATATACAACCACTGGGGCTGTATATACTGCTGGGGCCCTGTATACTACCACTGGGGCTGTATATATGCTACTGGGGCTGCCTGTATACTACCACTGGGGCTGTATATACCACTGGGGCTGTATATACTACTGGGGCTGCCTGTATACTACCACTGGGGCTGTATATACCACTGGGGCTGTATATACTACTGGGGCTGCCTGTATACTACCACTGGAGCTGTATATACTGCTGGGGCCCTGTATACTACCACTGGGGCTGTATATACCACTGGGGCTGTATATACTACTGGGGCTGCCTGTATACTACCACTGGGGCTGTATATACCACTGGGGCTGTATATACTACTGGGGCTGCCTGTATACTACCACTGGGGCTGTATATACTGCTGGGGCCCTGTATACTACCACTGGGGCTGTATATACCACTGGGGCTGTATATACTACTAGGGCTGCGTCTATACTACCACTGGGGCTGTATATACCACTGGGGCTGTATATACTACTAGGGCTGTGTGTATACTACCACTGGGGCTGTATATACCACTGGGGCTGCGTGTATACTACCACTGGGGCTGCTGTATATACCTCTGGGACTGCTGTATACCACACTGCTGGGGGCTGTATACTTGTGCTAGGGTCCACCCTCGGCTTATACACGAGTCAATAGATTTTCCCAGGTTTTGGGGGCAAAAGTAGGGGGGTCGGCTTATACACGGGTCGGCTTATACACGAGTATATACGGTAGTTATGTAATTACTGAAATAAATGATCTTTTTGATGATATTCTAATTTATTGAGATGCCCCTGTATTCCGTAGTCGTGTACATCATGCAGCACAGCAGTGTGGTTAGAGAATAATAGTTATAAACTTTTAATTCTCTGATTTTCTCCTTACGTCATTATTTCAGAGCACCCTCCTCGCTCTGCGGAGGAAACAATTAAAAAGTGTTTTTGTGAGTGAGAAGTCGGCAGCATTGTAAACCTGTCTCATTAACAAGGGAATGTATTCAAGCAGATACCTGAAGGGGCCACCAGGTCACTGCCGCAAAATCAGTAATGAGGAAACAGAGAGGTTGATGGTAAAATCTCCTCCATAATCCTGCTCTAGTATTATAAATATTAGTCGGGGGTGAGTGCTAATTTTTAGTTTTCAATCCTTGACATTTTAAAGGGAATCTGTCACCAGGTTTTTGCTATGTAATCTGACAGCAGTATGATGTAGAGGCTGAGACCCTGATTCCAGCGATGGGTCACTTACTGGGCTGATTGGTTCAGTTTTAATAGAATCCCGGTTACCCAGTGGCGTAACTACCGATAGCGATAGCGCTGGAAGAGGAGCGGAGGGAGGACCGCCGGCCAGCACCGCTAGCACCGCTAGCACCCCCCCATCCCCGATTCTCACCCGGCCAGCACCGCTACCACCCCCCCCAACCCACCCCCGCTCCTCACCAAAGGGGCACCGGAGTGCATCTTGCACCAGGGCCCGCGGCTCTGTAGTTACGCTACTGTTACCTCTGCTGTAGATATAGCAGTGCTATGAAAGCTGAGCTGTGTGTAATCATGCTCACACCACTTTGTACATTGCCAGCAAACTGCCAATCAGTGGAGGCTTGCTGGACTGACTTGTAGGTGACACCTAGTCCTGCTGATAAAACAGTGTATTAAATGGAATCTGTCAGTAGGATCAATCCTAAGCCATCTATATGGGCATGCAGGACATAGAGGACATAGGAAGTTGACTAAAAAATACCTTTATATCTGTGATCTGATGTCTAATTCTGGAGAAATCCATATATTCCTTAAATGTAAATGAGCTTTTCCAGACTATGGGAATGATGTTGCCTGTAAGATAACTCCACCTGCCTCCAGTTAGGTCAGGAGGGCAGAGAGTGGCCATCACACATCACACTGGTAACTTCCACTTATATTTACAATAAGCTGTGGAGGCGGAGCTATCTTCCAGGCAACATCCTCCCCATAGCCTGGAACAGCTCATTTAAATAAAGCGATAAAAGAGGACTTATCCACAACAAGGCATCTGATATGAGGCAGACAGGTAGGACTATTTTCAGCATCCTATTAGCTGTATGCCCAAATTAATCATTTAGATAGGTCAAATGTGGTGTCGGGTTCCGTTTCAAACAACAGCACACAACATAATACAAGGGACACATGTCTGGAATCAGGCTCTCTGCCCCTACATTTTGTTGCTATCAAATTAAATAGCAAAAAAAATGCTTACAGATTCCCTTTAAAGGGATGCAACCAGCAGTCTTTAGTGCCATGAAGTGAAGCCGGTGTCTCACAAGCACTGGGATACTGAGTGCAATTATACCTTTATATGATTCCATGTTTGATTGCAGAGAAAAGTGTCATAAAACTCCTGGAAAACAGGGCAGCAGATGATTGATGTGTGCAGCACTGCGTCACTATTTGTTTGTTTATTCCTCCTCTGTGCACCTACCTTTCTGCTGTAAACCAAATCCCCTCCCTTTACTTTCACTATCCTCCAGCAACATGGCAAAATGAAAGTCTGAATGAGAGGGAGGGGGAGGGTTCAGCTTAAAGCTGAAAGGCATGCCCACAGGGGACGAATAAAAAAACAAATAGTGACGCAGTGCTGCACACATCAATCATCTGCTGCCCTGTTTTCCAGGAGTTTTATGCCACTTTTCTCTGCAATCAAACATGGAATAATTCAAGTAAAGGTACGATTGCACTCAGTATCCAAGAGCCTGTGAGGCACCGGCTTTACTTTATAGCCCTAAATCCTGCTGGTTGGTTCCTTTTAAGGTTAGGTTCAGAGATCAACATGGAAAAGTGTTTTTTTTTTTTACGAGTCGATGATTTTGCAGAAAAATAGCAGCTCCCCAACCAACAAGGCACAGACCATTCAGAGAGTCCAGGCTGATGCCTGTCCCCCACTAAATGGGCCTAAATTGGGCAGATATCGTTGGAAAAAGGTGGCCTGATCTTATGAATCCCCTTTGCTTTTACATCATATGGACGGCTTCAGTTTGTGTGAATCACTTACATGAAAAACCCACATCAGCATGATTATTTAAGAAAGGAGGGACACTCAGGAGTCGTTAATTGAGATATAGCTGCAGTAGAGAGGAGGGACACTGAGAAATTGTTATTTGAGATATAGCTGCAGCAGAGAGGATGGACACTGAGGAGTCTTTAATTGAGATATAGCTGCAGCAGAGAGGAGGGACACTGAGGAGTCTTTAATTGAGATATAGCTGCAGCAGAGAGGAGGGACACTGAGAAGTCTTTAATTGAGATATAGCTGCAGCAGAGAGGAGGGACACTGAGGAGTTGTTAATTGAGATATAGCTGCAGCTGAGAGGAGGGACACTGAGAAGTCTTTAATTGAGATATAGCTGCAGCTGAGAGGAGGGACACTGAGAAGTCTATAATTAAGATATAGCTGCAGCAGAGAGGAGGGACACTGAGAAGTCTATAATTAAGATATAGCTGCAGCAGAGAGGAGGGACACTGAGAAGTCTTTAATTGAGATATAGCTGCAGCAGAGAGGAGGGACACTGAGGAGTTGTTAATTGAGATATAGCTGCAGCTGAGAGGAGGGACACTGAGAAGTCTTTAATTGAGATATAGCTGCAGCTGAGAGGAGGGACACTGAGAAGCCTTTAATTGAGATATAGCTGCAGCAGAGAGGAGGGATACTAAGGAATCTTTAATTGAGATATAGCTGCAGTGGAGAGGAGTGATACTGAGGGGTGTATAATTGAGATATAGCTGCAGCAGAGAGGAGGGACACTGAGAAGTCTTTAATTGAGATATAGCTGCAGCTGAGAGGAGGGACACTGAGAAGCCTTTAATTGAGATATAGCTGCAGCAGAGAGGAGGGATACTAAGGAATCTTTAATTGAGATATAGCTGCAGTGGAGAGGAGTGATACTGAGGGGTGTATAATTGAGATATAGCTGCAGCAGAGAGGAGGGACACTGAGAAGTCTTTAATTGAGATATAGCTGCAGCTGAGAGGAGGGACACTGAGAAGCCTTTAATTGAGATATAGCTGCAGCAGAGAGGAGGGATACTAAGGAATCTTTAATTGAGATATAAGCTGCAGTGGAGAGGAGGGATACTGAGGGGTGTATTATTGAGATATAGCTGCAGCAGAGAGGAGGGACACTGAGAAGTCTTTAATTGAGATATAGCTGCAGCAGAGAGGAGGGACACTGAGGAGTTGTTAATTGAGATATAGCTGCAGCAGAGAGGAGGGACACTGAGAAGTCTTTAATTGAGATATAGCTGCAGTGGAGATGAGGCACATTGAGGAGTCTTTAATTGAGATATAGCTGCAGCAGAGAGGCTGGACACTGAGGAGTCTATAATTGAGATATAGTTGCAGCAGAGAGGAGGGACACTGAGAAGTCTTTAATTGAGATATAGCTGCAGTGAGAGGAGGGACTCTGAGGAGTCTTTAATTGAGATATAGCTGCAGTGAGAGGAGGGACTCTGAGGAGTCTTTAATTGAGATATAGCTGCAGTGAGAGGAGGGACACTGAGGAGTTGTTAATTGAGATATAGCTGTAGCAGAGAGGAGAGACACTGAGAAGTCTTTAATTGAGATATAGCTGCAGCAGATAGGCTGGACACTGAGGAGTGTATAATTGAGATATAGCTGCAGCAGATAGGCTGGACACTGAGGAGTGTATAATTAAGATATAGCTGCAGCAGATAGGCTGGACACTGAGGAGTGTATAATTGAGATATAGCTGCAGCAGAGAGGAGGGAGACTGAGGAGTCTATAATTGAGATATAGTGCAGCGAGAGGAGGGACACTGAGGAGTCTCTAATTGAGATGTAGCTGCAGCGGAGAGTAGGGACACCGAGGAGTCGTTAATTGAGATAGGTGTGCAGAAATACAGCTGCAGCGGAGAGGAGGGACAGGAGAGGAGAGGATAAAAACAGTATGAGCAAAACCCTGTAGTAAGTAAATACGTAAAATAACATAGTTTACTTCGTCGACACTATATTCATAATAAAAAAAGGTAAAAGCCGTCCCACCTCGACAAGGTGTACCCAATCTGGATAAGCCCTGCCTCTAGTATTAAGCTTCCGGCACACCTCAATAGACAGGGGTAGAGAGTGGTTACAGGATAAACATTCAATAGCAGAGAGGAGGGACACTGAGGAGCTGACAATCAGGTGAAGTGGGTAGATATTCAACTGCAGCAAGGAGGAGGGACACTGAGCAGCTTTCAATCTGCAGAGGTGGATGGAGATTGCACAGCAGCAGAGAGGAGGGACACTGAACAGCCGTCTATCAGGTGAGATGGGTGAATATTGCACTGCAGCAAGGAGGAGGGACACTGAAGAACTTTCAATCAGTCTACCTGGGTGCAGATTACACAGCAGCGGAGAGGAAGAGCATTGAGGAGCTTTCCATCAGGTGAGGAGGATGGATATTCAGCAGCAGCTAGAAGGAGGGACACTGAAGAACGTTCAATCAGCCTAGGTTGGTGGAGATTCCAACAGCAGCAGGGAGGAGGGTCACTGAGGAGCTGTCTATCAGGTCTGGTGGGTAGATATTCAACTGCAGCAATGAAGAGGAACACTGGGAAACTTTCCATCAGTCTAGGTGGGTGGAGATTGAGGTTAAAATTTTAAAAGGTCTGATACAACCAGACACCTTGATTTCATGTTTCAGTGGGTCAGAGCTGTTATAATAGCACAAGGGGCCTATATAATATTAAGCAGTGATTCATAATTAATAACTGATCAGTATACTTGTAGACTTTTGCTCATTATTACCTTAAATAATACCATTACACATTGGCCATCTTATAGGGAATCTATCAGCAGGTTTTTGGCTACCTCACAGAGCAGCATGATGTAGGCAAAGAGACCCTGAATCCAACAATGCATCACTTAGATTACTGTGTGCAGCGCTGCTGACACAATCAAAGTTTTTAGATTTAGCAATGCAGTAGAGCTCAGAAAGCTGCGCCCGCCCACACCAAGCTCTGTATGTACAATGTGTTTAGAAAGTGAGCGGCTAATTTCAACAGGGATGTGCCAGACTTGGCTCAGTGCTGCTGTGCCCAGTAATGATAATGAACTGGTGCTATAACAAACATTGCAAGTGAACAATAACACTGCGATAAGAGACGAAATCTCTGTGTTAACCCTTACAGCATTCTGTCTTCAAATTACATAACACAAACCTGCTGAAAGGTTCCCATTAAAGCTCCACTTAGGTATTACCCTACCCGTCTTCGTGTTTTGGTCCAAAATACCTACCAATACCTCACATTATGATTCATGTTTTGTATTTTTTTTCAATCGTTTTTTTCTATGCAGGGTGCAGCTGGACCATATAGGGCATAATCATGTTGCGGTGCATTGATATAGTGCAGCATCTAGTTTAATATAGGGTGTTAGTAATAAGCTGTGTGCACTTTGCACCACACATGTGTGACTAGCGTCCTATGGAACCTATTTTATGTGCACGAAAAATACCAAAATCACCCCTTCCAAGGCAAAGAGGCTGAGAGAGATTTGGTGTTTTGATATTCTTGCACCTGTGTTGCCTTTTCCTATATACTGTAAAGGCCCCGTCCAACAACGACGATCCAGCGATCCTGACAACTATAAGACCTGCAGGGATGTTGGGCATCGCTTACCTGTCGCTGGGGAGCTGTCAACCAGGTAGATCTCCTCAGCGACCAGGGCCATGGGAGCCACCTCCACATCGCTGAAGGCGTGAGGGACCACTGGAACTATATGATAAACAAGAGTATCTGGCAGCGCGCGATGCTAGATACCCGCTGTTATCATAGTTACCAGCGACCTCCCTGCTTAGCGCTGGTAACCATGATAAAACTGGGTATTTAGGCAGCGCGCGCTGATAGGTACCCGCTGTTGCAATGGTTACTCAGCCTGTGAGATCGCTGACCAACGACCTAAAAATGACCCGAGCACTTTGTAACGATCAGCGATCTCACAGCAGGGGTGTCACACAGAACGAATGTAGCGAGATCGTGTACTCACAAACTAACGTTACAACGATCTTGCTAAGATCTCATTATGTGTGACAGGGTCTTAAGTGTGGCCTACTGCATCCTGCTGAGTGCATTTGGTTACAGAACCATATAGCTGCTGATAGTGAGTTCAATGCTTTGTCCAGCAATGATAATCCACTGGGGCTAAAACAAACATTGCTAGTAAACATGACACTGCTCAAGGCTGAAATCTCCGTGTTAACCCTTACAGCATGCCTCTCTTCAGATTACCTAGCAAAAACCTGCTGAAAGGTTCCCTTTTAAGCTCCATTTAGGTATTACCCATACCCTCCCAAAAGCACAACCGATTGTTGCAATTAACCCTTAAAAATCTAGGATTTCCACAGAAATGAATATCACTAATTAAATGTAAATATAATTGGGAGTCGGGTACCCATTAAGGTTGTAGTCATTTCTTTTTTATGATTGATCTGAATTACGGCTATTCCAATGCCTTCAAAATGAAGGTGTCAATATACCGGCATCAGAAAGAGCAGACAAACATGGCTTCTTTTTTTAGAATGCGTTCGGAAATTTGGGCCAAAGTCGTCAAAAAGTTGCAAAGTCACCGACAGAAAACACAAAGTGATGGATTTTGCTAGCAACATTTATAGCCCAGCGCCGAGAGCTCGGGAACATGGAAATTAATTTATCCGCGTTGGGTGAGAACAACAAGGTGAACAGAGGAATATCATTTTCTAAGCAGAAACTCATGCTTTTAAGTGATGCCTGTTCAGAATGACAGAACATGAAGAAAGGGAAATAGAGGTTATTGAGGAAAAGGAACCGTCATGGCTTCCACCGGGATGTAAGAAGATCACGTCAACAACAATGTCACAATCATCGGCTCGTGCCAAAATCTTCTATTTTGGTCAAGGACAATAGAAAAGGTAAAGATGTAAATATATATAGCACTGAATCATCTATGGAAGAATAAATGATGAGAATTATGATTCAGAAGTCATCTGCCTTGGACAATCCCCAAATTCCCTTTAACCCCTTCACCACCCGGCGATTTTCCTTTTTTCCATTTTCATCTCCTCTTCTTCCAAGATCCATAACTTTTTTATTTTTCCGTCAATATCCACCATCAGGGCTTGTTTTTTGCGGGACGAGTTGTACTTTTGATTAACACCATATAGTGTACTGGAATGGAAAAATAATATTACAAGTGCGGAGAAATTGCAAAAAAGTGCAATTTTATTTGTTTTTTGGGTTTTCCATTCATCATATTCACCATATGGTAAAACTGATGTGACGGTGTGATGCCTCGGGTCGGTACGGGTTCGTAGATACCAAACATGTATACTTTTACTGTTAGGTAAGTGGTGAAAAAAATCAGAAGTTTGTAAAAAAATAAATAAATAATTGCGCTTTTGTCATCATTTACCGTTTCCCGTAGAGTCCTCATTTTCGGGATCTGGCGCCGTGTGATGGCTTCCTTTTTGCGTCTTAAGCAGACGTCTCTAATGAGACCATGTTTGAATAGATGAGATGTTTTGATCGCCCGTTATTGCATTTTATTGCAATGTTGCGGCCAACAAGAAAAAAGGAAGATTGTCGTTCGGACTTTTTTTTCTGTTACACAGTTTACAGATCTGATTAATTGATTTTATAATTTGATAGATCGGGCATTTCTGGATTCAACGATATAAAATATGTGTTTTTTATTAGGTTTATTTTCAATGGGGCAAAAGGGGGGGTGATTTTTGATTTTTTTCATATTTTTTAAAACTTTTTTTAGCTACTGGTTTTATTGGCCCCTTGGGTGCCTGACACCTGCATAGTTCGATCACTTCTGTATTCCTCTGAACAGCAGAAAATCTGCTTCATCTGTGAATGCCGGATCTCTGCACAGGAAATACGTCTTCAAATGACCTGTGAGTGATGGTCATTACAACATATCGGCGATCCCCACCACCGCTTGTTAGATCGGTTGTGGAAACTTAGCAGAAGTGCTCCCTTTCCTTGTAGCACCACCACAGGAAAAACTAAAGCCCCCGTCACACCGGCGACAGGGCTGGGGAAGTCGGCGGCGACTGGCGGGTGCGCACACATCTTTGGCGCCCCTCCAGCGTCGCCATCCCCCATTTACAAGGGGCGACACCTCCAGCCCGCACCGGCGAGCTGTCAGGCAGCATCGCAGCCGGGGTGTCTGGAAACCCCTGCGGCAATACAGGACAATGGAGCCTATGGCTCCCATTGCCTGAGAGGTCGCCGGCGCCCGGTTACATGGGGCGATGTGTGCACATCGCCCCATGATGGCCGCCTGGTTTCAGAGCACTGCTCTGAAACCAGGCGACCGCCCGGCACCGCCGACATCGCCCCTTTACATGAGGTGACTAGGGGCGATGTCGCCGCCGACAGGCCACGCCCCCACGTTGCCTCTGTAATGGGCAGCGATGTCGACCCATGTGACGGGGGCTTAAGCATTGCACAAACACATTATGTTGAACTGGTTTCATTTACCCCTCCAGACGCCCATGGATGCCATTTTGGTCCAGGCCCAGAGGAAATCTTATTTGTATTGTATTGCAATAAAAAGTAATCAAAATGTCAATAAAAATATAATCTTTCCCAAAAAAATTGTACTTTTTTCAACTATTTACTCCCACATTTTACAGATCAATTGCATAGTAAAGTCAAAATAACAATTCATCATGCAAACAAAAGCAAGCCATCATCTGGGTATGTTGATGAAAAGTCAAAATATTCTGGCAAGAATGAAAGAAAAAAATGAAAGATCAAAAACAAAAAGGGTAAGGTAAAAGTCGTCTAAAGATAAGTAAGTCCATGAGTGCTACTATTCTGCCATATCATAAACAATGCTAAAAACGAGATGATTGAATCACACAAAAGCGGCTCTGCTGTAAAATAAAAATAAATGCAAGTGCTGTTGACAAAAACAGGCCTTTTGGTTTATATGTTTCATGCAAGGGCCTACATGGAGTGGTTATACAGCTTATTTGTACGATTTTCTTGCAAAACGTAAAAACCAAAAGGCCCTGTTTTTTCACAGCACTTGCTATTTATTTTTATTTTTAGGAGCAGATCGCCTTTTGTGATGATTCATATATGGCTTTTGATTGGTTATCAGTTTTTGGTGGGGATTGGTTGCAGTTCACACTGCTGCTTCCAATGTGTGCAGACTCATATTTTTTTGCCTTTGTATTCTGCTATATCACAGGCATCCAGCAGTAATTGGTGACCTTGCCCTTTAACAGCAGCGAGATGACTCTGCTGTCTTGTCCCAGTTCACACAGCAAAAACTTGGAAATTTCTTCCTCATGTGTTTTCTCTAACAGGAAAATGTTATAGCTGTATGTCGAGAAGTAGTAGAAGCATTCCATGGCCGAACCCGTCTCCTACCTTGGACTTGATAGCATACATGGTGTGCAGAATTATTAAGCAATTTGTATTTTGGATGAGTACTTTTACTATTGAACAACTACAATCCAAAAGGTTAATATTCCTGAAATCTGAATATTTAAGAAAGTATAAGTGAGATTTTCACTTTCTTAGGAGAATATTTCTGCGTGCAGAGTATAGGTGAGTGAACTTTCCCCGAACAAGTTCGCCAATTTCGAATTCGGCAAGAACAGGGCTGATTCGGCTCGGTGATCAGAAACCCAAACACTTTCCACAAAGGTCAGCAAATCCGGCTAAGGCCCCTTACAACTCAGCGGTAAAACGCTGATGCGTCGGCAGTTTGCGGTTGCGGTTTCGGCCACTTTGCGCGGCAAATGCAGCCGCAAAAAAAACGTGGCTGACCGCAGTTTTTTCGCGCCGCATCTGCGCAAGTGCCGAAACCTCACTTGTCGCACCTGCCGCAAGGCCCATAGACATTGCATGGGGCTTGCCGCAAGTGAACCGCAAGTGCTGCCGTTATGCGGCAATCGCGGCAGTTGCGGTTTTTTCACCTCAACTGCCGCGATCATCGACTACCGCTGATGTGAGAAGGCCCTAAATTAGGGAAAAAGTTTGACATTTAAAATGATGCTAAAAGTTTATTTGGGGCCAAAACGCTCGCCGGAAGACCCGTTGACAGGAGACTACACCTAACCTACAGTTAGGATTGTCCCCAACCATCGGGTCTACCGGCTTGTGTTAAGCTGTAGAATTTTTTTAAGCTTCCTGAAGTTTGCCAGATGTGGCAGCACCTGGAAAGTCTAGGAAGCTTACAATGTCCTTAAAACATCAGTTTATGAGAGCTTTATATTTCTAAGGGAATTTTCTTTGAATATTTTTTTTTATTGGAGAGCAAACCTTTATTATTGCAGAGGGTCACCAGCATGCGAGGCCATCTGTTCTACACTTATGTGATAGCAATTCATATGAAAATAGCGATATGGCCATTACATCCTGATCTTATAGGTCTGTTCAGACTGATGAAACACCATAGTATGGATATTGCTGCTTAAAACTGTGCAATCACTTTTTAATGTATAATAATAATATGTATTCATTTATATAGGTTATTAAGTCCATGGCACTTTACATACTTTTTCTAACACTTTCCCCATTGGGGGTCACATTTCATGTATAATTCATATTACAGTTGCCTGGCATTCTGCAGTGCTCAGTAGCCTTATCATCACTCCAGATTAATTTTTGGTGAGTGTGACCTGAATAAACTTATTTATTTTCATCATTATGTTTTCCTACAAAGATATCACACTTCAATAATGAACTGCACCTAACCGCAACCCAGTTATTATACATAGTGGCATCACAGAGAGGTTAATTAGCAACAGGCATTCGGCAACAATAACATGCAACATTCACCTCTGGTACTGATCGATCGGGTCTGAATCATGTCACTCAATGGAAGAGGTGGGCCCTTAGGGAAATAAAACACATTCAAACCCAATCAGCATCTACATCTTGACTGTGCATGTCCAGTGGCACACAAGTACAGTCACTGCCTGCTACCATTCAACTTGGTACCATGACAGCATTACACAGTGATTTCCAGATAGATTCCCTGCAAGGCAATGGCATGGCTGACCTCGACTTGGAGGATGTCATCTTCTAACCACCCCAGAGGCATAAGGTGGGTCGGTGAAATCAGATTCAGAGTGGTATCATGGATAGGAGATGGAGACATATGTCACCTGGAACTCAACTGCATTTCCCAGTTTGTGCCTCATTTGCAATGACGTGCGGATCTGGGCTCCCATGCTAGACGCGGACCTGAGGAGCGAGTTACAGTAGGCAGGTGACACTTATCCTATGGCATCCGGGACCAGGAGCACCACATGTCAGACTGCAGAGAATTTTGTAGTATGTCTGGCTAGATTCCAGCTGCAGCGAGTGTCGGAGGCACTAGTGGATCCAATTCCCCAATACAACCAGGATCTTTATGGAGAGGCTGAGGAAGAGGAGGTTTGTGGTTGGCATATGTCGGGTTGGCACTGCTGACCTGGAGAGAGGCCGACCAGGAGGAGGCTCACCAGGGGAGAGGTTTGCGTTGGGTGCAGATAAAGTTTCTGTTGGGTGGCCAGCTAAATGCGCCCAAACCCACAGGGCGTGCGGCGTCAAAGAAAGGAGGAAGACCAGGGACGAGGAACCCTAACAATAGGGAGATGGTGAAGGGGTGAACTCTTGACACTCACCTGTGTTTAAGTTCGGCACTCCCTAGCGTCCCTAGATGGGTCTATTCCCTTTGCGTGATCACGTGCCTAAACCCTGGCTGTCACTTGCTAGTGAGTTAGGCAGCAAGACATTAGTCTTAGGCTGGCTTCACACTACGTTTTTGTGCTGTTTGTTTGGATCCTGTTTTTTGCAGGATCCAAACGAACAGGAACGGACAGCACTGGACTGGCACCTTCAGATGCTATTTCTGTGTCCTGTCCGGTATCCTAAGTGCTGTCAGCGCTGTCTAATATAATTTTAGCATTGTATATCTATATACACTGCTAAAATGATATTAAATAAAGGGATAATTAAAAATAAAAAATCATAAATACTCACCTTCCGGCGACTTCTGAGTGTCCCACGCTGAATCTCCTGGCATTTGAAGACATTGCATGATGTCACTGGGAGGGGCGGGGCAAACCAGTCACATGACCACATCAGCACCAATAAAAACCCGCGCTGATGTGGTCATGCGATCGGGTTGCCCCGCCCTACCAGTGACATCATGCCAGGTCCTTGAATGACCTGGAGATTCAGCATGGGACACTCGTTGTCGTCAGAAGGTGAGTATTTATGATTTTTTATTTTTAACCATCCCTTTATTTAATATCACTTTAGCAGTGTATATAGATACACTGCTAAAGTGATATTAGACAGATTTACAATGGGTACAGAGCAGCGCTCTTATTCTGTGCATGCTCTGTACCCTGGCACCGGTCAAGTGTGTCGGACAGGACAGGATTTGTTTCTGTCCTGTTTTGTCACCAGAGCCCAAAAATGCTGCAGGCCTCGTTTTTGGGACCAGTGAAAAACAGGACAGAAACGAATCCTGTACCGGATTCACAAATCCGGATGGCCAAATAGGGCCAATCCGGTGCCATAGGGATATATGGGGAGCAAAAACGATCCTGTTCTGTTTGTTTCAAAAACGAACAGAACAGGATAGTAAAAAACGTAGTGTGAAGCCAGCCTTACTAATATGAAAAGGCAACACAGGAAAAGAGAGAAACCAGCAGATATAAAACAAAAGCAATCTCCTGGAAGGTTAGCATAGAAGAACTATAAATGGCATACGAGTGTCACACTGGATGCAGGGAGCATCTGGCAACCGTGTGTGACAGTGAGCATGGACCTAACCTACGATGTCAGAAAACAACAGACAGGGAGACACCAGAGGGATAAATACAGTGGAGAGCCCTGCTCATAGGGAACAGGGGGGAAGTGACCTCCTGCACTCACCTGCGGCTGTGCCCTGACCTGTACCATCCCTATACGAGTTGTTTGAACTCGTCGCCGAGCAAGGTACCTTGAGCCCTTCTGGCCCTGATATTAGCCCTCTATAGGGAATGGCCGGCGGGAACACTAGTCCTCAACCACTGCAATAAAGGAGACAATAGGGAAGAGGAAGACAGACAAGGAACAACAAGGCAGCAACTTCACGCCTGCTGCCACTTCTCCCAGACAGAAGATGGCTTAGCAACAGGTGGTTCTCCAGAAATCTTCCTTCACCTCAAGAAGCTTTGGTCAGAATGAGTTCAATCACCAGTAAAGGATGCTGGAACCATGTAACTATATAAAGGGGAAGAGTAATCACACAGTGGCCACACCTGGACAAGACCTAGCTAGCTTGCTGGCAGCAGAGATTGACATTAACTCCTCAACTGTCAAAGGAAAAAAGCACGTTTAATATGAAGTCTCAATATAGACATGAGACAAAGATCCACAACCAGTCACAAGTCTCCCAGGTAAGAGAGACCATCGTGACAATAAGAGAGCCAAGAGTCAGTTTAAATAACAGAAGGGAGTGGCAATAAAGAGCAGCAGCTAAGACTAGAGCAAATGGAATCTCAGCAAAAAAGGAACTCTTAACCCCTACAGTACAACAAAAAGAAAGGAAATCTGCTGCACTGATGATCATCACTGAGTGCACTCCAACGAGGCCATGCGATCTGCTAATCGCTGTGACCTTCTGATCCCAGATACCACAAAGCTCCTAGCCGGACATGACACGTGGCACATGGTAACTTCACATTTCATCCGTCTCAGATCTTTGGCAGTTGATCGCCATCTTTTTTTTTTCAACATGTTTTACGACCCTTCTGACTGATTGCAATAAAACTTTTGATATTTCTGTAAGCTCCTGTAAGACTGGTAAATATTTTTAGCTTTTCAGAGTCAGCTAAATCCTTTATTCAGCCCATTTTGCCAAGATAAACAAGCATCTTAATAATTCAGTACATCTTAATAATACCGCATCCCCCTCATTATACAGATACACATCACCTGATCGGCTTCATCCAATAACAATTCAGCACGGAGTTGCAAAATCTGCATTAAAATGATGGGTGACCAGACAAGTGCTCAAAAGAAAAATGTCCACAGGGATACAGTTAAGGTTAGGGTTAGGATTAGGGTTAGGTGTTGAGTGTTAGGGGCTAGGGTTAGGTGTTGGGGTTAGTGGTTGGGTGTTGGGGTTGGATGTTAGGGTTAGTTGTTGTGATTCGGTATTAGGGGTCAAGTATTAGGGGATAGGGTTAGGGGTTATGTGTTGGGGTTAGGGGTTCGGTGCTGGGGTTAGGGTTAGATGCTGGGGCTAGGGTTAGGTGTTGGGGTTAGGGTTAGGTGTTATGGCCACTTTACACGCGGCTACATTTCTAGCTTATCCACAGGTAACTTACTGGTTGCAGTGAAATCATGGAGAGATTATTCCATTTGTACACAGCAACGAGATAGAACCTTGTCTCCATGATTTCACTGCAGCCAGTAAGTTACCTGTGGATAGGCTAGAAATGTAGCCGCGTGTAAAGTGGCCATTAGGGTTAGTGTTTGGGTTTTGGGGTTGGATGTTAGGGTTAGGTGTTGCGATTGGTGTATTAGGGGTCAAGTATTAAGGGATAGGGTTAGGAGTTGGGGTTAGGTGTTGGGGTTAGGGGTTCGGTGCTGGGGTTAGGGTTAGGTGCTGGGGTTAGGGTTAGGTGCTGGGTTAGTGTTTGGGTGTTGGGCTGGATGTTAGGGTTAGGTGTTGTGATTAGGTATTAGGGGTCAAGTATTAGGGGATAGGGTTAGGTGTTAGGTGTTGGGGTTAGGAGTTCGGTGCTGGGGTTAGG
Organism: Allobates femoralis; assembly: GCA_033576535.1. Classification (NCBI taxonomy): domain Eukaryota; kingdom Metazoa; phylum Chordata; class Amphibia; order Anura; family Aromobatidae; genus Allobates; species Allobates femoralis. Next base: position 587,269,629 of record JARQOC010000004.1, read on the forward strand.
TGTTGGGGTTAGTGTTTGGGTGTTGGGGTTGGATGTTAGGGTTAGATGTTGTGATTGGGTACTAGGGGTCAAGTATTAGGTGATAGTGTTATGTGTTAGGGTTCGGTGTTGGGTTAGGGTTCGGTGCTGGGTTAGGGTTAGGTGCTGGGGTTAAGATTAGGTGTTGGGGTTAGAGTTAGGTGTTAGGGTCAGGTGTTAGGTGGTGTTAGGGTTAGGTGTAAGGTCTAGGGTTAGGTGTTGAGGTTATTGGTTAGGGCTAGGGTAAGGTGTTAGAGTTAGGGTGGCCTGTGGGCTTTTTTCCTTGTGGGCATTTTTCAGGGATCCAAAATGATGATACGGTCAAAGTACTCACTTGCCTAATAATTAAACACATTGCGACTGTGTAGACATGTGATCCTACCTGAAGACATCCAGGATGTGTATGGGACACGTTGTGCATTTTCTGGAGCCCTGAGCTGATTCATATAGGTATCACACCCGATCTCTCCTGATGTTTTATTGCATTTTGCTGCTTAGCAAGTTAAACACTCCTCGAGAACATCTTGATTTAGTTGCAGAAAGGATATATTCCAAGGTGGTAATTCATTATACTTAGGCTGCTCATTAGCCATCATGCTATAATAATGAGTGAGCGCATTCACTTGTCTGCTTACTAATGTAAACTCATTTATAAAGAGAACCAATTACCATGTAAATGATAGCAAGGACGCATCCATTCAAGAAGGCAAGAACTAGAGTACAATACAGATGTTTCTAGAGGGGATATTTCCTATATTTCATGTAAGTGAAGTGAATGAGGCAGAGCTGCGATACCACATACAACCTGTGGACAAGTGTGGCGCTGTTTCTCTTAGAGAAAGCAGTCGTATTTATCAAATCCCAGACAGCCCCTCTAAATAATCAGAATTTATGATTCATGCTAAAGGCATCTTAATGAATTCTATTGATTTCAATAGATACCACGTCATGCGGAGATTAAAAGGGACGTTCTCATAGTCAGCATTTATGCCGTACCCACTAGATATTCCATAAATTCCTCTTTCCTCTGGGACCCTAATCCTTTGGAAGACGGGAGTTTTTGCAACTCATGTTTGCTGATTGATTGCTTCTCTTTCTCCCATTGATATCAATGCAGAAATTCTGTAATTATGGCTGTAATTATGGACATACAATGATGGCCGAAAGTGTTGGCGCTTGAAATTGTTCCAGAAAATGAAGTATTTTTCCCAGAAAATTATTGCGATTACGTGTTTTGTCATTCACATGTTTATTTACTTTGTGTGTATTGGAACAACACAAAAAAGTATAGAGGATAAAAAAGGCAAATTGGACATAATGTCACATAAAACGGCAAAAATATAAAAGATGTGGGTAAACAACTTTGTTTCCAGCACGTGACGCTCGTTCACACTCACCTGTGACAAATATCAGGTGTGGGCAATATGAAAATCACACCTGAAACCTGATAAAAAGGGGAGAAGTTGCCTCAATCTTTGCATTGTGTGTCTGTGCGTACCACACCAAGCATGGAGAACAGAAAAAGGAGAAGAGAGATGTCTGAAGAGTTGGGAACCAAAATTGTTGAATAACGTCAACAATCTGAAAGTCACAAGTCCATCTCCAGAGATCTTGATGTTCCTTTATCCACGGTGTGTAACATAATCAAGAAGTTTTCAACCCATGGCATTGAAGCTAATCTCCCTGGACGGGGGTGGCAGAGAAAAATTAATTAAAGGTTGCAACCCAGGATAGTCCCGATGGTGGATAAGTTCCAAAGAAATTCAAGCTGTCCTGCAGGCTCAGGTTGTATCAGTGTCAGCACAAACTACCCGTCCACATGTGAATAAAATGAAACTCTATGGAGGAGGAGACCAAGGAGGACCCCACTGCTGACACAGAGACCTAAATAAGCTAGACTACAGTTTGCTACAATGTACGTGAGTAACCAAAATCCTTCTGGGACAGCGTCTTGTGGACAGATGAGACAAGATGGAGCTTTTTGGTAAAATGCATCATTGTACTGTTTACCGAAAACGGAATGAGGCAACAAAGACAAGAGCACAGGACCTACTGTCACATATGGGGGAGGTCAGAGAAAAGAGCACAGGACCTACTGTCAAATAAGGGGGAGGTCAGAGAAAAGAGCACAGGACCTACTGTCACATAAGGGGGAGGTCAGAAATCTTTTGGATGTTTTGATGCCTCTGGCACTGGGGGCCTTGACTGTGTGTGTGGCGCCACACTGGTCTGGCCGCTACCGGGAGTACAGCACTTTCGCCCTAGCGGGAGGGTGGTGCTCCTGTTCTTTAAATTGGGATGGGGAACCCAACACTGCAACACACACATAGGACCCCGGGCAGGGACAGTGGGTGGACCCGGGAGGGTGGACCCAAACGTAGAAAGGGGAACACTGTAGAACGTAGTAGAGGAGTCGGGAGGAGGACAGCAAAGGGGTAGGAAGTCAGAGTGAGAGTCGAGAGGTGGAGGACGTGTTAGCTCCAGCGGGCTAGAGCACGGCCACGCTAGCCCCTGGAGGAAAAGACTGAACGGTGTAGAGAAAGAAAGGAGCTCTTTGGGTGCTGAAGAAGACCTAGATCACCTGCATGCCGCATCTGGCAGAGGTAGAAAGCTGGAAAAGGAAAAATATGACGCTACCATAGGGTGTTACCTTTTTCACAATTGGATATTAAAATAATATAGGGTACCCACCTCATGTGGTTGTGAGAGTCACAACCACTATATGCTCATATATATCCAATCCAAATGGTTGCAGCAATATTCCAAAAAGGTATAACATTGAATTAAAAGAAAAGTTGGAATTTGTGACCACGCTACCATATAAAAAACATCAAAAGATTCTTTACAGTTGATAGTGATTTTTATTTCTCAACGCGTTTCAAGCCACTCTGGCCCCTTCATCAGGAGAAAAACTACTGATGTACATGTGATGCGCTTGCTTTATATGCAAGCAGACAATGGACAAACAATGAATGAAATTCAATCTGTGTGCATTGGCATCTGCTGGTAAGCGAACAGACGCTGCGGAAGATGACGTCCTCCAAGGTCATCTGCAGGTGAATCCTGTCCTGCCGTTCTCTTCCTCTTCTTTCTTCCTCTTCTTCTTCTCCTTTTTTCTTCATTCTTCTTTCTCCCTACCGCTGCTGGTTCGTTTAAAATAACCGGCGGGAAAGCCGGTGGTGAAGTCGGCTTTCCCGTTCCGCTATTTCAAATGAACAGCTGATACTGAACAATCTCCGCTGCGTTCACATGACAATGTTTGCGTTTGGCACTACGTTTACGTATGCCCTCCATACAATGCAAATGTGAACCCAGCCTTAATGATTCAAACATTATACTGACTCATTTGCTTTAACCATTTAGGAAGAGTCACACCGTTGTGTACGGACGCCCAGTGTGCAGTGCAATACAAAGGGGACAACAGGTAAGGAATAGAAGAAAGGCCCTAAAAATAGGGAGAGGGGAAGGAGGTCACCTCCTGACTCACCTGAGACTGGACCCTGCACTCCCTAACATCCCTATACAGCTCCTTCCCCCCATCATCATCGCGTGCCTTGGCGCTCTCTTGCCCTGGACTCACCATTGCTAGTATACAGGCAGTCAAGGACACTAGTCTAACCACTGCAATAATGCAACAGAAGGTAAGGGAAAATGACAGAAGGAAAACACTCCAAGCTCCTACAATGCAGCAAAACACCACAACAGTCATTATCACAACTCCTAAGCTTCTTCCAGAGACTGTCTCCTTCCAAAGCAGTCAACATAGAAAAGGAATTTATAAGTGGCAACATATGGTAAGACGCGTGACTTTTTATAGCGGAGGGAAGTGGTCATAATCTCTAAAGAACTGCACCTGAGATTTTATGCCACAAGAAACAGCGAGGAAAGTAGATTAATTTAAATATAAGTTGTAGACCTTCAGGTCCCAGCTTCACCAGAGGTCTCCCCAGTGTGGGACATAATTGTGACAGAAAGATCAGAGAAAAATAGCATTTGCATAATCATTTGAAAAATGGTGTAATCAGGTACTGCAACGGATGAATGACCTGAAATAAATAGCTTCTTTACTAGCCTTGACACTATCATAGCATTATCACTACCATAGCTTTGACACTATCATAGCATAGCCAGGGCCTAGGCGCGTGCACTGCTCATGGCAATTAACATCAGTGGAGCAGAATTATTTTCATTTGTTGTTTTATTCTACTGAGATTCCATATAGCTCTAATCTCAGCCGCCGCCCCTTGCTGCCACTCCCTTTTATTATTTAAACTCTCTCCTTATGGTGGGTTTACACACACCAATTTATCTGTTCAATATCTGAACAGATCTCTGGTTGCAGTGAAATCATGGACACATTGCTCCATGTTGTACACAGCCACAAAATGGAACTATGTGTCCATGATTTCACTGCAACCAGAGATCTGTTCAGATATTGAACAGATAAATTGGTGTGTGTAAACCCACCATTACTCTCTCTTGTGCCAGTTATAGCTCCTCTATGCTGACCTCCCAGGAGAAGTTGTCCTTGTGGAAGCTGTGGAGTTTGGTGTTTTTAATTCCCACTTGTTTATCTCTCTCTTAGTGTTGTCTTATTGTAGTAGTAACACTAGCGTCTTGCTGTCCTAATCACTAGCCAAGGCTAGCCCAAGGTCAGCCAGGGCCCAGGCTTGTGCTCACACAAGGGGGGAAGGACCCGTCTAGGGACAATAGAGAATGCAGAATTCAGTCTCAGGTGAGTGTTTCGAGGTCACCCCTCTCCCTATCATAAGGGCCCCCCTTTTCTGCGATTAGGAGGAGCTCACTGCATTGAGATCAATACTGTATAAATCTATATGCTGCTAGCTCCCCCTAGTGATGGCTTTTGGCAGGAAAAACTTTAAAATCTAACAAATTTAATAACATTTGTTTAAGGTTTTTTTGGACATTATACCATATACATAAACTTTCATAATAACACAATTGGATGTGATTTCTTTAAAAATAAAAAATAATTACCAATCCCTGCTATTAATGTCATATCAATTGTCTAAACGTGTTTTCATTACCACAGTAATGACCTAACTTTTTAGGCTTTAATAATGTTCCTCCAATATCTATTAATGACACAGTAGATGACAGAGCGTCTTATTAGGAGCAGGCCTCGCTCATGCATGCCCACTCCCTTCCGTTATTTATCTTCATTTTTGTCATCTCATCTCGGAGAGGAGTAATTTAATTACAGAACCCTGAATGCATAAAACAAGTAAAGCTCCGAATATGTTTTGTTTATAGCAATGTATTATATCACCCGATGCAAGGAAAGAGTAAAAAACCCTTTTCCTTGACAATAGCTACAAAATATAATTACATTCACGGGGATATATAGGATTTTTTTCGTTACTGGTTTTGTAGAGGTAAAAATTGTCCTATTTAAATCCTCAGTCCGACTGTAAAAGCGTTTATAGGAAAGTACAAAGTCAGCACTTATTCCGGCATCGTCTTCGGGAGGATCGGTGACAGTTCATTTGTTATAATGAGTTTTGTCCAAAATCTTGGTAAATGGTCTCCGCAGATATATATTACATGTCAGGATAATAAAAATACAAATAGTAAACTTCGGAAAAATAACGTTCCGATAAAATATGTAATATGTAAGTCAGCATTTCCTCCGCAGCCGCCGCTTCAATATTTACACGGCGCATGTAATATTAATAAGTGTGTATTAGCGAGATGAAGAACAGGGGTGAGGAATAAACAATAGAGAGGGATCAAAGGGGTTATGGGAAGTGCATGAAAAATCTGTTAAAAAAAGAAGGGATACACCAAACGATCCTCCTCTAGGCTCAGGCTTCGACCTAACAACAGTGTCACGTCCAACCGAGACCTTTGCTCTATCTGGGAATAGAAGTTCTCGCTGATTAGCAGATCTCAGATCCTCTTTGGATTCCGTTCGGCGATTAACATGATTGGAGTGAAATTATTTTCATTTGGTGTTGAAGGGGTTAAGAGATCCTTTTTATCCTACTGAGATTCCATATACAGTGGGGGAAAAAAGTATTTAATCAGCCACCAATGGTGGAAGTTCTCCCACTTAAAGGGAACCTGTCACCTGGATCTAAGCCCCTACACTATCACTACCTGTCCCTGCACCTTCCTAGCTGCTCCCTATCTATCCCTCTCTGAGCTAAATCCGCCCTATAAAACTGCAGAAAAATAACTTATAACTTACAGCAGTCCCTGAGGCTGGGGACTGAAAAGGCGACGCCAGGCTCCATTCTGCCCCTCCTTGATGCAGCAGCGCACGCCCCGCTGGGCGGCATTATTCTTTCTTCACTGCCACCTCCTCCATTTGGAATGTCCCGCCCTCTTTACACCTATCATGCACCGGCCGCTACGTCACATCCGGCGCGGTGCTTTATGGGCCCGATCACGTGATCAGCCCCAGTGCATTATGGGCTTGATCACGTGATCGTCCCTGCTTCAATAAGCGCATTGCGCATGCGTTGAGCCGGGCCGATCACGTGATCAAGCCCATAATGCACTGGGGCCGATCACGTGACCGGGCCCATAATGCACCGCGCCGGAGGTGACGTAGCGGCCGATGCATGATAGGTGTGTAAAGAGGGCAGGAGATTCCAAATGGAGGAGGCGGTGATGAAGAAAGAATAATGGCGCCCAGCGGGACTTGCGCTGCTGCATCGAGGAGGGGCAGAATGGAGCCTGGGGCCGCCTTTTCAGTCCCCAGCCTCAGGGACTGCTGTAAATTATAAGTTATTTTTCTGCAGTTTTATAGGGCCCCTTTAGTTCAGAGAGGGATAGATAGGGAGCAGCTAGGAAGGTGCAGGGACAGGTAGTGATAGTGTAGGGCCTTAGATCCAGGTGACAAGTTCCCCTTAACAAGATGACATAGGTGATCTCAACTAAATGGCATTGCCTGATTTGTAAAGAAATTTCTTGCAAATTTTGGTGGAAAATAAGTATTTGGTCAATAACAAAAGTTCATCTCAATACTTTGTTCTATCTCCTTTGTTGGCAATGACAGAGGTGAAACGTTCTCTGTAAGTCTTCACGCGTTGGCACACACTGTTGCTGGTATGTTGCCCATTCCTCCATGCAGATCTCCTCTAGATCAGTGATGTTTTGGGGCTGTCGCTGGACACGGACTTTCAACTCCCTCCAAAGGTTTTCTATATGGTTTAGATCTAGAGACTGGCTAGCCACTGCAGGACCAGGAAATGCTTTTACGAAGCCACTCCTTCATTGCTCTGTTGGTGTGATTGGGATCATGTCTTGCTGAAAGACCCAGCCATGTTTCATCTTCAATGCCTTTGCTGATGGAAGGAGGTTTGCACTCAAAATCTCACGATACATGGCCCAATTCATTCTTTCATGTACACAGATCAGTCATCTTGTTCCCTTGGCAGAGAAACAGCCCCAAAGCATGATGTTGCTGCCCCCATGCTTCACAGAAGGTATGGTGTTCTTTGGATACAACTCAGCATTCTTTCTCTCCAAACACGACTGTCACGCCACCACAGGCGTACCTTAATGGTGAACCCACTGGACCACGGGATATACTGTGGAGACTGATACCAGAAATGAGCCAGACAAGGAGGTTAGATTTGTGAACAGGGTTTATTGATAACAATAGCACAAATTCCCCAAGGAAAGTTCACAGGGCAAGAGCACCGGGGTTCCCTTAAGAGATCAACTAGAAGTGGGACCCCATAGACAGGGATTGTCCTAGCGCAGTCAGAGATAATCCAATGAACCAGTAAACCTGTGGGTCCGACCCAAGGAGGAACAGAATGCAGAAACCAGGGAAACAGAAGAAATGCTAGGACAGGGCTTGGACCCTGATGTAGCAGACCAGATCCAGGGGGCTTCCGGGGACCAGCGAGGACAGTACGGGTCTGCAGGTGAGTCAGGCAGGAGAAGGGATCCAGCACTGAAAGCAAAGATACAATACGTTAGACAGTCAAAGACACAGAACACGCAAGCGCCTCGCTGGGACCTAAGCTGCCAACCAAACTAACAAATTAAGTTGCCCAGGCACCTCCCTTAAGAAGTTAGGGTCTTAAGAACCCACCAGCCTGTCAGCGATTGGCTGAGAGATGGTGACAGAAAAAGGGTGTAGTGGCTCTTTAAGTTTACTATGTGCGCGTGCCCTATGCGCATTCCCCCTGCCACCAGGACGTGAGGAGGCAGGGGAGAAAAGCAGAGGAGCCGCCGCAGCCGGAGAGGTCGCTGTGGGAGCGCGGGCCCAGTAAGTATGCCTGCAGGGCACAGCAGGATACTGGTGGCCAGATGGGACCCGAACCCCTTACGCCCCGGGGAGGGGTTACAACGACGAGTTGTGTTTCTACCAAACAGTTCTACTTTGGTTTCATCTGACCATATGACATTCTCCCAATACAGTTCTTGATCATCCAAATGCTCTCTAGCAAACTTCAGGAAGACCCAGACATGTAATGGCTTAAGCAGGGGGACACATCTGGCATTGCGAGATCTGAGTCCCTGGTGGTGTAGTGTGTTACTGATGGTAGCCTGTGTTACATTGGTCACAGTGCTCTGCAAGTAATTCACTAGGTTCCCCCGTGTGGTTCTGGGATTTTTGCTCACTGTTTTTGACCCCACGGGGTGAGATCTTTTTGTGGAGCCTGAGATCGAGGGAGATTATCAGTGGTCTTGTATGTCTTCCATTTTCTAGTTATTGCTCCCACAGTTGATTTTTTTTACACCAAGCCATTCCCCTATTGCAGATTCAGTCTTCCCAGCCTAGTGCAGGGCTATAGTTTTGTTTTCTGGTGTTCTTGGACAGCTCATTGGGCTTCACCATAGTGGAGTTTGGAGTGTGACTGTTTGAGGTTGCAGACAGTTGTCTTTTATACTGATAACAAGCTCAAACAAGTGTCAGTACTGCAGGTAATGAGTGGAGGACAGAGGAGCCACTTAAAGAAGGTGCAGGTTTGTGAAAGCCAGAAATCTTGCTTGTTTTTAGCTGACCAAATACTTATTTTCCACCAAACTTTGAAAAAAATTTTTTTTTCCAAATCAGGCAATGTGATTTTCAGGACTTGTTTTCTCATTTTGTCTGTCATAGTTGAGGTCACCAATGTTGTCAATTACAGGCCGACCTCATCTTTATAGGTGGGAGAACTTGCACAATTGGTGGCTGACTAAATACTTTTTTTCCCCACTGTAGCACTAATCTCAGCTGCTGCATCTTCTGCCACTCCCTTTCATTATTTAAACTCACTCTTTTCTTTCCCATATGCCAGTTATAAATGATAAGGCCGATCAGCTCACCGCACAAGGGAGATGGTCCATCCTGAAGAAAGATCTGTGCATAATCCAATATAGAAAAAACAAAGATATCCATTGTATGAACTCCTTATGTAAAAGTTTCTCCAATCTTTATTAGAACATTAAAAAAATGTCCACGGACTTCATATGAAAGAGTGTAAAACATACAGTAAGTCCAAAGGATCCATTGCAAAGAATAAGGACCACATGGTCCGAAATATGTTTACCTTAGTCTAATGGATCCTTTGGACTTATGTTTTATTCTCTTTCATATGTAGTCCCCTGACTTTTTTGTTAATGTTCTAATAAAGATTGGAGAACCTTTTACATAAGGAGTTAGTATGGTGGGTATCTTCATTTTTTCTATGTGCCAGTTATAGATCTTCTATGCTGACCTCCCAGAAGAAGCTGTCCTTGTGGAGGCCATGGAGTTCCTATTCTAGTTTTAATCCCGCTTGTTTGTCGCTCTCCCTGTGTTGTCTTATTGTAGTAGTAAGACTAGCATCTTGCTGCCCTACTCACTAGCCAGGGTTAGCCCAGGGTCAGCCAGGGCCTAGGCACGTGATCACACACGGAGAGGGGAAGGACCCATCTAGGGATGATAGGGAGTACAAGGTTCAGTCTCAGTTGAGTGTTTAGGGGTCACCCCTCTCTCTATCCTCAGGGCCCTTTTCCCTTTTTTTGCACCACACGCTGGTTGTCTCCTTGCTCTGTCATGACAAATGGGGTCTGCAAAAGATAACTCAATTTGGAGCCAGTTACTTGCTATAAGGGTCTATTCCAAATGGGTTAATTCCACCCTCTGTCCCCCTAAAAAAACAATTTGCTTTCATTTGATAATGTGATAAACTGATAATCTGCAAATCACTTTTGTTAAAAATCATGTTGAATTAGACCCCAAAATAATCTCCAAAGTGACAACCAGCGGGTGTCTCCACTTTTGTTTTTTCTCCCATATTTCATGAGTTCAACTCAAAGAGCTAAGACTTTTTCTATGTTGACAAAAGACCTTTTTCTCTCAAATACTGTTCCCAAATTTGTCTAAATCTGTGTTGGTGAGCAATTCTGCATTGCTGAGATCATTCATCCACCTCACCGGTGTGACATACCAAGATGCTTATTAGGCGGCCGTCACACGCTACGATATAGATAACGATGTCAGATACGATGTCGGATTTGCACATTGTCCGAACGATGTGTGTGATGGTTCATCGTCCCGTCACACGCACAGATATCGCTCATACGACTCCCCGATGCAGCGATCCAGCGGTCGTATGAGCGATCTACTTATCATCTGTGCACATCGTTAGCAAACAGTCACACCGAAACCTCGTAAACGATGTTGGAGTAAATGTGGGCGTATTTGGAGGTAAATTGGAGCACATAGGCGTGCCACATGTATTACAAGGCGCGCCCCTCACTACATCATTGGTGGCCAGTACTGAGTCCTCATTGGTCAGATGTCTTTGGAAACATGGCGGGCTAATTTTCCGAATGTCCTCTGATGTGCATCGCAATGTACATGTGTAAACACGTACTGCTATCCAAAAAACCTTATATGTCACTACCGAAAGGTAGAAACCGCTATCCCCCTTGTGCGCCGTGCACAATCCGAACACTTATGCGTTGTTCAATGGTTGCCGTTTTGGCGACCCGTAAAGGACTGTCACCCTGTTGCGGCCATGACTGTGCTGCAATGTGCATGGGAGGAGCTAGCACCTTGCAGGCGGAATGAAACTGAAACCAAATTCATGACGTCAGTACGGCCGCTTGCGTGGGCCAACCAAATTGAAACGCGCCGTACGCGCTGTGACACGGCAAGGAACACTTCTACGGCACCTACGGGACAAGAACCCGGGGGCGTGGCGTAACGCAACGTTGTGTACAGCGTAACACAAAATCGTTGGGGGGGTATGACAGTGTGCAGACTATATTGGGCCCATACCAATACTTGAGTTTTTGAGCTTGGCGCCCTTGTGTCTGCCCGTAAATTCAAAGCAACAAGTCATGATCAGCAAAACGGCGCCTATGTGTAGTAGTGCTGAAGTGACAGCTCATCCAAAATGGTGGCCTGGGAAGAAAGAACCAATCGTAACGCAGGAGCTTCCATCAATAATAGCTGATGTGGCGCCAGCCAATAACAACGCATGAGGGTTAACGAATCACAACTGAGGAGGCGTGACACAGGTGAATTCCCGGCACGCCTACGTGTTAGATTTCGCCATCGCTCAATTCACAGCTTTCATACGATATCGTTCATTTACACGCATCGATTCTGCGTATCCACTGAGCCGACATCGTCAGATATGAGGTCCGGATCTCACATCTCGATCTTACGATCTGATCATTTCTCGTTGGTCGTGTCTTGCCGTCACACGCACAGACATCGTTCGAGCGATGTTTAATCTGGCGCATTCAAACGATATCTTACCATATATCGTAGCGTGTGACGGCCGCCTTAGACAGCATGATTATTATTGCACAGGTGCGCCTTAGGCCACCACAATAAAAGGCTGCTCTAAAATGTGCACTCTCAATAAGAACTCAAATTTTGCTAAAACCTATAATGTTAGTGGAGCTGTTTAACAAAGAGAACTAAACCGAACAATACTGTATTAAACTGTAAGTAATCGGAGGTCGCTGGACCTGGACTGGAGCCATGTGAAACTGCTGCTACCTGATGGCATCTGTATTCTGTTCTTTTGATTATCCAACGGGGAGTGACATCACATGTACAGTAAGGGCCTATTATCTCTGAATTTTGCAGTGGATCAATGTCCCAATTCAGGGTTTTTATCTAAATCCCCAAGAATGGGATGCAGATGTGCCTTGTTGGATCCAAGTACAAATCTTTGGGTTCCATTTGCCCTTTTTCAGAGGTGTCGATCATTTCAGTTTTTCAGGGATTTAGATGGACGCCTTGTGTAAAGACATAAATGCACTGCTGAATGTGGTGTGAATGGCTCCTTACATCCTCCACCACCCCCGTGGACCATCCTTATACAGGAGGGCTCAGGAACCTTTTTGGCTGAGAGAGCCATGATCGCCACATATTTATAAAATGTAATTCTGTGAGAGCCATACAATGTTTAAAACTAAATACAAGTACATGTGTGCATTTTATGTAAAACCAACCCTTTTAAAGTACAATAAGTCTCTGAATTCTTTTTAATAACATTGTTATGCTGTTGATAACCAATGATGAATCCCCTTGCAGCCCCCAATATGGTACCCCCATCATACCCTTTCAGCTCTTTGCAGCCCCCAATATGCTACCCCTATTGTCCCTTTGCAGCCCCCAATATGGTATCCCCATCACCCCCTTTCAGCTCTTTGCAGCCCCCAATATGCTACTCCCATTATACCCTTGCAGCCCCCAATATGGTATCCCCATCATCCTCTTGCAGCACCCAATATGGTACCCCATCATCCCCTTGCAGCCCCCAATATGGTACCCCCATTATCCCCTTGCAGCCCTTTGCAGCCCCCAATATGGTACCTTCATCATTCACCTGCAGTACCCCCATGATCCCCATGCAGTACCTCCTTCATCCCCTTGCAGTACCCCATCATCCCTTGCAGTACCCCTATCATCCCCATGCAGTACCCCCATCATCCCCTTGCAGTACCCTCATCATCCCCATGCAGTACCCCCATCATCCCCTTGCAATACCCTCACCATCCCCATGCAGTACACCCATCATCCCCATGGTGCCGGTACTTGCAAAAAAAAAACCCACACACACATATTCACCGATCCTCCACGGTCCGCGGTGTATGGTGTTCCAGGTGCCGCTCTATCCCTGCTGCCATACGCATATGTTACCAATCAGAAGCCAGGCAGCTGCAGTCGAATCAGAGGGCATCAGCTGGGCCCAATCAAAAGCCAGCAGCAGCTGACCAATCAGACTTCATGCGCCACTGATTGGCCTACAGCTTGCTGGTCTCTGGTTGGTCCACAGCCGCCTGGCTTTACCCAAAGTGCAGCAGGGACAGAGCGTGGCACCCTAAACAGCATACGGCGGCCGTGGGATGCAGCTGTGTGGCTGGTAAAACAGTTTTATATAGATTTGGCTGCAAGACAGATGCAGCCATCAAAAGACCCACATCTGGCTTGCAAGCCATAGGTTCCCAACCCCTGTTATAGAGTATTCATAGAATCATAGAATGGTAGAGTTGGAAGGGCCTCCTGGATCATCTGGTCCTACTCTCTGCTCAAAGTTGGATTCACTAAATCATCCTAGAAAGATGTCTGTCCAGCCTCTGTGTGAAGACTTCCATTGAAGGAGAACTCCACCTCTCGTGGCTGCCTGTTCCTCTCGTTGATCAAAAAGTTTTTTTTAATACCTAATCTTTGTCTCCTCCCATTCAGTTTCATCCCATTGCTTCTAGTCTTTCCTTGTGCAAATGAGAATAAAGCTGGTCCCTCTACAGTGTGACAACCTTTATGATATTGCTCCAGGACTGCTGTAATTAGGACCACCACAGGGGCAGCTTTGGTTTTCTGGGGCGCTGATGTAATGAATATCTAAAGAAGCAATGGCATTGGGCAACCAAGAGGTGGAGGCCTCAAGTCAGGTTTAGTGTTGAAAGGGACAAGACTTTCTGACTTTTATCTATTGTGTATGAGTACCATAGGAAACAGAGATGTCACCTGTGCTAGGTATGCGGGCCCAGCGGTAAGCTGTAGTCCAGCACAGTCCAGTGTGTGTTATCACCGCTGAGCCGCTATTCATTCAGCACTCATTATTAAACGAGGGGACAGTTCAAATAAAGGAAAATTCAAATGAAAAGTTCAAAGTAAAGTCTCTGAGTCTTCAGATAAACAACGGGGACACACCTTATTCAGGGCTTTCAAAAGGGAAAAATGTAAAAACAAAGGGATGGTTGCTTGAAAAAGTGAGGGGCTATATACAGGGGCAATGTCTACTGTTCATCAGGGGTTTTCTGCACAACGGGCAATGCGAATGGCAAACCAGCCTAACGGGCCGGGGTAGCGTTCGTAGGTTACTTGCTCACCTCTGTACAGATCCCTTTGTGGATGTCCTTTGCGCAAATACGATCCCATGTCGCGCCGAGAAAAGAAGACATCATCCAGTAGTCCAGGTTCACGTAGAAAACCCCATCCGTCTTCCTGGGAGACGGAGACGACTGTCCCAGATTTACACAGTTCTAGTGGAAGTGGGGGCTGAGCTCTGGCTTCCTCACGGAGTCTCCTTGTTGCCTGCTCTCACTGGTAGCAATCCTCTCGCCTCCTCTGCATCGCCACCTGGTCTCTTTCATCCATGGCTGGCTGGGTGCATTGCAGCGACTGGTACTGCGGGGTGGCGAACTGCTGCTTGAGACTTGTGGTGTTACTCGGGCCTCCGTGGAGCTCAAAATGGCAGGAACTCCTTGCTGGTGCCGCTGCCATGCGGTCCACCATGCCGCTTCTGGAGTGCTATCCCTGAGGCTCCCTCCGGTTCCTCATCGGTGCCGTCATCTTCGTTGTACGCCTCCTCAATTTCCACATCTGGTACGGTTAGGGATGTTTGAGCTGCATCCAGCCGGAGACAACTGCTGGCCCGGGACGGTGGTCGAGTCGGGGCTCAGTCTGAACCCCCGTGTCCCGGGTCTGGATTGGACGGGTGGTGGTACAGGTGGTAAGGAGGAGCGGTACTCTTCAACCGCTCGTTCGGCCACCGCCGCCTCCCGTGCCTCGCGGATTGTTCTCCTAGAGGACAGTTCAAATGTCCGCTCGGCATTCCACCGCCGACACACCCAAATGAAAGTCTGTTCCATTTCTTGGTAGAGTCGGGTGAAAGCATCCCGCCAGTAGTCAACATCCCCCTCCATCGTCAAGAGGGACGCCGCTGCCGGGTCGCCCTGCTCGGCGCGGGTCTGCTGCTCCAACTCCCGCACGATATCTCTCCACCGGGGTGCCGCCATGCTGCCGGGTACAAAGGAGCCTAGTTGTTTCTGTCCTTCTCTTCTGGTTTGTCTTCTTATGGGCGGGCACTCCCTGGGAGTTTCCTATGGGCCACCCCCCTGATTGATTGATGGCCCTCCTTCTTCTAGGGGCTGAGGCATGCCCCCGGGTCTGCACATGGTGTTTAGTACATGGCTACGGCGCTATCTTGGGTCTTCCTGCGGTAATGGCGGGAACCCATTTTTGGCACCAAGCAATGGCGGAAAAAGTTTGTTTTAAGTCCAAGTTCAAGGCGCACAGTACCCGCGGTACTGGGCACGATATCCTGTTCATGACGCCAGATAGAGATGTCGCCCCAGGGTGTGGGGTACTCGGGTATCAGGTGGCAGAAGGGGTTAACTGTGTCACGGGGAATGGCGGCCGTGCCTCATCCCATGTCCCGGGGGACTATTCTCTTTAAAAAGGGGGTTATGTACAAGGGAATATTTACAAAGTTAGTTGTCGTGACGCCACCTGCAGTTTCTGGTGAAGTAGCACCAGAGCCGCCACAGTCCTCCGGAGGTCGGTGGTATTGCGGCTGAGATGGTGTAGTCCTCCGCAGGCAGGACTGGACCTCCGGGGCAGCAATCCTGTGAAAGGAATGAGTTCATAGGAAAGAAGATGCAGCAGAGTCGAAGTCACTTCACTACGGGTACTTTACTGGAACTTTAGCAGCAATGGTTACAGTTGAGTGCAGGAAGATGTTACATAGACAAGTAGCTACAGGTGGCTTCAAGCGGATCACAGGCAGCTGGATGGATCCCTCAGCGTGTGCCTTTTCTCTTTCAATTCTTCACTGCTTCCCAGTAGTTTGTGTGAAGTCTGACCCCATAAAGCGGATCTGGCCTCCTGCTGTCTCTCACTCTCCTCGATCCCGTCGGGTGACCTTCTCTTAACACTGCGGCTTTGCCCTGCTGTGTCTGGTCCCCTCTTCTGGTCGCTTGAGAGTCTGGGCAGTATAATAGATATACTCCTAGTTCGCCAGATTTTCTGTGGTCCTCGGAGGATCCCACAGGTGTGGGCTCCGGTGCCCGGTAAGCTGCCGGGGTTGGACTCTCTGAAGTCCCTCTCTTCCCCAGGCTGGCCGTCTGCACCTGGAATCTGTCTTTAGCCTTTCCCGGGTCCCTCAGCTGAGAGACCCTCCTTGCTCCCTCAGGCTCACTGCCTGGCTGCCGGTCAAAGACTTCCTTTCTCCCTCAGGCCCACTGCCTGGCTGCCTGAACTCCGAACTCTCTAGTTCCCCCTGGAGGTGGTTTTTATTCCCTTCCCGGGTACCTCCCACCATGTGATCTAGTGTGGGGGGGCTTGTGTGTAGGTTCCACCCATCAGCCTGAAATCTACTTGCAGCTGGAGTATCTGCACTGCTTTTATGGGTGCAGTACCCCTCTGTGACGCCTGCATAGCGGGGCGCCCCAGAAACAAGTTATCTCCAAAGGGTCTAACCCCCAGGACCTGCACCAATCAGCAACAGAATGGAAGAGAGATGCAGACCCCGGAGAGAGGGAGCTTGGCCCTGTATGTACAGAGTGCAAGAAACTAAAGTAAATAGATAATTGTATGTGAGACATAACAGCAAAATCAAACTGACCTGTTAATTGATCTATCCATGGTGAACGTTTGCGCACACAACAGTTTGGTAATGGCACATTATGTCCCCCTTGCCTTGGGTACTGAGAGAGATTGCCCCATTCTATGTAGCTGGAGGGAGAGCGCTAGGACACTGTCAAGAGAAATATCTTTGACCCCTCTCAAGCTTCGGGCATTGGTGAAAAGTCACGACTACATTCCCTAGGGTTTTGGACTACCACTAATGATGGGGCAGTCTGGCCATCAACCCCCTGGAGCCTCTGGCTCTGAGCTACAGGCCCGATTGCCCTCAGTATAAGCCGTCCCCTTCAAGGGCCCCCTCCACTCCAGAGCCCTGGTATGTCCGCTCCTGATATGGAGCCTGTCTCTAATCTTTAATGAGGTAGATCCCCATACACCTATTTCTTATAAACGTGTTCTACGTAAGCAGATCTCTTGGGGATCCATTTACAATAAATGTTATAAATCATATGTATTTGCAAAAATCTGGTTTCCCTTAACGAACAAAGCAAATTACAGAAGTGAGGGAGTGACTAACGGCTCACGGTGGCACCAAGGCGTTCAGCGTAAATGGTGAAGTGTTTGCCAATATAATTAAATCAATGCAGAAAGAGGAGATTCAGGCTTGTTCTCTCTCCCTTTGTGAGTTCTGGACAGTGAGTACGATGTATCCCGATGGAGCGCAGAACTTTTATTTCCATTTAATGACTTAAGGGAAAATTGTCGTCGTTTTACCAATTTTTTTCACCGGCTTCAGCAAAACAAAGAGAACAGATAATTGTTTGCTGCCCTCTGTGTTGTTTTGCAACTTTTGTAAGAACTCTGGAGAGTCCTGGTAATAGGAATTGTACATCTGTAAATGAGGACAGAGAAAAGAAGCGCAGAAGTGTATTTTTCCTTATACTTCTTCTATTTGTACGGCATCTGAATCACAGCAGACCCCTAAATGAATGCAACCAACACACCAGACCCTTTTTTATACAGCCCCCAAGCCAGTTGCCTTAATACACAACCTTCAGGAAAAACCCTTCAAACATTTTTCAGACCCTAGGTCTGACCATTTTGTATACTGTCCCCATCCAGACCCATGACCTTGTTTATAAATGTAAAATAAAAGCAGAGGTGCTCCGTGAGTGAACCGGTATAGACAATACCACAGGAGCTCATGAGATGGACAGGCTCAGCTGGGAGGGTTGCACATGTCAGATGTTATGCTGTTAGTGCCCCCTCACTCCGAGTGTCAGGGGCGCTGACGCACTCACCACGTTGACTCCTCAATCATTCCTGCTTCGGCTGCATCTGACGACTCCTGGGGTTCGCGCATGTGCAGCAGGCTTTTTGGGAATGCACTAAGAGTGCATCTGTGCTACACTGCCTTATCTTAAGAGGCCAACGTGCCCTAGCACGAAAGTGACTCTCAGCCTATGGCTGAGAGGCACAGAGTATGTAAGCCACCCTCACTTATTGGGAGGTGCCTGTTCAACATGTCTTAGTTTGCACTTTCTTTAAGTAGTTGTCTGGTCCCCATTTCTTGTGCTCTACTATTGTGCATTAACTTGTAAGTGTGCTCCTTCCATCATCTGCTTATCCAATTTGCCTTCCTGAACTTGCCAGTTCCTGCCAGCACTAGCCTGCATCTACCATACCCACTGTGTCTTCCTGAATTCGGTCCGTGCCTGCCTGTTATTGCCGCCTTCTACTCTGGTCGTTCCATCGGCACCAGTGTCTGTCTCAGTACTCCGTCCTGCGGCACCAGCTGCTGAGGTCCCGAGATCCCCTGGTGCTGCCCCTGGTGGCTACCTACCAGCATAAGACTATCCCCACCACCTGTGGCTTTAGTGATGACTCGGTAGCAATTCACATGCATTTCTGCAGGTCAGAGATCGGTGCCTAGGTCCAGAGGATCCATAAATCTTTGTACTTGACTCAACAAGCATGACATTAGGTACAGATATGATGAACACTTTTTGGAAGCGGGTCCTGGGCTGGCTGCTGCATCGATTTCACGTCCCACGTTGGGGACTTGGAAAGAATCACAGAGATGCTGAGTGATGCAATTTGTTGGTTGCGTCACAAGAACAGGAATGATGGTGAGGATTTAGAAAAATGTTTTGTACTTAAAACAAATGTAACAATGGTTCTAGGTTGATCAGTCGTCTTCATCAGGCAGACGCCTGATGAAGAGGATGATTGTCCTAGAAGCACGTTGCAAGCATTTTTGTGGCGCCCCACTATGTAGGTGCCACAAAAGGGGTACTGCATCCAGAAAGGCGGTGTAGTACTTCACTGCAATTGGGACTATGGTCACTAGATGGAACCCTAGAGCAGCACTCACACATTAGAATAGTGGTTAGGGACCGGAGGGTCTTAGCAACCTCTAGAGGGAACCACAGAGTTCAGTTGGAGAGTAGATCGGAGGAGGGAGTGTGGAAGGAGCCAGGCAGCCAGCCTGAAGGAGCAAGGAGGGCCACCTCGGCTAAGGTGCCCCAAGAAAGCAAAGATCCCAAGAAGCAGAGAAAGAGAGAGAGGAAACTCAGAGAGGCAGAGTTCACTCGAATGGGGAAGTGAGTAACGGAAGAGTTTGCCCCATAGGAAGGAAACCGGGTAGCGGAGCCCGCAACTGTGAGATCCTTCAAGGCTCACAGAAAATCCGTTAAACGGGGATATTATAAATACGGCCCCGACTCCCAAAGAGCCCACGAGAGGGGAATCAGAACCGTAGTAGGCGGCTGCGGCATTCAACAGAAGGTTATCTCGACGGGTAGAAGGCAGAGGAGACTAAAACAGGCAGCAGGAGGTTAGGTTGTCTATAGGAGATCAGACTTCACAGTACTGGGAACAGAAAAGAAGGAAAAGAAAAGAACATAAAGGAGGGTTCCATCTGCAGCTAGCAATCCCAATAGCAGCATCCAGAGCATTTGACATTACAACACCGCTAAACTGCTGAAAGACTGTATTGCTGAATGAAAGTTTTTCAAGTAAAGTTACCTGGTGAAGTGAAGTTCCGACTCAGCTGCATCCTTTCTATATAAACTGTTTTATTACAGAATTGGTGCCCCGGTGGTCCAGTCCTGCCTGCGGGGTCCATTCCATCTAAGCCGCATTACCACCGACTACCGGAGGACTGTAGCGGCGCTGTTGAGCATCACCAGACTCAGCAGGTGGCATCACGAAGACAAAAACACTTTATCCCCTGTAAATAACTCCCCCACTCAGCTGACCCCCAGGGCCACGGCTTCGGGATGGCCACCCGTGACTTCCCTGACTGAAAGAGCCCGAGAGCCGAGTACCCAAGCCCTGGGGGCGTCATTTTAACTATCAAAAAAATGTTTAAATCATTATTATCATTCCTGTGAGAGTGCCCAACAAATTGCCTCATTCAACCCCTCTGTGATTCTTCACAAGAAAATGGTCCCAGGGTGGCAAAAGAAGGGAACCACATTACTAGTTCATAATTTTTTCCTTCCACATGTAGATACAATAGGTGCAGGGGTTTTATTCGCACTCGAGCCATGGAGCCTAGGGGGACCCCAAAAGACCCTTTGGCCTATTGAAAAAGACAAATGCTATTAAAGATTTCCCATTGGAGCTGTCGCATCAGTGTCCAAGAGCTTCAAGTTACACCACTGCATAAATCCCTTATGAACAGACCCCAGATCAGACCCCTTTTACAGAGACCACAAGTTATTTGCCCCTTTATACACACCTCAGCTTGGTGCTTATTAATACTGACCTCTGGCCAGATCCCTTTTTATATATATGTCCCAAGCCAGCCCCCTTTATACAATCCCAAGCCAGACTTTCCTTTTATACTAACCCCAGGTGGGAACCTTTTTTAAAACAGACCCCAACCAAGCCCTGTATTCAGATGCCATGCAATAACTCCCTGTATACAGACAATCTCCAGACCGGATCCCTTGAATATACAGTGATACAGCCCCACTGTATATACTCACCTAGAGATGAGCAATTTGATTTGAGCTGCCTTGGTGCATTGTCCAGTCCAGACCTCCGTGGCAGCCATTTTTCACGTCTACACACTTGGAATGGCATCTTGAGTACCACTTGTACTAAAACACGCTACGCAAGGTCATGCCGAGTGTTGTTACACAGAGGTCCCCAACTCCAGCATCGAGGGCCGCCAACAGTGCAGGTTTTCAGGATTTCTTAGTATTGTACAGGTGCTAATGTGATCATCTGCACAGTGATGATTCCAAGCCCTGTGCAATGTAAGGAAATCCTGAAACCTGCACTGTTGCGGCCTCGAGGCTGGAGTTGGGACCTCTGGTCTACAATGCCTTTCAAGACTAGAGGGTTTGTCTGTCAAAGATATTCTCAAGAGTGGTCTTCTCAAAGAGTGGTCTTTCATCACCTAACAAGAACATTTCTATTACTAGATATATATTAGTGAATTGTAGTAATAATAATAAGAAATAAAAACTAAAAAATGAACTTAAAATAATGAATAAAAAAAGTCTGGTATAAAAAGTTACTACATCCAGGATAATGAAGTCAGGCTGAAAACTTGAAATAACAGCAGATTCGGCTTGTTGAAGCAGAAAGGCCCTCAGCACACAGTCTAATGGTGAATTTTCTACAAACCGTACATAAATGTTGCTGAAGTTGAGCCTTTTTGTGTGACGTCTTAACCTTAGATCTCTACTGGAATAGAACGGCTCAATTGGGAAAACATGAGACATTGAGATAGCGCAGCTGATATTTAACAAGTCCCTTAGAGAGGTTCTGGAATATGCAATCTATCACCCCGAGAAAGACAGACCTACTTCTACAGCAGGACGACGCGAGCTGGGACACCTGGGGACCATACCTGAGATTGGGCGCCAAAAACCATAATGCATTATGTAGAACATTCTGACGCCTGTTAGGGGGACAGAGATGACTCCCAAAAGAAAGAATACTTCTCATTTGGATAGTGTAGACCCTAATGAGGCTCTAGAGACCGGGAGAAGGTTGGCAGAGATTTTGGACTATATCCAGAGAACTCATCCTGACGGAACAAATCTTTTTGGCTCTTAAACGGCAACTCTTAGGATATTTAAAGAGGTTGTCCAGCGATCACTTGTTGATTGATGGAGATCCGACTGCTCAGGGCACTTTTGTCCCCCATAGAATGGAATGGCATTGGCCATTCTTGACCAGCAGTCCACTCATTCTTTATGTGTCTGCTGAGTGCAGAGATTGATTCTGTTTCCGGCACCTCCAGAGAGAATGAATGTAGCGGCAGTCGGCCGTCTGATCTGTAACTCCATATTGTAATAGTGATAGAAGTAAAAATACTACATTCTGTCGATTAATGGTCGGACTCCACCGATCAGCAAGTTTTAACCTGATAAACTTTAGGAGCATTGTATTCTTCACTGAAACTTCCCATAACTATAGACAGATAACTTCTAAAAAAAGGACCATCCTCATTAGAGAGATGTTCCTCATTAAGGACCTCTCCCAAGCTTAGCAGATATTTTGGACAATATCTAGAGAACTCATCCTAATGGAACAACTCTTTTTGGCTCTTTAACTGAAATGTTTAGGATATTTAAAGGAGTTGTCTAGGGATAGTTTTTTGGTGAATGGAGATCCAAAATCTCTGCAGACCCTGGTACTTTTATCCCCCATAGAATGAAATGGCGTCACCCATGCTTGACCTGCACTCCATTTATTCTCTATGTGGCTGCCGAGTGCTGAGCTTGATTGTTTTCCGGCAGCCCCAGAGAGAATGAATGGAGCGACAGTTGGGCATCTGATCTGCCACTTTATTTTGTTACGAATAGATGTAAAAGTTCTATGTTCTGCCGATTAATGGTCAGAACCCACTGATCAGCAAGTTTTAACCTGGTAAACTCTAGTATCTGAGTAAAATATTCCAAGCATTGTACTATTCACTGAAATTTCCCATGACTATAGATAGATAGCTTCTAAAAAATAACCAGCCTAAGTGGAGAGATGTTCTTCATTAAGGACCTCTATCAAGGTTAGCGGACATTTTTGACTATATCTAGAGAACTCATCCTGATGGAACAAATCTTTTTGGCTCTTCAACAGCAACTCTTAGGATATTTAAGCGTTAAATGGGTTGTCCAGTGATAACTTGTTTATAAATGGAGGTCCGACCGCTTTGGGAACTTTTATTCACCATAGAATGAAGTGGCATTGCTCATGCATGACCTGCACTCCATTCATTCTCTATGTGGCTGCCAAGTGCTGAGATTGATTTTTTTCCGGCAGCCCCAGCTCCATGCTTTGGAGCGACAGTTGGGCATCTGATCTGCTGCTCCCGTTTTGTAATTGGAATAGATGTAAAAATTCTATGTTCTGTTGAGTAATAGTCGGACCCCATCGATCAGCATCTTTTCAGCTGATAACCTCTAGTACCTGAGTAAAACATTCAATGCATTGTGCTATTTGCTAAAACATCCCATGACCATAGATAGATAGCTTCCAAGAAAGGACCATCCTCAGTGGAGAGATGTTCCTCATTAAGGACCTCCATCAAGATTAACAGGGATTTTGGACTATATCTAGAGAACTCATTCTGATGGAGCAAACCTTTTTGACTCTTAAACTGAAATTCAGGATATTTAAAGGGGTTGTCTAGGGCTAATTTGTTGATGAATGGAGGTCCGACCGCTCTTCAGAGCAGGGCACTTTTATCCCCATAGAATGAACCTTGACCTTCACTCAACTCATTCTTTATGTGTCCTCATTAAGGACTTCCATCAATTATTAAGAACAAAGAGTACCTGTTTCTCTGGAGGACTTGGCATGAGCGCAAATTTAATGCAGTCAATAGGTACCATGTAATCCTTCCGTTCCCCACAAGAAGGCACTGTAGGAAATTGACTACTTGCTCGTGGGTTCCCCCAAAGAAAACAGTTTAGGTCATTCCGGTAATATTTTTATTAATTAATTCTGTAACTAGTCCTCCACATCTATAATTTGGCTAATTTTCATTATTTAGTTTATTTTGTTCCATATTTAAATTCATGGATTTAAAGGGAACTCATCAGAGCCAGGCCAAATAAGTGCAGCCTGTTATATGTTTCTCCGAAATGCCGAAGTGTTTAGTTTGAAGTTCCAGGGACCATAGGGAGAGATGAGACTACTCAGGTATGGCAACTGGCCAGCTACTTCCAGCACCGATTCAGGTGATTGACAGGTCCTTCCCCGAGTTGGAAGGAACCTCCTGGGTCATCTGGTGTAACCCCCTGCTCAAATCAGGATCCTCTAAATCATCCCAGACAGATGTCTGTCCAGCCCCTGTGTGAAGGCTCCATTGATGGAGAACTCACCACCTTTCGTGGCCGCCTGTTCCACTCGTTGATCATCCTCACTGTCAAAATGTTTTTTTCTTATATTTAATCTGTGTCTCCTCTTCAGTGTCATCCCATTGCTTCTAGTGTATTCTTGTGCAAATGAGAATAAAGCTGATCTCTCTACAGTGTAACAGCCCTTGATATATTTGTAGACAGCAATTAAGTCTCCTCTCAGTCTTCTTTTTCTGCAAGCTAAACACTCCCAAATCCTGTAACAAATCCACAGTCTAGGCATCATGAATCAAGTGACAGGTTCCATTTAAAGGAAACTGTTATGGGTGGCTAAAGCGGCCAAAGGGGTATGGTAGCAGGATAGTAGTGATAGGTTAAGGGCAATCAGAGGAACTAGTCTGACACTTAGTCTGGGGGTCTCTAGCTGACCCTGTTCCCAGAAGTACCTCTAAAGGTGAGGATGTCTGGGCCGCCACCCTTGCCATGCTCCTAACCAACTCTAGGCTATAACCCCGTCACCTCCATACTCTCATCCCCTCACCCAGGGACCAGGATAGTCACAGCAACTCCACAGAGGGAAATGACAGCTTCTGAACACTTCAGCCAAATCTGCACACAGCATAACAAACTCAGAAGTGCATAGGAAATAATACTTTTAAGCCATGTTTTACTAAAAATAAGACTACCCCAACAATAAATCCTTTGGCATCTTTCGAAGTAAAATTTTATATAAGATCCTGTCTAATTTTTTGGGAAACATGTGAATGACTGCTACGTGAAATACTAAAGTATCGAAACTGAAGTTACTTTACTCCAGTGATTTATCTGCAACACACCGGTATCTCATGTAGAAGAAGCAGATGGTTAAAATAATTCACCAATGTCATCCGGAATTAATTGAGATGAGTGTCAGTATATTTTTCCGAGAAATAAATAATTATGTTTAGCTTATTATTTATATCACACAATAATCAATTACAAATTATCATGGCTTCAGTGACCCCATAGTGTCATAAAGATTAACGAAGAGCACGGATAGTCAATGACTAATTTATTCATTTATTACTAACATAGGGAGCCAGGGTACAACAAGCTGTGCTGAAATCACAGCTGTATAATAGTAATACTATCTAGATGGCGATATATACGGGGACACAATGATAGTGTCACCACCAGACATTAACAATATCATAATCACATACGTAGAAAAGCATCTGCACCCTTCCGAAATTAGATTTTGGTCAACTTGGCTATTGCACATATATTCATAATTGTCTCGAATTACTCACCTGGAACGGCCGCCACCTCTCTGGACAGGAGTGTGTCAGCTGCATGTGTTTCTAGGCAGCTCCACGCTCCCGTCCATAGAGTCGGCGGACATTCCGGGTGAGTAGTTCGAGACTCATGTGAGTACCTCGCCTGTGTCTCGCTCAGTGTGTTTCCAGCCTAAGGCTAGGGTCAGACCAGCATCAGCCACTAGGCTGACAAATCCACTTAAAACTTAGGCTCAGTTCACATCTAAGGGGGGTTGCGTTTCTGTTCCTGTGCTTTGCAATGCGTTTTTGACACACATGAAATGCAGATGTGAAAAGGCCCTTAGTTTCTGATAGCCTGAGCACATAGCGTTAATGGCATGTAACGCTATGCACCGGCTGTGTATGCATTTCTATGGATACCTGATGCTTCGCGCAGCCGGCGGCTCCACACACAAGGATCGGATATGCGCTTTTGCTGAGTGCACAGGAAAACGCTGCAAACTGCGTTTCACACAATTATTCACAATTTCACATAATTTACACACAATGATATTGCTAACGATATCGTTGCAACGTCACCAGTTTTGTGACGTTGCAGCGACGTCGAAACGACATCGTTGCGTGTGACATGTACCAACGACCAATGATGAGGTCGTTCATTGTTGATCGTTGGTAAATGACCAGGAACATTTTTTGATCGTTGGTCTCCCGCTGGGCAGCCAGCATCGGCGTGTGTGACAGTGGGAGACCAACGATCAATGACCTCCCAGCGCCGCACAGAACACGCTGGGAGCTGGTAACCAGGGTAAACAGTGGGTAACTAAGCGCAGCACTCTTGATTAGTTACCCGATGTTTACCCTGGTTACCAGCGTTCTCGCTAGTCGCTGGTGAGTCTGCCTGTTTGACAGCGCACCAGCGATCAGATAACAATGTCCCAGCGACCCCCATCGTTGGTCGGATCGCTGGGACATCGTAGTGTGTAATGGGGCCTTAAGTTGTGACATCAGATATTGTGATTGATTGATCCTGTGTTATCAGCTTGTATAGAAGCATTTGTTACCTGTCTTTCTGACAAAACAATATAATTAGAATCTAAAATTTCCCCAGTAGACAGTGTACAAATTGCAAAAATTACTCATTTTGTTTGCACATGCCATGCAAGTTCCACTTATTAGCAAAAATGAGCTGCCCAGTAGGAGAGGTTTCCCACATGAATGTCTCTCACTGTGTATTAATACAAAGGTGTTCCCAAAATTGGCTCTTGTAAATTCTATATTAATCGAGAAAGCCACACACGTCCGGAGCTACCCATGACCAGTCGTACATGCCCAGTCATATGTGACTGGGACTCATATGTCCAGAGCCACACATGTCCAGAGTCACATATGCTCAGAATCACACATACCCAGAGCTACACATGGCGAGAGCCAAACATGCCCAAAGTCACACATGTCCAGAGCCACATATACCTACATTTCTGTAATTTTTATTATATATGACACTAACATATTTTGGGATCAGTACTAGAGATGAGCGAACTTTGCTCGAAGATGTTCGCCAATTTCAAATTCGGCACGAACATGGCTGCTTTGGTTTACTGACCCACATTGTTTTCATTGCTTTTTATTGGTGCTTTTGTGTTCTTAAAGGGATCCTGTCACCCCCAAAACACCTCAAAAGCTATTAAAAGCTGTCCCTGGAGCATATTAACACTTATCCTACACTCCTTTTAGCTCCTAAATGCAGCAAGTGAAATTGAAGATAAATGTTATTACAGTACCTCATTAGGGATGATAATGAGTGACTATGGTATTCATAGTCACCCTGGCAGGCTGTCCCTCTTCATGATATCACGCCTCAATAGGCGTGATCTTCAAATCACATTAAAATGTGCGCCTCCCCTCTCTCCTATGGCAGCCGGACCGCTGCATTGTGCGGCTGGGTGACGTGAATCGCGTCATTTCCGGCTCCGGGTGACGCTATGTACACCCGCGCCGCTCTGTTAGCTTCAAAACGCGCACTGCGCATGCGCATGCGCAGTGTGGGTCTTGAAGCTAACAGCGGCGCGGGTGTACATACGTCACCCGGCGCCGGAAATGACGCGATTGGCGTCACCCAGCCGCACAATGCAGCGGTCCGGCTGCCATAGGAGAGAGGGGAGGCGCACATTTTAATGTGATTTGAAGATCACGCCTATTGAGGCGTGATATCATGAAGAGGGACAGCCTGCCAGGGTGACTATGAATACCATAGTCACTCATTATCATCCCTAATGAGGTACTGTAATAACATTTATCTTCAATTTCACTTGCTGCATTTAGGAGCTAAAAGGAGTGTAGGATAAGTGTTAATATGCTCCAGGGACAGCTTTTAATAGCTTTTGAGGTGTTTTGGGGGTGACAGGATCCCTTTAATATATATGTAATAAACTTGTCATTTTTTTTATATTATTTCGGTGTGTGCATTTGTATATGCAGTCTTTCTCTACCTTGGTATATAGAAAAGAAGGCACAACATTTTATTAGATATAAAAACACAAACACGTATCTGGATCCATCCTTTATACTCCCTCATACCCATCCTCGATCCTCTGCAACGTCTTATTGATTGGAGGCTTCGGTGAAGAACACAGCGTCCTGTCACCACAGCCTCCAGACATTGAATGAATGAGCCGCCAGCTCCGGTCCAGAAAGCGGTGACTGCATAGCGGGTACCATGGTTATCTCAGCTGTCCTCTAGGGTCTTCTCTCAGATCTGATCTCTCTTGGGTCTCCTCTCAGATCTGGTCTCTCTTGCGTCTTCTCTCAGATCTGGTCTCTCTTGAGTCTCCTCTCAGATCTGGCCCCTCTTGCGTTTTCTCTCAGATCTGGCCCCTCCTGCGTATTCTCTCTGATCTGGTCTCTCTTGCATCTGCTGTCAAATCTGGTCTCTCTTGAGTCTTCTCTTGGATCTGGTCTCTCTTGAGTCTTCTCTTGGATCTGGTCTTTCTCGGGTCTTCTCTCAGATCTGGTATCTCTCGAGTCTGCTCTCTGATCTGGTGTCTTTCGAGCCTGCTTTCAGATTTGGTGTCTCTTGCGTCTTCTCTTGGATCTGGTCTCTCTTGGGTCTTCTCTCAGATCTGGTCTCTGTGACCATCCTGCCAGAAGTACAGGTGCCAACTTCTCCCCTTCTCAGCCTTTCCGAGGTTTTTATAATTAGTAACTGCGCCACAGCCATCACCTGACCTGGCGTCTCTTCCAATCTCTCCCCGAGGAAACATGCACTTCACTCTTAAGTTCTTACTACTCCTTTCTCTGTCACTTCTGACCAGCCGATAGCGCTGTTCGCTTGCGGACACTAATTTTTTGTGTCTGCCATCTCGTCTACTCTCTTCCAAGCCTTCAACAAAATTTGCCTATATAAAACATGTTTGCTCATATTTGACATCCACTGCACCAACATGGAGCTGGAAGAGATTTGTTGAAAACAAATAAATCCCATGACCCGATTTTACAATTTATCAGTAAACAAATAAGTACACATTGTTCTATTGATTTTTTAAAAGGAAATTAAAGGACAGGCACCCTTAAGAGAAATGTCATTGAAACAAGTGTTACTTTATGAGGATGAACCACTCGTGCTATTGAGAAATACAGAATGTGGAATGAGCTGAGATCATTCAGCTAAAGCTTTTAGCTTTAGAAGTGTGTTTTTTGTGGTTTTAGTAATGGACAGTAGAGTTCACAGGAGTAGAAATTATTGATAAGACAGGAATCCTATAACAAAAGGGATAACATCGTTCCTTATCCAGAGTAACCGTCATTCCCGATACCTTAAGTGCGAAGTTCTTCAAAACACTGTATAGTTGTAAAAATAGATCTCAAGAGAGTATACGTTCTCGTGTAGCTACCTTGGAAGTCTACAGTGGGTATGGAAAGTATTCAGGCCCCTTTATATTTTTCAATGTTTGTCTCATTGCAGCCATTTGGTTAATTCCAAAAAGTTCATTTTTTCTCATTAATGTACACTCTGCACCCCATCTTGACTGAAATAAACAGAAATGTAGACATTTTTGCATATTTATTAAAAAAGAAAAACTGAAATATTACATGGTCATAAGTATAAAGACCCTTTGCTCAGACACTCATATTTAAGTTGCATGCTGTCCATTTCTTTGTGATCCTCCTTGAGATGGTTCTGCTCCTTCATTGGAGTCCAGCTGTGTTTAATTAAACTGATAGGACTTGATTTGGAAAGGCACACACCTGTCTATATAAGACCTTACAGCACACAGTGCATGTCAGACTAAATGAGAATCATGAGGTCAAAGGAACTGCCTAAGGAGCTCAGAGACAGAATTGTGGCAAGGCACAGATCTGGCCAAGGTTACAAAAGAATTTCTGCAGCATTCAAGGTTCCTAAAAGCACAGTGGCCTCCATAATCCTTAATCGAAGA
The DNA here is from genome assembly GCA_033576535.1 of Allobates femoralis. NCBI lineage: Eukaryota > Metazoa > Chordata > Amphibia > Anura > Aromobatidae > Allobates > Allobates femoralis. Next base: position 587,299,444 of record JARQOC010000004.1, read on the forward strand.
AGTTTGGGACCCCCAGAAGTCTTCCTAGACCTGGCCTTCCAGCCAAACTGAGCAATCGTGGGAGAAGAGCCTTGGTGAGAGAGGTAAAGAAGAACCCCAAGATCACTGTGGCTGAGCTTCAGAGATGCAGTAGGGAGATGGGAAAAAGTTCCACAATATCAACTATCACTGCAGCCCTCCAACAGTCAGGCCTTTATGGCAGAGTGGCCTGACAAAAAGTCTCCTCACTGCAAGACATATGAAAGCCTGTATAGAGTTTGCAAAAAAACATATGAAGGACTCCCAGACTATGAGAAATAAGATTCTCTGGTCTGATAAGATGAAGATAGAACTTTTTTTGTGATAATTCTAAGCGCTATGTGTGGAGAAAACCAGACACTACTCATCACCTGCCCAATACAATCCCAACAGTGAAACATGGTGGTGGCAGCATCATGCTATGGGGGTGTTTTTCAGCTGCCAGGACAGGTCGACTGGTTGCAATTGAAAGAATCATGAATGCGGCCAAGTACAGAGATATCCTGGATTATAACCTCTTATTGAGTGCTCTGGACCTCAGACTTGGCCGAAGGTTCATCTTCCAACAAGACAATGCCCCTAAGCACACAGCTAAAATAACAAAGGAGCGGCTTCAGAACAACTCTGTGACCATTGTTGACTGGCCCAGCCAGAACCCTGACCTAAACCCAATTGAGCATCTGTGGAGAGACCTGAAAATGGCTCCACCAACGTTCAACATCCAACCTGGCGGAACTGGAGAGGATCTGCAAGGAAGAATCGCCGAGGATCCCCAAATCCAGGGGACAAAAACTTGTTACATCATTCCCAAGAAGACTCATGGCTGTACTAGCTCAAGAGGTGTAAATACTCAATACTGAGCAAAGGGGCTGAATACTTATGACCATGTGATGTTTCAGTTTTTCTTTTTAATAAATTTGCACAAATTTCTACATTTCTGTTTTTTTTCAGGCAAGATGGGGTGCAGAGTGTACATTAATGAGAAAAAAATGAACTGTTTTGAATTTACAAAATGGCTGCAATGAAACAAAGAGTGAAAAAATTAAAGTGGTCTGAATACTTTTCCGTACCCACTGTATGTTCAACCCTTTAATGAGCCTCCAAATATGACTCCCATCTGGTTGGTAAATGCTTTGGAAATTGATTTTAGGTAGCAATAGAAAGGGGGTCTTCTTCCTTCTGGATGAGAGCTGTTTTGCATTGTTTTTTAAGCACAGAGAGTTGTCCTAAAGCAGTGGTTTCCAACCTTTCTTACCTTGAAGGCTACATTAAAGAGGACCTGTTACCCCCTCCTGGATTGCAATCTAAATGCAGTATTGAATGCAGCATGTATGCTGCATTCAGGCAAGGGGTCCCCCATGTGTCTGGCTGCTCTGTAACCCCAGACATATCGGGCATTTCCTGGGGCTGGAGTCAGGTCTATTCATGGGGACCATTCCCGCGCCCTACCTCTCTGTGCCACTTCCTTTCTTCTCCCCGCCACCTCCCTCCTGTCTGTTATGCCATCCTCTCCTGCGCCTCTTTATGCTCATTGACCCAGGCGCAGAGCGAGGTAATGCTTGTTTTGGGCCTGCGCACCTGTCCCGCCTCCTGCCTCCGACATCAGTTTGTTATCGCTGTAATTGTTTTGACTTGGAGAATCTATTGTCCAGGCATTTCTATTAAACAATGAATGCTGTAAAAGCAACACCCAAAGAAACAAATTGCGGCTTTTTATTTATTAACTTTATCAAACTTGCAATTTTTTCCCAACTTTCAGGACATTGCATCATAAAATGGATGGGGTCATTCAAAAGAATAACCGATCTTGCAAAAAAGAAAGCCCTCCTGCAGCTCTGTTGCCGGAAAAATAAAAACATTACGGCTTTTGGAACACGCGAAGAAAAAAACGAAAGTGTACAAAAACATATTTTGCAGAAAGGATTATAGAAAACCATTCTGGCATGGATTTTCTAAGTAAATATGTGGCGCCCCACTGGTCAGTGAGCCATAGTAGGAGTACTGCACCCATAAATTCCTGTCATTGGGGAGTGTACAGTCAAACTGGGACTCTTTTCCTAGCATTCACACACTCTAGCGCAGGGGACTACAGGGTTAACTCCTCTGCTAAGAGACACAGTCCCGGTGGCAGGAGTTTCAGGCTAGAGCCAGTGTGAGAGCGGGAAGAAGTCAGGCAGAACGCTCTGTGGACACAGACAGGAGCAGTCTAGTCTGAGGAACAATATTATGTATAGAAAAGAAGGACTGGCATCACCTAATGTTTAGGTGCAAGCAAAAAAATCAATATATTAAAAAAGAGAATTGCTGCAACACTAAACATAACATGATTCACACTGATGTTATGTTTAGTGTTGCAGCAATTCTCTTTTTTAATACCGTGTTTCCCCGAAAATAAGTCCCCCCCGATAATAAGATCGGGGGGGTGGGGAAGGAGGGCCTGCTAATATAAGTCCCCCCCCCCGAAAATAAGACCGGGGGGGGCGCTGCGCAATATAAGGCCGGCTGGTGGGGAAGGGGCGCTGCGCAATGTATACTACCTCGTCCGGTGGTGTCCCGGTCCAGTTGCTTGCAGATCGGTGCGGTGTCCGGCCGACTTCCTGTTTCCTCCGGCAATCTCCGCCCAGGTTAGGCCCTGCGCCAATGAGAGCGCAGGGCCCGTGACGTCAATCACCGCCCAGATGCGGCCAGATGACGTTGGGGCCTCTGATTGGCCCGACGTCATCAAGCTGCCGCGGCTTGGTGACGTCGGGACAATCAGAGGCCCCAACGTCATCTGGCCGCGTCTGGGCGGTGATTGACGTCACGGGCCCTGCGCTCTCATTGGCGCTGGGCCTAACCTGGGCAGAGATTGCCGGAGGAAGCAGGAAGTCGGCCGGGCACCGCACCGATCTGCAAGCAACTGGACCGGGACACCGCACCGCAGCCCAGGAGAGGAGTGGGACATGACAGCGGGGACAGCACCGGACGAGGTAAGAAGCGGTGCATATGTGTATGTATGTGTGTGTGTATGTGTGTGTATGTGTGTGTGTGTATGTGTATGTGTGTGTATGTGTGTATGTGTGTGTATGTGTGTATGTATGTATGTGTGTGGATGTGTGTGGACGGGGCTGGGGCTGGCAATATAAGTCCCCCCCCCGAAAATAAGACCAGGGGCCACTTTTGGCCCCAAAAAAAATATAAGACACGGTCTTATTTTCGGGGAAACACGGTATAATGTTTTTTTTTGCTTGCACCTAAACATTAGGTAATTCCAGTCCTTCTTTTCTATATATAATATAATTACTTATTTTGGACTTCCCACCTCCCCCGCCCTGTAGCTTCGCCTATCCCTCCATTTTATTGTAGCCCTGGTCCTGAGACACACCATCCCAGCTGGTTTTAATTGCATTCTCAGACACACATACCCATATAAGCAATAGTACACAGCACATACTGTTAGTATAGGACCCGGTAAGAGGAGAGCACTTTGGCGTAGTTATCGGGCTCTTCGCAGTGGCGCCAGTGTTGAAGCTAAGTCTTACATTTCTTTTTTCTATTACAGCGTTTACTGTTTTCCTCTTCCACATACACTTTTTAGCTGTACACGCTGCCCTGCTTTTCATTGTTTCCATTAGCCATTAGCTTATTCACACTCATGTTATGTTTAGTGTTGTAGCAATTCTCTTTTTTAATAGTCTGAGGAACAAGTCGTAGAGGGACCACAGGGAGGGCGCCCAAAAGGAGCGGCGACCCAGACTGAAGGAGGAGACCCAATGCTGGACCATACCACAGTCCCGAGGGAATCCTAGTCCACAAAGGAGAACCGGCTCCAAGTCGCTGTGCAGGAGTTTATCCCTGAGCTGTCAACACCGCTAGGTCGAGGGTCTATCTAATAGCCCCAACTCCCCCGTCTAGAACGTTCATCCCCACCAGGATCACTAAACAGGGTTGAGCCCCTTAAAAGAGAAGGGTACCTCATAGCACCCAACGGGCCTGGAAGACAAGTGGGCTATGCTGGGGAGCGCAAGGAAGTAAGGAGGCGCAAGGAAGAAAGAGGGACAGTGAAAGAAAGCAGAAGGTACTCTTAGGAGCCTCAAAGAGACGTTATTCTTCTCAGTGACTACCCGGCCAGCTACCCGAAAAGGCTGTATAACTGTGAACTTGAATACCATCGTAACCAGTTGCCAGTAAAGTTCCCGTATAGAGCAAACAAGCCTCAGTGTTTCTTTCCACATGGAAATAGCTGCCATCACGACAACAGGTGCTGCGGCAGCGCTGCCCCGGGGACCTGCTCCGCCTGCAGGGAGCCAATCCATCTAGCTGCAATACCATCATCCCCGGCGGTCTGACAGCGGCGCTTGTGAGGATCACCAGATCTGCAGGTGACGTCACGAGATTGTACTATTTTATTATTTTATTTTCAGTTGACCACCAGGACCACAGACTCGGACCATGGCCACCAGTGACAGCATCCCGAATCTCCGTCCAAGATCTGAGTACCTCTGCCTGGGTGAATCAAATACATAGCCTCATCCGGCCTGGATATTTATGTATTAATGTATGCAGGTTGTGTTGTAAAGTTTATTGACAGCATGAAATAAATGATCTTTTATTATCCTTTTAAGAAATGTGTTTACCGTCTCCAACAAGTCTAAGGACTAATAATGTGTTTTGTAAGCACAGTTGGACATTGGACCGTTGTTTTAAGGGAACTTCTCAGGTTTAGAAATGGGCGGATCTGTGGACGTTCGGGTTCGGGTGGTGCTGCTGAACCTTTTTTTTGCGCACTGTTCGGGATCCCAACTTGACTTCTTTGGAAGTCACTGATTGGCAGTTTGTCTCTCCGCACACATACGGCCAGCCATACGTAAAACACTTCCAGAGGCAGGAGGGCGAGGATTTATTTTTCTTATTTTTGGAAGACACAACACCTGAAAACTCTGCTTTCACCCCCAGTGTGAGCCAATCAAACACTGCAAGCGGCTCGCACTGGGGCACCTGAACAGGTTCACTCATCTCTACTCAGGTCCCCTGTGCACACAGAAGCATGAACAGGGGTACGTCTATATTCCCAAACAGTCCCTCTAGGTAGTAGTATACATAGACAGATGTTTAGAAAAAGTTTTCTAAAGACCATTCATGAGATACTAAATAGGGCTTTGACTATTCAAGGTGGCGTTAGTTCCCCAACTAGTTGGCCCACATATCATGTAATTCCACCCCTGTTGGCATGATAACATACTTTACAATGCCCAGCGCTATACAAAGCAGCGCATGTGGTTATGTGCGCTACTCTGAAGCCGGGTGTATGCACCCCAGCTTCGGAAAGGCTTACTGCGCATGATTGGACCTCATCTACTCTTCCGGTCATGTGCACTGCACCTCTCAGAGCTCGGGATGCATACAGCCGGCTTCAGAGTAGTGTGCATGACTGGATGTGCGGACGATTTTCAGTGAGCTTCTCTGAAGCTGGGGTGCACACATCCAGTGTGTGCGAGGTGACGTGTACAAAGCTTTGCGCATGCGCAGCACTGTATTGCACTGGCACAAATGTTGGCTTTTCTAAAGCATATTATCATGCCTATAGGGGTGTAATAACATGCTAAGTGGGTAGAGTAGTCAGGGAACTAACGCCCCCTTTGACTAGTCAAAGCGTTCTTTAGAAATACTTTATCTAAACCTCTGTGTATGTATGCTACTACATGGAGGGACTGTTATGCAGGGATTATAGGTATGTGCACAGAACTCATGGTTCTATGAGCCCAGGGGACTTGTCAGGTTCCCTTTAAGAGATAGCTGTCAACAGGTGCGGAAAGTTCCTGGTACTTGGAGTGCTGGTTTGGAAATAATGAGCATTACCATATGATTCATATCATTACCGTTCCGAGCAAAAATGAAATCATAACTCAACCTAGGTAAGATATCTGGACATGAACCAGTGTAGTTTGATTGTCTCCCATTTATCAGAACTGTACTTTCCCATCTTTCAGACAATTGCATATTTCGGCAATTTTATCGAGCCACTAATCAGAATTGCCTACTCTGCTTTGCTGACGGTAATAAGTTACAGTCAATTTGCTTTCCCTGTTGACTTACTAAGGTTTTTCACGTATAACATGATGACATTGTGCTGATAAAGAGAAGTCGAGCTTGTTTATGGCTATATCCATATTGTGCAAAGGCTATATCTGAATGTGCAAACCAAACTCAAGCACAAGGTATTTATGAAGTTTACCATCAAGTTATGGATTCAAAGTTTCTTCTTTCTTGGGTTAAAAGTTAACCAAATGGCCAATTCTGACCATTCATTGCTTAAAAATTGGCAACATTTTTGTCTGTTATTGGCAGAATGTACAATTGTATGGCAAATTTCACCAATTGTAGCCTATCCCTTGTCACCTTGTGTAAGCCCACAATGTTTAATTTTCTTTATAGACTCTTTTTTTGATGATCTGAACTTTCACCGAAAGCTTCCGAGCCCTAATGCAAGCTTATTTATTTACCGGCCTTCAGCTCAATCTCGAGCCATGGTGACTTGGTTGGTGGTATGAACGCTCTGTATGGAGAGATCAATCTTGTGCAAGCCTAGATATGTCAACGAGAGTCTTCTCACATAGTTCTAGCTAGAGGTCCACCAGGGTCTTCTCCAACCTAGATATGTCCACAGGGTCTTCTCCAAGCCTAGATAGGTCCACCAGGGTCTTCTCACTCCAAGCCTAGATAGTGTCCACCAGGGTCTTCTCCAAGCCTAGATAGGTCCACCAGGTCTCAGTGGGTCCTTACCTAATGTCCACAGGTTTTCATGCCATTCTTTATATCAAGTCATCAGGTTGCTGGTCTTCCTCTTCGCCTTGTTCCTTCTATTCTTCTGACCATGATGTCCTCTCAGTGATTGCTCTCTTCATATGATGTGTAGATAAGTCATATCTTGGTGATCCTTGCTTCCAGTGCATGTCTGGCTTGATTTGTCCCAGAATTGATTTGTTTGTTCTTCTTTTCATCCATGGTATTGATAACATCCTTCTCCAGCTCCATTTGGAATGTGTTGATCCTTCTTCTGTCTTGTTTCGTTATTGTTCATGTTTCACTTCCATATGTTACTGCAGAAAAGTGCAAGCTTACCATATGCTATTTAAAAAAAACTACTGTCAATTTATGTGATAGAAGGACCTTTGGGGCCTGTGATGTACCAGTGCCCGTAGGCAAAGTGCTAGTTCTGCACCCAAATAACTACACCCCCTAGGCAAATGTTGAAGCAATGTGCACTGCTCATTGCTGCCCGTAGATGATTAACGACAATATTATTTGGTACAAAACAGCCTGGATTACCGCTGCTATAATGAAGGCATTGCATGATCTATGTACAAAGTAGTAGAATGAAATAAAAGACGTAAGATGGAACAAGGATTTTATTTTTCCAAATTATTTTTTGGGTTTTAAAGGGGTTATCCCATCCCATTTAAGGGTTATCCCATCCCATTTAAGGGGTTATCCCATCTTCTTAAATGAGTAAAAATGCTTACATAAATATGCAACTTGTGCAATTACCTTTATTGAATATTCTCTGTATTCTATAAAACAGGAGAATTTTTATATATATAGCTCATTGCCTAAGTTATCGGTCACCTCTGCAGTACTGCAGTCATCGGCCTTTCTTTTAAACAGAAATGCAGCATTTGAAAGCATTTTGCTATAGCGAATTGAAGTGCTAATGTGAAATTAGGCAGATCACTGAACCAGGCCGTATTCGAATGCAAAGGCAAAACAGCATTTAATTGCAGTATCGGAGAGTGCATAGGTGGGGACAACAGCTAAACCGTGCTCTGGAGCGCATTGTTTCCTGGCATGCAGGGAGGTTAGGGAGCAGTGTCCTCCTGCAGATTGATAATGCAAAAATATTTTACATTTTTGCTTAAATACATTGTTTTTGTCGAATCTAGTGTTCAGTTTTGAAATGTTGCTCAAAGATTAATATACTAGAGGTATAGCCATTTTCACAACCATATGCATCAAAATGTTCAAACATTTGGGATCAACGACCTCAACACCAAAAGGATTCACATGAACCTCCTCTCTTTATAGACAGCAAGACCACCCACCTGGACATTTGTCAGCCATTAGCTAATTCCCATACATGTTATGTTAAGTGTTGCAGCAAATCACTTTTTTTAATATATACAATATTCTTTTGCTTGTATCTTGACAGTTAAGTGATGCCAGTCTTCATTACTATATAATATGACTTATATTTTTTTGACTGTGCTCCCTTCCCCCGCCCAGTAAATTTGCCTATTCCTCCATTTTACTGTAGCCCAGATCCAAAGAGACATCATCCCTGCCGGCTTTTACTTGCATTCACAGGCATATAAGCCCATCCCAGCAACAGTATACCACGTGCAGTGTTAGTAAAGGACCCGGTATGATGAGAGCACTTTGGCATAGTTACCGGGCTCTTCGCAGTGGCGCCAGTGTTGAAGCTAAGGGTGGTTTCACTTTGCAATTTTGTTGTATCCGTGGCTGTCCGTTGTAAAACGGACAGCCTTGGATCCAATTTGGCCCCCATGTTATCCTATGGGGATCGGATCGGATCGGATTTGGGCTAATTGCCATCCGATTTTGTGGGATCCGATTTGTGTCAATTTCTTGCTGGACCCAAAATCGGAGCAGTCTCCGATTTTGGGTACAGAAAAAAATCGGATCTCACAAAATCGGATGGCAATTATGTCAAATCCGATCCGTGTCTTTTAACATGGGGGCCTATGAGTGCGGGTCTGAGGAAACAGCTGATCGTTCCTCGGACCCGATTTTAGTGTACTGACCAATAATACATTGCAAATATACATTGCAGAAGTGTAATTAAGTAAAAGAAAGAGTTAAAAATAAAAAATCACTATGCTCACCTATCCTCGATCCACTGCTGCCTCCCAGCAAAGTCCGGGTGCTTACAGGACCTGTAAAGAGGTCACAACCCGGAGCGTCATCGGGTCATTTGACCCGATCAGCTAATCGGCTTGTGACGTCACCACAGGTCCTGTAAGCAACCGGACCTTGCTGGGAGGCAGCGGTGGATCGAGGATAGGTGAGCATAGTGATTTTTTATTTTTAACTCTTTCTTTTTACTATATTTCACTTCTGCAATGTATATTATACATTGCAGAAGTGAAAGTGCCCCGCTGTGTTCGGATTCCTGATAATCACGGACCCGGACACAAAATAGGTCACCCCCTGTGGTGTCCTTTCCTGTCCGTGGGATCCTACAAAAAGTAGGATCCCACGGACCGGAAAAAATATGCAATGTGAATCCAACCTAAGTCTCTCTATTTTCTTGTGTCTAGTGCAGTATTTGCTGTGTTCCTTTTCCATTATACATTGTCTTAGCTGTACACAATTCCCTGCTTTTCATTTTCATACGTGTTATGTTAAAGGACCTATCCGACCACAAAACATGTTATTTTAAAAAAGCTAATCTGTGCTGAATTGTATTAAAACAGGCCCCCCACAGTGTTTTTTTGTTTTCCTACCATAATTTCCTCAATTTCTGTGTTCAGTGCCTCCATGTTGGATGTTTACATGCAGCATTTCATGATTAGATAGCTTCCTGTTTTTTTTCCCTCTTACAGCCTATGCTGATCACCACCCCCTGTACACCCCTCTCTTCCCCCTCCACACTCCTCTCTGAACGCCCACTGCACCCTGATTGGCCATTCTCTACAGTGTCCCAGTGCTACAGCAGTGAAGGATCATTCACAAACAACTCATCATTATTGCACAAACAGGGTCCAGCAAGCAACTCCTACAGCAATGGACCTGAAAGTGCAAGGAGGGAAAAATTGGGTGAGAGCAGGCACTGCATACAGACAGAGCCACTTGTCTGGGAGCTGCTCAGTGTACCTGCAGTGTCCATGCAATCCTGCCTCAAACAGCTCCTCTCTACTCAGCACACATGGGCTGGGTTAGCAGAGGGGAGTCGGCTGTCACTCATAGTGACTGGGCTGTGATGCTGTGTACAGGGCGGGGGATAAGCTAATACTGTGTGGTCGGGATGTGACATCACAGGAAGCAGCAAAATCACTGCAGGAGCAGGAGAGGGCTTGTGACCTCTCCTGTCATTACCTGGCTGAGAGAGAAGGGCTTATAGCAGATCAGGTAGGTAATTACCATCTATCTACTTGTATCTGTGTAGCCCAATACTGTAAAGATTGATTTAAGCCGGATAAGTCCTTTAAGTGTTTTTTTAACTCCCACCAGGACAGGACTAAATAATGTTGACTCAACCACAGCAAAATACTCTAAATATCTGAGTTATTTCCCCTGTGAATCCTCTTTGATCACCTAGGGGTCAGGTGTATCAACTCTTATTGAAGAGGCCCAACTCAATATGGCAACCTACAGTATTTTTAAGGCAATGCTTTATCCAGAATACAATTGTTAAGTAGTTCATAACAAGCAAATCAGAGACCTCTCATTAGTACAGAACAGGATCCTCCTAAGCTGCATCTAAGAAATCTTATTGAGCCACCCAATACCCTGGCCTGATGAGGGGCAAAACTCTCCAAACAGTGTCATCTACAGATGGGTCTCTGTTTTCGTTGTATTTCCTGCTTGGCCTATTCTGTTTCCCACTGGAGCATAGTATAGCACTGGTGTTCCAGTCCCACACATGCCAGTGCCTCAGTCTGTCTTTGCACCGATGTCACTGCACTCTCCTCTATCCTACTCATTGGGGATACCGATGCAGTTACTTCTTGGGCTGTTTGCTCGGTACCTTGCTTTGCTGCGTTGCCGCTCACATGCAGTGCAGACCCCAGTTCTCCTCCGTGGCTGCCCACGTGTTTTTTAGCCCCTGACACCTGCTGAGGTCCCTAGGCCCAGGCTCTGTGCTTGTCTTGCTGCAGTTCTTGGTTATAGTCTAGGCTGCCCGTGCAAACTTTCCCCTTTCCTTAAAGGGGCGGTGTGCGCAACTTGAATTGGTGTCCACACCCTATTGCTGGAAGGCACAAGGACATTTAAACGTCTTTGCTGGGCATTGCCAGAGCAACTCATTAGGTTTCTAACCTACTCTTGATTCCTGTACCAGCCTGCTCTGGTCCACACCTGCCGAGCCATTACCAACCTGCTCCGGTCCTGAACATGCCGGCCTGTGTCCTGCACCTGACGTCTTGTCTTCTGCCGGCTCTGGTCTTCATCTGCTGAGCCATTACTAGCCTGCTCTGGTCCGCACCTGCCACACATTACCAATCTGCTCCTGTTCGCACCTGCTAGCCTGTGTCCTGCACCTGAAGTCTTGATTTCTGCCTGAACCTAACTTGTACCTGTGCACTTGTCTCAGTCCTGTGTGCACCCTTGTGTCAGCCTTGCCTAACTTCAGACCTGCTGTCACCGAACTCTGCTCAGCTGCCACAGTCCCAGATGCTGCCCTCCCCTAGTGTGGATAGGCCTTGTGCCCCTGCGGTCCAGTCGGCCCACTATTAGGTGCTCACTGTAACACATAGCTTTGAAAATAAATCTTTATATTGAGCTGGGTGTCTTCAATGAGATAACTAGCCAACATTGTACCAAAAACTGGTCTTCGTAGGCGTGGACATCTTTAAAAAAGTAACAAGAAATATGGTCATGATTAGGGGGTGGTCTTCTCCAAGACTATAAAAGGTTTTCCAATACTGCATATGTAACAATTAGGCAATCAAGTTAACAATCCACTTGCAGGTTCAGCCCTGTTTTGCCTTCAGCACTGTAAACTTACACAATATTTGGTTTATTGTAGAATGAGTAAATAAATTTATAGGACCTTGGTCCATTGGCCTAGTCGGTATCCCATGGCCACTGGATGGGAGCCTTGTGAACTGCCACCTGCCGGCTGGCATCCCTGGTTCATCCTTTGATAAGCTGGCCTGGCATGGGTTGAGACGCAATGGTGTCAAGTCAGGCCAGTTCATTAAAAGAAGAGTCATGAATGCTGGCAGGTAGGAGGTGGTTTGCAGGGCCCCAGTGCAGCTGTCACGATTTGGTGTCGCCGGAGTAGGGTGCTGTAAATTAATACGCTCATCTCAAGTTCACTCATCCACATGCAATGGGGCAACAGGATTGTATAGGGGCCGTTCTCTTCTCACTTGCAACTTTCCATAATTAGCTTCAAAATCTTTTTTCGTCCCATTCAAAACCTCTAAACTCTGGTCTTGTATTCTTCGACCCAATTCTTTAATTTTTTTAACTCTAAACTGTACAATTTGTGGGGTGAGTTCTAGAACATTGGGACATTCTTTTACTTGATTTAAAGTTGCCCCTTCCCGCAGGAGAAGTTGTAACCGTTCCTTCAGCAAAGGCACCGAATAGTAGAGGAGGGCAGGACTCTTCATAACCATCTCTCTTAGTTCTTCCTTGTCGCACTCAAAAGTTGACATTGTGAACAAGACCCCTTTTCCATGGTGTCTATGTTCAGATCGAAGACAAAACCCTTCAGTTTAGACAGTAGTTTCAGTACTTTCTCATTATGAAATCCTAAATCTTGTAGAAACTTCAGATTCTCCTGCATTGTGTTGGTGGCTTTCGAGAGGACGAACGGATCTTGACTTATTAACTTCATTATCCAGGTCTTAAAGTTCTCCTTCGTACCTCCCAGATTGATGTAATTTTCTTCCAAAGCATCGACCAGCTTCTTATTGTTTTCAACCTGATTACAAAAGATTTGTGGAGCACTCGTTAGCAGTCTGCTGACGATTTTGTTGTTAAGCCCGAGATCTTGAAAGTATTTGATGTTGTCTCGTTGATTGGACGGACTTTTAAAAATGAAAAGGAATCTGGAAATTTTTCAATTAGAGTTATTAGTTCTCCATCCTTGCGGCAAACTAATTTCCAGATTGATTTTTGAGTGTTGATTTCCGCGGGTTCTTGTAGAAAAGCTTCCGGACAAGACTCCAGAATACTGGCCACGGTAACATCGTTGGCTCCCATTTCCTTCAAGATATTAGCGGTCTCCTCAACATAGGCTACATCTTTATAAAGTACCCAGCTTTTTAAGCGACGAATTTTCTTAATGTTCACTGATAATTTATACAGATTGTCAATCGTTCTTTTGTTTTCTATTGCGCCTTTTTGGAGATCTGATGCAGAATCGGACACCATGAATTTCCGAGAACCCTGTAGACAACCAGATGCAATAATCTGTTGGCACAGAAGAACTCTTCTCCATGGTCTATCGTGCCATCTGACTATGGTGTCCGCTACAGCTTTTAACATGGTTACTATGTGTCACTGAAAGTTACTTCTTCCTGTAAAGTAAAGGAAACAAATATGTATACATGCGGGATTAGAGACTGCATTGCATACATGAATCTAGATATATGCATTAATTTAGTAATGCTCCGGTACTGTGAAGGTCAAGAATAAAAACTAAGTAACTCTTCCAATCATTTTGATTAAAAAAATATCCTACCGTTTTGTGTCAACATCTTCTGTGCAGACTTTTAAAGCAGATCTGTCACCATATGTCACAATATAAACTGTAAATAATAAATTATAGATCTCTTAGTCCTGATGTGGCTAGAATACTTACTTTGAAAATCCATGTTAGAATGGCTATAAAATGCTCTATGAACATAGCTTAATTGATGTATCATCAGTGTCCCTCTTCCCTGTGGAGATTCTCACACTGACTAGTACAAGCTGCAGCTCTCAGACTGGGTGGGCAGAGATTAAATATACATGGAGGCAGGAGCTCTCTCACTCTTTTATCTGGGGACTCACTAAATCCTCATTTTATAATATAAGGATGGTATGGCCATTCTGACATGTTTTCAATGTAAGTACATCAGTCTAATCAAGTGAAAGATTCATTATAAGTCGAACCCTAAAAGACAACCCATAGCATTATCCCTCCTCCTCCAAACTGGGCAGCGGGGAAAATACAGTCAGGCAGGTAATGTTCTCTTGGCATTCACTAAACCCAGATTTGTCCATCAAAGGCCAAAGAGAGAAGTTTAATCTGTCAGTACACAGAACCCTTTTCCATAGCTTCCAGTGATGGTGCTTTTACACCATTCCATTCGACACCCGACATTGTGCTTGGTGATGTAAAGCTGCATGGAGCTGCTCGACCATGAAGCTCCTGGTGGGTGCAACATTTATACTGATGGAGAGGAGGTCCAGAGGAGGTCTAGACTCCAGTTATGGAGTCAGAAGAGGGTTGGTGACTTTTCCTCCCCTTGCTCCTCAGCACTCGGCCCCCACTCTGTATCATTATGGGGTCTGAGTTGCTGTAGTTCCTTCCACTTCTCAGTATTATCAGTCACAGGTAATGGGGGAGATTTAGGAGGGAAGAAATGTCATGAAAGGACTTGTAAGGCTAGCGTTTGTGTCTGCATGAGTCTGGCATGCAGACGCAAATGCAGTGCCAAACGCTGCTATACTGATGTGAACGCAGCGGGGATTCTCCGCATGCATTCACATAGTATGGTATCCGGCCACCCAATCAGCGGTCTCGGCGGAGTCTTGAGATCAGCAGCGGCCTCCAGGAGAGATTTCAATATGATCCGCAGTGTTCTAATGCGCTGTCATGCGGAGGACACTGCAGATCCTTTGAGCACCATGCATTCTTTGTACGCTTACTGATAAAAAACAAGCGCCCGCGAACGCACAGAAAATGCATCATGTTGCGTTCGGAGGGCTCACAAATGATGCACATCCAAACGCAACCGCAACCGAACGCAGTCAAACGCAGGTACTGTCCGTTCCCATGTTAAACATAGGAACGCAGTGTGCATACATTTGGCTGCGTTCGGTTACGCCTGACTTGTTAGGCCCCTTTCACATCAGCGTTTTTTTCTGATTGCGACAGATTTACCACATCTGCCGCCTGATGGTTGCACTTGTGGCAAGCCCCATGCATTTGTTATGAGGCTTGCGGCAGGTGCGGCAAGTGCAGTATTGCCATGATCTGGCTCTTGCGGTAGTTGCGGCCACGCAAAAAAAAAAAAAACTGCTGACCGCAACTACCGCAAGTGCCGGATCGCGGCAATACTGCACTTGCCGCACCTCCGCAAACCCAATAGACAATCCATGGAGCTTGCCGCAAGTGCGACCGTTAGGCGGCAGATGCGGTAAATCTGCCGGATCTGCTGCAATCAGCGAAAAACGCTGATGTGAAAGGACCTTACACCGGTGACTCCTATTACAGTACAGCTTTGGCATTGGTGAACTCTGCACCGAAAGCCATTCTGACATATGTTTGTAAAAGCAGATGGCATGGTAGGTGCCGGAGGTTACACACTGGGGGATGATGGACTGAGGTTATACACCAGAGGTGAGGAGACCAATGTTATATTATACACCAGAGGTGAGGAGACCAATGTTATATTATACACCAGAGGCGAGGAGACCAATGTTATATTATACACCTGAGGTGAGGAGACCAATGTTATATTATACACTAGAGGTGAGGAGACCAATGTTATATTATACACTAGAGGTGAGGAGACCAATGTTATATTATACACAGAGGTGAGGAGACCAATGTTATATTATACACCATGAGGTGAGGAGACCAATGTTATATTTATACACAGAGGTGAGGAGACCAATGTTATATTATACACAGAGGTGAGGAGACCAATGTTATATTATACACCAGAGGTGAGGAGACCAATGTTATATTATACACCAGAGGTGAGGAGACCAATGTTATATTATACACCAGGGGTGAGGAGACCAAGGTTATATTATACACCAGGGCGATGTGACCAAGGTTATATTATACACCAGAGGTGAGGAGACCAATGTTATATTATACACCAGGGTGAGGAGACCAAGGTTATATTATACACCAGAGGTGAGGAGACCAATGTTATATTATACACCAGAGGTGAGGAGACCAATGTTATATTATACACCAGGGGTGAGGAGACCAAGGTTATATTATACACCAGGGGAGGAGACCAAGGTTATATTATATACCAGAGATGAGGAGACCAAGGGTTATATTATACACCAGGGTGAGGAGACCAAGGTTATATTATACAGCAGGGTGAGGAGACCAATGTTATATTATACACCAGGGGCAGGAGACCAAGGTTAAATTTATATACCAGAGGTGAGGAGACCAAGGTTATATTATACACAGAGGTGAGGAGACCAATGTTATATTATACACCAGGGCGAGGAGACCAAGGTTATATTATACACCAGGGCGAGGAGACCAAGGTTATATTATACACCAGAGGTGAGGAGACCAATGTTATATTATACACCAGAGGTGAGGAGACCAAGGTTATATTATACACCAGAGGTGAGGAGACCAAGTTATATTATACACCAGAGGTGAGGAGACCAATGTTATATTATACACCAGGGGCGAGGAGACCAAGGTTATATTATACACCAGAGGTGAGGAGACCAATGTTATATTATACACCAGAGGTGAGGAGACCAAGGTTATATTATACACCAGAGGTGAGGAGACCAATGTTATATTATACACCAGGGCGAGGAGACCAAGGTTATATTATACACCAGAGGTGAGGAGACCAATGTTATATTATACACCAGGGGCGAGGTGACCAAGGTTAAATGTTATACACCAGGGGAAATGGGACAGAATGAGAACCCTGAATACAATGACTAAGACGTACCGGTATCGCCCAATCCTTTCCTCCATATAGTGTGGTGCGTTACGTTTTGCGCACATTCTCCTAACATATGCACCAAACATAAGGGACAAACACAAGATAACGTGCGAATACATATAGAAAGCTACAAGTCACTCAATGTCTCTTATGCTATGTAGACTGTGAGCCCTCGTGGACAGGGTCCCCTCCCCTCCTGTATCTGTAAACCTAGATTGTCCATGTTCTGCATTTTGTCCGTGTTTCTCCTCTCTTCATATGTAAAGCGACATGGAATATAATGGTGCTAAATAAATAGTAATAAATGCTCCATTGATAGCACTGACCTCCCTCCTCCTCCACCATGACATCTTGTTAAGTGCCTCCCCCATCATCATTGCTGGCTCCTAGGGGCTGCTGGGAGTTGTAGTATAGTAACGTCCCTGTTCTCATGGGCTTGCTGATGTCAGGATCATGTGACGCGTCACGTGAGGGGGAGTAGCAACATGGGAGGAAGATTATTTATTAATTGTGCTGACACTTCTAGTTCTATCTTTTTCATGCACCTCTTGCTGCAATGTCTTCTAATATCCAACCATAATGAGTGATATCACCAGGATGAACATGCTGGGGGTTGTAGTCCTAGAGGCTATGTTCACACGGTGCGTTTTTGCTGTGATTTTTTTCATGAGTTTTATGCAAAACAACAGCTGCTGTTTGCAGCACCTGCAAAAGCTATGAGATTCCAGGAATCGCAGGCACACAATTGGTTTTCTTTTTGCTAATTGAAATGGAAAACTGCTGGAAGCAGCATGTCAATTCTTTAAGTCCATGTGCACACCTGAGTATTTGATGAGTTTTTTACCTCAGGATTTGTAGCCAAAACCAAGAGTGGAACAATCAGAGAAAACGTATAATAGAAACACGTCACCACTTCTGTATTTAATCATCCACTCCTGGTTTTGGCTACAAAAACTGAGGTAACAAACTCATCAAATACTCACGTGCTCACTTGGCCTCAATAGTATTACGGACTTTGAAAGCAATGAAAAAAAAACCAGCAAAACCTGTTTTTTGGAGGCAATTTTTTTACCGCCAAGAAAGCAGGTTTTCATTACACAAACAAACAACAACATGTGATTATTGCAATTCTCTATTAATTGGCCTCCCCTCACTAGACTCTCCCCTCTCAGTCCATCCTAAGCTAACAGCCAAGTCCTATCTGCACATTACAAGATGCTTCCGCTCTATGCCAGTCATTGCACTGGCTGCCCATACACTATAGGATCCGCTCTGTTCCAATCATTGCACTGGCTACCCATACATTATAGGATACGCTCTGTGCCAACCATTGCACTGCCTGCCCATGTCGCGCCCAAGCTTTGGGGTACTCGGGTATCAGGCGGCAAAAGGTTAACGGTGTCACGGTGAATGGCGGCTGCGCCTGATCCCGTGTTCTGGGCCTATCTTTGAAAAGGGGGTGATATTTACAGGGGATTATGTACAAGTTTTTTTAGCCCCGTGTTTTTGATTTGCACTAGCGCCGCCACAGTCCGCAGGAGGTAGATGGTATCGCTGCTGAGATGATATAGTCCTCCACAGGTAGGACTGGACCTCTGGGGCAGAGTAAAGAGAAGGGGCAGGTTGGAGTGGAGCTGGGATTGTATAGGGAGTGTTGGAGCAGTCTATGGAGGATACTGGGAGTGGAGAGGAAGGATACACGCACACAGGAAAGTCTCTTTGACCTTTTACTGATGGTTGGCAGGTAAATGGTCCAGGGCACTGACGGGTGAACAGGTTGCACAGTGGGTCCCCACAGCAAGTGGGTATAAGGCCTCCTCTGCTCTGTTATGATGGGTTGAAGCACAGCCTGCATGCAACCAGACTTGCCTCTTCTCTCTTCCTGACTGTAGTGCCTGTCTCACCTCCTGTGCGGTCTCCGGGGTACTTTCTCTGAACACTTCGACGTTGCCCTGCTGTGTCTGGCTCCCTCTCTTGACCCACGTAGGAAACCGGGTAGCCGAAGCCTCCACGGTGTAACAGGGTTTTATGTGGTCATATAGTATCCCATAGGTGCGGATCCCCAATATCCGGTGTTTCTCCTGGGATGAACTTCCTCAAGTTCCTCGCTCCCTTTCTGTTCTCTGCTCCTACCCTTCAGTCCCACTTAGGCTGGCAGGACACTGAAGGGCCACTCCGGGTCACTGGCTCGGGCCTAATCGCAGCACCTACCACCAGGACGTCTTCGCAGCTCTCCTAGCGTCTGCACACTCTAATTAACTCTGCCCCCAGCAGCAGTATTTATAGGGTATCTTGCCTAAGGGCGGCAAGTTGGGCTCCCCCTACTGTGCCGGGATGGAAGGTGTTGTTTGTAGTAGGTACCTGCTGTAGAAACCCATCTGCGCATTAGAGAGATCTGTCGTTACCTGCGTGAGCAGGGCGCCACATACCCCCCTAGGTAACATCAGTACTCCTGGACTGAGCATTTTTGTTTTAACAAAAGGAAATAACAATAATAATGAAACAGGTAACATATGTACAAAGTCTGAAAATAGAAAAATTGACAAAAAGACACTGAAAAATATTGAAAAATAGAAAAAACAAGTACAGTCATATGAAAAAGTTTGGGCACCCCTCTTAATCTTACTCTTTTTTTTTGTTTAAAATTGTTTCAGTGTGTAATATATGTAATAACTGATGGACACAGTCATATTTCAGGATTGAAATGAGGTTAATTGTACTAACCGAAAATGTGAAATATGCATTATTTCAAAAATTGACAGGTGCAAAAGTATGGGCACCTCAACAGAAAAGTGATATTAATATTTAGTAGATCCACCTTTTGCAAAAATAACAGCCTCTAGTGGCTTCCTGTAGCTGTTAATGAGTTCCTGGATCCTGGATGAAGGGATTTTTGACCATTCCTCTTTACAAAACAATTCCACTGCAGTTAAGTTTGATGGTCGCCGAGCATGGACAGCCCGCTTCAAAACATCCCACAGATGTTCAATGATATTCAGGTCTGGGGACTGGGATGGCCATTCCAGAAAATTGTAATTGTTCATCTGCATGAATGTGACGCGCACCCAGGGCTCAGGAACTCGGCTCTCGGGCTATCTTCAGTCTGGGAAGTCACGGGTGGCCATCCCGAAGCCGTGGCCCTGGAGGTCAACTGAAAATGGAGGAATTATTTACAAGGTTGTTGTCTTTGTAACGCCACCTGCTGAGTCTGGTGATGTCTCACCAGCGCCGCCACAGTCCTCCGGTGGTCGGTGGTATTGCGGCTTGGATGTAATAGTCCCCGCAGGCGTAACTGAACCACCGGGGCAGTGATGCTGTAATAAAACAGTTTATATTTGAAAGGATGCAATGGAGTCAGAACTTCACTTCACCGGGAAACTTTTACTTGAACACTTTCATTCAGCTTTACAGTTGAACAGTTAGTCAGATGGTATTCTGGCAAATGCTCCAGGCTGCAATTAGGGTTTCTGGCTGAAGATGGAACCCTCCTTTATGTTCCTTTCTTTTCCTTATTTTCTGTTCCCAGTGTTATGAAGCCGGATCTCCTACAGATGATTTGGCCTCCTGCTGCTTCTTCAATTCTGTCTCCTCTCCCTTTTGTACCCGTCAGGTTAACCTTTTGCTGAATGCCGCAGCCGCCTACTGCGGTTCTGGTTTCCCTCTTGTGGGCTCCTCGGGAGTCAGGGCCATATCTATTATATAATCACGAATGGGATTTTTGCCCCTTTTGAGTCCGCTCACGCTGCGAGTCAATGTCGTCATGTGGATACGTCCGAAGCATTGGCCGCGCAGCGGCCATTGCGAGCAGTTCTAAGGCGACTCGCTATGCCCGCGCAGCGGGCATGGCGAGTCGCCTTAGCAGCGCGAAGCATTGGCCGCGAAGCAGCCATTGCGAGTCAGAGACTCGCTCTGCTAGAATCCCGATGCATCTGCATCGGGCACCCAGCTAGTATACAATATCCCTGTTTAGCGGATTTCCTGTGAGCCTTAGAGGATCTCACAGGTGCAGGCTCTGGTATCCGGGTTGCTTTATATGGGGCAAACTCTTTCCGTTACTCACTTCCCCACTCAAGTTAACTCTGCGTCTATGAGTTTCCTTGCTTTCTTCTTCTTTCTTTGGGATCTTTACTTTCTTGGGCCTCTCAGCCGAGATGGCCCTCTTGGTTCCTTCAGGCTGCCTGCCTGTCTCCTTCCACACTCCCTCCTCCTCCGACTCTCCTGACCGACTGCCTAACTAGTTCCCCTTAGAGGCCACTATATCTCCTCCTGGGGACCCTCCCACCTACTATCCTAGTGTGTGGGTGTCAGCTCTAGGGTTCCATATAGTGACCATAGTCCCAATTGAGGTGGAGTACTGCACCGCTTCTCTGGGTGCAGTACACCTTTTGTGGCACCTACGTAGTGGGGCGCCACAAATGCCTGAGTAGATTTGGAGCGGTGTTTTGGATCATTGTCTTGCTGAAAGATCCATCCCCGGCGTAACTTCAACTTTGAAACCGATTCTTGAACATTATTCTCAAGAATCTGCTGATACTGAGTGGAATCCATGCGACCTTCAACTTTAACAAGATTCCCGGTGCCGTCATTGGCCACACAGCCCCAAAGAATGATGGACCCTCCCCCAAATTTGACACTGGGTAGCGTTTATCTTGGAATGCTGTGTTTTTGTGGCGCCATGCATAACGCCTTGTTGTACGACCAAACAACTAAATGTTTATTTCATCAGTCCACAGGACCTTCTTCCAAAATGAAACTGGCTTGTCCAAATGTGCTTTTGCATACCTCAGGCGACTCTGTTTGTGGCGTGCATGCAGAAACGGCTTCTTTTGCATCACTCTCCCATATAGCTTCTCCTTGTGCAGTGTGCGCTGTATTGTTGACCGGTGCACAGTGACACCATCTGCAGCAAGATGATGCTGCAGGTCTTTGGAGGTGGTCTGTGGATTGTTCTTGACTGATCTCACCATTCTTCTTCTCTACCTTATTGATATTTTTGTTGGCCTGCCACTTTTGGCCTTTACAAGAACTGTCCTGTGGTCTTCCATTTCCTTACTATGTTCCTCATAGTGGAGACTGACAGGTTAAATCTCTGAGACAACTTTTTGTAACCTTCCCCTGAACAACTATGTTGAACAATCTTTTTTTTCAGATCATTTGAGAGCTGTTTTGAGGAGCCATGATGCCACTCCTCAGAGAAGATGCAACTAGGAGAACAACTTGCAAGTGGACACGTGAAATAGCTTTTCTCATGATCGGATACACCGGGCTATGAAGTACAAAGCTCAATGAGGTTACCAAAGCAATTTAGTGCTTCAGTAAGTCAGTAAAAAGTAGTTAAGAGTATTCAAATCATTAAAATCAGAAGGGTGCCCATACTTTGGCACCTGTCAAATTTTGAAATAATGCATATTTCACATTTTTGGTTAGTACAATAAACCTCATTTCAAACCTGAAATATTACTGTGTCCATCAGTTATTACATATATCACACTGCAATAGCTGTTGCAAAAAAACAATTTTATACAAAAAAAAAAGAATAACTTTAAGAGGGGTGCCCAAACTTTTTCATATGACTGTACCCGTGAAACACCCACCGAGTCTGATACCTGAGTACCTCAGGGCCTGGGGCTCGACATATTTCTGCCGTCACGAACAGGATCTTGTGCCCGGTATCACAGGGTACTGTGTGCCGTGATTTCAACTGTATAGAGTGACTGTTAAAACTACGCCACCACTACTACGCCGAAGAGTGGGAAGAAAGGGGGTATGTTGGCCTGTTGAGCACGAAACTGAAGCCCGCCCCTGTCACCCAGGCCACGGGCTCAGGCGCTGCCACCTGTGACATCCCCTGTGAATAGTTTATTGAATAGGTGTTATCAGGCGTTATATATGTATATCTCTGCCCCCTGGTTTTTCCCTTTTTTCCCTTTTCCTTTTTTTTTTTCTCTCGCCTTTGTGATGATACTAATTTTCATACCACTACCCTCTCGCTTTCCTTTCTCTATCTATTGTTCCATATTGGAACAATGTTGTGACCATTAAGTGAGATTGTACCTTCCGATGGGGAGAGAGGTATTTCAATTTATTATTAATAGTTGGGCATTTTTTTTGCAAATTTCATATGGAAACGTAAGAAGCTTTCTTCTATTTGGTCTTTTGTTCTCCGTCTTGCCAGGTAGGAGCTATTATAGATAAGTTTTTGGGTGCTTGGTACTAGGCTGTATATTTACATATCTTCCTCCTAGGGGCATCTATAGGGAGTGAGTAATAATAAGAAAAAATATTAATGTTTATCATGTATGTTTACACGTGCATATGAGTATAGTGGTTTCTATAACGTTGTACTGTAATTATCATTTGTATAAGGGTATGGATATGTATATTTATGCATTTTTTCGGGTTCATGGTCCTGTAACATTTGGACTATATGAACTGTGGGTGTTTTTTTGCTCTATCTAACCTGAAGAGGTTAATCCAACACATGTTGGCTATTAAGCCCTTGATCGTTGCAGCAATGTTTTTTTACTTGTCTATAAATGTTTTGTTTTTATATTTGTATATACGCCGATGAGTAAGACTTCGTCCGAAACGCGTCCAGCGGGATGCAATTGTTTTTAAAGATGTTCTAATAAAGCTGCTGCAAATATGGTCCAGTGGCCCTGGAAAATAATTCCTTTCTTCTGAACTGATTGGTGGAGCCAGCCACTGTTCCAGGTGCCTGGGAATCCGACAAGCTTCCTATTCCCCACCCCTATCAGCTGGGCACTCCCCTGTGAAACACCCACTGAGCCTGATACCCAAGTACCCCAGGGCCTGGGGCTCGACACAAACTGATCTTGAGGAGGACAGTCTGAATAGAGCGGTAGCCGTACATATGCACCATCACTCTATTCATTTAATATGCTGGAATCAGAGATCTGTACTGCAGTATCTCCAGACATCCCTTAGTGAATGAATGTGTGGCGCCCCACTACGTAGGTGTCACAAAAGGGGTACTGCACCCAGAAAAGCAGTGTAGTACTCCACTGCAATTGGGACTATGGTCACAAGATGGAGCCCTAGAGCTGACACACACACACTAGATAGTGGGTGGGAGGGACCCCGGGAGGGAATATATAATGACCTCCTGAGGGAACTAGAGAGCTCTCAGGCAGTGAGTCGAGTGAGGAGAGTTGTAGTGAGGCTGAGGGGACCAGGCAGCCAGCCTGAAAGGACAAGGAGGGCCATCCCGGCTGAGGGGCCCTGAGAAGGAAGAGATCCCAAAAAAGAAACAGAGAAAGAAAGCAAAGAGACTCAGAAGCGCAGACTTAACTTGAGTGGGGAAGTGAGTAACGGAAAGAGTTTGCCCCATAGGAAGAAACCCGGGTATCGGAGCCCGCACCTGTGAGTACTCTAAGTCTCACAGAAAATCCGTACAACAGGGATATTACAAATACAGCCCTGACTCCCAAAGATCCCACAAGAGGGAAGTCAGGACTAGCAGGGCGCTGCAGTCCAGACAGAAGGTTGACCCGACAGGTACAAGGGAGGAGAAAAGAATCAGAAGTAGCAGGAGGCCAGATTATCTACAGGAGATCAGGCTTCATAACACTGGGAACAGAAAAGAAGGAAAGGAACATAAAGGAGGGTTCCATCTTGAGCCAGAAATCCCAACTGCAGCATCCAGAGCATTTGCCATATTAACATCATTAACTGCTGAAAGACTGTATTGCTGGATGAAAGTTTTTCAAGTAAAGTTACCCGGTGAAGTGAAGCTTTGACTCTGCTGCATCCTTTCAAATATAAACTGCTTTATTACAGCATCACTGCCCCGGTGGTCCAGTCCCGCCTGCGGGGACCAATCCATCTAAGTCGCAATACCACTGACCACCGGAGGACTGTGGCGGTGCTGGTGAGCATTACCAGACTCATGAGGTGGCGTCACGAAGACAACAAACGTGTAAATAATCCCCTGTAAATAATTCCCCATTTTCAGCTGGCCCCCAGGGCCACGGCTTCGGGATGGCCACCTGTGACTTCCCGGACTGAGAGAGAACCCGAGAGCTGAGTAACCGAGCCCTGGGTGTGTGTCAAATGGAGCAGAGGTGCTCATGCTCGGCCACCACTCCATTCAGATGAGACTTTGCAGAGCCTTATTCTCAGGATTGGTAAGGATTGCAGTGGTCTACGACTCCACACTTAGTGTTGCAGACTAGTTGTAAAGTTGTATCTGGCTACCAAATTGCTTGGTAGATATGTCATTGAACAACTATTGATGAGTGAGTGTGCTCGGCACTGTTTGATGAGCGAGCATCGGGTGCTCAGGCACGCTCGTTGCTCGGCCAAACATTGCAGGTGTTCGAGGAGAGAGTGAGAGGGAGAGAGTCCATCTGAGCGTCTGACTGCTTGTTACGACTTAAGTACCGACCACCCAAGCATGGTAGTGCTCGCTCATCACTACTAACTAGTCCATAAATTATATGTATAATGCAACATCAATATATGTTTGGGTAGGGATGGGCGAATCTACTCACTAGGACTCGTTACTCGGCGATTAGTAAGGGACTCGCAGGACTCGGTACTCTGCGAGTTTCCCAGCGTTTACTCGCACGAGTCCAATGCAAATCATTGGCAAACGCTGACAAAACTAGGATTGCCATTGTTTGCATTAGACTCGGCTACTGTGCCAGTGATAGCAGGGAAACTCGCAAATAACTGCTGTTTCTTTGCGAGCCGAGTCCAGCTGTCTTCTCTGTGCAGCTCCAGGGTCCTAGAGCCCGCCTGCTCACAGACATGATGTAGCAGAGCTGAGATTATTCTCAGTCTGCTCATTCCCTGTGCATAGACATCTATATCTATGCACAGGGGATGTAGCAGAGAGGACATCGCGTTTTGGACTGCATCGGACGGAAGAGGATTTTTTTAATTAAAGATGGAGTCCCTCATGGCTT
Organism: Allobates femoralis; assembly: GCA_033576535.1. Classification (NCBI taxonomy): domain Eukaryota; kingdom Metazoa; phylum Chordata; class Amphibia; order Anura; family Aromobatidae; genus Allobates; species Allobates femoralis. The sequence continues at coordinate 587,324,987 of JARQOC010000004.1, forward strand.
TTTTTTTATTTCAAATAAAAAATTTTCTCTGTGTTTTTTTAACCCTTTATTGGAGATTCTTAGTGGCTGGGTCAAACGTGGCCTGACATTAAGAATCTCGGGCTTAATACCAGCTTGTATAACAAAGCTGGTATTAACCCCTTTATTACCCAGCGTGCCACCGCCACCAGGGCCGCTGGAAGAGCGGGGTTCAGCGCCAAAGGATGGCGCTTCAATGAACGCGCCATCTTCTGGGGCGGCTGCGGGCTGCAATTTGCAGCGGGGGGTGCCCAGAAAGCTTGGGCATCCCTGCGCTGCGGATTCCAGCCCCCAGCTGCTTAGCTGTACCTGGCTAGACATAGAAATTGCACGGAGCCCCACGCATTTTTTTTTTATTTCATGAATTTCAGAGTCTCAGAGTCAGAGTCTCAGAGTCAGAGTCAGAATCTCAGAGAGTCAGGGTCAGAATCTCAGAGAGTCAGAGTCAGAATCTCAGAGAGTCAGAGTCAGAATCTCAGAGAGTCAGAGTCAGAATCTCAGAGAGTCAGAGTCAGAGTCAGAATCTCAGAGAGTCAGAGTCAGAATCTCAGAGTCTCAGAGTCAGAATCTCAGAGTCTCAGAGTCAGAATCTCAGAGTCTCAGAGTCAGAATCTGAGAGTCAGAGTCAGAATTTCAGAGAGTCAGAGTCAGAATCTCAGAGAGTCAGAGTCAGAATCTCAGAGAGTCAGAGTCAGAATCTCAGAGAGTCAGAGTCAGAATCTCAGAGTCTCAGAGTCTCAGAATCTCAGAATCTCAGAGTCTCAGAGTCTCAGAGTCAGAATCTCAGAGTCTCAGAGTCAGAATCTCAGAATTTCATGAAATAATTTAAAAAAAATGCGTGGGGCTCCGCGCAATTTCTATTTCTAGCCAGGTACAGCTAAGCAGCTGGGGGCTGGAATCCGCAGCGCAGGGATGCCCAAGCTTTCTGGGCACCCCCCGCTGCAAATTGCAGCCCGCAGCCGCCCCAGAAGATGGCGCGTTCATTGAAGCGCCATCCTCTGGCGCTGAACCCCGCTCTTCCAGCGGCCCTGGTGGCGGTGGCACGCTGGGTAATAAAGAGGTTAGGGCCATCTTTGTATTATCAGCTGGCCCTAAGCCCGAAATTTATGGCGGTCACGCCAATATTAGACATGACCGCCATGAATTTCTATTAAATTGTTTTAAAAAAAACACAACACAGAGAAAATTTTTTATTAGAAATAAAAAAAAAAGCCATTAGAGACTCCATCTTTAATTAAAAAAATCCTCTTCCGTCCGACGCAGTCCAAAACGCGATGTCCTCTCTGCTCATCCCTGTGCATAGATATAGATGTCTATGCACAGGGAATGAGCAGACTGAGAACAATCTCAGCACTGCTACATCAGGCAGTAGGCGGGCTCTAGGACCCTGGAGCTGTGGCAGCTAGCACACTGAGCAGACAGGACTCTTATCTGTGCGAGTTTCCCAGCGATTACAGCTGCAAAGTAAACGAGTCCAATGCAAATAAATGACAAAACTAGGATTGCTTCAGGCTGAAGCTTCCGAGACACATCTGCGATTTGTAAATCTCACACTACTCGCTATTACTCGCTTCCCCATTCATTAACATTGGACTCGCTAGACTCGCAACGAGTAGCGAGTCCTGTGCTCGGACTCGCTAGAGTCAAGCGATTCCGAGTAATTTAGGATTCGCCCATCACTATGTTTGGGGTTTGGGTACTAACTGTGGCAGAGTGAGGGAAAGATCCCAGTGCCCGGGTTATCAGAGCTTAGTCTATGAAAACATACTTCCAAACATTTAAAGGGGTTTTCTGTAACTCCTTAGAATAGGTTATCAATAGTGATGAGTGAGCTGTAAAATGCTTGAGCAGATCGGACGCTTCGACAATATCGAGTATAATGGAAATCAACAGGAAACTCAAGCTTTTTCACGAAAATCCATTTTTTCTCTCTGTCTGTCTCTCTGCAGGTGGGAACTTGAATATTTAGTTCGAGCAGCCACAATATGCGGGCAAGCAATGAGTGCCCCGATGCTCGATCGAGTATCGCGCAGTAGTAAGCACACACTCGCTCATCACTAGTTATCAAGTAGATCAGAGACGGTGCAACTAGCGGCGCCCCCAGTGTAGTACCTAAAAATGGCACAGTTACATTATGTAGAGACTATGAATTGGACTGTAAGTTCTCACCCACTCACTTGTATGCAAAAGAAAGCTTGCAGTATCATCCATAGCCGCTATGCAATGTGGAGCTGTATTGCTTCAATTCGCCATCGCCTCTTCAATCAGCTGAAAGGTTAGACTCTTCAGAGTTAGTCCCACGTTGACCACTATAGAGGAAATGCACAGGATCGACTGTGCCCACACAGCAGCATTATGTAAGGACAGAGACCCTGGCTCCACTGATACATCACTTAGTTTGATGAGGCAGCTTGTCCTGTAGTGATAATCTCCTGATGATTAAACCCAGATTGTATTGAAACAGAAAAACATAGCTCATTAAGTGATACATCACTGAAATCAGGGTCTGTGCTCCCAATTTGTGCTGCTCTAAGATTGCAAAGTAAAAAACTGCTGACAGATTCCCTTGAAGGCTCTGGCGGGAGAGGCAGTGAACCAGGGTTGGGGGCCTTGTCTATTTATTCATGCTTGACAACTTTTGGAATCAGGGAGAAGATGTGAAATGTGTCATACACAATCTGTTTCTATCACAATGGTTGGAGACTTGTGACTGGTTTTGGACCTCTGTCTCATTCCATTATTGAGATTTAATTTTAAACATGTTTCTTTCCTTTGGCAGTTCAGGAGTTAATGTCAGTTCTGCTGCTAGCAGACTCCTAAGTTTCCTTACCCAGTGTATCTACTCTGTGATCACTCCCATCCTCTTTATATGATCACACGGTTCCATCATCCTTTGCTAGTGATTGAACCCATTCCTGGCCAAGCGTCTTGAGGAGGAGGAGGAAGTTCTCAGGAGAGCTGAGTCCTGCTAAGCCATCTACTGTCAAGGAGTGTGGCAGCAAGCGTGAAGTTGCTTTGTTGTTCCCTGTCTGTCTCCCCTTCCCTCTTGTCTTGTTTATTGAAGTGGTTGGGACTAGTGCTCCCACCTGCCATTCCCTATTGAGGGCTAACATCAGGGCCAGCGAGGGCTTAGGTATCCTGCATGGCGACGGGTTGAAATAACTCATATAGGGACAGTAGGGAGATCAGGGCATGACCACAAGTGAGTGCAGGAGGTCACCTCTTCTCCATTCCTTATGAGCAGAGCCCCCTGCTGTATTTCCCTTCTCCGGTGTTTATCCATCTGTAGTTTTGTGTAGTGCACGGGACATCATTGGTCCGTGCGTCCGCAGTCACACTCAGTAGCCGGACACCCCCTAAGTCCAGCGTGACAATTTCTGGTAGTTGTTGACCAAGTCCCCTTTTACAGACCATAACTGTTCACCACTCCTGGCCTATTCTCTATCACCACAACTCCTTGTGCTTCAACTCCTTAAGATGCCAGGGCACAGGAAACTCTTGAATTGCTGATTCAATTGGATTTGGGAGATTTGCAGACTCTTTGAAGCCTGAGAGGTTTTCCCCTTTTCTTGGGAAAAGTCATCAATGTGCATTTTTTTCTTGACTTTACATCATTTAAGCCTATTGTCTACTCGAGTGGAACTCGATTTCCTTGACTGCTTGATTGTATGTATAATGTCCGAAGTGCCAGGGCGAATGTTATTCATGCGTCGCTCACCTGGGACATGTTAACAATCCCTTAAGTCCATGGGTGCTCTCAGCACCACGAAGCTGGTCATGAGTGAGTAGGTCATGAAGGACATTTGATTAGCGAATGTGTTGCCCTGGCCACTCCTCTGTTACCTGGTCAACTGGTGGATCTCAGGTGGTGACACCGAAATAAGCACAACATCCAAGGACACGACCGCATCAATCAAGCAACACCCCTTATCCTAACGTGGCTGCACCGGGCTGGGTAAAGTTCCGCCATAGTCTAATTCCTTTATGTTATTGATGCTCGTTTCCTTGGATGTTTCACCACAATCCTTATTGGTATGTGAGTCCAGTGGATGTCATTGTTGTATCTAGCGTTCCACTAATGAAAGTGATCTAGCGAACTGTTTTGCATATGGCCCATTATTGGCATTGCACATTGGTGATCCATTGGGACCCTAAGCTTGTCCTGTGACAATATCTCAATGACAATAATACAAAAATACGTGGGCAGGCGTGGCGAGGTACACGTCTCTTACGCCCGGCACATTACATAAAGGTTGGAGTATTGGCAGCAGGGGCGGACGGCCCAGGTGGCAGGGGGCAAGTCGCCCCCCAGGCTGGTGCTTTTGCCCCAATTTAGGGCCGCACCGATAGCACCGCCACACCGATAGCACCCCCCCACCTCCCTCCGCTCCTCACCGGGCACAAACCGATAGCAACCCCTCCCCCCCCTCCTCACAGCTGGGACACCACCTGAGAGCTCCCCAGTCAGCTCCTGATTGGCAGGGTGTGTTCTTGTGCTATGGGGGTGCTCTGCCCTTATAGGCCACATGATGCAGGTTACATCATTGACCAGAATCAGATGTTGAAGATCGACGCCACTCAAAAATAAACTTTTAATGAACAATAAGTTGGTGGAGACTTTGTACAGTGGATAGTGGGTACACAGCTTGAAGAACGTTTCCTTCGTGATATGGAGCATTTCCAACAAAGTCTCAATTCCTTTCTCTTAAAACTTGAGTGAACTCTGTTTCCTCTGGTTGCCTGCCTTCACCACAACCCAGATTGGTATTACAGTCCAGTTAGTAAGAGTCCTATTTCATCTCGCGGTTCCACAACTTCTTCACTCTAGTATTTGCAATATGGCCGGTACTTGGCTTCTCTACTTCTGACGCCTTGGTGGCCCTATCTTTGTTTTATACTCCTGGCCACACAAAATATTGACACTTTGGACAAAATTGTCCACTTTCACTTATGGGGTGTACTTACTTTTGTTGCCAGCAGTTTAGACATTGATGGCTGTTTGTTGAGTTATTTGGAGGACACTGATGACACATACATTGTATCAAAGTGTCAGATCTTCAGTGTTGTCCTATAAAAAGATATAATAAAATATTTACAAAAATATGAGGGGTGTACTCACTTTTGTGATCTACGGTATATCTATCTCCTTACAGATATATACGATATTTTTCAGCTGCACAGAAAATATCTTAAAAAAGTCATTAAAAAAACAAATGTAAAAAATGCACACTCTCTGTTCAAGCCAACAAACTCTGTAGAGGGTTCTTTCCATCATCCTGGAAGTTTATAACAAGCTGCCGTTAAAACATATTTGTTCTCAATTTTAGGTGTCACTAGATTTAGAAAACATTTTACGCGGCCAGGATTCCTCCTCCGGGATTTTGCTTAGCAGTTTGTCGAATGTCATAGGGAACACAGCAAGTAATTCAATACTGGAAACACCGGTCGTCTGTCATTCAGATCGGCCCTCAAGAGTTGATGGAATTAAAGGATTTATCGGCTACTGAGGCGTCCTTTAATTTCAATTCATCTTTATTAAAAATAACAACTGCCATTGTTTTCTCAGCCGCAAAGATTTGGGATCAAAGTTAAGCTTCATGTTAGATTCGTAATTGTGCTTCCAGAATGGGTCTACGCTACGGAATAGGAGACTTTAGAAAAGGATGAAGTATAGAGCCTTCAGATGAATATGTACATGTAGGCACACTTGTCAAGGTTCAGTCAGCTCCTTACAGTTAATATGGCTATTTACATGTTATAATTTTTTATACAGGAAGGCTGGAAATACAAAAAGCGCAGTAGATTCAGTTTTTGTCCTGATGAAGAAACTGGAGGGTTTCGAAACGCTAGACAAAAGTAAAACCCGTCATCGTCACTTGTCCACTGTTTGGATTATCAGCAGCACGGAACATGACCAGAAAGGTGCCCACAGGGGTGGCGTTAGGGTTAGGTTTAAGGGTTAGGATTAGGTGATAGGGTTAGGTGTTAGGGTAGGTTAGGTGGTAGTTTTAGGGCAGGGGCGGGGAACCATTTTTCTGCTGAGGGCCATTTGAAAATTTCACCCATCCTTCGGGGACCGTACAAAATTATCAACTTGAAAATACCTGCTATATTTGGTTAATCAATTAACTCACCCCTACTGTGGTGCTGGAGCTGCTTCTCTTTGGTAAGTTACAAACAAAACAACCGCTATTGTCTGACACTAATGGGCCGCTTTACACGTCGTGATATCGCAAGCAACTCATAAAAATCACATGGTGTGCCCTGCAGTTGATATTGTTCGTGGTTGTGTTCGTGTAAATGGGCAATGCGACGCGAAAACAACCTAACTACGATATTGCAAGAAGATTGTGCAAGCCCTTCAACCGTACGATATTGTATAGGCGATGTGGCAGGATCGTGCTGTGTGACAGCGCAATACGATTTAGAGCGCAACTTCCCTTATTCACTCCAATGTTAAATGGTCGTTCCCTGGGTTGCTCATACACCCGCGCGGATAAGGGGCGTACACCATCGTAGTTGCATTGCCTGCCGATATATCCCTGTGTGACATCTCTATGCGATCTTGGACAAGTGCCAAAAACGTGCGCACTCCCATGAGATCGTATGCAATATCAGAATGATATTGTGACGTGTAAAGCGGCCCTAGCCCACAGTGGATAGATCCCTCCAAGAATGCTGGAACACAAACTTGATGGTATGGTGTGGTTATGGGGTACAAAGATAGTGGGGCCATTCTTCATCAATGGATAACCTCAATGCCACTGGATATCTGAATCATGTAGGAATTTCAGATATCCAGTGGCATTGAGGTTTCCATTGATGAAGAATGGACCCGTTATCTTTAGACCCCATAAACCACACCATACCATCAATTTTTATGTCCCAACAGTCTTGGAGGGATCTATGCACTGTGGGTTAGTGTCAGACCAATAGCGGGGGTTTTGTTTGTTAACTTCACCATTCACAAAAAAGTTTCCCTCATCCCTCATCTGAAGGCAATTGTCTATGCTGTGAAGATACGAGATGTGCAGCATCTGAAACAACAGATACTGGAAGCCTGTGCTAGCATTTCTTCTGCGGTGTTGCTATCAGTGTGTCCAGAGTGGGAGAAGAGGGTTGTATTGACAATCCAACACAATGGGCAGCACTTTGAACACATTTTATAAGTGGTCATAACCTTGTAAATAACTTATGAAAGAATAAAGTTACGTTAAAACCAAGCACACCATTGTTTTTCTTATGAAATTCTCAATAGGTTTGATGTGTCACATGACCCTCTCCCCACTCAAAAAAATAGAGTTGGATCCAAAATGGCCAACTTCAAAATGGCCGCCATAGTCACCACCCATCTGGAAAGGTTTTCTCACTCCTATATACTTACCATCATTGCCAAAAGCAGAATCAAAATGCACTCTCAGGAAGCAGTCAGAGTCCAATTGTAAAGCAAGCCCAGCTGCAGGCTAATAAATCACCTCTACCAGCTATGTGTGGGAGGCAGACTGCCATGCATACACTGGGCCTGCTTAAGGCACCATTCACACTGATACAAATGATGCAGAGTGTCTGAAAGCGACAAAACCGCTCCGCTGCTTAGCATTGGGCCACACAGTACGATACCTCTGCACCACTAGATGAATGGCGCCCCTAGGGGCCAAACTGCACCCTGGATAGATAAAAAGTGCAAAAAGTCTCTTATATGATGAATAAAAAACTTTTACAAATGGGATTTTGGTTCATGCATTGGCCAAGACATTTAAGCTGATGACCCACGACAAGGGATCCCATGCTCATCAGTCCTAACAAAAACTTGTGCAAAAACTACTAGTGCAGAGGTATCGTACTGTGTGGCCCAATGCTAAGCAGCGGAGCGGTTGGGTCGCTTTCAGACATCATTTGTCGTGGGTCATCAGTTTAAATGTCTTGGCCAATGCATGAACCAAAATCCCATTTGTAAAAGTTTTTTATTCATCATATAAGAGACTTTTTGCACTTTTTATCTATCCAGGGTGCAGTTTGGCCCCTAGGGGCGCCATTCATCTAGTGGTGCAGAGGTATCGTACTGTGTGGCCCAATGCTAAGCAGCGGAGCGGTTGGGTCGCTTTCAGACACTCTGCATCATTTGTATCAGTGTGAATGGTGCCTTAATGGCCCAGTGTATGCATGGCAGTCTGCCTCCCACACATAGCTGGTAGAGTTGGTTTATTAGCCTGCAGCTGGGCTTGCTTTACAATTGGGCTCTGACTGCTTCCTGAGAGTGCATTTTGATTCTGCTTTTGGCAATGATGGTAAGTTTTTTGATGCTGCTTTTTTCTAGTAGTTTTCTCACTCCTATATACTAATGTGCCACAAACAGGAAGTTGATGTTACCAACCATTCCCATTTTATTTAGGTGCATCCATATAAATGGCCCTCCCTGTATATTAGAGACTGCTCACCGTATGAACATTAGAGACTGCAGGCCGCATGTACATTACAGACTGCCAGCTGTGTGCATATTTCAGACTGCTGTCCATGTGCACATTCGAGATTGCCAGCCTTATGCAAAATACAGACTGCTGGCTGTATGCACATTAGAGACTGCCAGCCGTATACACATTAGGGATTGCCAGCTGTATATCTTGTATATACAGCACTATATTGTATATACAGGTTCACACTATGTACATACATTATATAGGCACACTAATACAGTATGTAGTGTGGACCTGTATATATAATATAGTGCTGTTTAGAGACAGACAAATACACAAACACAATCAAACAGACAAAAAGACACACAGACACACATACACACACATATCATACTCACCAGCACAGGACCTGTGATGATATCACATGGAGAGGAGGAGTCAGGCATCACATGATCGGCTCAGGGAGGAATCAGAGATATGATGAAGATGGTGGGTAGGCCTGGGATGTGCACCTGTTGATCCTGATTGGTCTGAGTGGGGTCCTGCATGTCCGTGGTTCTGCCCCCTGCATGCCGCAGCTTTCCGGGCCTCTCTGCTTCAGTGGGTCCCTAATGGGAATCAAGCTAGTAAGCCCTGATAGCAGCCCTGATTACAGGGGATCCAAAATACTTGAACATTCTAGATTAATTACCCTTTGACTTACGTTGACTTTGCATAGACCTCTGGACCCTGCTTCCCACAACTTCACCCAGTAATAATAACGCCTATGGTACCTTGTAGGACTTAACCTTGAAACTGGAGAACAGTCGCTTTTAGCCCTACAACTAATCTTAAGAGCCCTACCTCAACCAACTTCTCCTAACACTCCTACAAAACAGGACAAAGACATCCATGGGCCTCAAGTCAACAATTCTCCCTCTATACACTCACTAGTAACTTACTAATTTGGAATCCTACACGGTTCCTTTTAATCCCTGCAGTAGGATTATCAGAGCTAGGACCTTCCATACCAAAACATGTGGACTCCTGACTATGTTAACATCTCTCATCCTCAGATCAGTCTACAAGTGCGGCTCCACTGATGGACCATACCGCCTCAGCCCTGCTAGCTTTCACTTTCCGCTAACTCACAACATGAAAGTCAAAATACTTGCTATTCTGCTCGAATGCTAAAGTCATCTCTGCCTCAACCAACATACTTCAAGGAGTTGTCTTACATGCTGTAGACCATTGTAATTCTTTGTGCTAAATAACCCTAAGGTGTATGGGTTGAGGTCAACTTCACTCATTTTACTACTGTAATAAAATAGTATTCAATGTTTTACCAATCCGGTTGTTAAAATAGCAACTTGATGGCAGAAGCAGTTGCGGGCTTAACTATCTTCCAGTGAACTGTACTGCTATCAATCAAATTATTATAGAATACTTTTGATTATGGGCACAAACTCTCAACTCAAATGCAGTCACCACATCCCTCTATCCTTTTAATCATGTGAATTGAGCCACAATGAGCTCTGTCTATTAAGGATGGAACATGGCATGGTATATATGTATGATATGTCAGTGTCTAGAGTTTATGTGGTGTATATTGTAAGATGGCAGCCAGGTACATACTGAGCTTTACAGAGGTGGTCGTCCTCTGTGATGTAAACTTGATTGTCTTCTGTGGTACCTATTGCACCAAGAGACTTTTTAGAGTGTTCCAGGACCAGGTTTTACAGATAGCCAGGTTGACGGACAGGTCTGGCTATCCACATACCTCCACCCATGGGTGTGTCTCATATCTTATAATGGTGTCTATTAGTTTGACACATGGTCAGTGTGTGGAGAGAGAAAGAGTATTCGCTTGACCTGACCGGGCTAGTGTGTGGAGACTGCTGCACCTTCATTGAGTTACCTCTTTGGAGAAGTTGTATCAAACCCCGAGTGGGTGTACCCGTGACTGTGATAACGATTTTATGTCCCTTGAAGACAGAAGAAGGCTTGTTGTGTTCCTGGAGAGCAGTATATGTGTTGCTGAATAAACCTTCTATACTTTTTAGGTAAAAGTGTTCCTGTCGTTACTTCAAGGAGCAAGCCGAGTAAGTAACCCCATCACAATGTGTATTTTTTTAGGTGTGCAGTGTATTTGTAAGGGCCCTTTCACATCAGCGTTTTTTGAAATTCGCGGCAGATGCGGTGAAAAAACCGCATCTGCCGCGATTACCGCATACCGGCTGCACTTGCGGCGCGGTTGCGGTAAACGCCATGCAAAGTATAGGCGTACTTGCGGCAGGTGCGGCAAGTGCGGTTTTGCACTTGCGGCAGGTGCGGCCGCGAAAAAACCGCGGTCAGCCGCGTTTTTTTTCGCGGCCGCACCTGCCGCAAGTGCAAAACCGCACTTGCCGCACCTGCCGCAAGTACGCCTATACTTTGCATGGCGTTTACCGCAACCGCGCCGCAAGTGCAGCCGGTATGCGGTAATCGCGGCAGATGCGGTTTTTTTCACCGCATCTGCCACGAATTTCAAAAAACGCTGATGTGAAAGGGCCCTAATATCTTTGTATATATTCAATCTGTAGGGAACCTGTTGGTAATTTTCTTTTTCCACTTCCTCACGGGGGGTACCAGCCACGCACTGACTTAACTTCCTATAGGCAGCTCCTTTATATTACTTATTTTTATATATTACCGGCATAGCATAGTTCTTTTGATCGGCGTGGGGTGCCGAGGCCTGGGACCCCACTGATCACTGAAAACACCAATCTGAAGTCCATAGATCCTTTGTGAACCGTGTACACAGAGCAGTGTACCGACTCAATAATAAGTCATACACAACTCAATGAAAGTGAACATAGGGACCCATAGCAGTGTACCGACTCAATAATAAGTCATACACAGCTCAATGAGAGTGAACGTAGACACCCATAGCGGTGTACCGACTCAATAATAAGTCATACACAGCTCAATGAGAGTGAACGTAGGAACCCATAGCGGTGTACCGACTCAATAATAAGTTATACACAGTTCTATGAGAGTGAACGTAGGGACTCATAGCGGTGTACCGACTCAATAATAAGTCATACACAGCTCTATGAGAGTGAACGTAGGGACCTATAGCAGTGTACCGACTCAATAATAAGTCACACACAGCTCAATGAGAGTGAACGTAGGGACCCATAGCGGTGGACCGACTCAATAATAAGTCATACACAGCTCTAAGAGAGTGAACGTAGGGACCCATAGCGGTGTACCGACTCAATAATAAGTCATACACAGCTCTATGAGAGTGAACGTAGGGACCTATAGCGGTGTACCGACTCAATAACAAGTCATACACAGCTCTATGAGAGTGAACGTAGGGACCTATAGCGGTGTACCGACTCAATAATAAGTCATACACAGCTCAATGAGAGTGAACGTAGGGACCCATAGACTTACTATTGAACCCGAACCATTATAACACCATGGGGCTTTCTGTTCTAACTTTATACCCCTCTGTTTTCCAGTTATCATAAAAGTCCCCCCTCCCCCTTGCTTTACTATGCGCAGGAAAGTGATTACTTCTCAGCTTTAATCAATACTTTGTGTCTCCAGCCTTAAGGTTGTGTTATTATAAAATATAACCCCTCACATTTTCCACCTAAGCACAATTTCGTACAGGTACTTAATTTAGCCAAAGCCGGTTTTACAAGCGTATAATTCCTCTTAATGTACATATAATGGCACAATCATAAATTTAGCAAAATGTCTGCATCCATCTCATGTACAGCTGTATCCTGTGTGAATAAATGATGCCGTATTTAATTTTCTCTCAATTAATCTCAGCCTGTCAATATCGCTACACACCGCAGATTGAAATATTGGCCCATTCTTTTCGCCTTCATCACTAATGGCTTTGGCTTAAAAACTCACAAAGAAACTTTAGAGGGCGTAATGAAATGATAAATCCAAATGATTATTGAGCGTGATGTATCTGAGAGGCTTCGATGGTTGGGAGACCCGAAGGTTGTGTTGCCAAGCCGAGACATATCTGTAGGACCAAACAAAGTAACGGTCATAGGATAGTAGACAAACAAGAATACACCGGCAAAAAATGTTGTAGGGCGCTGCCATGAAGGACGCTAGTGGTCAACGGTGAAAGAAGACGAAGATTTTTGTTCAAACAATGCGTTTTGGATTTGTTCCAACTCCTTGATCAGGTACTTGATCCAACCACCAGTGCTTCACCGGGTTGTGCCTGTTTGCAGAACAACCACATTGAGTTGAGCAAGTCCTCAACATTTCCTAAGGAGTTCGGTCTCCTCATTGATCCACACCATGGAGTGCTTGGGCTTCTTTTCACTTTCCTAGAAGGCAGACATATTCGTCCATAAGATCCGGAGGACCTCTTCTGGAAGTGTTAGGAGTTTTTGCTGAGATGAGGCTTTCATGCCAATGTAGGCAATTTGAACCACAGTAGTCATCAAGTCAATTCCTCCTATTCATAAGAGGGGATAACTTGCTGACCCCAAGACCCCCAGCTATCCCAAGATTGTCAGCTCAGGAACCTTAATAATCGGGCATTCCAGCCACATCTTGTATGGAGGTGCACTCAGCTTCTGCTTCATTTATTGACAATGCTTCATAGACATCACGCCTCAGCATTTGATCCGGTGACCCTGTGCTGTATGATTAACTTTCTATTCCACTGAGCCACAGCAGATTCCATCTGTGTCCAAGTGCTGATCATCTTTTACCTTTTTTTCATTCTTTTCTTTCAGCAAGTGTTTTCATTTATTTAGTCTGTCCATCAAATTGCAGGTACGGTTACTTATACCTTCCCCTTGCTGGTCTTCTCTGCTGGCTATATTCCAAACTGGATCCTGCTCGGAGTTCCAGCCATATGCCAAGGATTTATGACAGTTAGATAGATGCCAACTAGGTTTATTATCTATTCTGTCACATATATCCTATTCCTTTCTCCTGACAATAATTAGGGGATCAGAGGATAAACTTTAATGCAGTAAATACTTTAGTTTTCTCACTTTCTATACGTGTTTTCTCACTTTGTGATCTCTTCTATCTCTGCATACATTCCTTATTCAAGGTTATAGTGCTCTGTATCGCCATCCAGTTCATAAGGAGGTATGAGGAATGCTCGACGACCTTTAAGGCAGTCATGTCCGAGTTGTCATCTCCTCGTTAGGTTAGGTTTACCAGGGACTGTACTGCTAGGAACTTTAGTCTGTTCGCAAACCGGTTGGGTCAAATGCATTTAATTTTAAGATAGGCCCTATTTCTTGTGTGAGTTACCACATGTGCACACCACAACGGCAATCCTTATGCAATCAAACACTGTCCTCGCCTGTTTCCAACAGGCCTAATGACCATTATGGAAAGGACATTTGAACTGTGAGACCCCAAGGGATCATGAAAAAACTTTTAGTTTGAGACTAATTCTTTAACATTAGAAAACAACTGAGTGGAAACATACCTCAACATCGTTTCATCCAAAGTTATGGAGTCCTGAAAAAATGGCCACTGGTGTGAAATAGGAGATACAGCCCATGTGCAGAAAATGTAAAAGGGGTCTGCGCTGGGCGAAAAAAAACTCTTTAAACAGCATGAAACGCATCTTGTGCATGGATTGATATGTGTATGGCTTAGGCTAAGTAGTTGATGTGCAGCATGCGTACATTCTTTACCATCGGGAATGGAGAGGAGGTCGCGCATGCGCAGCTTTCTCCATTCTTTTCAATGTCAGCACAGAAAATTGCTGAGCGCTCTTGCTCTACCTATAAATCCCCTATAGGAGACAATCCCTTTAATTGATATTATTCTGACTGAAATTCTGACTCAACGCTTTGACTTTAGACCTAAAAACATCCTGATGCCTATAGTTGTTGATACACTGCAGACTGGCCCTTTAACTCGGGTAGAAATTCAAGTCTTCCCCATAGCTTTTTCCTATGGCATAAATATTATTTATTCCCGGGAGATATAGAGCAGTATTATAAGCAGCATTTCTTGGTGGCGATTATTAATTTAATGCTAATCACAAATCTATGTATTCACAATGAATAAATTCATTCACAACAATGACCAAACTTCTGAATATTCATGATGACTGTATCCTTGGAGGAAAATGACTTTATAGCTAAAAGTGTTATATCTTTTATTAGAGCCATGAAAATTGGATGGTAATGTACATCGCCTTTTAGCCAAATAGACCAATTAGCAGAAAGGAGTAGCTGCTAATTACAGGAGGCCTTGATGGATGGACCCCCTGTGACAGTCCTTTGTTAGATGGGATCATTAGTCTATCTGGGGCACCTTCTTTGTGATCCTCGTGGTCTTGCTCTAGAAGGAATATTTTTTTTTTACTGTAATTCCCACCGGAAAGGTGACCTGAAAAATATACAAAGAGAATCATTCAGAAAGAGTCGTCAATGCAACACGTTCGGAGGGTTTAAGACATTTGTTAAAACAACATTTGTTCTTTGACGAAAAGAGGTTTCCTCATTAACAAAATTCATTTTAAAGTTCATTTTAATCAATAGATCTTGGAATAATAATCATTTCCACAATTGGATGTGTTTAAAATAATGTTCCTGTGCTGAATAATCTCATATACATTATGTATCCCTGCTATGTACTGTGTAATGGATGTGTCTGACCGTACAGGGACATGGTCTGATCATACCACATCTGCTGTGGTGAGATAATCTTATATATGTGTCCATGCTATGTACTGTGTAATGAATGTGTCTGACCGTACAGGGACATGGTCTGATCATACACATCTCCTGTGCTGAGATAATCCTATATATGTGTCCCTTCTATGTACTGTGTAATAGATGTGTCTGACTGTACAGGGACATGGTCTGTTCATACCACATCTCCTGTGCTGAGATAATCTTATATATGTGTCCCTGCTGTGTACTGTGTAATGGATATGTCTTACCGTACAGGCACATGGTCTGATCATACCACATCTCCTGTGCTGAGATAATCCTATATATGTGTCCCTTCTATGTACTGTGTAATAGATGTGTCTGACCGTACAGGGACATGGTCTGATCATATCACATCTGCTGTGGTGAGATAATCTTATATATGTGTCCCTGCTGTGTACTGTGTAATGGATGTGTCTGACCGTACAGGGGCATGGTCTGATCTTACCACATTGTCACGATGACTCAGGTTTCCAAGGCTCCTAATCCTCAAGCTACGGGGATCCCATGCTATACCTTATCTCAGAGCTACCCCTAATGATGGAGAGGCCTGAGTTTTCAACCTGACCATGCCCATCACCAGTCCTGATCTGATTTCTCTTTCCCTTCCCCCTGAGACAAGGGAGAAATGAAACCCATAGATAAAGACAAGACAAAGGAACACCAAAATTCTGTTAGGTTGGTTTCACACTACGAATTTTGCAGTTCCGATGCTGTCCGATAAAAATCGGACAGCATCGGATCCGAATTTGCCCCCATGCAGCCCTATGGGCATCGGACCGAATCGGATGTGCACTAAATGCCATCCGATTTGGTCCGATCCGATTCTGTCCGATTTTGTCTGATTTTTGCACCGAAAATAAAATTGGATTGGACCAAATCGGATGCCATTTAGTGCACATCCGACCCGACCCGATGTTTTTAACACAACATGTGATAATAGCAGAAAGGCAGAAGAGACTAAGTCTTGCTAGCCTGCCTATAAATCAGCACATAGCCTGTGGATGCCTGAGTCTGCCGGCGTTGTTCCCAGACACAAGAGAAACCCTTGGGCAGGATGTCAGAATCTGCAATCTGAACAGAGTCCAACGCAGCCATGACAGTCAGCGAAGTTTGTGCAAAACTCCATGTGACACACATCTCCTGGACCAGGGAGGAAGTAAAAAGAGTATAAAGACATTACAGCACAGGATCACTGCTGATTCTTTTTGTGAGGTAAAACATTTCTCTGCCTGTTTTTAAAAAAATGTTTTTCCTCAAAGAAAGAATAATTTGCCATCCCGTACTGTGATGTCTCTATACTCTTCTACTTCCTCCTTTACCAAGGAGATGTGGTATGATCCGACCATGTCCCTGTATGGAAAGACACATCCATTACACAGTACATAGCAGGGACACCTATATAAGATTATCTCAGCACAGGAGATGTAGTATGATCAGACCATGTCCCTGTACAGTCAGACACATTCATTACACAGTACATAGCAGGGACACATATATAGGATTATCTCAGCACAGGAGATGTGGTATGATCAGACCATGTCCCTGTACGGTCAGACACATCCATTACACAGTACATAGCAGGGACACCTATATAAGATTATCTCAGCACAGGAGATGTGGTATGATCAGACCATGTCCCTGTACAGTCAGACACATTCATTACACAGTACATAGCAGGGACACATATATAGGATTATCTCAGCACAGGAGATGTGGTATGATCAGACCATGTCCCTGTACGGTCAGACACATTCATTACACAGTACATAGCAGGGACACATATATAGGATTATCTCAGCACAGGAGATGTGGTATGATCAGACCATGTCCCTGTACAGTCAGACACATTCATTACACAGTACATAGCAGGGACACATATATAGGATTATCTCAGCACAGGAGATGTGGTATGATCAGACCATGTCCCTGTACGGTCAGACACATCCATTACACAGTACATAGCAGGGACACCTATATAAGATTATCTCAGCACAGGAGATGTGGTATGATCAGACCATGTCCCTGTACAGTCAGACACATCCATTACACAGTACATAGCAGGGACACATATATAAGATTATCTCAGCACAGGAGATGTGGTATGATCAGACCATGTCCCTGTACGGTCAGACACATCCATTACACAGTACATAGCAGGGACACATATATAAGATTATCTCAGCACAGGACATGTGGTATGATCAGACAATGTCCTTGTACAGTCAGACACATCCATTACACAGTACATCTAGAAAAGAAGGGAGATACAAGAGGCGCAGATTGTGCCCTATCAAACAGACACTATAGTTCTTATGTGGATTATAAGTGTATCCACTCACCTTTTATGGTTGTGAGACTCACAACCAGTTTAAAAGCATAAGGCAGCTGCTGCAGAACCTCCACCAACGCCACAAAACCGCGGGAAATCAGAAGATAAAACTGGAATGGTATCCACGGTCCGCGCTGCTGCTCTTTATCCAAGGAATCCACAAGAGGTTATTACCATCAAAAGTTCTTTATTTCATCACACCAACGCGTTTCGGTGCTGTCCCAGCACCTTCCTCAGGGCAAGAGCAAAAAAACATTGCTGTTGGCTTTCAGCTCAATCTTGAGCCACGGCAACATGAGAGATGAATGTTCTGTAGGATCTTGTGCAGCCTAGATAGTTCCACCAAGGTGTTGTCCAAGCCTGGATAGGTCCACCAAGGTGTTATCCAAGCCTCGATAGGTCCACCAAGGTGTTATCCAAGCCTAGATAGGTCCACCAAGGTGTTATCCAAGCCTAGATAGGTCCACCAAGGTGTTGTCCAAGCCTAGATAGGTCCACCAAGGTGTTGTCGAAGCCTAGATAGGTCCACCAAGGTGTTGTCCAAGCCTAGATAGGTCCACCAAGGTGTTGTCCAAGCCTAGATAGGTCCACCAAGGTGTTATCCAAGCCTAGATAGGTCCACCAAGGTGTTATCCAAGCCTAGATAGGTCCACCAAGGTGTTATCCAAGCCTAGATAGGTCCACCAAGGTGTTATCCAAACCTAGATAGGTCCACCAAGGTGTTGTCCAAGCCTAGATAGTTCCACCAAGGTGTTGTCCAAGCCTAGATAGGTCCACCAGGGTCTTCTACAAGCCTAGATAGGTCCACCAGGGTCTTCTACAAGCCTAGATAGGTCCACCAAGGTGTTGTCCAAGACTAGATAGGTCCACCAGGGTCTTCTCCATCATTATATTGATAGTATCAAGCCATCGGGTTGCTGTTCTTCCTCTTTGAATTGTCTCTTCTATTCTTCCGATCATGATGTCCTTCTCCTTTCTGTTTCCATATGATGTGTAGACAAGTCGTAGCTTGCTGATCTTTGTTTCCAGCGACATGTATGTCTTGATTTATTCCAAAATTGCTGTGTTTGTTCTTCTTGCCATCCATGGTATTCATAACATCCTTCTCCAGCTCCACATTTCCAAGACGTTGATTCTTCTTCTGTCTTGTTTCTTTATCTTCCAGGTTTCACATCCCTATCTTACTACAGAAATGACCAGACTATGTAGGAGCCGTGTCTTCATCACCAGTGAAATGTTCCTTGATGTGAAGACCTTGTCCAGTGACTTCATTGTTGATTTGTCCATAACTATTCTATTGACTTCTGGTGTCATTGCTGCACCTTAAATGCACCTGTTACCGGTTTTGGAGGTTATAAACCCTGCCCACCACATTTAACATGATGTCATTGGGGTTCCTGTAACCCCTTTATATCTGTAGACTTTCCCCTGCATACCTCATTAAATTACTTTTAATCTGTTTCGTGCTGTATGCAAATTACTTTATAAGGGTTATATGGGTGACTTCACATTGTGGTCAGATCCACCCTGCTCCATTGAAAACCTGCCCCACTCCACACCAATACCACCCCGCTTCATGGAAAGCCCACCCTTCCTGAGTGTATGCAAATGTATGATAGTGACTTCGTTCACACAAGTCTCGCATCTGTACTGTGCCCTATTGAAGAGCCAGTGTTTCCACTGCGCAGGCGTGAGACTCGGTCTCTCATCAGCCGCACAGTTCCCAAAGTCTCACAAGACCGAAGTCTTGTGCCTGCGCAGTGGAATCTTGGGCGACGTCCGGCACTGTGTGGCTCTTTCATAGAGCCCTGTGAGGCGCGCCACTTGTGAGTGACGTCACTGTCATTAACTTACAGTACATGCACAGAAGGGGCAGGTTTTCCATGTAGTGGGGCGGTGTTGGTGTGGAGCAGGGTGGGTTTTCCATGGAGCGGGGCGGCTCTGATGGCAGTGTGCAGCACCCCATATGACCCTTAAAAAGTAATTTGCTTACAACGCGGGGCAGGTTAAAAGTCATTTTATGAGTCTGCAGGGGCACGTCTGGGGATATAAAGGGGTTATGGCCACTTTACACGTCCCGATATTGGCGTCCAACTCCGATAAAAAGTCACGTGGTTCGAGCGTTGGCCCCGATATCGTTCGTGCGTTGTGTGGTGTAAATGTGCAATACGATGCACGAACGATGCCAAACCAATATCAGGGGAGAAATGAGCAGCCTCTCCAACGGCCCGATATTGGATGGACGATGTGGCAGGATCGTGCTGTGTGACAGCCCAACAACGATTTGGAGTACAACTTCCCCTATTCTCTCCCATGTTAAATGGTCGTTCCTGGGTCGCCGTACAAGGGGGCGTACACATCGCAGTTGTGTGACAGCTCCTATGCGATCTTGGAATTCTGCCCAAAAAATGCGCGCTCCTGTGCCGTTGTATCCAACATCGGAACGATGTTGGGACGTGTAAAGTGACCATTACAGGAACCCCAATTTCATCATGTTTACAGGTTTAGGGTTTAGAGCCCCCAATACTGGTGACGGGTGCACATTAAGTGATCTTTGATCCGAGTAGGTTGAAGTCCTTTACAACTTCCAGGTCATTGCCGTCTATCTCACATGTGTTCCGGTCATACCTGGCAGAAGTTAATATCTTTGTCTTCTTTGCGTTGAGTAGCCATCCCATGTTGGAACTTTCCATCTTGACTCTCTGTAATAGGTTCTTCATTCCATCTACGCTTGTTGCTCAGTGTTGTACCACCTGTGTATTTAAGATTGTTGGTGATTGGTCCAACAATTGTGATTCCTTCTTCATTTTCGGCAAGTTCCTGAAATGCTTAGTTGTGGTGCATTGTATACTGATGCCAAGGGGGAATAGGATTCTCTTAGGCATCAGGGCTTAGATTCACTTGTGTTAGTTTTTATTAACCAGTGTGGTGAACTCCACTTTTCAATATAGGGATCTTGCAAAAAAAATAGACACTTATTATTTTTTTTTATTTTTATTTTTGTAAGAGTAGGCAATGGTTGACATGAAAACTGTCCATTTTTGTAGATCTGCACACTTCCGCAGTTATACGTTCTGCAAACATTCTCTAGCATGATCTTTATGGTTTTGATTTTCCTTCAGAGAAATATCTTCTTTTCCGCTTCTATATTTTCGCTTCTATTTTTTTTCAGCACCAAAAGCCTAAAAGGAGATTTTTATTTTATTTCCCGCTGTCTTGACAAAAGGCTCCGAAGGCCTATAAACCTCTTCTAACAAGTTTCTCAGTATCAAAAGTTCGTTACAGATTGTCTTCATATCTCTAGAGAATTTTCCCTGACCCCAGAATACAGTCTTTTGTCTTTTTTCCTTTTTTTATATGACCCTCCAAGCGGAGAACATCTCTTCAGATGACTGCTGACATCATGGCTGTATGTCGAAATAATGGCTAATTGAGACATATAGGAGAGAACAATGATAGATATCTATGTTACAATATGTTAGAAGAGGGGAAAACGGCTTTGGTTTCGGATACAAGAACATTGGAGTTGGAAAGCCTTATGAGCGGGAGGGATCTTAATAATACGGAAGAACAGCCGATGAGAAGTCAACTCCCATCAAGGGGAGGCGACAGCTGGACCAATCTTGGACGTGCCTTCCTTGGACCCTAGAGATAGGAAAGGCTAATGGTGCCGTCACACAGCACGATCTGGCCAGCGATGTCGGAAGCGATGCGCGGGTGCCCGCTCGGTTCCGACATCGCTGGCCAGCTGTCATACAGCATCGCTGCGGCCGGCGACACCGCAGCGATGCGGGCGGTGACATCGCTCGCAGGGCTGGGCTCAGCCCAGCGAGCGATCCGCAGCAACGCTGCGGTATAGGCTGGATCGCCGCCGACATCGCTTTGGTGATGTCACACGGCGCGATCCAGCCTTATCGCAGGTCGCCGGTTGACAGGTTTATGGTTCTTCCCGTAAACCTGACAACCTGCGACCAGCGATAAAACGCGGTCGCGTTGCTCGTTTACACAGCGCGACGTCGCTAGCAACATCGCTGATACGTCACTTTTTCGGCGATGTCGCTAGCAACGTCGGCAGGTGTGACGGCACCATAAGGTTTGGAATGTCTAGAAGATACTTTTTCTATATGAATGGGGTTTGATTTAAAGTTTAAATCAATTCATTCATACAGAAAAAGTATCTTCTAGACATTCCAAATCTTAGTCTTTCCTATCTGTAAGCCGGGTACTGAGGACTTCGTATAAGGAGATGGCAGGTCAAGGATCAGAAATAAGACCAGTTTTGGAGAACTTGGGTCTTTATAATAAAGGGGCATTAGATAGGAATCTCTGATACAGCAACAAGAGTAACAGCTAAGACAATATGACATACACCCAGTAAGGGTTGACCGGGATCACCGTGCTGCCTCAACGACTTTGACCTGGGATATCACAGGATGTAGCCAACACATTTACCTACGATATGCCCTGCCTAGTAGAGGAATTACTCTAGTGATGCACTGTAAATTACTGGGTGCTTGGAATGGCCTGTCAGCATGACAGCACAGTAGTTTACAAACTTATACATAACTCAATACTTCCCGTCTTGAACCCATACACAGCAGAAGACTACCCGGATATCAAACATGAACACTGAGTGCAATTAATATTTGCTGAAGGTTTAGTTCTTTACACAATGGCTGAATCCTTCCTAAATTGGTTTGGCACCAAACATTAGCTTTGCATGCACGCTTGATGCAAAGATGTCCAGGGCGTGGCCTGAGCTCAGGACTCGTCTGGAAAACTTCTTCGTCTTCTCTAGGTGTCCAGATCTTGGAGGACAAGTTGAGAGCCTCGACTTAAGGCCCTGCCACAATATCGACATCGCCGAAAAGTGACGCATCAGCAATGTTGCTAGCGACATCGCAAGTGCGTCGTGCTGTGTGACAGCGTGACGCAACTGCAATTTATCGCTGGTCGCAGGTTGACAGGCTGGATCGCGCCGTCTGACACCGCAATAGAGATGTTGGCGGCGATCCAGCCTATACCGCAGCATTGCTACGGATCGCTCGCTGGGTTGATCCCAGCCCAGCGAGCGATGGCTCCGCCGCATCGCTGCGGCATCACCGCCAACATCCTGCCGTGTGACACCAAGGCTGCGATGTCAGAAGCGAGCACCCCCAGCATCGCTTCCGACATCGCAGCCTTGGTTGACACGTGTGACGGGGCCTTCAGCACACTCATGAAGAGTCTTTTATCTGGTTACCAAGAGCCCTCCGGATTGGTCGCTGCAAGGAGGCCTGAAGGAGGAAACAAATCTGCTGACAACAAGGTGCTTTGTTTGGGTTAGTCTCTGTCCTCAGCCCATGTGCTGATTAGGGTTCTTGCCATCTTGGTACAACTCACACTAGTGACAGTAAAGTCTCTTGAGTCCATATGACTCACCGTAGCCGGGGGGTACACGTAGCGGGCGTTGTTTCTCCTCCAGTCACGGAACCGCGCCTGCGGTAGTGTAGGCCCGGTGGTCCAGATCAATAGGGGAATGGCGGAACAGTGGGGTGATTTGTCTTCGTGACGCCACCTGCGGGTGTTCTGGTAACTTTACCAGCGCTGTTCGGGTCTCCGGGGGATGGTACACAGCGAGATGGAACGCTCCCCACAGGATGAGCGGGAATCCCCGGAGCCGGGAGCTGCGCAAGATGTTGTGAGGCAGCTGCGGGATGCTGCGCTGAATCCAGGAATAATGCACAACCACGCACAGTCTCTTTTAGGTACCTTTACTGGATGATAGTCAGGTACACTCGGACCGGGATAGTGAAGTTGGCACTTCTGGAGTTTCACAGCAAGCAGTGTTAGGCTTCCTTTCTCTACTTCTGGTGCTAAGGTCGGGTGGATGTGGAATCCAGCCGGACCGGGCAGTATGTTCAACGGAACTTGCTTCACCTGGTTAGCAGCACTGAGGGCACTGTAAAAGGGTCTGAGCAGGATCAGTACTCTTCCCTGGGCTCTCGTGGATGGGTGCATCAGGTGGAACAGGTGGCTAAACCTCCTGTTGATGGTGCTGGTTCTCTGTGGTGGCTGGGCAGCTCTCACAGCTTCGGTTCCAGTAACCGGTTGATTTGGAAAGAGTCGGATTAACTCTGTATTTGTGAGAGGTGATCTCCTTCTTCCTACTATCCCAATTGCAGGGATCTCCACTGGCTAACAGGCTAGCAGGGCCTAGTGTGTTCCTCATAGGGTGGAGGTTTCACACAGGCAGGCAGCTCTTGTAGCGTCTACCACACTCTGAAGTTTCTCCCTCCAAGACTCTATTTATAGGGGGAACTGGTTAGAAGTCACCAGTGTAGCTCCCCTAGAGGCTCGGGGTGAAACCAGGTGTTCTAAGTGTTGTTTGTGTTTGTGGGTTTTGCTGTGCTGTTACTTACTCCATTTTGTACCTAAGGATTTCTGTGGTGCTCAACAGGTGCCAGGGTGCCACATTCCCCCTTAGTTAACCTCAGTTCTCCCGGCTGAGCAAAAGGTTATTTTTACAACTTAACACTAAGCATTTTATAACATTCACAATTTACAGAGTCTTAAAGAAAACACAAAAATCACTGAAAAGGAAGTGAAAAATGTGAAAAATTTGAAAAGCAGTCCGTACGGCACTAGTCCATCTGCCGCAGGCTGGAAAAAGGTAAAGTTAGTGGTCACACAAGTCCTGTGACAATTGTTCAAAGTTTGCGAAAAAGGGAAAAAGGTAAAGTCCAGGGATACATGGTAAACTTTATACATTCCCTACGGGTGTCTCTGCTTGGGAGGCCGGTACTAACCTTCTATACCTTACCAGGCGCTTTCTGTCCCCAACTTAGTATACTTGGGACATAGCCCAGTTCCTCCACCCTTTTGTACACTACTTTTTACAGGTTTTTGAAAACTGGTTAATATTTACAACACTTACAGGTTACTTGTTCCACTACATTTTAAACCCATTCTCCAAGCTTTTGTGGGGGTTGACCTAATGTACTACGTGTGGATCTGCGTAGTGTGGGTGTTTCCAAAGCTGTTTGTGTAGTGTACGAAGTGGTTGGTACTTCTCTATGTCTGCTTTGTGTAAGACCATAGTAAGTGCGGAGTCTATCAACTGGACTGACCTCTGTAGGTAGTTGATTAAGAATGGCTTCTCTTACTGTGGGACTAGCAGGCTGACCGATTACAGGAATCTCAGGTTCCATGATAACAGGCTGCAATTCTTGCACTTGGACTTCCTCTTGTTGGACTTGTGGAATTGGATTTGGCTTTGGCTGATCCTCTGTAGGCTGGTAGAAGTGCATAACTGGTATGAGGAATGCATCACCTATTTGTGGCCAATCAGCTGGTAAGTATCCAATTTCTGTAAGGACTAGATTTTCTTTGGTTTCTTCATCTTTAGTTACAGTAGGGTAACTGGTTGCTTGTGGGATTAACTGTGGCGGACATTTCTTCAAATGATCCCTTGAAACAGTCGCAATAGTATTCCCATTATCTTTCCTAATAACACAAGTTTTTGAGTTATCATAGTGTGACGGCATAACGGTGTAGGGTACGGATTCCCAACTGTTATCCAATTTGTTGGTTTTTCGCTTCCTTTTTAGCACCACATCACCTATAGCTAGTGGTTCAGCTGAGGCGTGCTTGTTGAAGTCTTTTTCTTGTTTGGTTCTACTGATTTCAAGGTTTCTTTCAACACTCTCTTGTACTTTTCTGTACTTCTCTTGGCGTTGGCTGACCCAGTCTTCATCAGAAGAGTCTTCTGTGGGTTCAACGGTTCCCATTTGCAAATCAATAGGCAGTTTACCTGGTCTTGCTCTCATCAAGTAAGCAGGTGTGTAATTTGTCGAACTGACAGGTATGTGGTTGTAGATGTCCACGAGATCTGGAAGTTTCTCTGGCCATTGATTTCTCTCTTCAACTGGTAAGGTCTTGAGCATGTCAATGACTATGTGGTTCATCTTCTCACATAAACCGTTCGTCTGAGGATGATAAGGTGTTGTGCGGATTTTCTTACACCCATACAGCCCTAAGAATTCTTGGAACAGAGCTGATTCGAAGGCTGGCCCTTGGTCAGTTAAGACCTGGTCTGGATACCCATGGGGGCGACAGAAGTAACTCTGGAACGCTTTGGCTGCTACCTCAGCAGTTAAATCCTTAACTGGAACGACTACCAGGAATCTTGAGTAGTGATCGACGATGGTGAGAGCGTAGGTGTACCCGGTTCGACTTGGGGTAAGCTTCACGTGGTCGAGAGCAACTATTTCAAGAGGTTTGGTGGTAACAATTGGTTGCAACGGAGCTTTCTGAGTTAAGTGGTCTTTTCTTCGAAGGTGACAAGGTCCACAGTTTTTACACCATTTGTCAATGGAACCTCTCATACCGACCCAGTAGAACCGATCTTTCAGGAGTCTCTCCAGCTTCTTCCATCCAAAGTGTCCGGCATCATCATGGTATGCTTCAAGGATCATTTGGACTTCGGTCTTGGGAACTACAATCTGCCAGATGAGTTCATGGGTTCTTGGATTGAGGTATCTTCTGCATAGTTTACCTTGGTAGACGAACAACCTTCCTTTCTCCTTCCACAGGCGTTTAGCATTTGGTGAGGCATCAGAGTCCATATTGGCGTGTTCTTGAGTGATGAGATCCCTTACCAGGCTGACATCTGGGTCGTTGGCTTGAGCCTCCTTCCAGTCATGATGAGGTAACGGGTTCACGGTCCTCTCTACACGTGTTTGGTTTCTCTGATGACATGTTGCTGTACCGGAACGATGGAAAGCAGGTAGTTCAATCTCTTCTAGGTCATCTATGTCTTCTCCCTCTTCAGCAAGATGAGGCATTCGGGACAGGGCATCAGCATTGCCATTCTTGTGACCTGCCCGGTATTTTACAGTGAAGTCATAGTTAGCGAGTCTTGCTACCCAACGCTGTTCTAGGGCTCCCAGCTTTGCAGTCTCTAAGTGTGTTAGAGGATTGTTGTCTGTGAAAGCTGTGAACGGGGCGGATGCCAGGTAATGCTTGAAACGCTCTGTGATTGCCCAGACCAGGGCCAGGAACTCCAGCTTAAAGGAGCTGTAGTTTTCCGGGTTCCTTTCGGTGGGACGGAGCTTTCTGCTGGCGTAGGCTATCACCTTCTCCTTGCCCTGCTGACGTTGAGATAGGACTGCTCCTAAACCTTCATTGCTTGCATCGGTGTACAATAAAAACGGTAGATTGTAGTCAGGGTAGGCCAGGATTTCTTCTCCAGTTAAAGCATCTTTTAACGTTTGGAAGGACTTGTCCTGCTCTGGGCCCCAGTGGAACGGAGGTCCCCTGATCTTGCCGTTTTTAGATTGACCTACTAAGAGATCTTGCATAGGTGCGGCTATCTTGGTATAGCCTTTGATGAATTGTCGGTAGTACCCGACCAGTCCTAGGAATTGACGTACCTCTTTGTGGTTGATGGGTGCTGGCCAGTCCTTGATGACGGTGACCTTATCCGGATCCGGTGCTACGCCTTCGACACTGACCACATGTCCTAGGTATTGGACCTTGGGTTTCAGCAGGTGGCACTTGGACGGTTTCAGTTTCATCCCGTACTTGGACAGTGACTCGAACACTTCATTCAGGTGTTGGAGGTGATCTTCATAGGTCTGAGAGTAGACAATGACATCATCAAGGTATAACAAGACAGTCTCAAAGTTCTTGTGGCCCAAACAACATTCCATAAGCCTCTGAAATGTTCCTGGGGCATTGCACAAACCGAATGGCATACTGTTGAACTCGCATAAGCCCATGGGAGTAGTGAAGGCTGTCTTCTCACGATCCTCCTCTGCAACGGCAACCTGCCAGTACCCACTAGTAAGATCTAATGTGGAGAAGTAGTTGGCAGATTTGAGTGCAGCTAGTGACTCTTCTATGCGTGGTAACGGGTATGCATCCTTGTGTGTGACTTTGTTGATTTGCCTATAGTCTACGCACATCCTCATACTACCATCTTTCTTTTTAACCAGGACTAGTGGTGCGGCCCAGGGACTACAGCTATCCCTAATGACTCCTGCATTTTTCATGTCCTGAAGCATCTCTTTTGCTTTCTGGTAGTGAGTGGGTGGTATAGGCCTGTACCTTTCTTTGATAGGTGCATGGTTGTTTGTGGGGATATGATGTTGTACCCCTTTAATCCTCCCAAAGTCAAGTGGGTGTTTGCTGAACACTTGCTCATACTCCCGAACCACCCGGTATACTCCATTTTTCTGGTGAGAGGGTGTATTGTCAGTTCCTACACTGAGGTCTTGACACCATTTCTCTAACTGATTTTTGGAGTGAGGGGGTTCATCAGTGACTGTTTGGTTTGAGGATTTTACATCAATCACAGCATCATCTTTTACTTGGTACAATTTTGCTACAGTTGCATATCTTGGCAGTCTGACTTCGTCATCACCATAATTTAATATGCGTACGGGGACTCTCCCCTTTCTTACATCGACTAACCCTCTGGCTGTCAAGAGCGTAGGACTACTGTCGGACATTACAGGTTCTACTACAGCTTGGTAGTCCTGCCCTCTGAGGCCTATGGCTGCTCGACACCAGATCATCATTTCACTTCTGGGTGGTACCACAATTGGAATGGGATCTGTGACTCTTACTCTGCCAATCTCACCATTTGACATCGTTACCTGTTGTTGATACACCAGAGCTCTGATCTGCTTTTGGATAGCCCTCTTTTCTCTGGGTTTACCGGCTTCAGCACTCTGTTGGAGTAAAAACAACACTTCATCGAGGCATTTGATCATGACATTGGTACCCAATATGACATATGGATCCTTGTGGTTAGGCTTATCCTGGACCACTAAGATACCCTGGTTTTTCAACTGCACCCTCCCCACCTTTACTGTAGCTTCCCACTGTCCCTCTATGGTAACCGGAATACCATTAGTGGCTTCAAGGTTCATCTCAGGGTTAGGGGGTTCTAGCTTAACATCTGGCCAGAACTGCTTGTAAAGGGTACTGGGGATGGATGTCACCTGGGATCCAGTGTCTATCAAGGCGGAGATAGCGATGCCATCAATGACGATTGGTAAGTATGGACAGTCTCCCACATACTTGTGTTCCCAGCTGGACGTAGGGCCTGGACAGTCTACTCCTGGGGTTGGCCCTTCTCGCCCAGGGGTCGCTCGTTTAAAGGACGGGATTGTATATTGCGTCCTCCTAGGTCGTTCTGCTGACTATTGCGGCGTCTGTCAGGACTGCGGCGACCTGCAGGTTTTCCTCGCGACGGCTGTGTCTTTCTCCTCATCCACGGGACGTCATCCGGGCTGTCGGCGAGTTGAATCTTGTCCGATGGCCTTGCATCTGTCCTGGGTCTTCTCCCGGCTTGTAGCTTGGCCACGTCCTTCATCAGCTGCTCGACATTAGCACACAGTTGATCAAACCGGTCAGGTGTTACAGTCTGTGCGCTGGACTGGTTCGCAGGGATTGGAGATGCTGCTGCCGGCACGGAAGGGGTGTCAGTATACTGCTGCTGCTGCTGCGGTGAAGCGGGATCAGGTACTTCAGCGAGTCGTTGTCCCCAAACTGTTAAGTCTCTCAAGGTATCAAACTCTGCGCCTGGATTCTGTATGGACCACCAGCTTGCTTGCTTTCTATCCTCAGATAGTTTAAGGCCCACAATAAATTGTCCAATTAACGCTTTGTTCTCATCTCGAGCACTATCAGGATCGACTTGTTTTAACAGTCTATATGCTTCTTGCAAGCGCAGTGAATAATCAAGGACAGTTTCTTGTGCCCCTTGATTACAACGATAGAATGACAGTCTTAATCCAGCTTCGGTATGGCAGTCAAAAACCCGAGTTAATCTAGCGAATATCTGTTCCACAGATTCCTGAACTTCTACAGGCCAGCTGCGGCTCTGCAGTTTGGCTGCACCGGTTAACTGTCCCATAATAACTGAAGCTCTTTGCTTACCGGTCATCGGGTACATGTCCAGGGCTTGGCATATCTTCCTCTGGAAGTTCTCCAAGGTGCTGGGTACACCGCTGTATTTGGGTAACCAGGTCGCACTAGGAACGTAGGGTAGAGACATCGGCATAATCGGAGCGGGTTGTGGTAGCAAACCGCCGACTCGTTGCTGTCCATCAAAAGGAATGTTTTGAGGTACCGCTTGGTCTAGCGGGGGCGCCGCGTGATCGGAGCCGGGTTACTCATGGTCGCTCCCCCTTAGTTAAGCGTAGCCTTTCCCTCGGTTTCAAACGGAAGTGTCGGCCTCGCGGTGAGGAGTGAGGCACCACGGGAGTTTCCGGTTCCTGCTGCGTACGGAGGAAGTCGTCAGAGTGTGGGGGCGGGGCCAATCTTCGCGCCCTCTGCACAGTCACGCCCCTTCTTTTCCCGCCTTTTCTCGCAGCAATGGCGGACCAAATGTACAGTTCGATATTTACAGTCAATAAATAGCACACAATACCCGTGATAACGGGCCTGCTCGTATCCTGTTCGTGACGCTAAATTCTGACTCACCGTAGCCGGGGGGTACACGTAGCGGGCGTTGTTTCTCCTCCAGTCACGGAACCGCGCCTGCGGTAGTGTAGGCCCGGTGGTCCAGATCAATAGGGGAATGGCGGAACAGTGGGGTGATTTGTCTTCGTGACGCCACCTGCGGGTGTTCTGGTAACTTTACCAGCGCTGTTCGGGTCTCCGGGGGATGGTACACAGCGAGATGGAACGCTCCCCACAGGATGAGCGGGAATCCCCGGAGCCGGGAGCTGCGCAAGATGTTGTGAGGCAGCTGCGGGATGCTGCGCTGAATCCAGGAATAATGCACAACCACGCACAGTCTCTTTTAGGTACCTTTACTGGATGATAGTCAGGTACACTCGGACCGGGATAGTGAAGTTGGCACTTATGGAGTTTCACAGCAAGCAGTGTTAGGCTTCCTTTCTCTACTTCTGGTGCTAAGGTCGGGTGGATGTGGAATCCAGCCGGACCGGGCAGTATGTTCAACGGAGCTTGCTTCACCTGGTTAGCAGCACTGAGGGCACTGTAAAAGGGTCTGAGCAGGATCAGTACTCTTCCCTGGGCTCTCGTGGATGGGTGCATCAGGTGGAACAGGTGGCTAAACCTCCTGTTGATGGTGCTGGTTCTCTGTGGTGGCTGGGCAGCTCTCACAGCTTCGGTTCCAGTAACCGGATGATTTGGAAAGAGTCGGAATAACTCTGTGTTCCTGAGAGGTGATCTCCTTCTTCCTACTATCCCAATTGCAGGGATCTCCACTGGCTAACAGGCTAGCAGGGCCTAGTGTGTTCCTCATAGGGTGGAGGTTTCACACAGGCTGGCAGCTCTTGTAGCGTCTACCACACTCTGAAGTTTCTCCCTCCAAGACTCTATTTATAGGGGGAACTGGTTAGAAGTCACCAGTGTAGCTCCCCCTAGAGGCTCGGGGTGAAACCAGGTGTTCTAAGTGTTGTTTGTGTTTGTGGGTTTTGCTGTGCTGTTACTTACTCCATTTTGTACCTAAGGATTTCTGTGGTGCCCAACAGGTGCCAGGGTGCCACATTGTCTAGAGTTCTCCGTAGTGGGAAGGAGGTAGGTCTTTGCACGTCTGCGCACCTTGGCGCATGGCTCAGAATTAACCTTCACCACCAGTACTATCAAAGGGCCTTCTGACACTGAAAGCGTTACTTCCACCTACCCACATATCCTTCTAAAAATAACAGAAATCAACTCGGTGATAGATGGTGTGGAGTCCAATTAATAAGCCTTTATTCTTCCAGACATCATAGTTCTGTATGGCTCTTACGCTGCCCAATCAAAACACTGTGAAATTTTGAGGTATACGACTAGTTGGTTAAAGGGAAAATTAGCTTTGGAACGGGATTCACATACATTTTTTAACAAATGATTTCAGAATCAATGAAACAACACCAATTGGAGCAGTTACACAGTTTAAAGATATTCTTCAATTTTTGGCATTTTTTAATTTAAATTAGGATTAAAAATAATTTTTGCAATTAGGAAGTAATGTGCATTTTGCATTACTTGTTTTCTATAGTCTTTTTGCTTCACTATTTATTGCTGGCTGCAGGAGGAGTGAACTGAGAATATGACATTGAATTCCTTCTAACAGATGAGGAGTAAGATAAGATAAGCTAAAATAACATAAGATAACATAAGATACACTTTATTGACCCCGAGGGAAAACACAGTTAGAGCCCTGTCACACATAACGAGATCGTTAACGAAATCCCTGTTGCGTCACAGATTTTGTGACGCAACAGTGATCCCGTTAGCGATCTCGTTATGTGTGACACGCACAAACGATCTGGCCCCTGCTGTGAGATCGTTGATCGTTATACACTGCTCTGGATCATTTCTACGTCATTGCGCTCCCGATGGAAGCGCTACATCGCTGTGTTTGACAGGGACAATGACCAAGGATCTCAATGCTACGCAATGGAGTGACAATTCCCAATGACCTCGGTATAATTCTGGATCGCTAGTGCATCGTTTTTCACATCGCTGGTGAGATACCTGTTTGACATTTTACCAGCGATGTGAAAAATGACGCACCAGCGATCTCTGCACATCATTATCGTTATCGGGATCGCTGGTGCGTCGTTATGTGTGACTGGACCTTAAGGCTGCTTTCATATAACGTTTTTTTCCTGTCCGTGGGATCTTACTTTTTGTAGGATCCCATGGACAGGAAAGGACACCACAGGGGGTGACCTATTCTGTGTCCGGGTCCGTGATTATCACAGATCTGGACACAGTGGGGCACTTTCACTTCCACAATGTATAATATACATTGCAGAAGTGAAATATAGTAAAAGGACAGAGTTAAAAATAAAAAATCACTATGCTCACCTATCCTCGATCCACCGCTGCCTCCCAGCAAGGTCCGGGTGCTTACAGGACCTGTGGTGACATCACAACCTGATCAACTGATTGGGTCACATGACCTCAGTTACCGCGGTGACTGCAGTCATGTGACCAGATGACGCTACGGGTTGTGACATCATCACAGGTCCTGTAAGCATCTTGACCTTGCTGGGAGGCAGCAGTGGATCGAGGATAGGTGAGCATAGTGATTTTTTATTTTTAACTCTTTCTTCTACTTAATTATACTTCTGCAATGTAGATTATACATTGCAGAAGTGTAATTAGAAGGGTTGGAGCAATTTTAGTGTACTGAGCATGCTCAGTACACTAAAATCGGGTCCGAGGAACGATCAGCTGTTTCCTCGGACTCAC
The DNA here is from genome assembly GCA_033576535.1 of Allobates femoralis. NCBI lineage: Eukaryota > Metazoa > Chordata > Amphibia > Anura > Aromobatidae > Allobates > Allobates femoralis. The sequence continues at coordinate 587,357,653 of JARQOC010000004.1, forward strand.
GCTCATTGGCCCCCATGTTAAAGGCCACGGATCGGATCGTATTTGGCCTAATTGGCATCCGATTTTGTGGGATCCGATTTTTTTCTGTGCCCAAGATAGGAGCAGTCCCCAATTTTGGACACAGATTGGATCCCACAAAATCGGATGCCAATTAGGCCAAATCCAATCCGATCCGACCCCCATAGGATAACATGGGGGTCAAATCAGATCCGTGGCGGATCCAACAAAATCGTGATATGAAAGCACCCTAATTCCTAGGTTATGGTCACATTCAGCATTTTGTAGCTTCTTTCTTTTCTCTGCATTTTTTATGCAAATGAAAAGCTGCAATTTAGTACCTGCAAAAAGTATGAGATTTCAGAAATCTCTTGCTCATGATTGTTTTTCTTTTTTCCAGACAGAATTTGAGAATTTCATGAATTTTAAACCTGCAGCATGTCAATTCATTCAGTGTTTTTGTGGCAATGTCTGCAATGGAGGACACTGTGTGTGAGTGTCTTAGGACGCGATTACCCACAAGAAGCTGAGAACATGACAACATTCACAGGAGGATACGAGGCACCAGACCAAGACCTGTGAAATCCATCGGACCGGACCAATCCCCAAGTAAGTGGTATAATAAAAGCTATTTTTTTCACATTATACAGATCGACCTAGGGACTTATATACTAAATTCCAGAATACTGTATAAAAGGCATTACTGGTGGTGGCTGCAGCTTATATACTAAAAAAAAAAAACAGCTGACAGGTTCACTTTAAACATGTACCTTGCAATTTGAGAGAAATTGACATTTTTGCAATTTCTTAAAATTATTTTTTAAGTCATTTTATTGGAGCAAAACAATGAGGTTTATTTCTTCACCTCTAGGATATAGGAACATAGAAATACACTGTAGTGTACAGATGTAGCTCTATGTTCTTGTATAATCTGCTTCTGTGTTCCCTGCCCACAATACAGATCAAGAATAACAAATCCTCCTATCTCTCTCATTACTATGGCCTATAGGTAGAGCTGTTGACAAGGAGTTCATGAGTTTGACCATCAAGGAGACCAGAAAAAATAATTCTTTATTTAATGGATCTGCAGAGACAAGCCTGCCACGTTTCCCAAAGAGGAGAGGTTATGGAGCCGGTGAGGACTAGTGGGAGTAAGTAGGGACAAAGCCTTGGCTGCCGGGACATCGGGACTGAGACCTCAAATTAGGACAGTCCCACTGAATTCGGGATGGTTGGGAGTTAGGAGGATGACCAATTGTTAAAAATACCTGGTAGTAATGTAATACCAGTGTTTCACTGACTTTGTTATGAACACAATTTATATTTCCATCTGAAAATTCTAAATTCTGGGTTGAAAATTTGTTTAAGTGAAAAACACATTTCTACCACTTCTCTCCTGTCAACAGATTTATCACCTCGGTGCTGTTCATTACAAGCATTAGTGGTTCCATAAAACATATTTATCAGGAGTAAGAGTTTGTTTCTAAAATGAATATGACACCATGTGACGTATATAGCAGAATGTTATATAGACCAAACACACTCTAAATTCTAATGGTAGAATACAGTGATCAATCCCTTTCTAGCTTCTTTGCAGACAGTACTCGATCTACTGGATGAAAAATGAAATCAAAACAAAGAACATTAGAGATTAGAGATTTGTTATTTGTTTTTCAGTGGATGCCTATGTATTTTACGGCCACTGGGCAGGAGTCCTGCAAATTGCTTCCTACCTTCTGGAATCCATTGGTTTAATTTGGCATTGTGTGGGGTGGTGACCTTAAAAGGCTTTGGGTGAAGATGTCACCGAGGTATGCCGGGCAAGTGTTGAAAGGAACAAAAAGTTGGTTACCGTAGAGCAGGGGTCTCCAACCTGTAGATCGGGAGCTTCATGTGGCTCATGGGCCTGTGATGTGTGGCTCGGGATTGTCTTCCTGCTTGGTGCATAAACACCAGGTCTAGCAAACAGCTATGAAGAACAGGTCTACAGATGGTGACTTTTGTGAGTAGCCCCACACAGAAGATCAGATCTTGAATGGGGGTAAGGTAGAAACCCCTGGATCTTGGTATACTGCCTCAGAGTGATTTATATAGAAAAGCTTTTGCTGTCCTTATACCACTAATTGGGGCTCTGAAAGGCACTACTGTGAGTGGGCCGAAGGTGGATGTGGCTCGTGATCATCTTTCAGAACTGGATGTGGCTCTTAGAGTCAGAAAGGTTGGAGACCTCTGCTGTAGATGAAGGAGCATAGCCCAACTCTGGAGCTGACACAGGTGAGTAGCACATTGAAACAAAAGAGAGAATGAGACGACTACAGAAAGAGCTAAACAACCTAGAGAGGACCGATGGAGAAGCTCAAGGCTTGTCTACGATGGAGGTGGTAATATAAGGACTTTCAGGCTCAGTGAATTTACTGCGGTTCACTACTTGCAGAAACCTCGAGGGCCAAAATGGAATCCTAAGGGTTATATTTGTATATTGTTGGTGCCAATTGCACCATGGTGAAGTTGCATAATGTCTTGCTGCCGTCTCCTAATTTCCACCCAAGAGCACAAAACAATGATAAATCCTCACCTATCTGAACATACAACTTCAGTTCAAGAAGCAAAGCAGCATAATGGCTCTCATGTACGAAAATGCAAAGAGAAAAACCGATCCTGTTGCTCTTATCAAAGCAGTGCTGTGATTGATTGCAATGTCCAGAGTAGTTTAAGGAAGACTCATCACTTTTTTATCAATATGTAATTTCCTCGCTTATGTAATTGAGATTGTTCTCTCGAATCCGGCGATGTTTTTCTTTTGTTTCTGCTCCTCTCCTTGCCTGAGATATGGCCCCATCTTCCTTGTATGTAAATCTAGTCTAGTTAGCTAAGAGGGCATGGCCATCAAGTCTTGGCCCGCTTGGGCATATCAACCAATCACTGTGCAGATCTCATTTTCCAAAGCTGTTTTTTTTATGTTTTAAAAAAAAAAATGAAAACTGATCACTGATTGGTTATTATGGGCAACAAAGACAATGAGGCCCATAGTGCCATTGTCCGTCTCAGAGGACACACTTCGGGGTCAGGTATATCACACAGTGGAAACTGGCAAGGCCTAAAGGAGCACACTGACATTTAGTAGGGTCCATTAGGTTTCACCAAGGGGGACCATCATTCTGACTAAAGAAATGCTACTGTCAGCATCATTAAGTCTTCCGTGAAATGTGGCAGAATCTGTAAAAATTACCTGGAGATGTGATTCTCCAGGTCAGTACTATTACAGCGATATTGAAATTGCTGAATTTTTTTAAAATTTAATTGGTGAAAAAAAAAATGGAAATAAATAATAATAATAATAATTATAATAAATAATAATAAATAAATAATAAGTAAAAAAATTGTTTTGTGTCATCATATTCTGAGATCTGTAAGGATTTTATTTCTCCATCCTTGGAGCTGTGTGATCTTTTCATCTACATAATTTTGGGATACATGGCAACATTTTGAACATTTCTTTTAATATTTTTTAGGTATGTTCCATTTTGTAGGTCTTTGTGCTATCTGTGTGTACGTGTGTGGCGTCCATATGACATCCATGTGACAGGTGCCGGAAAAAAATGCATGATACTGAAATGGATGTCTTTATATGTGTAAAAGATGTGCAAAAATAGATACACGATAGATAGAATAGATAGAAAGAATAGAATAGATTAGATAGATTTTACATTTATAAGTCAAATAAAATAATTATTTTAAAAAAATATTGACATAGAGTCTCCCCTATTTTTGATAACTGGCAAACATAAGGCAGATAACTGTGGGTTCGTATTATCAGGGTGGGAAAAGCCATCGTTAATTGACCGTTTCCAGGCTAATATACCAGCCTCCAGGCACCCCAAAAGTGGTGCATCACATAAGATGTGCCAATCCTTGCCTGGCTCATCTCAATTGCCCTGGTGGCCATCGGAGTAATGGTTCATGAGGTTGATGCCAGCTGTGAATTATCAGCTGTCATCAAACCCTGGTGTTAGTTGAGGATGTCTATAAGACATCCCCATTACTAATCCATTATGGTAAAAGGAAAGAAAACACACACAAATATCTTATATATAAAAAACCCTGACTCTAGCCCCTGGTCACCAATTTATTAAAAAAAACATGAAGATCCAACACAGTCCAACGAATCCTAAGTAGTCCACAAAAGCAAACCTGAAAGACATAAAAAGAGAATAAAAGAAAACAAAGACAAAACACAGTCCCTCATTCACCAATTAATTCCCAAAATAACTCCCACACTGATCCGACATGGAGGTCCCACGACATTCCCCAACTCAGTCGCCCAGCATATGGAGCCTTGTCCAGAGATTGAAGCCCAATAGGCTGTAACAGAAACCACTGTTTGGTCTCATGCTGCACTCTGCGAGAGCTGGCAGCAATGGTGTGCGGGGATGTCATAAAGTGATCACAGTTCACAGCGCATGGCTCACACACTACCTTCTGTGTCACCTGGACACTATGAATTGTGGTAACCTTTTGACCTCATCAGTTGTCACACTCGCTGACTCTCGCACTACCCTCTGCGTGACATGGCTGCTGTGAACTGCAGTAACCTTCTGATGTCACAGCTCATCATACTGACCAGCTCTCACATTAACTTCTATGTGACCTGGACACTGTGAATTGTGGTAACCTTTTTACCTTGTCAGTTGTCGCACTCGCTGACTCTCGTGCTACCCTCTGTGTGACATGACTGCTGTGAACTGCGGTAACCTTATGACATCAACACTACCAGGGAAAGAGTCAGGATTGTTCTTTCAAATATTCTTTTGTGTTAATTTATCTTTTACTTACTTGGTTATTAATGGGGGGTCTGATGTTTACCTCTCAATTACTAACCCCTGGGCTCAATGCTAGCTGACACTACAGAGCTGTCATCAACCCCAAAAACCATTACCCCGATTGCCACCAAACCAGGGTATCAGGAAGAGCTGAGGTTAAGCACCAGAATTGGCTCATTTAATGGGATGCCCCACTTCTTGGGCGGCTGATGGCTGGTATTTGTAGGCTGGGAAGGGCCCAATATTTATAAAGCTTGCCAGCCTTTGTGCGGTTCTTTTTTTTGCACCAAATGACTTGCATTGACGTGGCTTGGCAATTCCACGCAATCATAAGCAGCAAACTACCTCAATGATTAACATTGGTGCGAGTGCAATTAGATTCTTTCTCACATTGCACTCGCCATTTTCAAAATGTGAACTGGCATTAATAATTTTGATTATCTATCTATCTATCTATCTATCTATCTATCTATCTATCTATCTATCTATCTATCTATCTATCTGTGTCTAGATAGATAGATAGATAGATAGATAGATATAGACAGATACATAAATTCTGGATATTAGTAAGCCTTTTTGGCACTGTATATATACACTGGTCTCCATAGACAAATCATTAAAAATTCACCAATTAGTGACATTGATAAAATATTTATTTCTAGCTAACACTCTGGGCCCTCATTGGCATTTGCCAATTTTTCTTTCTGATTCCCTTTATCCGGTCTCCTGTGTTTCTGATAGGATTTGAATTTCCTTTTTACTTAATAGCTTACGACATTAAAAAGTCTGAAAGAGTAGCAAGAAATGCTGCGAAATTGAACAGTGAGGCTACAAATCAAAAGTGCAGCACGGCCATATTGAATTTACAGGATCAGAAGAAAATCCTCGCACAGGAAATCTATGTGTTCACAAGAAAGATACAAACACTTTGAACTTCACAGAACCCAACCGGCTATTCATCTGCAAATATTAGATGGATGAAATGTCAGGGAAAGCTTCGCTCGATGTCAGATTGTTAACACTTATTTGTGCAGCTTCTTTGTTTTGTATCTCATTTGAAGGCCATATATTGGCTGTATACAAGCTCAGTGTTAGTAAGGGTAATAATACGGCATCCTTAAACGTATATGACGCCAAAATGTGCATCTGATTTGACGAGCAGGGATATGGAATCTCCTCTGCATACAATTGTTGAGGGGCTGGCCATATGGGGCCTTGGTACTTAAGGGTGAGATAGAGCCTTGGCTACAGAGCAGCTCTGCCACCGCTGAGATTTTTCCCGGCTGTCTCCCAAGTGCAAAGGTTAAGTCCAGGGTTGCCCTCAGCGAGGGCCAAAACACACACAGTCAATTAAAAGTTCGCATTTTAGTCTGGTGAAACATAGGCACACATCTTAAACGTTACATGTGACACGCCCCCCCAGGACCGTGGGATACTCGGAGCCAGGCTACAGTACTGCTGGGGAGTCACGGGGATCGAAGACCTGGCTCCATGACCCTGGCAGTGTCAGTAAAAAGTTCAGAGGATTAAGGATTTGGATAAAGGTCGCCCCCTCCTTACCTGGGGTTGGGGGTACCACACCTCTAGATAAGGTGCAGTACCTCTGTGGTGACTGGCCCCTCAGGTGCGCCACATATTCCCTCGTAAAACACAGCACGTCGTCAGGATGGACCTGGTAAAAGCTGTGACAACATGCAAAAAATTTTTATCATGCGCATTAGCATGAATAAACTTATTCCCTCTCCGGGAGGCACCAATCACTTGAACGTTACATAATAGTAATAAAAGATATCAAAATACAAAAAACAGGTTTTAAAAATAGGTGCAAACTTTCAAAACTTTCCCTCACCGGGTTTCTTTTTCATTGTTCTTTAGTGCTGTATAGGGGACCTGTTTAATAAAACCTCAATGTAGGTCCTGGGCAGGCTACAGGACATCGCTGGTCTCCACACTGGACCACAGTTGAGTCACATCAAATGGGTTTTTGTTCTGTGGGTTTTGTTCCAGCTAAACCAACAAGGAGCACACGGAGTGCTAACTATTTACAATTAGTCCTGATCACTCACTGCCTATGATCAATTGTCCATGTAACTCATATTTCTCATAACTACGGTTTAACTAGGCATTGCTACTAAACATTCACACTTATAACAAGTTATAACTACTCACACACATGTCTATGTACATCAAAGCGTTCTACAGCTCTGCTTATGCTAGTGCTTCACGGTTGAGCCTCTGGGTTCAGGCTTCCACTCGGCCTTGGAAACACAATGTCTGGCTGGTAAGTAGGTAGAGCAGCCTGAAGGGAACTTGCAGCTCTGTCTCTGGCTGCCGAGTCTGGTGCAGCAGCCAGGTCTGAAGCTCTGCTGCTGGCTGTCCGGCTGTTGCAGCCATCTCTAGCTCAAGAGTCACTGACCTTACTGGTTTTGGAAACCCTCTCCAGGCCACTGTGGGAGTCCGTCTCTTCGACCCCACGTGCTGGAGTTTTCCGGGCACCGCTCGCCATTGCACTGCTACAGTTCTCTGCTCTTAAGAACTTTTGATCCACCGGGGGCACCTGATCTGGGTCCTCCTCCGGACCACTGGGGGAGTCTATCGCTTCCCCCACACGCCGGAGATCTCTTGCCATGGCGCCCACCGGATCTCTCGCTGCCTCTCCTGCAGCTTGCACTGTTGCACATACTTCTTATCTCAATCCCCTTCCATCGGCGATGGATATATGGATATCCGTCTCACCGTTGGCCACACCAGGGGACGGAGCCATCGAGTCTCTTGGCAAGCCCTCCTAGCTCCCTAAGGACAAAGTGGATGTAGGCCATTTTTCCCATCTTTTCCCGGTCCTGTGTGCAGCGCACGCAGCTGCAGCCGCTGACAGGTCAGGACTGCGGCTCCCGCGGTCCTGACTTATCAGCAGTGGGAACTGCGTGCGCTGCACACAGGACCGGAGGCCATAATAGCCCCCCAGTCCTGTGTGCAGATCCAGTCCGCGGCTGTGTGGGTCCTCCTGGACAGAACCGGACCAGATCACGCCGCAGTGTGAAGCGGCCCTAAGGCTGCACATCAGACTCCCCAGTGTGAACAGAGTCTGAAGCTGGCATGACACTAACATGAAGTCTAATATGTCATGAAAAAACAATCTCGGAATCACTGGGATCCATTTGAGGCGTTCCAGAGTTAAATCCTCATAAAGGTACACTTGTCAGAACTACAAATATTGGCCTGGTCATTAGGGTCAACACAGGCTTTGTGACAAAAAGGTTAAATTTGTGACTTTTTTAAAGTTCCTTTTTTTTAAGTCTTTGTCGCGCTTTCTTTTTTAGTTTGCCACCGTATGCAGAGTTTAGGCTTTCCAGACATTTTGCCGATTCAGAATTTGCAGCTTTTCTAAAATCAGCAAAATTATTGCACAAATGAACTCATCATCACCTGGATTGATTTTATGCATGGCACAGTACAGTAGTGAACAATGCACACGGATAGGTAACAGTCTATGAGGAGCTTGCACGGATCTCAGGGCTGTGGGGCAACTGGGAGACAGTCCAGGAGACAAGATGCCAGAGGGGGAGACGCGGCACTGACGCTGATTAAATAGGCACTGTAGATGGAGTAACCTCTGGACTGAGTCGTGCAGGTGTAGCGGGTTCCGAAGCAACGTGACAGATGCACCGCAGAATGGACAGGTGACGTACTGGCAAAATGGTCCACAGGTACACGTGGCAAGCTCTAGGGCAAGATAAGATAAATAAGCAACAGGGAATTGCAAAGACAAAGTCTAAAGCAGGGATCAGAACAGGGACTGGAGGAAATCCAACACAACTATGGGCAGTCTTTGTTGCTCAGGCACCCCCCTAAGGGGGAGGATGCCATATATAGATGTAGCTAGTCAGAAGGGGCAATTATGTGAAAGGAACATCAGGTGTACTGGCCCTTAAATCTGAGGAGTGGTCGGAGTGTGTCCCCTAAGCATACTCCTGGAGGCTCTGCAGGCAGGACGCAGGCCTTGGGAGCAGAATAAGATGGAGGAAGACATGGGACCGCCGACAGGGTGACTAAGGGGACTAGGGAGCTGCATAGGGGAACGAGCAGACAGCAGGTAACCGCGTGATGGGCACCGTCCTCCCTGCTCAGTAGAGATCAACCCTGCAGTAGTGGGTAGGCAAATGGCGTGCCATCAGCCTAGAAGAGGTCGGGCCCACAGCTCGAGGTGTAACACTCAATGGGGCCAAAAACTGATATGAGTGCTTCCAGTTTTGGCCGGACTCACACTGATGCCGATAAACGGCAGTGTGAAACCAGCCTTACACAACGTGGGACTTTTTGAGCTAATAAAGACCATTTTTAAATTTTCCAAAATTTTATAAACCACTTTGAAGAATTTGCCCAAAAAATTAACGAAATTCAAGGAAAGCTGCAAGACCGAATAGGAAAGAGTGACCCAAAACACAACTGACATATCCAGCATACTAGCTTTGTGCACATGGCTCTCTCATTATACATAAGACCACGGGACCCCCACCGCTCACGAGACTGAATTAAATGGCAGCTGAGCGTGCCCACTGCTCTCCATCCAATATTTATGGAGCTATGGAAAAAGGCTGTCCACTGAGTCTCTTAGTCCTGTAGGTCTTGCACATATTGGCATGGAATATTGTTTGTGCAATTGAGTATATTGTATGACCACAGTAAGGAGGAACAGAGGGCTCGGGACCCCTATTCTAGAGATTGGTAGATTAATGACTAACTCATCAAACCCATGTAATACCCATTCCCCAAAGTAAAGTGTCTTGTATCATGAGCAGGGGTTGTTTTATAGAAAGTTATGTGAAAAAATGATATCAAAATGGAAAGTAATTAACAAGAATAAATGAAGAATTCCGCTCACTCACTGACTAATCTATACAAGGAAATGGACTTTGTCCTTTTAATAACATAGAATATTGACTAGGCAAAAAACAAATTCAATATTGTGTCACTGACCAGAGCTGGGTGCAGTTTTTCAGCACATTGATGAGCCCTGATCGATTGATAATACTACTGAATACAGAATGGCTGTTTATTAGGCAACCCCTTTAATTAGATCTAATTAAGACAGTTCCCTCCTGAATGTCCTAGCATGTCATGTAGGGGGTAGTAGTTCCCTGCTCAGGACTCCTGTATATGAGCAGGTCAATACTGTATTTTACGGTCAATAAGACGCATCAGACCATAAAACACACCCTAAATTTAGAAGGTAAAATAGGAAGAAGAAAAAGAATTTTTAATTTAAAATGGAGCTGTCCGTTTTATAGTTTAAGTGTAGCTTACCGTGTACTGAAGAGTGCGGTGGCGGTTTGTTGGGGTCGTCTTATAGTCTAATGTGCTATACCGGTGAAGGGATTGCGGTGGGTGTAATAAGACGTCCGTCTAAGTCCTAAGTTAGCTTACGGTGAAGGGGTGCGGTGGCGTGTATGAGGTCCATCTTATAGTCATAAGTGTAGCTTACCGCTGAAAGTGCGTTTGGCGTGTAATGAGGTCATCTTATATTAAGTGTAGCTTACCGGTGAAGGGGTGCGGTGGCGGTGTATGAGGTCCATCTTATAGTCTAAGTGTAGCTTACCGGTGAAGAGGTGCGGTGGCGGTGTAGTGAGGTCCATCTTATAGTCTAAGTGTAGCTTTACCGGTGAAGGGGTGCGGTGGCGGTGTAGTGAGGTCACAGGATGCAGGGTTGTCACTGCAGGAAGTCGTGGTGACACCAGTGGGCCCTGTGGAGGAGGGGGTGTCGCAGAGGCACCAGTGGAGCGATGCGTCGGGCCCTGGTCTGAGAGGAGGAGGTGTTGCGAAGGCACTAGTGGGGTGATGCTGCTGGCCCTAGGCTTCGAGGAGGGGGTGTCGCAGAGGACCATTGGGGGAGAGGTTGTGACCCTGGGCTGGGCGGTGGGTGTGTCGCGGCAGCATGATGCGGGTGTCATTGATTTCCTGGCGGTGGAAGCAATGGACTTCAGTAAAATGATTGTGGAAGCAACAGCATGCACAGATTGAGATCTTGGACTGTCTTTTTAAGTCCCTTGGGTTGGCCCCTTTACATGTTTCTTTTTTTTAGTAAATTTGGCCTATAAAGAGAGAACCATCAACCAGATGTCGGCATATATTGAAATAGGTGACAAACGGTGATGCTGTGAAGCACTAAGATGCTCCATTGCTTAGTACTTGAAACGAGAAGTCGGACACTAGAGTATCAAGTAGAATAGAAGTCCATGGGAAATTTGAGCATTTTTCTGGGAACTCTTCCATAAAAATGCTTGAGTTCATCATTGACTTCCATTATACTCGGTACTTGAGTCGCGCCCATCCGAACGTCGACTGCTCAGTACTGAGCAGTGAGCATCAAGCATCTTAGTGCTCGATCATCACAAGTGACGAAGCCAAACACAGGCATCCCATAGTCCTCGGAGGCCCCATACCAGAGGTACTGGGTCCCCCATTCATTCTCCACTTGTAAAGGGATTAGAGAATGAGTTTGAATGGAGCGGCACAGTTTTAGTTTAATTAAAGGAACGTTACTTAAGACACCCATACATGCTTGAATAAAGGTGGATGAACATGGCAATTTTGGCATTTAATGTGTATCTGGCCTCTTGAAGTCCCTGATATCATCTTTTGGGGGACAATTGAGAGGGCCCCATACACACTAGATAATCGCTCAATTACGCCAGTTTGAATTAAGTACCTGATTCCTATAGTTGTCAGAGGCTTACTTTCTTCGTCCCATACTTAAAGGTTATATGGACATGGAATGAAAGTCTGCAGCCACGTTATGTGATTACAGGCTTCTGAATCCTGACTAGCGTGTGGTCCATAGCTGTGTGGATTCTCCAGTGTTGCCACGTAGACACTACTAATAGCTAGAGTGTGACAGAGTCACTACTAACAGGAATATGGACAGCAGGAAAGCAGGTAGTCCGGGATCAGGTTCCAGGAGAGCTTTAAGTATTCAGGGAGTAGACAGAGAGGTAGTCATGCAACAGTCCAGATCAGGAGAGCACGAAGAAGATACAAGAGTCAAGAGAGACATAGTAATGCAATGGTCAAGGGTCAGGTTTCCAGTATAACATGAAGGGGATTCAGGGAGTCAACAGAGGTATATTAATGTCATGGACCAGGGGGTCAAAATACCCGGAGATCACAACAAAACAAGCAGCAGACAAAAGGGAAATCAAGATCAGATAACAGAGATCAGAACAGACACAGGAATGCAGGCCTCACAGCACTTCAGTTATAATGTATGACTCAGGATTCTGGGAGAGGCTGCTCAGTAAAGTAGCAAAGCAATCACAAGGAAGATGGAACATCTGAGCAACCCAGCACCTCCCAGAACAAGAATGAAAGCCAATAAACTACTACAGCTTAGCACACCAGATGCAAAAAAACAGCAATAACTCTTATTACTTCAAGATGCACTGCCCGGAGGAATCGTAACAATATGTATGAGATTTGCGTAATTATGGCTAAATGTACTTCTATTGACAGAGGAGAGCACATCTAGCTGGCATGTGATCACAAGTAGCTTGCTTTTATTGGCCTAGCCTGCATATGCCCATGAACACTCAGCCAAGTTGAACATTCAGATGTATGGAAACGTCAGGAGAAATACAAAAAATAAACTATCCTTATTTAAGTGCATGTACTTTTATGTATTTCCACAGTTGCTGTTTTTCTCCACTGTAGTGAATGGAGCCCTCCTCCTACCTCCTCCTATCTGCAATAGACCAGGTATGCTGAGCCTCAGTCTTTTGCATCCTCTTATCACCCTAATCACCTACCAGTCAAAAATAGAAGAAATCAGACGTAGATGAACTCCTGATGTTTTACTAGATGTCTACAAAAAAAATGATTCTTTGAGGAGCTGAAGAAAATTGTCTAAACATCAATAACTATGAAGACATGATGTTTACTTTCACAATGGAAGGGGTATTCCAGGATACAAAATTCAATTCCTTCTGAAAGCAGACGCATAATCACGCCACGTAGGCTAACGAACTGTTCTATTCACTCTGCTAGTCAAGCACTCTCAGGTCCAGCACCAGCAGATAGAGGAGACTGCAATTAGGAAATAATGTTGAAGCTTAGCAGTGAGGAGGTATACAGTATGTCTGGAGTATCTCCTGATATATCTCCTGGTATATCTCTTCTAATGTATATCATCTTTCCTTTCTTTTCTTCTGAGTTCTTCATCCTCTCTCTACTACCCCTGAGTACAGGTAGTTGCCATCTATGCTATTACTATGGATTGGTTCAACTATAGAACTTCCGGACAAACCCAATTCTTGATAACTCGGCTATGTCAGTGGTCAGCTCTACCTGGGCATCATGTTGTGACGGATGGACTCCCAGCATACGTCACAACACAAGGGTGACAACCGGGATGGTAAAGAAGGAAGGCCCTGTCTATAGGGAGAGGAATCACCTCCTGACACTCGCCTAAGCTCCCTAACATCCCTATATGGGTCCTTCCCTCCCATCACTATCAATTGCCCTGGACTCACCCTGGTTAGCGTGCAGGTCGGTGAGGACACTTTTCCCACCAATGTAGTAATACAACACAAGGTAAGAGAGACAGACAGAGGGACAATAGATACAAAACTCCACAACTGCAGCAAAACATCGAAAGCTGTAAACATCATATTCCAGCTTCTTCCAGATAATGTCTATTACCAGCATCAGATGATAAGATACATGACACTTTATAGCTGAGGGGAGTGGTAACCAAAACTGCACCTGAGATTAAGGCTTACAAACTCCCTAGGGCAGAATACATTCATGACACTTGGACTCTGTGACAAACCAATCACTGGGTAACTCTCTTATACCACCAGCCAGCTCTGCTTTAGACTCCTACTACTATTTTGCTGAGAAATGCTGGCCAGTTCTGCTTTGGATCCTGTGACATATACAGTTCTGCTATATTGTCAACTCTATTATATTGCAGGCCAGCTATGCCTTTGAATCTATGACAAAGCCAACACTCCTATCATATGTTCATTTAGTCTGCCCTATTACATTGTGGGTGCGGCTATTTGTACCTTCCCCATGCGGTCTTCAGTGCTGGTTGTATTCTTTTTTTTTTTTTTGTTAAATTAGTTTTTATTAAACAAAAGAATACATTTTTGAACAATACAATCATTAATCAGCTTTTCTACTAATTATATATCGTTATTCATAACTAGCTGTGAGCCCGATGCAAATGCATCGGGATTCTAGAATGTGCATTAATTTGATTATAGTAGTTATAGCTGGTGTGAGGACTTTTCGGGGGGGTGTGAATAGTTTTTGGGGAGTCCCATACTTTTTTTGGGGGGTCCCATACTTTTTTGGGGGGGGTCACATACTTTTTTGGGGGGGGTCACATACTTTTTTGGGGGGGTCACATACTTTTTTTGGGGGGTCACATACTTTTTTTGGGGGGGGTCACATACTTTTTTTGGGGGGTCACATACTTTTTTTGGGGGGTCAGATACTTTTTTGGGGGGGGTCACATACTTTTTTTGGGGGGTCACATACTTTTTTTGGGGGGTCACATACTTTTTTTGGGGGTCAGATACTTTTTTGGGGGGGGTCACATACTTTTTTTGGGGGGTCACATACTTTTTTTGGGGGGTCACATACTTTTTTGGGGGGGTCACATACTTTTTTGGGGGTCACATACTTTTTTTGGGGGGTCACATACTTTTTTGGGGGGGTCACATACTTTTTTGGGGGGTCACATACTTTTTTGGGGGAGTCACATACTTTTTTGGGGGGGTCACATACTTTTTTGTTTTGTCACATACTTTTTTGGGGGGGTCACATACTTTTTTGGGGGGTCACATACTTTTTTTGGGGGGTCCAATACTTTTTTTGGGGGGTCCAATACTTTTTTTTTGGAGGTCACATAGTTTTTTGGGGGGTCACATACTTTTTTGGGGGGTCACATACTTTTTTTGGGGGGTCACATACTTTTTTTGGGGGGGTCACATACTTTTTTGGGGGGGGTCACATACTTTTTTTGGGGGGTCACATATCTTTTTTTGGGGGGTCACATACTTTTTTTGGGGGGTCACATACTTTTTTGGGGGGGTCACATACTTTTTTGGGGGTCACATACTTTTTTTGGGGGGTCACATACTTTTTTGGGGGGGTCACATACTTTTTTGGGGGGGTCACATACTTTTTTTTTTGTCACATACTTTTTTGGGGGGGTCACATACTTTTTTGGGGGGTCACATACTTTTTTTGGGGGGTCCAATACTTTTTTTGGGGGGTCCAATACTTTTTTTTGGAGGTCACATAGTTTTTTGGGGGGTCACATACTTTTTTTGGGGGGTCACATACTTTTTTTGGGGGTCACATACTTTTTTTGGGGGGGTCACATACTTTTTTGGGGGGGTCACATACTTTTTTTGGGGGGTCACATACTTTTTTTGGGGGGGTCACATACTTTTTTGGGGGGGTCACATACTTTTTTTGGGGGGTCACATACTTTTTTTGGGGGGGTCACATACTTTTTTTGGGGGTGCAATACTTTTTTTGGGGGGTCTAATACTTTTGGGTGGGGGGTCCAATACTTTTGGGGGGGGTCCAATACTTTTTGGGGCGCGTTCAATACTTATTGGGGCTGAGTGCTCGCAATGGCCGCTTATTATTAGCATTAATCTTATTATTATTAGCATTAATAGCATAATTATTAGCATTAATAGCATAATTATTAGCATTATTAGCATTATTATTAGCATTAATAGCATAATTATTAGCATTAATATCATTATTATTAGCAGTAATATAATTATTATTAGATTTTTTTTTAATTATTATTTTTTGTAATATTTTATAATTTTTAATTTTTTTTTTATTATTTTTTTTTATAATTTTTTAATTATTTTTAAATAATTTTATTATAAAATTTATTATTTATTTTAAGTGAGACACAGTTCTCCTTCTGGTCCGCTAAAAGGGCTGGGCTGATTAGCATATATTTATTTTTTTTATTATTATTTTTATTTAATTTTTTATTATTTTTTTATTATTATTTTTTATTATTTTTTAATTCTTTTTAAATTCTTTTATTTATTATTTAATTTATTATTTATTTTAAGTGAGACACAGTTCTCATTGTGGTCCGCCAAAAGGGCTGAGCTGATTAGCATATATTTATTTTTTTTATTATTATTTTTATTTAATTTTTTATTATTTTTTTTATTATTATTTTTTATTATTTTTTAATTCTTTTTAAATTATTTTATTTATTATTTAATTTATTATTTATTTTAAGTGAGACACAGTTCTCATTGTGGTCCGCCAAAAGGGCTGAGCTGATTAGCATATATTTATTTTTTTTATTATTATTTTAATTTAATTTTTTATTATTTTTTTATTATTATTTTTTATTATTTTTTAATTCTTTTTAAATTATTTTATTTATTATTTAATTTATTATTTATTTTAAGTGAGACACAGTTCTCATTGTGGTCCGGCAAAAGGGCTGAGCTGATTAGCATATATTTATATTTTTTATTATTATTATTATTTAATTTTTTATTATTTTTTTATTATTATTTTTTATTATTTTTTAATTCTTTTTAAATTATTTTATTTATTATTTAATTTATTATTTATTTTAAGTGAGACACAGTTCTCATTGTGGTCCGCCAAAAGGGCTGAGCTGATTAGCATATATTTATTTTTTTATTATTATTTTTATTTAATTTTTTATTATTTTTTTATTATTATTTTTTATTATTTTTTAATTCTTTTTAAATTATTTTATTTATTATTTAATTTATTATTTATTTTAAGTGAGACACAGTTCTCATTGTGGTCCGCCAAAAGGGCTGAGCTGATTAGCATATATTTATTTTTTTTATTATTATTTTAATTTAATTTTTTATTATTTTTTTATTATTATTTTTTATTATTTTTTAATTCTTTTTAAATTATTTTATTTATTATTTAATTTATTATTTATTTTAAGTGAGACACAGTTCTCATTGTGGTCCGGCAAAAGGGCTGAGCTGATTAGCATATATTTATATTTTTTATTATTATTTTTATTTAATTTTTTATTATTTTTTTATTATTATTTTTTATTATTTTTTAATTCTTTTTAAATTATTTTATTTATTATTTAATTTATTATTTATTTTAAGTGAGACAGAGTTCTCATTGTGGTCCGCCAAAATGGCTGAGCTGATTAGCATATATTTTATTTTTTATTATTATTTTTATTTAATTTTTTATTATTTTTTTATTATTATTTTTTATTATTTTTTAATTCTTTTTAAATTATTTTATTTATTATTTAATTTATTATTTATTTTAAGTGAGACAGTTCTCATTCAGGTCCGCTATTTTTCCCATTGACATACATTAGCGGTGTGTCGGCGATTTTATGGCCGGCCACCTGGTTCTATTTGTCGGCCGTAAAATCGCGGACACACCGCTAATACATGTCTATGGGCAGTGAGCCCGATTTCGGATTGGCCGCCGACCAATCAGAATTCGAGCTCAATGAGGGGCTCTTCTGATTGGCTGAGGGCAGTACACAGCGACCAATCAGAAGAGCCGCTCATATCTCATTGAGATACAATGGCGGATTTGTCGTCCATTGTACCTGAATGAGAAGAGAAGAGGACGTCGGAGCTGGAAGAAGACAGAAGATCCCCGGGGCCGGACGAAGAGGACGCCTGGCCGGACGAAGAGGACGCCTGGCCGGACGGACGATCAGATGACTAAGAAGACATGTAAGTATGTGCGGACATGGGGGGGGCTGTGTGGACATTAGTGGGGGTCGGCTGTGCGGACATGGGGGGTTTTTCGGACATTGATGGGGGCGGGCTGTGCGGGCATGGGGGTGGGCTGTGAGGACATGGGGGGGGCTGTGTGGACATTAGTGGGGGTCGGCTGTGCGGACATGGGGGGTTTTTCGGACATTGATGGGGGTCGGCTGTGCGGGCATGGGGGTGGGCTGTGCGGGCATGGGGGTCGGCTGTGCGGGCATGGGGGTTGGCTGTGCGGGCATGGGGTCGGCTGTGCGGGCATGGGGGTGGGCTGTGCGGGCATGGGGGTCGGCTGTGCGGGCATGGGGGTCGGCTGTGCGGGCATGGGGGTCGGCTGTGCGGGCATGGGGGTCGGCTGTGCGGGCATGGGGGTCGGCTGTGCGGACAGGGGGGTGGGCTGTGCGGACATTGATGTGGGCGGGCTGTGCGGACATGGGGGTGGGCTGTGCGGGCATGGGGGTCGGCTGTGCGGGCATGGGGTCGGCTGTGCGGGCATGGGGGTCGGCTGTGCGGGCATGGGGGTCGGCTGTGCGGGCATGGGGGTCGGCTGTGCGGACAGGGGGTGGGCTGTGCGGACATTGATGTGGGCGGGCTGTGCGGACATGGGGGTGGCTGTGCGGGCATGGGGGTCGGCTGTGCGGACATGGGGGTGGGCTGTGTGGACATTGATGGGGCGGGCTGTGCAGACATGGGGGTGGGCTGTGCGGGCATGGGGGTCGGCTGTGCGGGCATGGGGGTCGGCTGTGCGGGCATGGGGGTCGGCTGTGCGGGCATGGGGGTCGGCTGTGCGGGCATGGGGGTCGGCTGTGCGGACAGGGGGGTGGGCTGTGCGGACATTGATGTGGGCGGGCTGTGCGGACATGGGGGTGAGCTGTGCGGACATTGCTGGGGGTGGGCTGTGCGGACATGGGGGTCGGCTGTGCGGACATGGGGGTCGGCTGTGGGGACATTGATGGGGGCGGGCTGTGCGGACATGGGGGGGGGGGGGGTGGCGAATTGTGTGTAGCGGGGAGCGGAGGCGGCAATGCCGCCTCGGCTCCATGGTCCCCGGGGAGCGAATTGCGGCTCAGGCAGCGACTCGCAATGGCCTCGCGGCCATTGCTCGCGCTACCTGAGCGGTAAATCGCTAAGGTTGTAGCCGGGGCTGTGGATGGATTTTGGGCCAGCGGCTCGCAATGGCCTCGCGGCCATTGCTCGCGCAGCATTGGGCGCTTCGCGCCCAATGTTAAATTCGTATCCACATGACGACATCGGAAAGTGCGCGTGAAGGGGCGCTTTTCCGATTCGCGATTATATAATAGATACATATCACATTCACCATTGATATAAAGTACGTAGTTATTTTTGTCTTCAAAACTAGACAATTGATATAGATGAAAAATATAGAGTTTATGTACTTATTTACATATATCCTCTTCAAAATGAGGAACAAAGTATACAATCATTTTTTAACAGTTTTTATCATATTATACTTTCAGTAGGTCTTCTCAGACCTTTATTTATACCTGCAGCCGCCCAGGGGGATGGGGAAAGCATCGCATGAGCCAGGTAACTTATGAGCCATTAGGAAGCATCTCTACCCATCTTCGTTGGGAATGGGCCTCCCAATTCCTTCTCCCAGGTTATCTGGTATTTATGCTGATCCTTGTTCTCTACCCCTGATAACATTTGATAAAGGGCTGATATCCCCTGGGATGGTGGGGACTCACAAGTGAAAATTGTTTCCATGGGTGATAGCTGAAGACCGGCTAGCTATATTCTTAAGTGGATCTTTCTTGGAGTTCCAGCCATACAGACAAGTGTTTATACCTGCCAGATAGAGACCAGCTTGGTTTAATCTCTTTGCTGTCGCATCCATCTATTTTGCTGCATCCTCCAGCCAATAGTTAGGTAATGGGGGCCATTGTTTCTTCAGGTACTTCCCTTTTGTCACTTTGCATTGTGTTATATACTTCATCACCTTGGGACCTCACATATCTCTTCATGTCTTCCCTATTCTGGGTTTTAATTCTCTGCATTTCCCTCTGGTTCCTATGAAGGTACAAGGAACACTTGATGGCCTTTTAGGCAGCCTGGTCCGAGTTGTGGTCTCCTAGTTTTGCGGTCATGGTTATTCTAGATTGCTCAAGTGCCACCAGGTAATGTGCCATTAGGAACTTATTCTGTACTAGGGATGAGCGAATACCTAAATATTCGTGCTCGCTATACTCGCAAAGAGTATGTACCGGTACTCGCTACTCATTGCGAGTATGAATACATTCACAGTGTATCTATAGATACACTGCGAAAGTAGCCTAAAAGTAATTAAAAGTTGTTTAAAAATAATAAACATACATACTCACCTGTCCGACGCCTGCACCGGGAGCGGCAGAGAAGCCATCCGATCACTGGACAAGCACCTGTGACTACCAGCCAATCAGATGGCCGGTAGTGATCTGGCCAATCAGTTGGCGCCACGTCTCCACTACGTCATCGCTAGCGGCCACCTGATTGGCCAGTTTGCAAGGTCCTGAAAGTACATCTAGGACCTTGCAAATTGGCCAATCAGGTGGCCACTAGTGATCCGGAGCCAGAAATAAAAGCAGATGTGAGCGCAGGCTAACCAGCTCTGTCCTGGACTCTGTGACAAACCCAGCTCTGCTTTTATCACTGGACAGCTCTGTTATACCACTGGTCAGCTCTGCCTTGTACTCAGTGACAAACCAAGCACTACACACAATGAAGACATGATGTGAACATTGCTTAACACATCTAAAGTGGAATAAAGTATTTTACATACTTGATTTTTGAGATGAGATTCCTTCCCGTTCTGCAGCACGTTTAGGTCTTTTGTATTCATGTTCTTGTATTTTACATCACTTGTGTATGTTAGGACTTGCTATGCTTAGGAGTTCTCATCTAAGAGGCATTAATACGTCTATCGAGCTTTGTGCTCTTGTGCAGCAGCCATAAATGTGCAATAAATTAAGGCGCTGAAAGGTTGGTGTGAATGCAGAGCGGCTCCATTTCTCCATATTATAGCATTCGTTTTGTTGCATTTTCTAAATGCACTTTCTTTGTGAGAAGTCAGCATGAATGAAAAGATAACGCCGCAATGGAAAGTGTTCTGCAAATGAAGAGAACATGAATATTTACAGCCGTGAAAGGAAGAAGACAATGTTAACCCCTTAATGACCAGACCTGTTTAAGTCGCTCGCTATCCAGTGCAGGGGAACGGTGCAGCCTATATACAAGAGGGTTGGGGGGGGTCAAAAAGGAGGAGCTCTATGATTAGCATGGTGCTTCCATTAGTTGTCTTTTCTGTAATAACATATGGATGCGAAGCCAGAACAGTAAACAAATGAGACAGAAGAACAATCAACACCTTCAAAATGTAGTGATGTAGAAGGATGTTATCAATGCCATGGATGGCAAGAAGAACAAACATCAATTCAGGAACAAATCAAGTCAGACATGTCACTGGAAGCAAAGAACACCGAGATACGACTTGTCTACACATTATACGAAGAGAAGAATCACTGGAGAAGGACATCATGGTCGGAAGAATAGAAAGAAAAGAGCAAAGAGGAAGACCAGCAACCTGATGACTTGATGCTATCAAGATAACTGCAGAGAACACCCTGGTGGACCTATCTAGGCTTGGAGAAGACCCTGGTAGACCTATCTAGGCTTGGAGAAGATCCTAGTGGACCTCTCTAGGCTTGGAGAAGACCCTAGTGGACCTATCTAGACTTGAGGAAGATCTTAGTGAACCTATCTAGGCTTGGAGAAGATCCCGGTGGACCTATCTAGGTTTGGAGAAGACCCTGGTGGTCCTATCTAGGTTTGGAAAAGACTCTGGGGACCTATCTAGGTTTGGAGAAGACCCTAGTGGACATACTGTATCTAGGCTTGGAGAAGACCCTAGTGGACCTATCTAGACTTGGGGAAGATCTTAGTGGACCTATCTAGGCTTGGAGAAGACCCTGGTGGACCTATCTAGGTTTGGAGAAGACCCTAGTGGACCTACTGTATCTAGGCTTGGAGAAGACCCTAGTGGACCTATCTAGACTTGGGAAAGATCTTAGTGGACCTATCTAGGTTTGGAGAAGACCCTGGTGGACCTATCTAGGTTTGGAGAAGACTCTGGTGGACCTACCTTGGTTTGGAGAAGACCCTAGTGGACCTACTGTATCTAGGCTTGGAGAAGACCCTGGTGGACCTATCTAGGTTTGGAGAAGACTCTGGTGGACCTATCTAGGCTTGTAGAAGACCCTGGTGGGCCTATCTAGGTTTGGAGAAGACCCTAGTGGACCTATCTAGACTTGGGGAAGATCTTAGTGGACCTATCTAGGCTTGGAGAAGACCCTGGTGGACCTATCTAGGTTTGGAGAAGACTCTGGTGGACCTATCTAGGTTTGGAGAAGACCCTAGTGGACCTACTGTATCTAGGCTTGGAGAAGACCCTAGTGGACCTATCTAGGTTTGGAGAAGACCCTGGTGGACCTATCTAGGTTTGGAGAAGACTCTGGTGGATCTATCTAGGCTTGTAGAAGACCCTGGTGGACCTATCTAGGTTTGGAGAAGTGGACCTATCTAGGCTGCACAAGATCGATTTTCCTACCGAGCGTTCATCCTTTAAGTTACCATGGCTCAAGATCAAGCTGAAGGCCATTATATAATATTAAAAAAAGAGGATGCCCATATATTGTAATTACAAAGGGGCTGTCACGAAACAGCCCTCTGGCACCCCCTTATCAACAGGACAATTGACTGAGGATAGGTAAGTGAGGCCACGTCTGTTCTGCCATTATGCTCATTATTGAGGTGCACGCAGTGAGTATATAAATATATCAACAGTTCCAGCTCATGGAATATATATACATACCTCAGTGCCATCATTGCGCCCCAATAACATGAGAAAACTACAAGTTGCTACCACAAGTCGTTTATAAAGGTACACTGGACACCCGTTACCGGTAATGTGAGATTCGGGGCTATAGGTTATAGAGCAAGAGGATCGAAGCAATTAAATGTTATATATTTAATCTAAAAGAATAGACAGTGTTTATAATAAATATACAAGATTTTGCAAAAGGGAAATAATACAATACAATATAGATAAATAAAAAGGATAAACAAAGATTTACTACACTTGTGCCACAGCTATGACTTCCAAATCTAGGAGGGAAGCACTCCCGGAAATATTATTATTATTATTATTTATTTATATAGCGCCATTAGTTCCATGGCACTTTACATATGAAGTGGGGGTAACAAGGACAGGTACAGTACATACGAACAATCAAGGCTTGCTGATACACAATGGGTGAAAGGACCCTGTCCACGAGGGCTCACAGTCTACAGGGAAATATGGATCAATCCTGCATTATATGCAACTTCCTGGTATTGACACTTACTATAATGTGGCATTTGCTTTTATTCACCTATGTAACACCCACTTACCTCCCTTCTGGTGACCTCATGACAGGGCAGGTCATGATATATGGCTGCAGTTCCCAAAGAATTATAAAATCCCAGCTTCTGAGATATCATCACTGGTAAACATCCCACACAAAAGATATTGCAGTCATATTTCCTGTTGTGAATTTACAGGCCCATGGATAGGAAACATGACGTGTCTACTGTCTGCTGTCTACCAGAGGCTAGTTATTAATTTGAGGCTGATATGTACATCCCACAATTAAAGTAAAATATGTATTATGTTTGACCCAAAATCCTGAGGGCAAAGATAGGCCTGCCATATACGTGAGCTATGTACAGCCTAATATTTCTTATTTTCCACTGGTGCCGATGTGTCTATGGACATCCTTTTGAGGTCAGACCCCTGATGTACCAGGAAGCAAGTTCTCTGACTTTGAGTACACACAGAACAGGAGTGTGTCTTTTGCTCTGCCGGGGGTCATAGTCAGGGGCTGGCTGGTAAATTTCGGCCTGGGGGGCAAGTACACAGCAGTGGCCCATGAGCAGAGCGGCCTCCCAGACCAACATGACAGATAGACGGGAGGACCCCCCAAAACTGCTGGTTGACCACTGGCCTGGGAGGCATCTGCCCCCCCTGCCCCCTGAGCCAGCCAGCCCCTGGTCATAGTTTACAACGAAAAGACCTTACTTAACTTTGTAAACCAGTTTGTGCCTACAAGTTCCTGAGAGGGAGGGGGGTCACTTCCAGCTCTTAGGACATTTGGAAACATATTTGGGTTATATCTACATGACAAGACCCTATGCCATCTCTGCCTGTCCCTTACAGCATTAGCGTCAACTGCACTATTGCTAAGACTACTGACTTGTAATGCACAACAGCGTCTATGTTACAGAGTTCATCGTGGTCTCAGAGATGGAACCCTAACCAATCACTGTCAATTAGATTTGTTAAGAAAACTATGCAAACACCTTTTCATAGACCATGGCGCATATCTACAGACCATGCCCTGTTCATGACAATATCTTTTTGGCGCCTCAATTTTACAGAATATCCTTAAAGAGGCTGTCCAGAGGAAATAAATTATCACCAGATTGAGTGATGGGGTCACCAGATGGGTGATAACTTGTTAATGATTGGGGGTCCGACCACTGAGACCTGCACCGATTGGCAGAACGAGGAACTTTTCTCCTGGTCAATCCCCTTTTTTCCTCTTTCTCAGGTCCAACGCTAAGTCCCCACTACTGCCCCTGAGTCTGTTATTGTCTGCAGTACTGATGTCACATTAACAGAGCTGCAGATAATCGCAAAACTCAGTCGGCAGCACAAACTGCTCAAACCACTGGGTTCACTGATTGGTCACAGCATTGTTGACATGACGTCAGTGCCGCAGACAGTCACTAAGGCTAGCGGCTTTGCCAGCACAAACTGCTCCAATCTGCTGGGCTCACTAATCAGCTGCAACGTCATCGATGTAACGTCAACGCTTCAGACAATAACAGACTCCGGAAGCAGCGATAGGACCATGGAAGGGTGAGTAAAGCCCGGTTTCCAAAAACTAAAAATTTATTTAATTTTACTTTAAATTAAAATTTATTTTAATTTTTATTTAATTTTAATTAGGACTAAATCACTTTAAACGCATTAATTTATTTATTTTTTTTTTTCAATTGACACAATTTTTGTACTTGCCAAGTTTTCTTTAAGAAACTAAAATGAGAACATTTTTAAAAGCCGCAAACAGAACTCATTTTCCGAATCTAATTGGAACTCCTTGCTCATGTTGTTAATTCCCTGTGAGTATGTGGGATACAGTGAATTATGGCCATTACAATCCCTTAGTCTCTCAAGCCCCGAAGGAAGAAAGCAATAACAGCTAATATTTCAAGCCATAGTGAGTTTTTGCTACTAGATATTAACATTTAAGCACTAAACATTTACAATAAAGCTAAAGCTAATAATACAGAACATCCTTCATCTAGACATGAACAGCATTTGCATGGGGTTTGGCGGAAAAACCCTATTAAATTGAACAATGGTTTGACTTAATTGTGTTTTCCTTTAAAATGTTCCCTTGCACACGTTTTCTGTCAATTTTCAATTTATGTCTGTTTGGCTTTAGGTTGTTTATTAAAGTCTTATAACCTCTTGCTAAATTTGCTTTCTTGTACCCACTCATCCCTTAATAGGAATCAAGTGGTCATAGAGAGTCCTAGGACCAAGAAGTAGAGCATAAGTTTAAAGGGAATGTATTATCAAAAAAATAAACCCATTGGAAAAAATCTATTTATGACAAATTTTTTTAAGCTCCACTCCAGCCCTTTTTTTTGCACCTCTGGATTGGTGCTTTCAATCTAAGTCCCCTGCCCCCTGTCTTATACTCACCATCCGGTGGCTTCATCTTCTATCAATGCCACTCTGGTGGGTCTCTGGCAATTTGTGATCTGCCAGAAGATCCAGTGTTTACAGGTCACAAAATAATACAAGTCTATGGGCGCCTTGTTCTGGCACTCATAGAGTTATATTGAGCACTTGTGACTTAACTTCTGGCCAATCAGAAGCTACAGTCACAAGATGGCACTGCAGGACTGGAGCGGCGCCAAAAAAGCAAGAAAACACCAGAAGGTGAGTATAAGGTGGCTTTGAGGACTTAGGTTTAAAGGACCACTACAGTACCGAAAAAGAACACCACTGGAGTAGTGGTTTAGTAATTGGTTGTGATTGCCAGTATCTATTAAAAAAATGTACAAGATACAAGGGGACCTGACAGCTAGCTAAAGAGAGCAAAAACTTACTAAGACACATTGACGCCTCTTACTAGGGCAAAGTGTCTTATATACTCTGTGTTTCTCAGCCACAGGTAGAAATGCAGTTTCAGGTTAGGGCAAAGATAAAGTAGTGTAGCGTGGTCGTACCATAAGCGCGCTCCCGAGTGCCCTGCCACGCATATGTGGGCTCCCGGAGCCGGCAGTCACAGCAGGAGCCGGAACCAACTGAAAGTTAGCATAGTGAGTGTGTTGGCGTTCCTGACACGTGGGAGAGGAGGCGTGACAGCGCAACACTGCTCCTACCGGCATGTCTTCCTCTAACATCTCGTCGTCAGAGCGGTGACTTCTCTTTCGTTCTGCTCTGTTGCTGGGAATGACTGCGGTTGCCTGCGGATGTCATGCTTATTGACGGCCAGTTTCCCGATGCCTACCTGCATGAAGCCAATTGTCAATCAGCATGACCCTGGCAATCACGCCTTGCTGACAAAGCAGCCCAGAAGAAGAAGAGCTGCTCTGTTTATGTGGAATTGCTGTCAGGAGTTGGCACCGGACAGAACAGGCCTCTGTTAGCAACTAAGTGCCTGTTAGTTTTTAGGCACATAGTGAAACAAAAAAAAGTCCTGGACCACCCCTCAGGTATGAGATATGGCTGATATTAATAGAGCAATCTAAAATTTATTTAGCGGTCTAATATTAATAAAGAAAGGGGTTGAATATATTTGGGCACACCTTTGTCTTTAAGCCATGCTTCTCTTAGGGACCACTCCCATTTTCGTTGCGATCCATCACCCTGTGCAGACCCCACCCAAGTTGACAACTCAGTGCAGGATGGTGTATATGATGATGGGAACAGCTCACCTCCTCCTCCTCCCTGTAAAGGTCACAGGGCATGCCCACAAAACTCTCCCATTGAAGTTAATTAAAATCTCCTCGGCCCATGTAGCTTCTATGACCATAACCAGGCTGCCACTAGGAATTTCAGGGCCCCTTAATCATTAAGGCCAGTAAGGCCATAACGGCGGCCCTGACCATAACCATGCACAGGAAATAAATGGAAAAATCTGCAATTAAAAAAGATAAACATGATTGCAAAAAAAATAAAAAATAAGTGACTGTATCTGGTTTTAATTAGCAGAAAAGTCCTAATAAAAAAGGATTCAACCCATCAAAACAAAAAAGAGAAAAAAATAGAAAATAAAATAAAAAAAATAACATTTCAGTAATAAATGGCGGGGGTGAAGAATGATGGTTGTGTTATTCTAAAACCGCATTAAATCCAACTTTCCCTACATAGTTTAGTAAATGCCAAATGGACGGGACTGTAAATGTTCTCATTACAAGTGATACACAGCCAATTATTCAGGGCAATAGGCAGTTGTCAATTTCCCCAGTGAGTAATTTCCTCGAATTGCAACTTAGAAGAATAAGTTGTCTATGGCCACTAAATGCTAAATCACCACGTTTTGGGACCAAATCCCATCTGCTGGAACATGTCTACTTATGGGATTTCTATCTATGGGAAATGCTTTCAGACAAATATTGATTTTCTTTTCTAAAGTGTAATAAATTCTGAAATCATACAACCAATTACGATATATCATGAATGTGCCTTACCGGCCGGTCAGTAAACGACACGCCTATGTGTGTTGTTATCTGTCCATATTATTAATAGGATCAGAAAGCAAGTGGGCTAATATCAGGAGAAAAAAACAAAGATATCATTGATACTGTAGAGTTTACCATGTATCATTGGGTTGTCATTGACGGTTTTAAATACGGAACCTATCACTGGTTTTTCCCATGTCAAGGTCGGTCACCACCGATCAGGCCTTATACACAGTATTCTAGCATGCTGTGTATGAGACCCCAGAGCAATCTGCATAACATAAAAAAGACATTTTATTATACTCACTACTGGGCGATCCTGTCTGATGGGCGTTACTGGTCTCGATCCGGTCTGATGGGCATTACTGGTCTTGATCCGGTGCCTCCTCTATTCTTGCTTCGTGTGGATAACACATTCTACATCATCCACACAGATCTCTCCATTGTGCTCCCTGTACAGGCGCCCTTTTCTCTGAAGTACTGTAATAAGCATGTGTGGAGAAAGGGCAAAGAACGCATGCGCACTACAGTACTTTTCTCTGGCGTCAGCATGGCAGAGCAAAGTATTGTAGTATGCCTGCACAAACAAAGGCCAAAGAGCACATGCACACTACAATAATTGTCTCTGCCCTCAGCATGGAAGAGCACAGTCTTATAGTAAGCATGCATAGAGATAGGACCAGCGTTTGACTGGGCGCCCCACTGGTCGGGACGCCACGGAGAGGTACTACACCCATAAAAGAGTGTGTAGTATTCCTGTGGCTGAGAAATTGGGATGCTGCACAAGGGACCCTCATCACATGCATCCAAACAAACCCTAGGTAGGGGACTGTGATTGGACCCACTAAGGGATGACCTAGTCCTATTGGAGGTGTGACAGGGTAGAAAAGTGTGTGGGTGGGAGGAGCAATAGTCAGACAGTTGGTGAGTGGAACAGCTCCAGTGAGGAGTGATAAGTAGATGGTGGAGGGGCCGTCAGGTCTGAAGGGGACCCTAGAGACACCAGGTGGTGCGGTGCGCCTGAATCCGGACACGGAACAATTACCGGCCGGAAGGGTTCAGTCACGGAACGGAGAACCGGTTCCAAGAGTGGCACGGATGTTTACCCCCGAGCCGCCGAACTGGAGGCCCGAGCTTCTTCAGGGAGTCGTGGCCGACACCCAGCGCACCCAGGAAAAGGCACCGTAGAGGATCCCGAGGGCTCGGAAGGGAGTCACTCAGAGAGGATCCGAGGGAGCTGGCTTCAAGCTCTGCACGTGGAGGTACTGAGGAGACAGGAGAGAGCGCAG
Source organism: Allobates femoralis (assembly GCA_033576535.1). Lineage (NCBI taxonomy): Eukaryota > Metazoa > Chordata > Amphibia > Anura > Aromobatidae > Allobates > Allobates femoralis. Next base: position 587,386,342 of record JARQOC010000004.1, read on the forward strand.
GAAGGGACTGGAGACCGGATAGGAACAGCAGTCATTCCACCGAGGGACCTGAGTGCAGCATCCTACTTTCCAGCGACTACCCAGGCCAGGCAGACCCGAAAAGACTGTATTTATGAACTGCCAGTAAACCCGTTGCAAGTTATAAACTGTGTGGTGTACTTCATTCACCTGCCCTGAGGAGTCTCCGACCTGTTCCACAACTCCCATCATCCACTACTGCCCCGAGGATCCTGCTCCGCCTACGGGAGGGAATCCACCTTGCTGCATCACCATCATCCCAGAGGTCTGTTCCGCAAGTGGCATCGCGAGACACTATTTCTGCCATTTTATTGACTGTTCCACTTTTCAGCAACCACCAAGGTCATGGGACCGGGCAACAGGCCCGTGACATCCCCAGTAAATCAACGCCCAGAACCGAGTACCCCATGGCGCTGGGGCGGATCATTTGCGCATGCACACTACAACACTTTGCTCTGCTCTAAGCAGGGCATTGTAAAGTGCGCCTGTGCAGGAGTGCAGCGGAGGACACATTGGGATAACAAACAATGCACCATCCACTCAAGGACTCCGGAGATCACCAAAAGCCAACTCCAGCTCAGTCTCTCAAAACTAACTCAAACAAACTGAGTTTCCGTCAATACCAGGGCCCCAATGAATCCAAGAAGCCATTAAATAGACCAAGGAAGTTCATCATATTGAAAGATACCAGACTACAAAGCTTGACATGCAGCAGATCCCAAACCAGGGACAGGAGCGTAATACTCTTAAGCCGTCTATATGGACATGTAGTTCATAGAAATGATAGCTTGATATATTGGATCCGATGTTTTATTCCAGAGAAATAAGTGAAAGACATGAGCTCTTACGATCTATGGGCTTGACATAGATCTCCATGAGAATCTGTCTTAATTAAATTAAGGGAACATTACCAGTGTGAGACATGTAATGACTGACACTTTGCTCTCATCACACACAGCTCTGCAATGAGATCAGAACTAACACAGTTCAGCGGCACTCATCCCTTGCATTGTGTTCACTGCCTGTTGCCTCCAGAAACAAAAGTCATGTTTTCTGGGGCTATAGGATTGGTCGTCAATAGAAATAAAGAATTGATCAATTCCACAAACCAGACAATGATCATTCATTATGGCTGAAATTGGAAGTGTATGGAAGTACAACCCTTGTCGGTAGTATCATTGGGGCATATGGACATCAGTGGGTTTATTAGCCAAATCGATTCATTGATGAATCGAAAACAAATAGGCAGAGATGTGACACAATTATGTATTACATTGTCTCTAGAGTTGTGCTAAAAGATCCATGCTGCTCTGGCCCAGCATCCGGTCCAATCCTGGTGCAAGGCACAGTAATCGATGTATAATATCACATTGGCGCCATGGATGACAAGTGCAGGAGTGAAGACGACCCAACCACAGAGGCTGCCGCACAGAACCAGACTGGACGCCATAATAGGGAGGCACAAATATTTTCCCTCCACATTAATGGTCACTATTAGTATAGATAGGCAACCTATAATACCCCATGGCACAGACTGGGTTTCTTAGACCAGGTATTGCACCCCCTAATATAAAAGTAATGCCCTCTGTGCACCACTTTGAGACAAATATTTACCCCGAGTGCTGACTTTAGAAAGTATTAATGGCCTCTTAAAAAGTAATGAAGCCCCCTCCCAAATAATAATACAACCTTCATGCCACCCCAGGCACTAATTGAACTGAGTTTTCTTCCCATCTGTGTTGGCCAACGCATGATGCAACGTCGTGGCGCCAATGGGTCGCCATTACAGGAAGGTTGACATCGTGCAGGTGTTAGGCTTATGACAGCCTGTAGTTTTTGAGACAGATCCTATTGACTTTTCAGCATGTTGAAAAGTGGTGTTTGCATAGTCACATCAGGGTGTCACGCACACATAGGATAGGATGACACAGTCTTTCTGTAGCCGTACCACCCAGCTGGTTGCTATACAGGCTAATACTCCAACTGTGCAGTCACTAAAGGTGCCTGCACAGATAGGAATAACCCTCAAAGCAGAACTAGAACATGAAAATTGAGAGAGGATTTTTTCGGTCGTTAATTGAACAGCCCACCGTCCAATATATATCCCTCCCCCCAATGGGACCAGGGATAGTATACTCCTGAGCTGTCCCTCCAACTAGGAAACCCTACTCCCCAAGATTACCCCTAATGGTGGGGATGCATGGGTCTCATATCTTACTAAGCTTGTGGGTAAGACTCACCTAGATGTCCCCCTTCACCCTCCCCCCCAAGGAAGTGAAGGGGCTTGAGAAAAGGGAATCACACAGAGATCCCAGGCAGGACAACAGGCATGATAAAACGCCAAAGATTACTCCAGGCTCTAGCTGCTTTGCTGCAAAATACAAACATTTCTGCAACACAGGAATGAGCTTCAAACACCATGGGCTGAATACAAATGCTATATCTGGCATGGAATGACCTCAAGGGTGGGTAGCTATAGCAGAAGGGGAGGGTGATAACAAGCTACAGCTGAGAAACTAAGAGAGGACTTGACCAGCAGTAAAAAGGTCCTTAACTCCTTCAACATAAAAAGCAAACACACAGAACCCATATCAATTAAGGTTCACAGAAAGCGTGCACTGCGCTGAGACCTTCTTATTCCAAGTCCCCCAGAGGTGACAACAGGACACAGTACGCTCACGACACATAGAATTTAGGGGTTCCTAGACAAAAGACCTTAATCTTATACTGAATATTTGTATAATGAATGAATAGATAATACCTTTCTCTGTAAATATTGAACCAAGTGTACTAGCGCTGCCCATTAGCATTCCTTTATATTGGCCCACCAGGGGTTTTACCGTCTCCCCGGTGGGCCAGTCCACTTCTGACATGGGTTATTGCTACTAGATCCTCAGCAATTTAATGATCGACAGCAAGTCTCCAATTCTAAAACTTGTATTCCAGATAGAATAACCCTTTTAAGTTCCTTTAATCTTTTCCTTTTCTTTATGTACCTGATTAGACGGACATTGCTTTTTGTTGCACAGCTCATTTATTAGAAATAGGTTTTAGTGAAATCACCTCTTAATGTTCCTTAAAATATCAGAAAGTTCATTAGTTCGTGTGTTCCACAAGGGAGAGGTAATTCGTCAGACTATGCGGTGTTAAATCTATACATCTCATTGATTGGGAAGAGCCTGAGAGTTACAGACTGAACTTGTTTCCAAAACACAATATATTTAACACAATATGGTATATTTAACTTTTCGAACAAACTCGAATGATCGAGCAATTAATATAATTATTCAGATCAGATTCTTTTTCTTACCCAAATTATTAGAAGAAAAGTTTAGCTTAGTTCCAAAAACTTCTACCTAAGTAAAAAGTGTAAAAAAAAATCATATCCAGTGAAAATACTAATACATGAGGGTTTCCTAGAATATCAGAATTGGGTGGAATCTAATTAAAGTAGGAACGGGAAACTCCAGTCCTCAAAGGCCGCAAACAGTACAAGCTTTCAGGATTTCCTTAGCATTGCACAGGGGTTGGAATCACCTATGCAGGTGATTCAATTATCCTCTGTGCAATGCTAAGGAAATCCTGCAGTGTTGGAGGCCCTTGAGGACTGGAGTTCCCCACCCCTGAATTAATGGGACATGTTTTTGTTTTAATTGGAAGAAATTGCTTACTAAGGCTAAAGGTACCGTTACACGCCGCAATCTCGGCTGGCGATGTATGGCGATGTAACGTGCGCGCTCACAATTTTCGTGGTCGCCTCAGATCGCCTATGGCGGCGTCACACGCCGCGATTTCGCCCTTAACCTAAGGTGATGTGTCGCTCCGGAAATCGCCTCATCTACAGCGGAACCAATCTTGCCTCATTCCATCACCGCTTCACACGCCGCAATCTCAAAGACAATGTGGTCATACATGTTCAGCACGGCGAGAAAATAGGCGTGCCACAGTGGTCTACACCGCACCCCATACACGCTCATTGGACAACATATGTCAGGCTTCAATTATCAATAACCAAACCGCAAGCCCAGGTGATACGAGTGGCATGGGCAATTGCATTTATAAGTCAGGTGTCTTCTGCAGCCCACCCCATGGAGGAATTGATGAGGAGCCGGACAACAAGATTGGATAAACAAAAATATCACTTAAGCAATTGGGTCCTGGTGCTTTAAGCGGCTGGACCCTACAACGTAGCAACACCTTGTACTATGTGCCTGCAGTCTGCACTCTGGAGACCTTATGGATCCACCTCAAGACATGCCAGCTCTGAAGGAGCTGATTTTCCTCACCGCTTCAGGGACCGAAGGCACTTCAACACAACCACAGATGCCCACATATGAAAGCTCTATTACAACCTCGCACGCAGCATTGGGCCTGATTTGCAGCAAGGTCAGGATCTAGTGCTGGTGATGCATGCCTGAAGAAGTCTCACCAGAGTGGAGCTCAGAGTCAGGAGGAGGTGATTAATTCCATATGCCAGAGGTCGGAGTCAGGATCCTGCAAGATGCCTGGTCTTATTAAACCTGCATCCAGTGGATTGGCAAACAGAGGAGGAGGAGTACAAGGAGGACGACAAGGAGGTTGTAGTCTCACAAACCCATGTTTCTTTGTCTTTCATAGCCAGCTATGGTACAGCAGACAGCTGCAGCCTGGAGACCACAGCTGGTGGCTTTACCTTGGTTTAAATCAAAACAGAGGTCACCCCAAGCTATTTTTTCAAATTATTTATTTATAAATAAATAATGTGAAAAAATTGTGTAGGGCTTCCCCCCCTATTTTGGATTACCAGCCAAGATAAAGCCAACAGCTGGGGTCTGGTACTCTCAGGGTGGCAAGGCCCATCTTTTATGGGCCCTCACCACCTTAAAAATAGCGGGCCACAGCCTCCCAAGAACTGACGCCCCCATAAAATGCACCACTCCTAGCGCTTCGCCCCAGCTCTTCCCGCTGCCCTGGTGCAGTGGCAGCTGGTATAATAGAAGGGGTTAATGAAAGATGAGTATTGACAGCTGTCATCAACTTCTGGATTGGTAATGTTGAGGCGTCTATCTTACCCCCACATTACCAATCCAGTGAGTAAACAGACACAGAGAAAAATCCTTTATTAAAAATTAAAATCTTTTATTGTAAGTAAAACACACCCAGACAACTTGCTGTCTCTCATTTATTAAATCCAAACATACTCTCCAATGATAATCCACAGCAATGTCCAGGCACAACTACATGCAATGAGCAGAGACTATTACATCGCCCGCACACCACAGTAGCTCGCTCTCATTGACAGCTGGCTGTTAGCGATGACATCAGACAGTTCATCTTCGGTCATAGCTGAGTTACCATGGTTAACCGTGACAGCGATTACCATGGTGACCTCAGAGGAACTATCTGACATCACTGCTCACAGCCATGGCTCAGTGTGAGGCTGGAGTCATACTGGGTGAGATACATACAAGCTGCCACTCTCTGGACAATAACTTGCAGCTCCATAGAAATACATGCAGCGCAGGTTCCTGTCATAGCAATGTACTCGTGCCCAGTGTGCTTTGCTGGATATTGTACTTTGTGGATTACTGTTGGAGCTGGGTATGTTTGGGCTTAAATGGCAGAAAGAGGGTTGCCTGTGTGTTTTATTTCTAATAAAAATATTTTCTCTGCGTCTCTGTATATTATTTACTCACCGGATTGGTAGTGTAGGGGTAATGTGGGAGTATCATAGACACGTCAACATTTCCAATTCAGGGGTTGATGACAGCTAGCAATACTCATCTGTCATTAACCCCTTCTATTACCCCATTTGCCAATGCACCAGGGCAGCAGGAAGAGCTGGGACGAAGCGCCACAATATGGTGCTTCTAATGAATGCGCCATACTTTGGAGTGACTGCGGGCTGCCATTCTTACTCTGTGGGGGTAGAGGGGGGGCAATAACTATGTGACTCCCCAGGTAAGAAGACGAACCCCCAGCTGTGCGCTTTGTCTTGGCTGGTATCAAAATTGGATGGGGAACCACATGCCAATTTTTTTAATTATTTATTCATTTTTACAGTAATCTGAAATCAGTTTGGTTGCCATATTGGCAACTAATCAAAGATGAAGGCAGAGAGAGTTGGGCAGGGCTAAGTCTGACTTTAACCAATCAATGGGGGGAAAGTAGTGAATATTCAGGAAACAGAAAGAAGCCGCACACAGGACTTATCAAATCAGATCAGCGGTTTTATTGTGCCCATAGCAGGGTGTGGGTAGCGGATGGGAGGACGGGGGGTGGTAGTACAATGGCATTTCGTGCCGCTAATGGCGCTTCAGCGGGTACAATCCTCCTGGATGAATATTCATGTGTCCAATGAGCGGCACTGGAAGTGAGCACCGGGACGATCGGCTGCGGATTAGCAGGGAGAACATCCTCACCACCCTGTTCGGCCGTGCGAGTCGTGGACTGCTGCGGTGAAAGACCTCTGGAGGAGGAGGTGTCACGCTGGGAAGGAGTGCTGGCCCCGAATATCTTCAAAACCGTGGGGGGAAGTAGTGAATATACAGTATATGAGGTTCATGAGTGGCCTTGTAGCAGGGTGACAGCGGCACTGAAGATTGTTAAGTAATAGTCTAGGAAGCAAATGGCTGTGCCAAAACACTGTAAAACTGTTTAATCTGTGTTCGGCAGCTTTTGGGCCCCTTTGGAGTTGTTTTCTATGCCCTTGAGTTTTCCTCCCATTGACTTGAATGGGGTTCTTGTTAATTAAAAGAATCTGCTTAAAAAAGATGAATATTGTCCTTAATTGGAAGTCTGAATTTCAGCGAAATATAGTTATTTTCTTTGTCCAGCAGGTTTTTTCTCTTCTTTATGTTGGGTCTCTCCTGTATTGTCTTCACAGCCTTGTAAAGGATATGTCCGACCATCATCTTCATCAAATTCCTCCATCTGCATGAAACTATTTACAGCAGCAATACATTGCTTATCAGCTTACACCTACCATAATGATAAAAGATGTGAACCCAGAAGAAATCTTTTAAAAGGAGAAAAATTAACTCAAAACCTATGTTCACACAGATGGAAAATGGATCTCTTAGACCTAATAAAGATCATGCCTGATGGTACCTTTACACGCCGCTTCTGGATGGTGGCAACAACCGGCTACTTCACGTGCACGAGCACGCACAAACGGTTGCAAACGTTAAACGCACCACCTTTACACGCCGCAACAAGGTGCGCTACGGTAGGTTACATCTATCTCTAGATGCACCGCCGGGTGTCTCAAGTTACCTTCTGCAGAGCACCTTACCTCATTTACACACCGCTACAACAAGCTAATATGGGCGGACCTGGTGCAGCAGGGACAACACATAGGCGTGCCACAATTGTGGATTACGAGACGTCCGTACGCTGATAGGACAAAGCAATAACATCATGATTGGCCAGGCAGCGCAGGAGGCTGATTAATACATGACGCTCGAGCAATTGTGTAGTGTGACTGGTCAGCTCCTTAAATATGCCGCCCTATGCAGCAACAACCAATCGTAACGCAGGAGCTTCCTCCTATGATCGCTGAAGGGGGGTGGTTTCCCGGAGGCTGTGTCACGCCCCAGCTACATACCAGGTACATAGCATGGTGTAGAAACAACCCTTCTGTTCCTTCTTTACACGCCGATACAGGTCGATACCATCGGCTGGGTAACCACCTGTTTTAGGGCAGTGCTCTGAAACAGGTGCCGCCACTGGCGGGTGGCTACAACCGTCTTCACACGCCGCTACCTCGGGTTGATTTGGCGGTGCAAGATACATTTCTCTCATGTACCCGGTTGTTGCCACCATCCAGTAGCGGCGTGTAAAGGTACCCTTACTGTAAAAGTCAATCTCGGAATTGCTGTATAATCTTTTTTTAGTTGATGCTCAATCTCCACCTACCCAGACTAAATGACAGCTCCTCAATATCTCTTCTTCCTGCTGCTGAATCTTTGCCCACTGAGTCTGACTGATAACAATCCTCAGAGCCCCTCCGCACTGCTGCTGTATTCCCACCCACGTAGCCTGATCAATAGCTTTTTAGGGTCCACCCTCCATATTGATGTTCTGTCCCTGATTCACCCAGGGGTCTATGGGAACTCGGTACCCGGGCGTTGTTCTGGGGTGTGCTGTCTCGGTGGCTGGTGCCCATGCCCGTAGCCCTGGTAGTCAATTGTAAATTAGAAAAAGGGAATAAATGTCTCATGACTCCACCTGTGGTGTCTGGTGATGGCATCAGCGCTGCTGTGGGCCTCCGGGGATGATGGACGGGCAGCTGGATGGTATAGCTCCCCACAGGCGGAGCAGAGTCCCCAAGGTTGTGATGAGGTGACAGGGATTTGCACAGGGAGGTGGCTAGGCAGCCGGGCCGCTGCTACAGTCTCTGTGCTGGACAGGGTCAGGGTTGGAGAAACGGATGCACACACTGGAAGTTGTTTCTGTAGGTTTACTGGTGGTATTGAAGATGCTGTCCAGTGCACACTCCGGTGGTCGGGAAACACTTCTGGATCTCCACAGTGAGTGAGTACAAGGTCTCGTTGTTGCTATTCCCTTGGTGACGCCTCTGACCCTTGTGAAACTAGGCCTGGCCTCCTCTGTGTCTCTGTCACCTGTGTTGTGTGGTGGGAATCCTCTGTGTGGACTACCGCTATCACTTCTCCTGCGGTGCCTGGCTCCCTTCTTGGTTGTTGTACAGGTGTCTGGGAGACTGGAGTCTCGTCAGTGAACCGGTGTTTCTGCTGGGCTAGATGCTCTCCTGCAGACTCGGACTCCGGTGTCCGGGTTGCTTTCTGGGGTGAACCAGTATGGCTCCTCTGCCCCCAGTCTCCTGTTACTTCGCTCCTTCTGCCTTGCCTTCAACCTCACTCTTAGGCCCTCACACTGGTTAGGCTGGCTAGGCTGGTTAACCGTTACCTGGCTCGGGCCTAGCGCGGCTCTGACACACCAGGATGTCTTCACAGTTCTCCTAGCGACTGCACACTCTGACTAACTCCGCCCCCAGCACTGGTATTTATAGGGGATCTTGCTTAAGGCAGCAAGTGGAGCTCTCCCTACAGGTCTGGGGTGGAAGGTGTTGGGTGTATGTGAGTACCTACTGTGGAAATCCATCCATGCTTTAGGTGGTCCTGTGGCTACCTGTAATGGCAGGGTGACACATCCCCACCTGGACTGATTGACAACTTCTCATTACCTTCCGCCTTGCTGCTGTATCTCTGCCAACCAAGCCTGATTGACCGATTTCCAGCTCTTTAATGTCCTTTTTTCCTGCTGAGATCTCCATCACCCTTGGTAGTCAGAGACTGGATACACTTGTACTTTAAACATTCATCAGCTCTCTAATTCTTTAGCTGGATTCTTGGAATCATAGAATGGTAGAGTTGGGATGGACCTCCTGGGTCATCGTGTGAAGGGACCTCCTGGGTCATCTGATTCAACCCCCTGCTCAAAGCAGGATTCACTAAACCATCCTTGACGGATCTTTGTCCAGCCTCCGTGTGAATATTTCAATTAAAGGAGAACTCAACACCTCTCATGGCCGCCTGTTCCACTCGTTCATCACCCTTAACTACAAACAGTTTTTTTTCTAATATCTAATCTGTGTCTCCTCTTCAGTGTCATCCCATTGCTTCTAGTGTTTCCTTGTGCTAATGAGAATAAAGTTGATCCCTCTACAGTGTGACAGCCCTTGAGATATCTGTAGACAGTTATTAAATCTCCTCTCAGTCTTCTTCTTCATGCTCATCTGATATCAGGATTATAATTCTGGTTCCCAACTAACCCATCCATCCCCCCACTTTTCCCTGGCCTCTCCTCTCTGCCAATCCCTTCAATGGCTTCCCATTACTCTAGTTTGAAACCCTAACCATGACATACAAAGCCATCCACAACTTGTCTCCTCTGTACATCTGTGACATGGTCTCCTGGTACATACTTTTACGCAACTGTGGCGCCCTGCTAACCACAGGTACCCACAGACTCACCCGCAGCATGGATGGGTTTCCACAGCAGGTACACAGTTACACACAACATCTTCCACCCCAGCACAGTAGGGGGAGCTCAACCTGCTGCCTTAGGCAGGATCCCCTATAAATACTGGTGCTGGGGGCAGAGTTAGTCAGAGTGTGGCAGATGCTACAAGAGCTACAAAGAAGTGCAGGTGTTTGGTGCTGCATTAGGCCCGAGCCAGTTACCCTGACCAGTCTCCGGTAGCTCTACAAGGCCCGACAGTGGGGTCGAGAGGCAAGGAGAAGAGGCAGAACAGTGGGCGACCGTGGAGCCAGCGTTAGGTTCACCCCCGAGCAACCGCTGGACACCGAAGCCTGCGTCCACTGGAGTGCACCAGGCCCAGTGGAGAACCCTGGAACACCGTGGAGACTTCAGTCTCCCGGACTCCTGCGCAGTCACATACCAGGGAGCCAGGCACCGCGGGGAGAGAATCAGCGGTAGTCAGCAGAAGGTATCCCGACGACAGCACAGGAGGAGAACCAGAGAGCAGAGGAGGCCTGCCAAGTTTTACACAGGCGGGGGCTTCACACACACATGGGGAAAGTAAAGAGGAGGCCTTATACCCACTTGCTGTGGAGACCCGGAAGTGCATCTTGAACACCCGGTGGTACTCTGGACGATTTCCCTGCTTCATCACCAGTAAAAAGGTAAAGAGCAACCAACGTGTGTGTGTGTCAGTTTCTTCCCCGTGCCCCTCCCATCCTCAGAGACTGTCCCGTCATCCAACCATCCAGCCAGGTCCCTGCTCTTCCATCCATCCATCCATCCATCTATCCATCCATCCATCCATTACCAGCACCCCTATCATCACCGATGCATCTCTGCCCCAGGGGCTTAGCTCCACCTGCAGGGAGCTGTACCATCAAGGCCGCTATACCACCACCCTCCAGAGGACTGAAGCGATGCTGGTGCTTCAAAAGGAACCTGAAGACCCACCTCTTCCTACAAACCTACAACCTACAGTAATCTTCAGTCCACTAAATCGCCACATGACCAGCTCTACCCTCACCTACTATATCCCTTGTAGACTGTGAGCCCTCGTGGGCAGGGTCCTCTCTCCTCACCTACTGTATCCTCACCCATCCCTTGTAGACTGTGAGCCCTCGTGGGCAGGGTCATCTCTCCTCACCTACTGTATCCTCTACTGTATCCCACCCATCCCTTGTAGACTGCGAGCCCTCGTGGGCAGGGTCCTCTCTCCTCACCTACTGTATCCTCACCCATCCTTGTAGACTGTGAGCCCTCGCGGGCAGGATCCTCTCTCCTCACCTACTGTATCTTCACCCATCCCTTGTAGACTGTGAGCCCTCGCGGGCAGGTCCTCTCTCCTCACCTACTGTATCCTCACCCATCCATGTACATTGGGATCTCGCGGGCAGGTCTTCTCTCTTCACCTACTATATCCTCACCATCCTTTGTTGACTAAGCCCTCGTGGGCAGGGTCCTCTCTTCTCACCTACTGTATCCTCATCCATCCCTTGTAGACTGTGGGACCTCGTGGGCAGGATCTTCTCTCCTCACCTATGGTATCCTCACCCATCCCATGTAGCCTGTGGAATCTTGTGGGCAGGGTCCTCTCTCCTCACCTACTGTATCCTCACCCATCCCTTGTAGACTGAGCCCTCGTGGGCAGGGTCCTCTCTCCTACCTACTGTATCCTCACCCATCCCTTGTAGACTGTGAGCCCTCACAGGCAGGGTCTTCTCTACTCACCTACTGTATCCTCACCCATCCCTTGTAGATTGAGCCCTCGTGGGCAGGGTCCTCTCTCCATACCTACTGTATCCTCACCCATCCCTTGTAGACTGTGAGCCCTCAAGGCAGGGTCTCTCTACTCACCTACTGTATCCTCACCCATCCCTTGTAGACTGTGAGCCCTCGCAGGCAGGGTCCTCTCTCCTCACCTACTGTATCCTCACCCATCCCTTGTAGACTGAGCCCTCGTGGGCAGGGTCCTCTCTCCTCACCTACTGTATCCTCACCCATCCCTTGTAGACTGAGCCTCGTGGGCAGGGTCCTCTCTCCTCACCTACTGTATCCTCACCCATCCCTTGTAGACTGTGAGCCCTCACAGGCAGTGTCCTCTCTCCTCACCCCACTGTATCCTCACCCATCTCTTGTAGACTTGAGGTATATAATATTTATTCACTTATATAGCACCATTAATACTAATATAATAATATTTATTCACCTATATAACACCATTACCACTACTACTAATAATAATAATCATAATATTTATTCACTTATATAGTGCCATTATTAATAATAATAATAATAATTATTATTATTATTATTATTATTATTATTATTATTATTATCAAGCACTTATATAGCACTAATAATAATAATATTTATTCACATATAGATCAATATTATTATTATTATTATTATTATTATTATTATTATTATTATTATTATAACAATATTTATTCACCATCAATAATAATAATAATAATAATTATTATTATTATTATGATTATTATTATTATTATTGGTTCTGTATAAGTGATTAATAAAAATAAAAATTATTATTATTATTATTATAATGGTGCTATATAAGTGATTAATAAATAATAATTAATAATTATTACTATTATTAATCACTTATATACCATCATTAATAATGACCATAATAATAGTAATAATAATTATTATCATTATTCACTTATATAGCACCATTAATAATAATAATTGTTATTATTATTAATCACTTATATAGAACCATTGATAATAGTAATAATAATATATTTATTAACTTATATAGTGCTAGTAATAATAATAATTGTTATTATTATTAATCACTTATATAGCACCATTAATAATAATAATAATAATATAATAATAATATTTATTCACTTATATAGCACTAGTAATAATAATAATATTATTATTATTATTATTGTTACTATTAATCACTTATATAGCACCAATAATAATAATAATATTTATTCACTTATATAGCGCTATTAATTCCACTGAGTTTACATACATTATCAATACTGTCCCCACTGGGGCTCACAATCTAAGCTCCATATCACTATGTCTGAAGGGTGGGAGGAAACTGGAGAACCCGGAGTAACCGCACACAAACATGGGGGAACATACAGACTCCCTGCAGATGTCGTCCTTGGTGGGATCTGGACCCAGGACCCCAGCAATACAAGACTAAAGAAAAAGATCAGTCCCATGGAGATAGAAGCGGATCTCTCTGATGAGATCTATTACAAAGTTGTTTATTTTCACGTGTACCATTGATTTATGGAATAAAAATGTAAATGACGGGAACCTCCGAATCCAATGATTGCAGAAGTCATACACAGCCGTCATCAGATCTGCTTGTGTTGTAGTGGAGTCCCCGCACTCTTGTATGTGCCTCGCTCTCTATCTCGCTCTCTGTCTCGCTCTCTATGTCGCTCTCTATCTCGCTCTCTATGTCGCTCTCTATGTCGCTCTCTATCTCGCTCTCTGTCTCGCTCTCTATCTCATCGTTCTCTGCAGCGGCAGGTTCTATTGGAGATCTCCTGGATTCCAGACATTTCCTCCAGCATCTTCCAGTCCATTATCCTGCTCCGCTCACACCTCCTGCTCTCCAGCCTGGAGAGATGCTGAGCTCTCGCAGGGGGACGCTCGATTTCAATCTTCTTTCTCCTCCTATTTTTTTTTTTCTCTTATTACATGGAGTGTGACAATCCGGGATTGGCCGCCATCGTCTCTTCCTGGAACTCAGCACTATTTAAATCAGCCAGATCTCACAGGAGCCAAGATGCTGCGCTGCCAGCGAGGAGAGCACGGGCTCCGAGGGATCCTCCGATGGGTGTAAGGTAAGAGCCGGGGACAGTCTGGGATCAGCTCACTTATATAGCACCATTAATTCCATAGCACCTAACAGGTGTGATCATCACCAAATATCCCAAATATCAGCAATATATTCCACCAATCACAGCCGTCGCATCCCTTCATCCGGATTCTTAGAATTTCACTATCTTTCTTAGTTCATTCAATCCTTCCGATATCATCTACAATAATAATATAATCACAGTACGGCCATGAATATGAGAAATGCAATATCTCCATCTAATATAGTCCACAAATCAATTTCTTCATTCACTTTAGGGATCGAAAACTAGAGGAAACCCACTTAAGCATAAAGAGAACATAAGAATGGCTTTTTTTTTCTTTTTTTATAATTTTTTTGAGATTTTTCTCTATATAGATTGTGTATATGGTCATGCAAAGTCCATAAGAATTTTTTTAATTTTTTTTAAATTTTTTTAGATTTTTTTTTTACATAGGTTGTATATCTATGGGCATGCAAAGTCCATAAATTGGCTTTTTTTGGCTTTTTATTTTAGATTTTTTTGCATAGGTTGTATATTTACAGTCATATAAAGATGGCTTTTTTGGGGTTTTTTTTTTAGATTTTTTGCATAGGTATGGTCATGCAAAATCATTAAAGATATTTTTATTATTATTATTATTTATTTATATAGCACCATTAGTTTACATGTGGAAAGGGCAGATGAGGACGAGTACAATATATGTGGACGAGGACAAGTATAGTACCTTGGGACAGTCAAGTCATACAGGTACAGGAGAGGAGAGGACCCTGTCCGATCCGCGAGGGCTCACAGTCTAAGAGGGACAGGTGGGGATACAGTAGGCAGGGGCAGTGCCAATCATGAGAGACAGTACAGTGAACCGGGTCTCGTTGCAGGTGGTAGGATTGGTGGAAGAGGTGGGTCTTCAGGTTTATTTTGAAGGTTCCCAGGGTAGGAGAGTGTCTGATGTGTTGGGGCAGAGAGTTCCAGAGGATAGCAGATACACAGGAGAAATCTTGTATGTGATTGTGAGAAGAAGAGATGAGGGGGGAGTAGAGGAGACATTCTTGGGATGATCGCAGGTTGCGTGAGGGTAGGTATCGGGAGACCATGTTAGAGATGTATGGAGGGGACAGGTTGTGGATGGCTTTGTATGTCATGGTTAGGGTTTTAAACAGGGATCTCTGAAGGTACCGTCACACGCAGCAATATGGCTTCCATATCGCCGGCAATTTGACATGAGCGTGCACGTTTCGGGAACATTTTTGCCCATCGCCGTCGCCCTGTCACACATAGAGACCTCGCCTGCGTTCTACGGCGATGCTGCGTTCCGGAAATCGCCTGTAGAACACCGGAAGCAGTTTCCCTTTTCCACATCGCCGCGTCACACGCCACCACCGCATCAATGATGTGGGCGTAGAGTGTGAGTACGGCGAGGAGACAGGCGTGCCAGAGTGCTTTTCACCACGCCCCTACCACTCCGATTGGCCGACACAACTGCATAACCATTGGTCAACCTTGTCAGGATATCTGCACACTACATGACACATGTGTCCTTTCTACTATATCACTATTCAAATATGGCGCCTTAGCCATGGCCAGCCAATGGGAACGCAGGAGCGACCACCAATCGCGGCAGATGGGGCGAGCCAAACAGAAAGCTCAGGCACGCCTCTGGAATTGCTTCCAGATGGTCTGAGCTCGCTTTCTACATTGCGCTGTCACACGCCATGATGCGCAGAAATCGCCTGGTGGTTATCGCCTGATTTCACTGCAGTGCAGAGTGATCAGGCGATGCTTCACCGGCGACTTCTCGCCGTAAAATCTCTCTGTCTCACGCCACAACACATAGGCGATGTGGTTTCCACATCGCTGAAATACACAAATTTACGGCAATATGGAAGCCATATTGCCGCGTGTGACGGTACCTTGAGGGATGGGGAGCCAGTGAAGGGCTTGGCAGAGTGGGAAGACTGGGAAGTAGAGAGAAGACAGATGGATTAGTCGGGCAGCAGAGTTTAGGATAGATTGGAGAGGTGCAATGGAGGTAGCGGGGACACCAGTTAGCAGAAGGTTGCAGTAGTCAAGGCGGGAGATGATGAGAGCATGAATAAATGTTTTAGCCGTGTTGTGGTCAAGGAAACTGCGATTCCGGGAAATGTTTTTGAGCTGGAGTCATGAATAAAAAATATCTCTTTTATTTGCATTTTTTGAAGATTTTTATTTTGCATAGATTGTATATCTATATTCATGCAAAGTCCCTAAAACGATGGCTTTTTTTTAGAGATTTTTTCGCATGGGTTGTATATCTACAGTCATAAAGTGATTTTTTTGACCATTTTTTTTTACTTTTTTTGCACAGGTTGTATATCCATAGTCATGCAAAGTCCATATAGATGGCTTTTTTATTTTTTAGAATTTTTTTAGAGTTTTTTTTTACATAGATTATATACATCATCATTCAGAGTCCAAAAAAATGGCTTTTTTTTTAGATTTTTAAGCATAAATTGTATATCTAGTCATACAAAGTCCATAAAGATTGCTTTTTTTAATTGTTTTATTAGTTTTTTTGCATAGGTATATATATACTCATGCAAAGTCCATAAAATAGCTTTGTTTTTAGAGGTTTTTTTTGCATGGCTTGTATATCCATGGCCTTGCACAGTCCATAAATAGGCCTTTTTTTACAGGGTTTTCTGCATAGGTTGGATATCTATGGTCATGCAAAGTCCATAAAATGGCTTTTATTTTCTTTTTTTTAGATTTTTTTGCATAGGTTGTATATCCTTGCTCATTCGAAATCTTTAAAGATGGCTTTTTTAGCATGTTTTTACAGTTTGTTTTCCATCGTTTGCATATTTACAGTCATGAAAAGTCCATAAAATGGCTTTGTTTGTAATGTAGAGATTTTTTTGCAAAAATTGTATATCCATGATCGGATTCAAACTCACGATCCCTGTGCTGCAAAACAGCGGAGATACTCATTCATATGTAGATGTGTTGACATTCATCATTATAATAATAAGATATATTATTTAATATAGGGACTTATTACATATAATTATATTTGTATAAATTTAATTAATATTATATATCTATTTAAAAGAAATCGGTCAGCAAGTTTTTGCTATGTCAGCTGAGAGCAGCATGTTGTAGGTAACGAGATTCTTAATCCAACGATGTATCACACAGATTACTGTCTGAAGCCGTTCTCACACAATCAAAGCATTTAGTTTTAGCCATGTAGCAGAGCTGGGAGATCTGCCCCCACCCACACCAGGCTCTCAATGCAGATTGTACATTGACAGTGAGGTGCCAATCACAGCAGGGGGCGTGTCAGATTACCTTGAGCGTGACTAACTAGTCCAGTAATCATAATCACCAGGTGATAAAACAATTAGTTTATGTAAACAATCGCACACACACTGATAAGAGAGGCACAGTTGACTTTTGTTTTTTAACACCTACAGCATGCTGTCCTCAGTTTACATAGCAAAAACCTGCTGGCAGATTCTCTTTAATGACTGCCCTGTCCCCTATATACCTATATTTGCTGTATATATCATTTAAAGGGGTTGTCTAACACTGATATTTTTTCACTCTGTAAATCAGGAGTGAGGAACCTTTTTTCTGTCGGGGGCCACTTGGAAACTTCCACCATCACTCGGGGCTGAAGCAAATTGTTAACTTGAAAATTTCACAGCTGTATTTGGTCACATAATTAATTAACTCCCCGCTACTTTGATGGCTGCAGTTGCTTCTCTTTGGTGTGGCTGTGATGTTAGGTGATATGCCTTGTAGACTGTGAGCCCTCGTGGACAGGGTCCCTGCCCCTCCTGTACCTGTACGTCCCGATCGCCTAGATTTAGTATACTTGTTCTTGTCTCCCTTATCCTCATGTAAAGCGCCATGGAACCTAATGGCGCTATATAAATAAATAATAATAATAATAATTGATCTTTTTGCTTCTCACGGCTGCTTTTCCAGGTTTGTGTTGGTCTGGAGCGCAGTCAACTCTCTGTGATAAGTTTTGTAAATCATATACATCACATAGGAGCTGCTGAGACTGCTGTATATACATCATATAGGAGACGCTGGGACTGCTGTATGTACATCACATAGGAGACACTGGGACTGCTGTATATACATCACATAAGAGACACCAAGACTTCTGTATAGACATCACATAGGAAACACTGGGACTGCTGTATAGACATCACATAGGAGACGCTGGTACTGGTGTATATACATCAAATAGGAAACGCTGGGACTGATGTACATATGTCAAATAGGAGATGCTGGGACTACTTTATACACATCACAGGAGACATGAGGGCTGCAGTATATTCATCAGTAGAGATGCTGGGACTTCTGGAGAGACTGAGACTGATGTATATACATTACATAGGAGACATTGATACTGTTGTATATACATCACATAGGAGAGACCGAGACTACTGTATATACATCCCATAGGAGATAATGGGACTCCTGTATATATTTACATAGGAGACACTGAGACTGCTATATGCACATCACATAGGAGATGCTAAGACTGCTGAATATACATCAGTATATACATCAGAGGCGGCACTGGGGGCATGTACATCCCAGGAGATGCTGGGGCATATACATTACAGGAGGGGCTGTGGCATATACAGTACAAGAGAGGATGGGGGCAAATACATCACAGGAGGGGATGGGGGCATATACATCACAGGAGAATCTGGGGGCATATACATAGCCACTAGGGTATATATCATTGGGGAGGGTGGGTGGCATAGACATGACTGGGGAGGCTGAGGTCATATACATCACAGGAGGGGCTGGGGCATATACATCCCTTGGGAGGGATGGGAGAAATATGCATCTGGAGGCACATACACTGTGGAGCAGAGACATCACTGGAGGGTACATACATTACTGGGGTCACAGACATTACTGGGAAGTACATACATCACTTAGGGCACATATATCACAGGAGACACTGGAGGCAAATGCATCACAGACATTGGGTCCTATAGATCACTGGGAGGGCTGAGATGAATATACATCACTAGGGAAATTATGGGCATAGATGTGACACCCCTGCAGTCTGTTCGCCACAAAGGGGTACTGCACCCATCTCAGGGGTGTGGTATTCCTGTTCTCAGGAGACGGGATGGTAAGTCTGAGACACCCACAAAAGCACCCAACACATCCGCTCCCAGGAATGACGGACCCGATAGAGCTAGGGCTCAGAAAGTCAGTGGGACGGAGAGAAGAAAGGTGGAGGGTGGGAAGTTAGTTGAGGTCAGTTGAGTAGTGGAAGGAAGAGGATTTGGAGGACTTGAGCAGCGAGGCACCGGGATCAGGAGAGACAGAGTGAGCACTAGGGGTGCGGGCAGTGAGCGATCCATCCGTGCGCCTGAGTGAAGCGGAGGGGCAGGTTGTGAACCAGGGGACCGGCCCTGAAGGTGGCGAGGAGACCCTATGCTCCAACGACCTAACCAGAGGCCCTGGGGGGGGCATCTCATAGACATGACTAGGGAGGCTGGGGGAATATATATCTTTGGAAGACATAGGCATTGCTATGGGGCATGGACTTCACTGGGGACTATATCAGAGAGAGGTATATACTGTACATCACTGGGGGCACAGACATTACTGGGGAACATAGAAATCACTGGCCGGCATAAACATCACTGGGGGGGGGCACAGATGTCACTAGGGAATATATACATCACTGGGGTGTATATACATCACTGGGAGGCACAGATGTCACTGGGGAATTTATACATCGCAAGGGGTGTAGATTTCACTGGGGGCACATAAATCACTGAGGGATATATACATCACTTGGGGGTATATATATCACAGGGGGTATATGTGGCACCCCTGAGTTTGGATGCCACTATGTCATTATTCCTCTCGGGGGATAGTGTCATACCTGAGAGCAACAGAGGGAATTCACAGCAGGCAAAACCAAAGCACACAACATCTTTCACCTCCAGGGCTGAAGGGGGAGATCTAAAACCTGGATTCAGGGCAGTTTTCCTATACATTTTGGTCTGCAGTGGAGTTAGTCAGTTCAGTACGGAGCAGTACTGAGGAAGACATCCTGTGGGCTAAAGCAGTGCTAAGCTCGACCCAGGAAAGCTAAGCCTAGCTGAGAGACCTAAGGCAAGGGTCTGAGGAAGTCGAGGAGCCTGGGGAGCAGAGCGGTGTCAAGCTCACCCCAGAGGAGTAAGCGCCAAGAAATGGACACAGGAGTTCGAGGCTGTGCAGGGCCTAACGACCCGGCAGCCAATACTGGAGGGTGGGGAATTCTAAGTTCCCCATCCACACCAAGTATCTGGAGGCAAAGCGGCGTGAAGAGCCTAGGAGTAGCTGCCCGTGAAGTCGGGCTAATAAAGAACTCTAGCTGCCTGTCTTACCGGCACATGCAAGTATGACAGGCAAGGAGAGAGAGGGCCGCAGCTCAGCTTCAAGCAGCAGCAGGGACCCACAGGAGAAAGCACAGCAGGGAGACCTCAGAACTTGCCGGGTGAGGAAAAGCCCGAGTTGCTCCCAGGTTACACTGACTCACAGCAACAACATCTGTGGTACAACCTGGTATTGCCAGTATAGCATTTGAGAAACCAACAAAATGTGAGTCTGTCTGTTAATGCGCACCCTCCATCCTGCACCCTACACCTTGCATCATCCTCTGCCCAGGGGATCCGCTCCGCCCGTGGGGAGCCACTACATGCCAGCTGCCCGTCCAACGTCCCCAGAGGTTCTGTAGCAGTGGTGGCTACCTATAGCCACAAACCATGGGTGCCATCACGAATAATTCTGTTTCAAACCACCCTTTTCCCTTTACAAGCCAAGAACTCCTTTTACAACTGAACCCAGGGTCACAGAAGCCGGGTATTGACCTCTGTGACTCCCCAGAAGTGTTAAACAGCCCGATTCCAAGTACCCTACGGCCCTGGGGCGCGACATATAGACATCACTGTGGGGCACAGACATCATGAGGGCACATACTTGATTCAGCGGACAAACAGTATTGGGGAATAGACATCACTGTGAGGCACAGTATTGGGGAATAGACATCACTGTGAGGCACAGTATTGGGGAATAGACATCACTGTGAGGCACAGTATTGGGGAATAGACATCACTGTGAGGCACAGACATCACTGGGAGACACACATCACTGGGGGGCATATACAGAATTGGGAGGCACAGACATCACTGGAAGGCACAGACATCAGTGGGTGGCACAGACATCACTCGGAGACACCCACATCACTGAGAGGCACATACAGCACTGGGGGGCACAGACATCACTGGGAGCCACAGACATCACTGGGTGGCACAGACATCACTGGGTGGCACAGACATCACTGGGTGGCACAGACATCACTGGGAGACACACATCACTGGGGGGCATATACAGAATTGGGAGGCACAGACATCACTGGGTGGCACAGACATCACTGGGTGGCACAGACATCACTGGGTGGCACAGACATCACTGGAAGGCACAGACATCACTGGGTGACACAGACATCACTGGGTGGCACAGACATCACTGGGAGGCACAGACATCACTTGGAGACACACACATCACTGAGAGGCACATACAGCACTGGGGGGGCACAGATATCACTGGAAGGCACAGACATCAGTGGGGGGGGGCACAGACATTACTGTGAGGCACAGTTGTCACTGGAAGGCACAGATATTACTGGGGGGTGCATACCGCACTAGGGGGCACATACATCACTGGGAGACACAGACATCACTGGGAGACACACATCACTGGGGGGCACATACATCACTGGGGGCGCATACTGCACTGGGAGCTATATACATCACTGGGGCACAGATATCATTGGGGAAAAGACATCATTGGGAAACACAGACATCTCTGTGAGACACAGACATGACTGGGAGGTACAGACATGACTGGGAAGCACATACATTACTAGGAGGCACATAAAGCACTGGGGGGCACAGACATCACTGGGAGGCATATAGAGCACTGGAGGGCACAGACATAACTGTGAGGTACATACATCACTGGGGGCACAGACATCACTGGGGGGCACATACATCACTGGGAGGTACAGACATGACTGGGAAGCACATACATTACTGGGAGGCACATAAAGCACTGGGGAGCACAGACATCACTGGGAGGCATAGACATCACTGGGAGGCACATACATCACTGGGGGCACATACATCACTGGGGGGCACATACATCACTGGGGGCACATACATCACTGGGGGGCACATACATCACTGGGCAAAGACATCACTGGGAGGCACAGACATCACTGGGGGGCACATATGACGCACACCAGGGGCCAGGGTTACTCCCGGTTTAGACAGGCGATTCTTCTCCTTCCTTGTCACGGGTGGACCGCGCCTGCCGTGTGGTGCAGATCAAAAGTGAGGACGTCTTACGGGAACAGATTAAAGGGGGATTTAATTTGTTTTCTTCGTGACGCCACCTATGAGTAGATTCGGTAAGGGCTACCGACGCTGCGGAACCTCCCGGGGTGATGGACAGCAGCAAGATGTTACGCTCCCCACAGGCTGAGCGGTGATCCCCGGGGGCTGGAGCTGCTCAAGATGTTGTGCGGCAGCTGCGGTTACCTTTAGTTAATGACGGACAGTTCATAAGGAGACACGGACACAGATAGTCTCTGCAACGGTTCTTTACTGTAACCAGCAGGCAGTACATGGCTTACAGTGGTTGAGTAGAAGACCGGGTGGACTCAGCAGTGATAGTGCTCCTCAGAGATCCGCAGTGTACCTCCTTTCTACCTCCTTAGCTTCTCTTGCCAGCGTCGCCCAGGAATACCAGATCGGGTACGGGGAGGCTGCTTCAATGCCCTATCCATGATGTACGTTCTGGATTCTTTGGGGAGCCTTGGGTCCCTCAGTGGGTACACCGCTGGTTAGACGACTGGAAACTGGCTGGTGGTGGGGTGCTCCTATAAAGCTGCTCCTCCACGGGGCTGGTTCGCGTGGCAGAGGTGAACTGCTGCCAGCTTCGGTACCAGTGAACCGGCTGTGAGTTGTGGGCACGGGAGTCTTTTGGGAACCCGTGTAGATATGCCCATTCCCGGTGGTTAAGGCCTCAGGTGCTGACACCCGACCGGTGACGGCCCAGGGGCCCGCACGGGGTGCGGAGCCCCCGCTCCTCTCCAAGTTCTGTGTTCTAGGCTCTAGATCCTTGGCTTGACTTTTTTCCAACTCTCTAGACTATTGTGTGTTCTATTTCACTACCCTAACACTCCACCCACCAGGACCTATGATTGGTCCCCTGTTCTAGGTGTTGTATGTTGGGTTGGATCTCAGAGTTAACTATTGCACTGCTTTGTCAAGAGAATATTGCGGCTGCAATACTCCCTTGTGACGCACTCGTTGCGGGGCGCCACACTCCCCCTTGGTTAAATCAGCTTGTCCCCAAGCGTCAAACTACTCACATTACAGAGGTTTTTACATTTTTATACATATATGACACACTTTTATTAAAATAGAAAAACAGGTAAAGATATGCTTTGGTGATATAAGCAAAGAAACAGGTAATCACATTGCGCGGACTCGGCGGGCGGTCGGCTGTACTTTAACTAGAGTCCAGGCTGTAGCCGCGAGATCACACGGTCAGTGATTAACGGTAACAGAGTCATTGATGAAGTTCAAGTTTTAAAGTCACTGGCTCTGAGGGTGATGGCGCACCCGGATAGCGAACCACCCATCTGCACAAGCATAGCGCTCGTAGGTGATTATATCGCCCCGGTATAGGTCGCGATCGGGATGTCCTCTTGGCAAGTTTGACTCAACGTCCCGGCGCCCCACAAACACCTCCTCATTCAAACCCACCTCCCAAGCGAACCCCCACCCGGTATTTAAGTTAAAGGTGGAAATTCTACCTTCACGGCGGAGTTCATCAGGCAGCGGCGGCTGGCGGCGAGCCTCGGCACGGGCCTCCATGTTGGCGCGTTCTCGGGCTTGCCACTCCTCTCGTCGTCTCTGGCGTACATCTCCGTCGTTACGGCTCGGGGTGTAAAGATGAGTAATGGAGCTGGTGGTTTGGCGGGAAGCTTGAACTTGGCGGGCTGTCTGTATCGGAACCCGGTGGAACGGCACAGGGGAAGGTGTCGGCAGTGCACCCGACCAGTGTACCCGAGCTGTGTGCCCGGAAGGAAGTTCTTTGTTGTCTCCCCAAGAGAACCCGGTGTCGAAATCCTCAGCGGTGCTGTGGGTCTCGTCGTCATCCTCTCCGACCTCTTCCTCGATGACCACATCAGGCTGCTCGTTGATGAGAGATATTAAAGCTTGTTCCGTTGTACAACAGGGCGGTGGTGCTGCGGATCCTTCCGTAGGGACGTCCTGCAGGGCTTCCAGGCTGCCTGCCTCTTCATCTGTTTCCGCAGGTAAAGGTGTTTCAATCCCGGTTACCAGGTAGGCCTCTGTAGTTGCAAGGGAAGCCTCCGGTACGGGGACAAAACAGGCGACTGTCTCTGTAGTGGTGAAACATGTCGCGGGTTCCTCAGTGGGAACCTGGTAGAGATCGAGTTCTTCAATGGAGCGTGTTATGAGCTCCGGCTCAAGAACGGAATCGGTTGCGATGTTGGTCGCTGGAACGGGTCGAGTTGCGGCCTCCACCGGAATGACACAGTCTATTGGCTCAGGTGACGGAGCAGGACAGGTGGTAGGCGAGGGTGAGGCGGTCGAGAAGCTGGTGACGTCGTCGGGGCTTGGAGAAGCTGTACCCGGTCGGTTCTGCTGCATCACATGGTGTAGTCGTCTGCCTAGGGTCGCGCTCCAGCTACGGATCGTCCATTCCACTGTCTCTAGTAACCGCACCCGGAGGTCTTGTAGAGCCTCTAGCCAGAAGTCGGGGCTGCCATCTATGGTAAGGGCAGGATCCGGACCCGGTTGGCTTATGGCTGCTCTGGCCTCCGCCTCGACCTCCCGCATCAGGTCTTGGAGTCTCATGCTGGCCATTCTTCTTGGAGGGAAACCACACCCGATCAACCGGTAAGACGTTCTGGTTGAGCTGGTCAAGAATTCCGTCTGTGTGTCTATGTATGACACTCCCATCTCCTCTGGGCTTTTGTAGTCCAATCGTGGGAAAAGTCTTTGGGGTCCGCCCCCATGGTTGATTCGAGCAATCAGGGCGGACAAAGAGTTTGGCGCCTTTTGTCTTTGGCCCTCCCACGGTGAGGGGGGGGGGTTGACTCACTCCTGGGCTTCACGTGGCGGCTTCTTGTGGCGGGAACGCCATCTTGGGCGCCATCTTGACCCAATGGTGTAAAGGCGGGAAAGTTCTTTTAGGGACAATAAAGTCCAGTTTAAGCACAATATACCCGTTGGATAACGGGCCTGCTCGTATCCTGTTCGTGACGCCATTTTCTGACGCACACCAGGGGCCAGGGTTACTCCCGGTTTAGACAGGCGATTCTTCTCCTTCCTTGTCACGGGTGGACCGCGCCTGCCGGTAGTGGGGCCCGGTGTGGTGCAGATCAAAAGTGAGGACGTCTTACGGGAACAGATTAAAGGGGGATTTAATTTGTTTTCTTCGTGACGCCACCTATGAGTAGATTCGGTAAGGGCTACCGACGCTGCGGAACCTCCCGGGGTGATGGACAGCAGCAAGATGTTACGCTCCCCACAGGCTGAGCGGTGATCCCCGGGGGCTGGAGCTGCTCAAGATGTTGTGCGGCAGCTGCGGTTACCTTTAGTTAATGACGGACAGTTCATAAGGAGACACGGACACAGATAGTCTCTGCAACGGTTCTTTACTGTAACCAGCAGGCAGTACATGGCTTACAGTGGTTGAGTAGAAGACCGGGTGGACTCAGCAGTGATAGTGCTCCTCAGAGATCCGCAGTGTACCTCCTTTCTACCTCCTTAGCTTCTCTTGCCAGCGTCGCCCAGGAATACCAGATCGGGTACGGGGAGGCTGCTTCAATGCCCTATCCATGATGTACGTTCTGGATTCTTTGGGGAGCCTTGGGTCCCTCAGTGGGTACACCGCTGGTTAGACGACTGGAAACTGGCTGGTGGTGGGGTGCTCCTATAAAGCTGCTCCTCCACGGGGCTGGTTCGCGTGGCAGAGGTGAACTGCTGCCAGCTTCGGTACCAGTGAACCGGCTGTGAGTTGTGGGCACGGGAGTCTTTTGGGAACCCGTGTAGATATGCCTATTCCCGGTGGTTAAGGCCTCAGGTGCTGACACCCGACCGGTGACGGCCCAGGGGCCCGCACGGGGTGCGGAGCCCCCGCTCCTCTCCAAGTTCTGTGTTCTAGGCTCTAGATCCTTGGCTTGACTTTTTTCCAACTCTCTAGACTATTGTGTGTTCTATTTCACTACCCTAACACTCCACCCACCAGGACCTATGATTGGTCCCCTGTTCTAGGTGTTGTATGTTGGGTTGGATCTCAGAGTTAACTATTGCACTGCTTTGTCAAGAGAATATTGCGGCTGCAATACTCCCTTGTGACGCACTCGTTGCGGGGCGCCACACATACATTACTGGGGGGCACAGACATTACTGGGGGGTGCATACCGCACTGGGAGCTATATACATCACTGGGGCACAGATATAATTGGGGAAAATACATCATTAGGAAACACAGACATCTCTGTTAGACACAGACATGACTGGGAGGCACATAGAGCACTGGGGTGCATATATAGCAATGGGAGGTTCAGACATCACTGGGGGAACATACATGACTGGAGGCACATACATGACTGGGGGCACATACATCACTGGGGGGCACATACAGCAATGAGAGAGACTTTACTGGGTGACACAGACAGCACCGGGAGACACAGACATCAATAGGGGCACATACAGCACTGGCGGGCATATACAGCAATGGGAGGCAGAGACACCACTGGGGTGCACAGACATCACGGGGGTTTATACACCACTGGGTGGCACATACAGCACTGGGGGGTACAAACATCTCTGTGGGGCATATATAGCACTGAGGGTACCTTTACACGCGGCTACATTTCTAGGGTGGCTACAGGTAACTTACTGGTTGCAGTGAAATCATGGAGACATTATTCCATTTGTACACAGCAACAAGATAGAACCTTGTCTCCATGATTTCACTGCAACCAGTAAGTTACCTGTAGCCACCCTAGAAATGTAGCCGCGTGTAAATGTACCCTGAGAGACACAGACATCACTGGGGGGGTACAAACAAGATTGGGGGCATATACAGCACTGGGAGGCGTGCAGCAGTGGGGATGCTGGAGCTGCTGTTCTTCTGTCGGACTGGAACGCATTGCGTGTTGTGAACGCCTATCCCCCTTCTGAACCAGTCTATCAATGTACTTTGTTTTAAATATGTAATATGTATCTTACCTTTTTCACATGTACAGCATCTTGGAATTAATGGTGCATTACAAATAAATAATTATAGCTAATATTAGTCCTCAATCTTACCTTTCCATGCATTTCTGTTTCTCGCACTTGGTATCTTCTGTTTTGTTGATTAGCTCGTTTAGCTGCGCAATTTCCTAAAGCGCAGTAATTGCCAGGGGTCTTCACGCTGACAGTTCTGGACATTTCTGGAGAAGCAGCCAAGAAATCTTTTGCATAAATTCACACAAGTGATTTTGCTCAGTGTACTGTAGACCTTTATAGTTGCTGCAGGCACAAGTTATACTCGCAGTTAAAGATTTACTATTTATTGTATGTCGGTTATAGCGAGAGTCTGCAGATGGGATGAGCTCATTTCTTGTATAAAATTTATTAATTTATTAATTGTTTTAATGAATTCTTGTATATCCATATTTAAAGGGGAACTCTGGGGAGATGAAACATTTTTGTACAGTCCCTGTCCTCCTACATGATGAAGCTGAGCTGTACACTGCAGTTCTAGGATCTATAAATCGCTTACAATTCAATAAAATCATACCTGCTCCTCAGCTCTCACCCCTCCCTTTGGAAAAATTCAGTCCTGCTGCTGCTGAGAGCAGAAGGTGTGTCGGGGGCATGGCCGTCAGGGGCTACATGATCATGTTACATTCCTGCCCACTCATACTTCTGTATGAACAGGAGGCATGGCAGGGGTGTGGCTGCTGGGGCCCCATGGTCACAGTACATACAGCCCCTGATATACCATCCCATGTAATGTAAGAAAAGGGGTGTTCTTCCTTCTTGTAGCAATCATGTCACCAAGAAGATATAAATACATGCTGTGATCGTCTGCTGTACAACCCATGACAGTGCATGTGTACTGACATGTATCAGGCTAGGAGCAGAGGCAGAGCACTGCAACAGTTTATGCAGCACTGCCACTGTCTCCCCTCCCCCATATCAACTTGGTAGGTTCATGTCCCCTGGAACTTTAACTGCTCTCTGCTGCAAGGATGACTGAATCTTCTCTCAGTCCCCAAAGGGAGCAGTTATGATTGTATTGATTTATAAGTGATCTAAAGATCCTAGAATTGTAGTGTCCAGCTCTGCTTCATCATGTAGGAGGGCAGGGACTATACTAAAATGTTTTATTTCCCTGGAGTTCCCCTTTAATCTGAAAAAACCATCCAAACCAAGAATAGCATTCTCTCCTTGGCCCTGCTACCTAAGAGGCCGCAAAGTACCAGGACTACAAATGTCCTGATTCTGCATTGGAGTCCAAAAGCTTCAAGAAAGAACTTGATATCAGGGTTGAACATACTTTTTTTAAATAGACTTAACCATTATCACGTTCATGTTGGAAATCCTACCGGCATATATCTCCATGACTCCTAAGGTTGACACTTCTTGTCAGGGATAAAATAGGAACGTTGGTGATCTAAGATGTTCCCAACACTTGTATTTAGATGTCAGAATAGTCCTTGCCAAAGAATTGTGAAGGAGGGCAGAGACAGTGACGTCATCAAGGTCTGTCACACTCATGACATGCCCATTCCAGGGCCGGGGACGACTCGGGAACCGGGCAGTTACTAGCTGTTCTCTTCACTTCTCGGTTCTTTTCACGGTCACAGACGGGGACCAAGATCACGGGGACCGTGGTGGCTGTGGTGGACTGTATATGTGGCGCTCCGCAAATGCAGGCGTCACAGAGGGGTATTGCACCCGTAAAAGAGGTGTAAATGCTCCAGCTGCAGGTGGAACCTAGGATGGTGGGTGGGACCCATTCCCAGCACTCCCACATTAGATTAGGGTGGGAGGTTACCTGGGAGGGGATATAATCACCTCTAGAGGGATCAAGAAGGTCTTTGGGTCCTTTGTCTTTTGCCTGAGGCCTCTCGGCTGAGGGGCCAGTAGGAGATGGAGGAACAGGAAAGGTTTTAGAGAGATCAGCTAAGTGGAATGAAGCGTAAGGTCACACCAGGTCGGTTACAAGCCGAACTGGAGGAAAGAAGAAGGGGCCTTGAGGAGGTCCTGAAAGGGGTAGCCCGATGGGGAAGTCCGGGCCCTAGAAAGAAAGGGAGATCCTCAGAGTGGAGCGCCCATACTCCAGGGGATACTCCAGTCCTCCAGGGGAATGCCGGGCCCTGGGATCTGGCCAAAGTCCAGCTTTGCAGTCGGCAACCGGCTGCTGTGGCTTGTTCATCAGTCGCAGCACCCTGCCATCGGAGAGGTCTGCCTGCTTCCTCAACAATGAGGGAGGGGACTCCCGGTACTAACTACACAGAGCTACTGGGTATAGATTGATCGAAAGCGGGGAAGAACAGACACGGGTTAGTTAACAAAGGTACACCAAGGGTTCCACCATACCACCTGGGATCCACTTGCAGCCACCTGTTAAGCTACCTGTTCTTGTAACACCTAAAGTGCTGAACTGTGAACTGTAACTGATGCCGCTACAAGTTAACAGTAAAGTACCCGGGAGAAAGTGACTTTGCCTCTGCCTGTGTTTCCTTTTGCATGAACCTGTTCCCTTTGCAGGAACGCTTCCCCGGAGGTCCAGCCCTACCTGTAGGGGACTTTACCAACTAAGCCGCGATACCAGCTACCTCCAGCGGACTGTGGCGGAGCTGGTGTTCCATCACCTGAAACTACAGGTGACGTCACGAGAACTGTATATAGAATCCCCTGTAAATATATTCCCTTTTTGAAGTGTCACCCAGGACACGGGATCAGGCGCGGCCACCACTCCCCGTAACACAGCAACGTTAACCCCTTGGAGCCTGATACCTGAGTACCCCAAAGCCTGGGGCTCGACATATATATTACCTGGAGGCTGTGCTGGACTGTATATATTAAATGGAGGCTATGCTGGACTGTGTATATTACGTGGAGGCTGTGCTGGACTGTATATATTAAATGGAGGCTATGCTGGACTGTGTATATTACGTGGAGGCTGTGCTGGACTGTATATATTACCTGGAGGCTGTGGTGGACTGTATATATTACATGGAGGCTGTGCTGGACTGTATATATTACCTGGAGGCTGTGCTGAGTTGTGTATGTTATTTGGAATCTGTGCTGGGCTGTATATATTATTTGGAGGCTGCAACGGGCAAATAATATATACAGCCCAGCAGCAGCCTCCACATATAATATACAGCCCTGCATAGCCTCAATATTATATATACAGTACATTTAGTGTGGGAAAATCCGCAGCAAGAATTGATATATGCAGATTTTCCCGTACTAAAATACGCAGCATATCAGCTGTATATTTTAGTGGCACCATGTGGACAGGAATGACCAAACCCATAAGCTTTGCTGGGAAAACACACAGCTGTATATTTGTTGCAGATCTACTGTGTATACGCACCAAATATGTGGCAAAATACGTATCGTGGGAACAGGTCCCAATGGAAACTGTATACAAATCCGGCATAATTCCATTACGGATTCATCTGGTTTAAGGCAAAAACCATGTCCAGTCGGATGCAGTTTTCGCCTGATCTCGCCGGATACAAAAAACTCGCCTATGTGAAGACGCCCTCACATGTTGCAGATTTACTAGTGATGGGCAAACCCGAACAACTACCTTCCTATTAGTTTTTAGGATCATATTTAAAAAATTAAACAACTTTACTATTTTGATTTGATAAATAAATATTACAATCTATATGTTTACATAACTTTGTTGTACTATGAGGGACGGGGGGGGGTCCAAGACCACTACGGTCTGGGTCCGCCCCTGCTGGGTCTATACTGTCTCACGGGGGATGTCAGGGTGCCAGGCCCGGTCCTGTCGTCCCAGATGCGGCAAGTAAAGGGAGTATTTTTCAGGGAGATTTGTCGTGACGCCACCCAGAGTATGTGGTAAGTAGAACCACCGCAGTCGTATTCCTGCTGGGGACGGTGACTTAGGGCAGCGTGGATGGTAAGCCCTCCTCTGGTAGGGCTGAGGGTCCCCAGGGCAGGTGTAGTAGTGATGGAGTGGCCTGGTGAGGGATTGTGCTTTTTGCAAGACATTTACTTCGCTGCTGCAGCCTCTCCAGCCATTGTGCAGGGACGACAGTCTGTGGCTCTGACTCACCGTGGCCGGGTCTTCACGTCGCAGGTGTTTGCTTCTCCTGTCACGGAACCGCGCCTGCGGCCGTGGGGCCCGGTGGTCCAGATCAATATGGGATGGCTGAACAGATAATGGGTTTTTTATTCTTGTCGTGACGCCACCTGTGGGAATTCCGGTGATTTCACCGGCGCTGCTTGGGCCCCCGAGGGATGTTCGGCAGCAAGATGGGACGCTCCCCACAGGACGAGCGGGAGTCCCCGGGGCCAGGAGCTGCACTGGATGGTGTGCGGCAGCTCGGCGGTTATTAGTATGAGGAGGTAACAGTTCTGAAGAAACACAGACACCAGTAGTCTCTGTAACGGGTCTTTTACTGTAACCGGCAGATGATACAGGGTATACATGTAACAGGCAACGGACTGTGGGGGGTCCCAGCAGTGACTGGTATGGGTTCAGAGCTCCGCGGTGTTCCTCTGTTCCTATTCTGTTCTAGTTTGGTTGCTGACGTCACCTTAGTGTGCCAAGTTCGGGTACAAGGGGGCTACTTCAATTTCCCTGCCGGTGTATACAGCCCGCTGTGAGGGGAGCCAGATTTCTTTTGGTGGGTACTCCGCTGGCAAGACGGCTCTAGTCGCGGCTGAAGTGAGGTGCTCCTAAAAAGCGTTCCTTCACTGCTGGTTTGCTGGGTAGCGATGAACAACTGCTCAGCTTCGGAACCAGTGATCCGGTTGTTGATGGGCGCGGATGTATTTTGACCCATAGATAGTCGCCCAGGTTCCGGTTGTGGGGCACCGGATATTGGCGCCAACCGGTAGGTGGTCTGCAGGGCTGCACGGGACTGTGCAGAGCCCTCTTCTCCTACGTTCCTCTCCAACCACTTCTTTCTCCTTCTCCTACATTGCAGACTCCCTTTCTGCTCTAACTTCTCCCACACTCTACTCCTACATTCCGCCCACCAGGACCTTATTGGCCCTCTATACTAGTGGTGCATGTAAGGTAAGCTCTGAATTTAACCATGTCATCACTGAGGCAGAGAATATTGCATCTTCAGTCAGGGATGCAATACCCTCCTGTGACGCACTCGTTGCGGGACGCCACAGATCCTCAGACAGGACTCTGCTGTGATGCTGGAAAAAAGCAGGTACTTTACTTAAGGTTCTTTAGCAGCAGTTCACAACAGTTTACAAGTTACAGTTCTTTCAGCTCTTTCAAGTTACAGCTCTCACACTTTAGCTCTGCTCCAGGTAACTGGGTTTATGCAGCTCAGGTAGCTCCTCTGCGTTGCTTCCCTCAAGTCTTTTCAGGCCCCTTCCTTTCTCTCTGTCTTCTCACTCACAGGTTTGGTTTGGCCTTCACGGACTCTTGTGTGATGATTCCCTCTCTCTCAATGTCACTAGCCCTAATTTGATGGCTGTGTTCCTAGCCCGTGGTGGTAGGTAGGCTGCAGGTCATAGAGTACCTGCCTCACACCGGTATGTCCTGTGATTAGGGTCCTAGAGTGCCCTCGGTCACCTCTACAGAGCCGTCTCTCTGGCTGTAGCGGCCTAGCCTCCAGTGTCCCAGGTATGGCTGTGGGATCACCAGGCTCCATCTTTCTCACTGTTGGATGTCTTTGTTTCCGGCTTCTTTCCCTCGCTATGGAGTGAGCTTTCTCTCCAAGGGATATTGCCTCTAGGATTCTGCATCTCCCAGGGAACCTCTCCTCCTGGGAAGTAACTGTTGTTCTGTCTGCCTGACTAACTGTGTCTTCTTCTCTCGACTGCCTCTCTGTGTGTTCCCTGGTCTTTATTGTCGGTCTCTCACCCACTTGTTCAGTGCTACTCTATGCTCCACCCACACTACTCTTAACCCCGGCTACCCCTTGCCTAACCTAGAGTCCTAGGCGTAGGGTCAGTGTGTGTACCTGTGTGGATGTGTTTTAGTCAACCATCTCTACCTTACCTGTGGCCGCCCTGGTCGCAGGGGTGCCACAGTTACCTTAAATCTCAGTTGTAGCTCTTTTGTGACCACTCCCCTCTGCTATAAGTAGTCATGTGTCTTACCATCTGACGCCAGTTATAGATCTCTTTCTATGCTGCCCTGTTTGGAAGGAGCCAGCCTCTGGAAGAAGTTGCGGTGTTGTGACAATTGCAGCTGCGGTGCATTGCTACAATTAAGGAGTTTTGAGTTATATCCTTTTGTGTTTGATTTCGCCCTGTCTGTCTCCCTTATCTTGTGTTGTATTATTGTAGTGGTGCAACAAGTGTCCTTACTGGCCTACACATTAACCAGGGTGAGTACAGTACAAGCGAGGGCAGGGGGAAGGACCCATAGAGGGATGTTAGGGAGCTTAGGGTGCAGTCTCAGGTGAGTGTCAATAGGTGGCCCCACCTCTATCTCCCTATTGCCGAGCCTTCCTACGGCACTATACTATCACCCTTGTGACACATGCTGGGAGTTTGTACGCTCCAGCATGAGTTATAGAGCAAGAGGACCTGAACAGATTGAAATTTATTTGGTGGGAGATGAATAATTTGTAATTAATTTTAACATCTGCTAAGAGTCCACTGGGTGTGGCTACATAATCAATCTGGCACTGTCCAATCAGTGTTGCCAGTGTATGACAGAGTAGGACCACACCCAATTGACTAGGGCAAGGGTAACGCCCAGTTGTCAATAATGATAAAGAGGCATAAACCACAATGCAGTTGTAAGAAAATGTGCTCCAAGATGGCTATATAATGTGGAGTGCATGGTTTCCCTTGGATATTGTTGGGGGTGGGGGTTACAACTTTTAAACTGTTTTTGAATTAAAGGAGTGCACGGCGAGACCCCTGAATCATCCGTTTATATTTTGGACTATATGTAATGTTTGCTGTGTACAGCACTGCAGGATATGACGGCGCTATATAATTAATGGAGCTGAAATAATGAACACATGGTGATGATAAGCAATCATGTAAATTATTTCTGCCATTATCACCGCAGGGTGTGAGTGTGAAGCCTTAATTATTGAGAACGGCATAAATAAGAGCATTATTTCTTATTTCCGGTCTATATATTATAGCTAGATTTTATGACATCTTTCTCAGTAAGAAGGTTTTGTGATAATAGAGGGGTTTCCTCATTAACCATAAAGAGCTTTGGAGGTCCCTGTATTATAAAAACATTGATGTTAATGGGGAAAAGTGTAATACCAAAGCTCCCCTTTAGGGGCAGTGCAGAGAAATGAAACACTTTCTATAACAGGTTGCCCACAGGTAACAGCAAACTCCCAAGGGTCGGTCTCAGCAGCAGGGTACCCTCATGGGAATGATATGGGGGACAGAGTTCTGTGGAAAGACATCTACTGTTTATCTTTGTGAGTTGGGGGGCTCATCAGTGACCATTGCACTTTTAAAGGTTGTACTGGCCCTTTAAAGCTAGAAATGGCTTGTACTAGAAAAGTTTGTACATGAGCTGTATTGGCATTAAGGCTGAACTGCAATACCCGACATATGCTATGTAATAGTGTGGCGCTGTCCCTATAAAAAAAAGCTTCTATTTTCTATCATCAGACAATTCCTTTAATTGATTTTCCCATAAAAATGGTATTTTTACTGTTATGACCTGTCGGACGTTATAATAAATTAGGAGTGTGAATGACTTCTTTGACCATTACAGAGGTGAAAAATAAGGGGCCTTCATTGTTTAGTCACCTTAAGGGACTTGAACCTGAAATGATCCGATTGCTTACACTATATACAACTCTTCAGTATTTGCAGCGTACAGTAAAATCTCGGTCACACGTTACATTTATACACTGTCAGAATCTGACAGGGACATTTAAATGATTAAGAACCGCGGCTGTTAGAAACAGATCCCGACTTATATATATATATATACATGGAGTGAGCTCAGCTTTGCCCCTTGACACACAGGGGACCCCTCCCACCCCTGTCCAATGATGTACATCACTATTCTACCGTCACGGGTTGGTATAGCGGATAGGGAATCAGGAGGCAAGATGTTAATGTGGCGCCCCTGTGGTCCAGGATGCCACGATGCTGTGCTTGGAAGCAAGGGAAGGTACCCACACCAGGTGAAACACACACACACAACACCTTACCAACTCCAGGCCAGAAGGGGGAGCTCTAAAACCCGAGTTCGGGCAGGTCCCCTATAAATTCTGGTCTGGGGGCGGGGTTAGGCAGTTCTGTTCCTAGGAGGTCTGTGGAAGACATCCTGCAGATTGGAGAAGTGTCAGGCTCGTCCATGGATACTGACTAGCCAGTGTGAGGGACCTGTAGGTGAGGGTCTGAGGAGGTAGAACAGTAGGTCTGCGGAGTGGAGCCAGTGCCAGTTCGCCCTAGCACCGAGCGCAGGAACGGACACCGGAGTCCGAGGTCATGAGGGACTTTATGCCCAGCAACCAACACTGGAGAGTGGGTGATTCCAAGTCGCTGGCCCACCACAAGGCCAGGAAACACAGCAGCACCAGAGATCTTAGGGAGACGCAGTCAGAAGAGAGTAATGTAAAAAGGGCTCAAGCCACCTGTCACACGGGCCAGAGATGGAATGAGAGGGTCACAGCATAGCTTCAGACAGCCAGGACCCACCGAGAGCAGCGCAGTAGGGAGGCCTCAGAACTTGCCAGGTGTGGAGAACCTCGACTTGCTTCCAGGCTCCGGACCTCCTAACACCGCTTGTGGACAGTGCCCTGGATGAACCTGCTACTTTCTTCAGTAAAGGTAAAGCAGACTGCCATCCCTGTGTCTGTCGGTTATTTCGTACGCTAAGTCCTGCATCTCCAATGAACCTATCACCTCCATAGACTTTAAGGTTGCCCTGGGACCCACTCTTCCCGTGGAGAGCCAAACCATCACAACTGCTACCCCATCATCCCCAGAGGTCTCGACTGCAGCAGCGGCTCTACCAGCCGCCTTCCACGGGTGGCGTCACAACACAAACCTTTTCTTTTTCTTTTCATCCCTTTTTCAAACTCACTGACCGCAGACTGGGTCACGCCATCGTGACATCGCGCAGCCCCAACGGCATCGAGAGGGCTCGGTTCTGAGTTCCCCGCAGCCCTGCTGGGGCGAGTCATTAAGATGGGCAAAGTCAAACTGGGGAACTAGTCTGACCCTGACTGGAGGTCCCTGGCTCACCCAGATCCTGGAATTACCTCTGAAGGTGAGGATGTCCAGGCCACCACCCTTGCCTTTTGCTACTGATCAGCCCTAGGCTAAGAGCCCCTACCTCCACCCATGGACCAGGAAACCCAGCAGCTCCTATGGAAACGTACAGCAGCACAGCACATACTCACTGCAAGGGGTCCAAGTAGAGACAACTCTAACTGAGATCCCAGGTGGAGTGAAGTGGAACTACTTCAAGTCTGAGAGAGTGGAGATCTGAATGCTAAGACACACACCTGCACCTCCACCTGCAGAGCCACACACAGCAGCTTTCAGGTAAAATTCTGGATGTGCCAAAGGAAATAAACTCAGATTTAAATCACAGCAGTAACCCACCTGAACTGCTAAGCATCTACATACTTGAGAGCTAAAATCCACTGGCTTTCTTTAAAGGTCAAGAATAATATATATCACTTATCCACACAACCAATGATGAATGTGGTGCCCTGCTCACACAGGTAACCACAGACTCACCTACAGCACGGATGGGTTCAACACCTAGCTGCTCATCTTTTATCCCTGGAGGCCCCACGCAGCGCTGGTGCAGTCACCAGATACCACAGGTGGCGTCACGCTAAACTTATAAACTTCCCATTCCAACTACCCCTTTTTAGTTGACCACCAGGGCCACAGGTCTGGGCCGGCCACCAGTGACATCCCTACCGCTGCAGAGGGCCCAGATATCAGAGTCCCCATACCCTGGGCTAGTCAATTGTACGATCTCTGGAAGTTGAGACTTCCAGTGGTCATGAGAACAGGAATTACAGAGTCCCTTGTGTCAATGAACTAGCAGTGAGCCTATGTGACCATTGCTCGATTGGGTCTTGGTTTTTGGGATGGCTTCTCAGAAACCAATGCACCAGTGACCGTACGTTTATGATAATTAGTGTTTATATTCTACTGCATTAAAGCAGCTAAGTTAAACAGCTAAAGATATGTGTGTGTCCAATCGCAACCAGCAGAATTATGAATGCAGCTCTGGAGTATAGTACAGGCTATAGCCCAGCACATGCTTTTTACAAAAGGCCATTTAAAATCCCTCACTTGAGTCACTGATAGAAGTAGTATGCAGACGTAATAAGTAATTGGGTCACATAAAGGTGAGAATCATTATTTAAATTTTTCAGAAAATAAGCCTTCATTACCCTTTCCACCTTGTATGAAATGTTGTATCTTTGACTTTAATTTATTATAGCCATTAATTGTGTCTATAAAGAACCACTAATAGCTAATTAACGCCTAAAAATGCTATGTTAATTAGTAAAAATGCTGATGCAGACCAATGGATGCCCCAAAATTTACCTCATTAACATCTTGGGTCTTATGTCAGGTATTTGGTCAGTCACAATTTATTATAATGTATTCCTCACCCTGATTGTACTTTACAGGAAGTATTTACCATAAAAAAAACCCTGTCCACAGGGTTTAGATTGACACATGACCATGATGGAGGCTAGTCCCCTGCTTGGGACCCAGAGGTGTGAGCTGCTAGTGAACAGTGCCTCTCACTCTGCAGGACCGTAAGGGGTTGGATAGCTCCTTAAAACGGCTATCCACTAATCAGAGAACCCCTTCTCATTCCCCATATTTGCCCACATTATAATAATATCACCTATACTCACCTACGGTGCCGGCGCTGTTCCGACGGTGATTCACTTGCTCTCCCGGTGTCACGTGACATTGTTACATCACATGAGCCCTGAAGCTTGCGCTGATTGGGCACAGGGCTTGTGTAATGTAACAACATCATGTGAGTCCCGAGGGAAGGAGCGCCGGCACCACTAGAGCAGAGGTGAGTATAGGGGTTGTCTAGGTAGTGCACGACCCCTTTAAGGAGACTATCGAAGTAAATGATTGCGGATAGGGAAGTGGAAAGTGCTCAACACTGGAATAGCCTGAAGCCGTTGGTGCAGGGTTTAGGATGTCTGCAATCCTCGAGATGAAGTATTTGAGGAAAAATCCAGCAGTGGACTCAAATCTTCATTTTTATTTAATTTTTATTGTGCTTGAAAGATATAAAACGCTATAGTGTAAAGTGAGCGCAGTGCCACACCGCTGGACGCATTTCGGATAGCACTTTGGGTAGAGTTCCTAACACCACGGTATTATCCTTTGTCATCTCGTCTACCTGTGATGGATCAGTTTCAACATACCCTTGAAAGGGAGGTAAGGTGCCTATTTCAATCTGATGTGAAAATTTGTGCCAATTTAAACAGATCTGAAAAATAGGCTATACATTATTTGAGTAAAACCCCCATATTGTGGTGCGTCCTGCAGATAAGGGTGGTTCAGTTATCACTCTGTCTGCAGATCCCACCCCACGCATACAGAGAGACCTAAAAGTTCTTTTGAATTAAGGTTTCTCATTGGGGGTCATCACAGAAAAATTAATGAAGTACCTACATGTTGAAAAACCTGTCAACCCTATCTTCCATGCCCTGCCTAAAACTCATAAGGACTGTTTACCACCTCCTTTACGTCCTATATTGGCGGGCATGGGTGGATTTAATGAAAGGTTATCAGAATGTCTAGATAAAAAACTTATCTTGTAAATTCTATCGGCAACATTGAGGACTCCAAACATCTGTTGGGCACTTTACGGAGATGACATGGCAATGTGGTTATAAATGGGTTCCATGTGATATTGTCTCCCTGTATTCTTGCATTCCTCATGATCTTGTACTGAAAGCTCTTGAGGATGTTTTGTCTAAAACTAACATCTATACTTCTGAATTGAACACTTTTATAGCCATGTGTACTAAACATCTTCTGAAGACTACTTTAAATTTGATACCCAGTTCTATTTACAATTGTGTGGTGCCCGATGGGCGCAAATTTTTCTCCATCATTAGCAAATGTCTATATGAAGCACTGGGAACAGCGTTATATCCATTGTGTGAATAACCCCCTTCTGGAACAGGTTAAGTGGTGGAGGAGGTACATCGATGACGTCATCATCATTTCTGATTTGTCGTCGGTGTGCCTTCTTCATAGTCTACCACTGTATCTGATTTGTTGCTAATATTAATGACAATGCACTTAATATAAGGTGTACTTCTGCAATCTATGGTGATAGTGCACCTCATCTTGACATTGAGC
This sequence comes from Allobates femoralis, assembly GCA_033576535.1. Taxonomy (NCBI): domain Eukaryota; kingdom Metazoa; phylum Chordata; class Amphibia; order Anura; family Aromobatidae; genus Allobates; species Allobates femoralis. Next base: position 587,425,856 of record JARQOC010000004.1, read on the forward strand.
TGGAGATATGAACACAGGAGCCATTCATTCAAAACATATTCGTAAACCAATAAGCGGTAATTCAATACTACACACTAACAGTTGTCACCCGCACCATGTAGTTTGGAATCTTCCCTTTGGGGAGATGATCAGGGCCAAGCGGGCTTGTTCCCCGAATGATTCGTTCAGTGCGGAAGTAGTGAGAATTAATATCGTTTGTCCAATCGATGATACAAACCGCACTGTTTGAATCATGCTTTATATCGGGTTAACAAAAGAACACAAGAGTCTTTATTGGGTGTTGTCTCTTCTACACAGCATAGTCGGGTGACTGGCAAGAGAGATGGCAATGACATCGTCACATTGTCAGATGGTGCTGGCTCATCAGATAATGTTCTTACATTTTCCACCTGTTATAGCCATTATTATAATGATGATATAGTAATGTTGGCTCACGGATATATACCAATTTTACAACAGGATCATATCTTGTCAAACATCCTGGATTGTGGGTATAGATGTGTCCCGAAAAACGCTATAAATTTGGGTAATATGCTATCACCATCGTTATTTACCAGGTCACAGACACCATCTACATGGCTATCAACTGTTGGTAATTATAGGTGCGGTGGCAGCCGATGCAACCTCTGCCGGTATATGGAGGTCAGTAAATCCTTTTCCAATAGGATTACTAATCAGATTTATAACATCCGTGCGTATATTAATTGTAACACTACGCACATAGTTTATATGGCCTCATGCATACAGTGCGACAAGGATTACGTCGGCTGCACAACCAGATCCCTAAATAAGTTTAAGTGAACATATCTCCACTGCTAACCCCAATTCCAATACTCTCCATAGATGTCTGTCTGGTTTATCCAGACACTTCAGGGAAATTCATTTGAGGGATATGTGTTCCCTTCATGTAAAGGGCATAAAGAAAGTTTTTACATCCAGCCGCAGGGGAGACTGGGAGCGAGCAGTCTTGTCCCGGGAATTACATTGGATCTTGGTATTAAATGTAAGATCACCGGAAGGGTTAAATTTTCGAACAGGCCTTTCATATTCTTATTAAGATGAGTATCTCTTCCTGATTTTTTGCACATTTTTTCCTTGTTGGCTCTTATCTCCTTGCCTTGAAGTATTTTAATTACTTTATTCCATGTATATTTGTATAATGAATACTTTGTGATATATGGCTGAGTATGTTTATAATATATGCACTTTAAACATGTTTCTTAATCTTGTGACATTATAATTTATTACTGGCATGTGTGCTTAATGGATGTGGTTTTAACTTGTATATATTGGGAAAGGGTTGACTTGTTAACACATGCTGTAAAAAAACGGATGCTATCCGAAACGTGGTGTGGGACTGCGCTCCCTTTACACTATAGCTTTTTATGTCTTTCCGTTGAGGAGAGCTATAGGATCAAATACTTAATTAACCTTAAGACATAAGGGCATGGGAAAAACGAACCATGGAGTGTAATATTTTACATTGCATAACCGTAATTGTGACTTAAACATGGCTGCCATTTCCTGTTTCATCACACCATGCCATGGTGTGTAAGATGGAGCCTGGACCTATGACTACATCCTGTGTACAATAAGAAGTTCCTGGAGGAAGGTGAATTCCATAGAAGGACTGACCAATCACAGAAATCACAGAATGCCACATCAACTGGAGACCCTCGATCAAGACCAAACCCCTGATGACCGCATGGATCCGTCCATGGGGTACCCACTGACCAATTAATACATCTGAGTAAGGCTGGCCGAGCCCCTTACTGAGGAAAAACCTCATACCTGTTAAAATAAAGGTCACTTGGAGCCGACCAAGGAGAGTGTACATCTGACTCTGTGTGTTGGTGTCATACTTTCATGCCGGTACTTGGTCTATATTTATTTGGTCAGGAGCAGGCAACTTATTAATATTATAAAATATTAACCATAACATTTCAAGCACAAAAAAATTAAGAAAAATGAAGATTTGAGTCCGGTGCCAGATTTTTCCTCAAGCACTCCTTTAAGGAGACTACCAGGCAAATGTAGGGAGACTGACAGGCCATGTAAAGATATGCAAAAAGGAGGAATGCTACAATTTGGGGAATGTGCACACTATTTTTTTTTTTTTTTTTTAGGTGGGGAAAACCTAACAAGTTTTTCAAGAGACGGGAACGCTAGGAAATGCCTAAGGAGTCTTTTTTTTTGCATTTTTGGGGGGTCTTTTTCTGAGTGCTTTGATGTTTTTGGTTGCCAGCATTTTGTTTTTGATTTAAAGCCTTTCCATTGACATATATTGTAGAGAATAAAACTTCTTCGCAGCTGCCCAATAAGTGTTCGTCACACTTCTTGACGCCTTTGGAAACCTGAAGTAGTTAAAAGATGATCAAAAGATTGAACATATGCTCAGCAAGATGTTTTTACATTAAAATGTGCGTTCTTTCTTTTGAATATTTACTTAGCACTTGTTCAGGCAGTTTTTGTAGCGGAGCGTGTGGAGACATGAGTGTCACTCGTCCACTGTCCCAGCTGCCTTTAGAAAGACCACATGGACCAGCTCACCAACTGAACACCCAAACTCTTCCCCATGGAAGAACACTACTCAGACAACACAGGGTGAGGGAACCACACATTGTTAAACTTTATTGGATCCCCAACATCATAACACCCAGCAAGAACATACAATGTAACAAGCAACAGAGTCTCACCCTTCTGCTTGCTCACCAGGGATTAGAATGTTTGTGCCTTATGAGCTTCCAGGCCAACTTCCCCAATTCAGCAGCTTCCCCGCTTTTGGCGGAGCACCCATAAGAAGGGATAGCAGCAAGCTTAGGAAGCTAAGCGAGCATAGCAAAGTCTGCAGCCAGGGGACCGAATTGTCCCCACACAGGTTCTTTAAGCAGTCTCTATCTTCCAGCCAAATCCTAGGATGCTAGCTGAAGTTCTGTAGAATATGATCCAGTTGTGATCCTATAGTTTGACCCGAAGCCCCTATGCTGAGGTCATGAAGACGCGATATAATCCCTTAGCCGTAACCGAAGCCTCTAGGCTAAGGTCATAAAGGCAATGTGATCCTCTAGCCGAACTGAAGCCCTAGGCTGAGATCACGTAGCAATATATATATTTGTGACTGAAGCAAGTCCTTTTTATACCCCAAGTCTTCACCTCAGGGTATTTTATTCTTACAGGATTGGTGGGATAAGGCTGTTCTCTCATTGGTCAGCAGTTCAATCCAAGTGCATAATTTTCCTCTGAATGATGTAGACAAAGGGGCCTGAGGCAATTTATATTTAGTTAGCAAGCCTGGAAACTAAGACAACGGAGGCTTCGGGCAAATTGGGAATAAACAATGTCTTAGTTTTCATAAGTTAATAAACAAAAGAACAATACATCTGGCCTAATTAAGAACTTTAACCCTCGACACAGTTGGTAACATGCCGTTTTGTCACATAGTGACTTTGCAGAAGACTTTGCAGCACACTTCACCAATAAGATTGAACAGACAAGGCAAGTCTTTGCTACCCAACCACCACAACCCCCATGTATATCAGATCACTCCCCTCCCCCCTAACCCTCCTCCTCTCAAGTGAAGGAGAACTTGCACACCTCCTCTCCAGATCGCATTTCACCACTTGTCCACTGGACCATCCCATCCCATTCTTCCCTAACCTCACCACCACACTTATCCCAGCCTAACCCACCTCTTCAACCTATTTACTATGTTTTGATAACTTTCCTTCTGCTTTCAAACATGCAACAATTACACCTATCTTAAAAAAGCGATCCCTCGACCCCACCTCTACATCCAGCTACCGCCCCATATCCCTGCTCCTGTTCGTTTCCAAACTTCTTGAAAAGCATGTCCACACTGTATTCTCATCCCACCTCTCATCCAACTCTCTCTTTGACAACCTGCAATCTGGCTTTCGCCCCCACCACTCCACTGAAACTGCCCTAACCAAAATTACTAAAGACTTACGTCCAAAGCTAACAGACAGTTCTCCGTCCTTCTCCTTCTAGATCTTTCCTCTGCATTTGACACAGTCGACCACTGTCTCCTTTACAGATCCTCTCCTCCATTGGCATCACTGACCTTGCCCTCTCCTGGATCTCCTCCTACCTTTCCAAACTGCACATTTAGCATCTCCCACTCCCACATGACTCCTTGCCCCATCCCCTCTCTGTTTGTGTCCCTCAAGGTTCTGTCCTGGGGCCCCTCCTTTTTTTAATCTATACCCTTGGTCTGGTACAACTCATAAAGTCCCATGGCTTCCAGTACCACCTGTACTCTGATTGCACTCATATCTACCTCTCTGGCCCAGATGTCACCTCTCTCCTGTCCAGTATCTCGAAGTGTCTACACGCCATATCCTCCTTCTCCTCTCGCTTCTTAAACTCATTGTAGACAAAACTGAACTCATCATCTTTCCTCTATCTCACACACACCTTCCTAACCAGATCTATCTATGATAATAAATTACATCACACTTTGCCCTGTACCTAAAGTCCGTTGCCTCGGAGTAACACTTCACTCTGCCGTGTCCTTCAAACCGCACATCCAAGCCCTTGCCATCTCCTGCCACCTCCATCTCAAAAATATTTCAGAATCCGTCCCTTCTCATCCCTCAATCTACTAAACTATTAGTGCATGCCCTCATAATCTCCCCTCAACTACTGCAACCTCCTCCTCTGTGGCCTCCCTGTTAACACTCTCACACCTCTCCAATCTGTCCTTAACTCTGCTGCCTGACTAATCCACCTCTCTCCTCGACTGCTCCTCCACTTCTGCCCACTGCAAATCCCTCCACTGGCTCCCAATTCCCCAGAGTATCCAATTCAAACTACTAACACTGACTTACAAAGCTGTCCACAATCTGTCCCGCCCATATATCTCTGTACTAACTCGTAATCTTTGATCCTCCCAAGACCTCCTCCTTTCCTCCACACTTGTACGTTCCTCATCTAACCACCAGCAAGACTTCACTCGAGCATCCCCTATTCTCTGGAATTCTGCACCCCAAAACGTCCAACTGTCCTCTACACTTTGAACCTTCAAGTGGAACCTGAAAACCCATCTCTTCAGAACAGCCTACAGCCTGTAATGACCACAGTTCCACCTCACCATCACTGGACCTGGTGCTCCACCACCATAGGATCCAGTACTCCACCACCACTGGAACCGGTGCCCCATCACCACTGGACCCGGTGCTCCAACACCATTGGAACCGGCGCTCCACCACCACTGGACCCGGCGCTCCAACACCATTGGACCCGGCGCTCCACCACCACTGGACCCGACGCTCCAACACCAGGGTCCTCTCTCTCCCCTCTGTATCAGTCTGTCACTGTTAGTTTGTTCATTGTATTTTTAACTTGCTTGTATGTATTCCTTTCTCATTTATAGCACCATGGAATCAATGGTGCTCTATAAATAATAATAATTATAATAATAATAACAATAATATGCAGTTTGGGCACATGACTGTAGAATACTCACTACAACTGCTGAAGAACCTCTTTTTTTAAAGAGAAATGGCGTATATATTTCAGTCTAATAGCTCAGGAGAAGGAACTTAATTTAAAACAGACTTTTATTGGGTAAGATAAGTGGCTGGAAGAAGGGGGAGACCCATGAAACATCACACAGCTTTTCAGCTTGGAAGATGAATTGTTCATGCAATATGATGGAGGCCGATGTGTGTCACTATACATACCGTATATACTCGCGTATAAGCCGAGTTTTTCAGCCCAAAAATCGGGCTGAAAAGTCCCCCCCTCGGCTTATACGCGAGTCACTGTATTAGGGACTCGGATACCTGCTGTCAGTAGCGAGTCTGAGCTATTCCGAGCGGGTCTTAGCGATTCCGAGCGGGTGTTAGCGATTCTGAGCGAGTCTAGCGATTCTGAGCGAGTCTTAGCGATTCTGAGAGCGGGTCTAGCGATTCTGAGCGAGTCTTAGCGATTCTGAGAGCGAGTCTAGCGATTCTGAGCGAGTCTAGCGATTCTGAGAGCGAGTCTTAGCGATTCTGAGAGCGAGTCTAGCGATTCTGAGAGCGAGTCTAGCGATTCTGAGAGCGAGTCTTAGCGATTTTGAGCATTTCTGAGCGATTCTGAGCTAGTCTGAGCGATTCTAAGCGAGTTTACAATCCGAGTCCTGTATTCTGTACTCGGGACTCGGCTTATACACGAGTCAATAGGTTTTTCCAGGTTTTGAGGACAAAAGTAGGGGGGTCGGCTTATACACGGGTCGGCTTATACGCGAGTATATACGGTATATACAGTATATATATACATATATATGTTTGTACAGTCTGCAATAAGAAGCAATTTTTGAAAGAGGAAATTAACAAATATGATATATTGTTTAAGTCTTTATGAGATAAGCGGTGCCATGTTATGTCAATAATATCATATATAGTGTTTACAGACCATGCAATAAAACATGTCTGTTGATGACAATTATGACTGCCTGGATCTATTATGATGTTATCATAGTGTATACGAAAGTGAAGGATGTGTCCCTGTAGATAAGATGGGAGACAAGACTCGGACATTCTAATTCTAGAAGGAATTTTTTCTCCATAATTGCCATCATAAAGTTATTTGACAGGGATGACCTGCTGACACTTCAGGGTTTTACAAGGGCACTGGCTATTGAAATGAAGTTATATGGATAAGGCGTGATGGCGGATTGTGATATGAAGGTCATCATCAAACCGAAACAGATCAATAACGATCACAATTCGGTTTCATGGGATCAGGTAGAAATAACTTGGCGACGGAGAACGCTGGGATTTGTAATTTACTTACCAGCGGGAGATCTGCTCACTATGAGAATTGAAAAAGCCGCAGGAGGGTGTACGGTGCTTAGTATGACATCCTGACAGCTGAGGGGTCGATATTAGGGTGCTGAATGCAGAGATTGTACCTCAGCTGGTGCTTAAGTTGCAAGTCAAATCTTGAAGGGTTATTGCAAGGATATTAAGTCATACCCTATCCATAGCATAGGACAGAGGTCGCAAACATTTGTGACTTATAGAGCCACATCCAGTTCTGAGAGACGGTCGTGAGCCACATCCAGCTCTGAGAGAGGGTCATGAGCCACATCCAGCTCTGAGAGAGGGTCGTGAGCCACATCCATCTCTGAGAGAGGGTCATGAGCCACATCCATCTCTGATAAAGGGTCGGGAGTCACATCCAGCTCTGAGAAAGGGTCATGAGCCACAGCCCCTAGCACAGCACATTCCCTATATACCCCAGCACAGCCTCTATATACAGTCAGCACAGCCTCTATATACAGTCAGCACACTCTCTATATACAGTCAGCACAGCCCCTATATACCCCAGCACAGCCTCTATATACAGTAAGCACAGCCTCTATATACAGTCGGCACAGCCCCTATATACCCCAGCACAGCCTCTATATACAGTCAGCACAGTCTCTATATACAGTCAGCACAGCCCCTATATACCCCAGCACAGCCTCTATATACAGTCAGCACAGTCTCTATATACAGTCAGCACAGCCCCTATATACACCAGCACAGCCTCTATATACAGTCAGCACAGCCTCTATATACAGTCAGCACAGCCCCTATATACCCCAGCACAGCCTCTAAATACAGTCAGCAGTCTCTATATACAGTCAGCACAGCCCCTATATACCCCAGCACAGCCTCTATATACAGTAAGCACAGCCTCTATATACAGTCAGCACAGCCTCTATATACAGTCGGCACAGCCCCTATATACCCCAGCACAGTCTCTATATACAGTCAGCACAGCCCCTATATACCCCAGCACAGCCTCTATATACAGTCAGCACAGTCTCTATATACAGTCAGCACAGCCCCTATATACACCAGCACAGCCTCTATATACAGTCAGCACAGCCTCTATATACAGCCAGCACAGCCCCTATATACCCCAGCACAGCCTCTAAATACAGTCAGCAGTCTCTATATACAGTCAGCACAGCCCCTATATACCCCAGCACAGCCTCTATATACAGTAAGCACAGCCTCTATATACAGTCAGCACAGCCTCTATATACAGTCGGCACAGCCCCTATATACCCCAGCACAGCCTCTATATACAGTCAGCACAGTCTCTATATACAGTCAGCACAGCCCCTATATACCCCAGCACAGCCTCTATATACAGTCAGCACAGTCTCTATATACAGTCAGCACAGCCCCTATATACACCAGCACAGCCTCTATATACAGTCAGCACAGCCTCTATATACAGTCAGCACAGCCCCTATATACCCCAGCACAGCCTCTAAATACAGTCAGCAGTCTCTATATACAGTCAGCACAGGCAGCCTCTATATACAGTCAGCACAGACTATATATACAGTCAGCACAGCCTCTATATACAGTCAGAAAAGCCTCTATATACAGTCAGCCAGCCTCTATATACAGTCTGCATAGCCTCTATATACAGTCTGCATAGCCTCTATGGTACATATAATCCCCCATCCTGCTGCTGCTCTCAGTTGAAATCAAACTGATCATCCTCCCCTTCCATGGGCTCCCCAGGGCTGTGTCCTCCTCAGATTTTTCCCCACCACATCCTTATAGCAGCAGCTCTCGGGACTGTGGAGCTTCCTCCTTCCTGCAGCAGTATGATGAAGTGCAGGGTGATGACTCATCACTCTGCTACAGTAGGCAAAGGAGGAAGCTCCACTGCTCACTGGAGCCAGCACATGGCTAATCTGCATCGCATGCAAATTAGCCATGTGCACTGGGAGCTCAGTGGAGCACTCAGCCGCCTTGGAGTCTGCCTGATGTGCCCCTTGTTAACAGGGCTGTCTGTCCCTAATGGGCCCCTGGATGTCAGGGTTGCCTGTCCCTGATGGCCAGTGGCCCCCCCCCCCCCCCCAGCTGTTCAGGGCCTCTGCTCTCAGGAATGAAGCAAGGCTTCCTGCCGCCTGAGCCAGGGGGGTGCTGTCAGTATGGCGCGCGGGAGTGAGGAGCGAGGGAGGGGTTGCTGTCACTCTGGCACGGGGGTGAGGAGCGGGGGGGGTTCATGCTGTCAGTCCGGTGTTCTGTGCATTTACCTTATGTTGACCATGTAGTATGACCATTTTGGCTACTTCACTGTAACCATTCTGGGTACTGCATGCATGTAAGAGATAATGTGCTGTGGTGACCATGGTTGTTTTATCAACTACATAAGTTTGTATTGTTAAGTGGATATAATGTATTTTCCTAACAACATCAATATATGTGTTGGAATACTGGCCACATGGCATTATATGTAAACTGACTGTCTGTATGCCCATGTGTTTCTGCAGCATAGCGGTGTACCCCACTTGTATACGGTGGGAATCCTATGTTTTTTGCTATACACAATAACTTTGTAATGCCACTGTAAATTTTACTGTCCAGTGTCAAATGGTCTTTTATGTCCTTGTGTGTGGATTGAAAAAATAAAAAAACGTAACAAGAAACGTATTTCCCTGTTTCAACTCTAATTTCTCTTGTGTGAATTATACTATGAGTTGTAGGTGCAGATTCACGACACTACGGAGTGTTGGTTTCTGCTTTATTTATTTTGTATTTTGTATTTACTTGGTACATGGGAGTGTAAGGAGTGAATTTAAATAATGGAAGGGAGTGGTAGCAAGGGACGGCAGCTGAGGTTAGTGCTAAATTAAATCTCAGCAGGATCAAAAAGAAACTCTTTTCCCATTCAATACCAAATGAAAATAAATTAGCTCCACTCATATTGATCGCAGAGTAGACAGGGGCGGGCTGGTGCACCTTACCCCGGGAGGCAGTGTGATCCTACCAGCCCTTGCAGTAGGCGAGGAGTGGGGGTGTAGTGTGTTGGTGCTATTTGACACGGTGAGGCGAGGAGCGGGGGGTCTGTATGCTATCGGACTGTGTCACCTGACTCGCGGCCCACTGTCACTCACCGCTGCTGCAGCCGCAAAGCAAAGCCGGCCGGCCCATTTCAGTAAGGGGGGTGGCCCTAGATGGGGGCAATACCACCAGCCTGGGGGGCTGCCACCTGGGCCAGTCCACCCCTGAGAGCAGATTCCAAAGAGGATCTGCGATTTGGCCATGACCTCTAATCCCAGATACTGCAAAGGTCTGAGCCAGACGTGACACATTCATATATCTAAAGTGAGAGAGAAACAGAGCGCAATGGGTCTTATCATTTAGGGAAACGTAATACCCTTAAGATAGCATGTGCTCACCTGGGTCAGTTGTGTAAACCTACAACTGGTGTATGCGTTCGTACTGCTGCTGCTGGTTCTGTACTTTCACATGCAAAGTGGCGTGTGCACAGATATCCAAGTAATAGTGCTCCTACAATCCGCGCTGCTGTTTCAGGGAAAAAGGACCCCACGAGGTCTTGATGCAATGGTGTGTATAGGTATAATAATAATTGCCTCCAGAAATACGTAATGTACAGTTCCTTGAAAAATTCCCACAAGGAGAAATGCTCTCTTACCGCTGCTTCTCTCCCGCCTGGTCCTGCCGCGCTCTCCCGCCTGGTCCTGCCGCGCTCTCCCGCCTGGTCCTGCCGCGCTCTCCCGCCTGGTGACGGCGGCTTGTGGGGGTCGGCTGGGAGAGCCGCGCTGAGAGCCGCGCTCTCCCGCGGCTTGTGGGGGTCGGCTTGGGGCCCCCTCCAGGCTTGAAGGGGCCCCCTAACCGGTCGGGGCCCTGGTGCAGCTGCATCGGCTGCACCAGTGTAGTTCCGCCCCTGACCCTAACCATAACCCTAACCATAACCCTAGAGTTCAGAACCTGAATACCACAGCACCATACACAGTGTAGTGGCCGTGTTCATATGCTGCAGCTCAGTTTCTTATTGAACTGAATGTTATGTGGGCTGCAGTACCTGAATACGGCCACTACATAGTGCACGGCGCTGTGATGTCGTCACAGCTCCATACACCCTATACTCCTGACAGTCACAAGACCTGACCTGTGGGAGGGGGGTGCCAGGTGTTGGACTGTCACCGATCTGATATTATTGATGAGTTATCTTAAGGAAAAGTCATAAATATTGCAGTCCTAAAAACTCCTTTAAGCTTTTAATTCTGCATGGATCTTAGGGTACCTTTACACACAGAGATATATTGCTTGCAACTCACTGGTTGCAGTGAAATCATGGACATATGGTTCCATTTTGTTGCCGTGTACAAATGCAATAATGTGTCCATGATTTCACTGCAACCAGTGAGTTGCAAGCAATATATCTCTGTGTGTAAAGGTACCCTTACAGAATAACAGAGGAATCATCCCAGTTATATAGAAATAATTAGTTTATTAAATGTGTTGTCCATCTTTGGTGACAATTATTTTTGTTTTACTAAAGTACAGGTAATTGTGGTTAATAGAAAAAATTAGAATCTGGCTCAACAGGAATGGATTTTCTTTTTTTCTTTTTCAATAAAATGGTGCATACAAAAGAAAATTTACATGGTCGATGTGACCCAGTCGACGCATTTCGACTGCATTAAGCAGTCTTACTCATGAGTCATCAATAGGACGCCTTAATGGAGTCGAAACGCGTCGACTAGGTCGTGTCGACCATGTAATTTTTTCTTTTGTATGCACCATTTTGTTGAAAAATAAAAAAAAATCCATTCCTGTTGAGCCAGATTCCAATTTTTTTCTCTTAAGCTTGATGAAAGGCCAAGGTGAGGCTGGTGTCTGAGCCCCAGGTGGATGAGCAAAGAGCAGCAGGGTGAGCTGGAACTAATCTCTTATACAGGAAATTGGAGGCCAAAAATAATTTTTGCAATTGGGTTTTATTAAATAATGTTGTCTTTTACATGCTCTTTGTTTCCTGGCACATTCAACTTTGATGTGGTCTGTGGTTTATGTGAGACAACCTTTAGGGAAAAAAAATTACAGATAAAAGAGATACAAAATCCCTGTTAGAATAAATATGTCCAACATGGCTGCAATATCATTTCCGACCTGTGGGGCAAGTGAGGGCGCTATTTATGGAAGAAAATAGTCATATGTTTTCAAATTTTTTAAAAAACCTCTTATTGAGTTTGTCTCGTTTAGGTAGGTCTTTTGGGGTATTACTTTGAGATAGGGGTGAGGAGTTTAATGTTGTGAAATCATGGCTGTGGATGTCTGTGTATTTATGTGGTAAGTGGGGTAGGACTCACTTACAGTACTCCTTAATAGGGTATTTTAACAACAGACCTCCTAGGAGGACCTACATTTCTGATAGCTTGGAATCCAAATGATCAGTTCCCAACTTCTGAAATAAAGAGGTCCTCTATCTATCACAAGGCAAACCCCAGTTGAAAAGGGAAAGGTAACCTGGACATCCCTGTGGGCGGCCTTCGTTTATATCCATTAATGGATTTATGCTTTATTATGATGTCCATTACCTCAACACAAGACTATCCTGGCTCTACTGGAGGCCAATAATGATATATAAAGTGGTATTCCCATTTATTACATCTATGATGTATGGAAAGGATATGCTATGAGTGCATGGTAAATGCAGGTCCCATCACTGGGGTCCCATCTCGAAAATGGGTTCCCATTCCATACCTGTTTCAAACCTCCAATTCATTTTCATTTTGAGCTTTAAAAATTGCTCAGCTCCTATTCCTCTAAAACAGCCATGCCTTCCAGTTAGTAATGCAACCTAAATCTATCATATAATCATAGGACAATCTGTCCTCATGGCATGGGTCAATCCTGATAATGGTAGAGGTATATAATAATGCATCGTCTTATCTAGTTAGCTTCTTTACAAAACTGTTACACAAAACACAATCAAGACCGCCCCACACATTTAGGTAGTTGTTATCTGAATCGGCCAATCGGTTGGCCGGATGGAACTCGTCTGTATCCTTCATACATGGAACGCTCGCTCTACCTAAGGATCCTGTGTTCTCTATGAGAGAACCGCTGTTGTAAATCTCCGGCGCCAGCTTATCTCTTAAGGTACCTTCACACCGCAACTACGGAGTAGCAACTGAGAGGCAATCAGGATTTTCGTCACCGTTGCCTTGAAATTGCTACGAAATTGCGGCGTGTAATTTGGGAAAGTGATGGTGATTTTCGAAGTTGCTCCCGGTTGCGGTTTCAGAGCATTGTTCAAAAACCAGAGGCAAACCTGAAGGTGAATTTCCCTTGTTATGGCGTGTGAATGGGCGATAGGGATGGAATCTGTGTTTGCCTTGTGATTTCCCAGGGGCGTGCCACAGCGTGCTGGATACCGCGCCCCATCAGCGATGATTGGTGGGGGCTACTGTGTTTCCATTGGCTGTCCCTTCACAGGGCGCCATATTTGAAGAGCTGTCCATTCACACTACATAATTGCCATGGCGTCATGTATTAGCAGCCTTCCTGCGCAGGCTGGCCAATCATGACGCTATTGCGTTGTCTAATCAGCGTGTTTGGGGCGCGGAATACACAAGTCTGTCACGCCTATGTTCTTGCGGCGCTGAACATATATGCCCACACTCCTTTGGGGATTGCAGCATGTGAAGCGGCGTCGGGACTCAACCAGATGTTTCCCGCAGGTTCTGTCTTAACTTCCGGGGAGCCACGTTCCCTAAGGTTGAGGGCGCAATTGCGGCGTCTAAATGCGGCATCGGCGATCGGTATCAACCGTCAAAAATGTGCACGCGCACGTTCGGTTGCCTCCGATCGCCGGTGATAGTTGCGGCGTGTAAAGGTACCTTTAGAAAACAAGAGAATCGGTAGTCTGAAATCGGACATGCCAGGTCCTTATCGCATCCCAGCATAATTTGTGAAGGGAGAGTAGGGGGCCACCATACACATTAATGCCTCCATGCAAAGTAGACTAATGTCAGATGAACCTGCCTATGTCGACGGGTTCAGCTGATGGTCTCGTGTGTATGGGAGCACTGGCCGACTAATGGTTTGGAGAGATGTGCACGTCTGATTTTGGTTTTCCTCAGATAAGCCATTGGCCAATCTGTTAGCCAGTGGTATTCTCATAAAGAACACAGGCATGCTAAGCCAAGCATGCGCCCCTGCGTAGGGTAGTGTTGGTTGAGGTGGCTGTTGACCAAACGATTGGCCAAAGTATTGTTCATCCGACAGCCATCTAATGTGTACAGTCGGCCTTAGACTGTCCATATTGGTGAGTTTGGCTGTTAGTCTAATGGATATGGGGACCTTACGACCGTGATGACGTGTCCTGGTATAGATGTCCATACAAAGCATTTCATAGCAATTCGGCCTTTTCCGATGTGACCAACAACATCATTTGACATTCAGCTGAAAGACCTTAAAACTTGACTTGACCCATTACCGTGCTGTGGAATGACTTTATCTCAGCAGGGTAGGACTAATTTATGGTCTATTTGAGGAAGCAAAATATGTTCTTATGTACATTGGGATCAGGTTAAAAAAAATACCCTTCATGGGTTATGTCCCGGTAGACCGCCGACCCTGCTTTATTCTCAAGTTAGAAGTAAAATAAAGGCCTTTAAAGTTTTGTACGATGACATTTTAGCTTCAATCTTACAAAATTGATGTTGATGAATCCTGGGACGGAAGATGCTCTCAACAAGGCAAAAAAAACAAAAATATATCTATTAAAAATAATGAATCCCATTAGGCCCAGCAGCATTTCTCTGTGTGATTAATGCAGTACATGGGTCTTCTATAGATTTTGTCCCAGTTTCGAGACCAAATGATGGAAGTAAATAGTCTCCCGTGTATCTTTAATAGCTCAGTGCTGAGATTAATGACGCAAGTTCTTTATATATTTGACCTCTCGAATTTATGGGCAATAAGCCGACTTAAATCAAGCTGAACTGTGTTTTTTTATGCTTTGGTCATAACTATTTGAGATGACTTCTAGCCTCGAATGTAATTTAACGCTTGGTTTCTCACCCTTGATGGAATTGACAGTGGTAGGGAAAACATTTTGGCTTGTGTAGATACCGGAATTCCTTTTCTAATTTATGAGAAAGGTGTAAGAAATTGTCCTTAATAGCTAGTGGTGTACACGAAGAACTCAAATCAGGCCTCGTACTTGGCCTTGGTTGATGCCACCAACCATCTCATTACATACACCATGCGTAGGCAACTGAGTATTTTGACCATATCATCATTTTTATGCAGATTTTCCAACTCCAAGCTGAATATCCTTGAATGCTCAGAGAGAGATTGCTCAGAAAATTGGGGTGTAATCGCAGAACCTTTACGGTGGGGGCCGTGGGGTACTCGACCGGGCTCTCTCGACGTCGTCGAGGCTGCAGGATGTCACGTGGCGTGACCCGGTCCATGGTCCCCTCGTCGGGTGATCAGTTAAAATGGGGGAATTCGAAAAAGGGATGCAAAGAAAAAAAAAAGTAAAAAATAAAAGTTTGTGTCGTGACGCCACCCGTGGAAGGTAGCAGGCAGGGCCACTGCTGCAGTCGGGACCTCTGGGGATGATGGGAGTAGCAGCTAAGATGGTTTGGCTCTCCACAGGAAGAGTGAGTCCCCAGGGCAACCGAGCTGGGGCTGAGCTGGCTGCTGGCAGGGATCAGGGACACTCTCAGGAGGCTCCTGCTGTCTGCTCAGCGTTTCAGTCTACCTCTCCTCAGGCGCGAATAAACAGTCTGACACAATGCTGAGCTTCAACCCGGTTTACTTGGCTTTTCTCGTCAGGCATTTCAAGTTACAAGCCAGTGCAGTGGCGGCTCCAGTGGCTCTTTTAGCAGCCGGGATGGTTCATCCAGGTCACCTTTTGTATTCCTTTCCATGGGCTTCTCTTCTCAGCGCTGCCTATTTTCATCCTGCGACACACTCCGCACGCAAAGCTCCGATCCAGGGCCACGGGCCTTTGGTGGGCAACCTGCCTTGTCCCCTGGCCCTAGTACAGCGGCCTTCTCTTCGCTGCGCTGGGGATTGGGTCATCACGGGACATAAAGATCCCGGTTTTGTGGTTTGAGCTTGGAGCGTCCTTGCCACCTCAGAGCCGGCTCCCTGGTTCCTGCCCCATCCTTCAGCTTCCCAGCTAATTCAGGCGCATGGGTGGATTGCTCACTACTCGCATCCCTAGGACTCCTTCTTACTCACTATAGTCTGTAGCCTGGGACCCGGAACAAGCCCCATGATGGTACAGGCCCCGACCCATGTCCTTTCAGTCTTGGGTAATAATGGTTCTCTCCTCTCCGTCTGACTGGTTGATGGACTACTCTTCGACTGACTAACTTGCGTTGTTTCCTGATTTTGTCTCCTCTTTCCTGACCGTTTCCCGTGCTAACTTCCCACCCACCACCTGTCTCCCCCGCCATCCACAGCTGGGCTTAGAGTCCCTTGCTCTGGGACCGGGGTGTGTTGGCTGTGTGTGTTGTGGGTGACTGGACTTAACGATCCCGATGCTGCAACTTCTAATGGCGAACAGACCGCAGGTAGCACCACACTTTTGTTGCCAATAGTTGATAGGAGTCGTAAATTATGTGTGGAGGAAAAAAACACATTACCTGCTAAAGATTGGAGAGGAAAAAAACGGATGCAACCAGGAGCCCATTATCCCCCAGTTGTCTCATGTAGCCAGGGCTGCAGTCTTTTAGTGATTTAGTCATGTTTAATTCCTGTCAGATATAATGTCAGCGGCTGCAGCTGTGAATGGTTTGTTATGGCTTTTCAGGTGAGGAGGTGTGGCAGGTTATGCAGTTGTTCACACCCCTGGTCTTTAAATAGTTCCCTCTTCCACCAGCAGATGTCGCTGATAGAGTTTAGTCTCTGCAAGGACCTTGAGCTGTGAAAACATTAGTGCAGTGTGTGCTGAAGCCTTCCTGTTGTTTCTACCTGACGTTTCCTTACTTTATGGGAGTTGCTGTGTTTCCCGGTCTGTGGGTGGTTGTGAGGGGGTTTTAGCCTAGGGCTGATCAGAAGCTAGGGCAAGGGTGGTGGCCCACACATCCTCACCTTCAAAGATAATTCTGGGAAGAGGGTGAGCCGAGGAACCCCAGTCTAAGGGTCCGACTAGTTCCCCTAATTGCCTTTTGCCCATCATTACCATGCTCCAACCTTACTTCCTTGACCGTTATAGCACCGGGGCTGTCATATTCCAGAACTACAACCTCCTTGGAGGCCACAAGTACAAGGTGTTCAGTGCTCAGAGACACGGCCGAGGTAGGGTAGGCTGAACCTGACCACCACTGAGCAAGACAGAGAAGTGGAAACTTCAAGGCTAGACTAAGACACCTAAAGACAGATTTTTCCAAAGGTTTTATGGACTCAAGAGATGAAAGAGACTCTTGATGAACCAGGCAGATGGGCCTTGGTCGGACCAGTAACAGGCAAAGACCTCCACTTCAACTAAGACGTCAACAAGGTGGAGCTGAGGTACAGCTATAGGCTCTTATAATTAAGAATGAGCTTAAGGGAAGATGGACTCAAACTCAAATCCCAAACCCACTGCCAGCTTTTAGAAATAGATTTTGTCAAGAAGCGTACAGGAAAAAGTCTGCATCCCTGACTATTCTGCAGGACAATGCTCCAACGCAGCATCAAAGCCTCCACTGCGCAGCTTAAGGATGAAAGAATAATGAAATGGTCCATTCCACACCGCCTGCTTCTATTTCCACCGCCTTCGGACCAAATGACAGCGGTGGCACTCACTTCTTGTTGATTGCTCCTGCGTCCAAAGGATTGGAGACAGAAGCCGGCAGTGATTGGATAGAGGCTCGTGTGACATCACAATATCACATGAGCCCTGGGAGCGAGAGCGCCTGCACCGCTGGAACAGCACCAGCACAGGAGGTGAGTATAGGCTCCTTTATTTTACCTGGGGGACACGTGACATCAGGAGGGGTTGCCCTTTAACACAGGAAACTGTGTTCATTCTTGTAAATTAGCCATTTGAAAAACTAACAATTTTTTATACGCTCTTGTAACTTAGCCTTACTGTTTTTTTATTACCAATATAATTCACAAAACGAGTATCGGAGAAGCCCTTTTATGTTGACGAGTTCTTCTAGTATTAGAACCTAATTTATTTAGGATGAGAGTTTTATAAAAGTAAATTATTAAGAGCCGCCAAAGTGTGCCGAACTGCCACCGAGGCCATTCCGACGGGAGCCTATTTATTAGGCGAGTCGCAGGAAGGCGGGAGAGAGACAGATTGCGCGCGGTACAAAGTCAATGAGCGAATTTGTATTCCATTGTAAATTAAGCTCAATATGTTTATGTAAATCAATGATCAGATCAATGGATTGTGCCGGCTCTTTCAGCCAGGAGTTCTGTAGGTATTTAGCTCCTAAAATTCCCGCAGGATGGATGGAGGAAGATTAAATGGCTATACGAGGGTATTCTTAATTAACTCAAACCCGTTATTTCTCCGAGAATACGATGAATTACAGTAAACTTGAAAACATTATTTTTTTATCATATTCTGCGCCCCACGGCGGCCGGTCTCCGGAGTAGGAGTCGCCCAATTGACGTCTTTAATTAACAAGTCATCTCAAATTTAACCCAATTTCATTGTTTCACCTGTTACTTGTTACTTACCTAATATAAAACCTTGAAAGAGACAATACAGTGATCAATATATATCATGACCTAATGCCGACCCCCTCCATTATTAGATTTTCTTCATTATCCTAGATCCACTGGAATAACAAATTATATTCCCACGGTAATTTGGAAATATAATTAGTGCTGTCAATTTTGCAAGAAAATCCTATTACATTAGGATATATTATTCATAGGTAGATTTAGAATTAAATATCAAATAACTATAGCGTGATGGGGTTTTTAAAGTAGTAGGCACCGTAGTGATACTGAGTTGGCCATAATTTGCTGTAATAATACAGCGCTATCCTAACTCTCAGTTGACGTTATTAGGTCCCTGTAGGTTATGAGTTCTTTATCTGAAAAAGAGCTCCACATATTCTGCATAGATTTATAGTTAAAGGCTATAAAAAAATAATTTTACATACCGTATATACTCGTGTATAAGCCGACCCGTGTATAAGCCGACCCCCCTACTTTTGCCCCCAACAACTGGGAAAACCTATTGACTCGCGTATAAGCCTAGGGTGGACAATGCAGCAGCTACCGGTACTGAAAAATTTTAAAAATGAAAATAGATACGAATAAAATGTTGAACTTTTATTTTAAATAGAAACAGTAAACTACCAATGCAGCAGACCACCGTCCTGTTATAAAGCCCCCTATCACTGGTATATAGCCCACCATCCCTGTATATAGCAGCCATCACTGGTATATAGTGGCCATAACTAGTGTACAGTTGCCGCCATCACTGATATACAGTCCCCAGCAGTGGTATACAGGCCCCTCATCAGTGGTATACAGTCCCAGCAGTGTTATACAGCCCCAGCAGTGGTATACAGCCCCAGCAGTGGTATACAGCCCCAGCAGTGGTATACAGGCCCCTCAGCAGTGCTATACAGCCCCCAGCACTGGTATACAGGCCCAGCAGTGGTATACAGGCCCCTCATCAGTGGTATACAGCCCCAGCAGTGGTATACAGCCCCAGAAGTGGTATACAGGCCCCTCGGCAGTGCTATACAGCCCCTAGCACTGGTATACAGGCCCAGCAGTGGTATACAGACCCCTCAGCAGTGCTATACAGCCCCCAGCACTGGTATACAGGCCCAACAGTGGTATACAGCTCCCCTGCTGTCTCACCGCCCCCCATGTATACAGAGGCCCCCCCCCCCCCAGCAGTGATCTAACTCACCCTGGGTCTGCAGGCACCCGGGTCCTCCAGCTGCTCCGTCTGCGTGCCCCGCGGCTTCTAATACCGGCGTCCTCCCCGCACTTCCTGTTTGATTGCGATCATGTGACCGCGGGTCACATGATTACATTCAAGCAGGAAGAGCGGGGAGGACGCCGGTATTAGAAGCCGTGGGGCACGCAGACGGAGCAGCTGGAGGACCTGGGTGCAGTCCGAGGGGGTGAGATGGATCACTGCTGGGGGGGCCCTCTGTATACATAGGGGGGGGCGGGGAGACAGCGGGGGAGGCTATAGTGTGCAGGGGAGCAGCAATGTACTATGCGCTGCTCCCCATGCATAATTAATGAGCGGCACCACGTGACGTGCCGCTCATTCTGCAGCCTCCCCCCGCCTCCTCCTGCCTCCTGCAGTGCCCGCACACAGCCCCCACCACACTATATGTATATGACTCGCGTATAAGCCGAGGGGGGGACTTTTCAGCCCAATTTTTGGGCTGAAAAAGTCAGCTTATACACGAGTATATACGTTATTTTTAGCATTTATGTTTGATCCTTCATGATTTTTCAGCCCCCCTGATACACAGTTTTTAGACTAATACGACTTTCAGATGTTTCTCTTGTGGGATTGACTCTCCCAGTAATATAGGCTGGATGTGAGCCAGGTTTCTTCTGTGCTCATTGGTTCATATATCAGCACATCTTCTATCCTGCATGTATTTCCTTTTCTTGTGCATTCCTCTTTTTATATAGTCTATTTTCTCTCCCCTCCCTTAGAGTTTAGTTGCTTTTGCCCTGTCCTAATTGCCCTGTCTAAATAAAAATTATATTATCTGCGGGTGGGACTTTTTCTCTCTATATGAAGTGGTGATGGGTTTTGTCTCCCTACAAGAAGTGGGGGAAGGTCTGTGTCTCTCTACATGAGTGGGGACGGGACTTTTTTGCTCTATAAGAAATGAGGGTGGGACTTTGTCTCTGTACTGGAAGTAGGGGCAGATCTTACATAGTAAATGAGGATTGGTCTTTGGCTCTCTATAGGAAGTTGGGGTGGGTCTTTGTCTCTATAGGAAGTGGGGATATATCTTTTTCTGTCTGCAGGAAGTGAAGGCAGGTCTTTATTTCCCTGCTTTTGCTTCTGTCTGACAAACCGAAAACATACATAAGAGAGAGGCAGTCTTCAGTTTATGGCAGGCAAGCCATTGGACATCGGCAGGAGCGATACATGCTGGAAGAGGACAAAAGGAAGTTCCAGCACATATAGCTCTGCCAGAATGCTGATGTGAATTAACCATGCACTCAAAATAAGCAAATCACAAAGCATAAAAATGGAAACAGCTTCTGGACATATTACGCTAGCACCAAAAACATAGGCGGGTGAATGCAGCAAAAGTTTGATTTTCTATAGGTTTGGAGTCAAAAGAGAGGAAATCTACCTATAGTCACCAATAGAGGTGTCCTAGGAGCTACCTGCATACTTTGTCATTATTGCGTTTAATGTATAAACAGATGCAGATTGTGGGTATTATGTTTGCGCAAATATTTTCACACATCAAGTATGATGGGTTTCCAGGTTGCATACGCATATTACCGATGTGTTCTTACCTTGTCTCTTGACATGACATATCCCAAGATGTACAGTAAAGGAGGACCACCTTTGACTTAAAAACCCCATAATTTTTGGGATACTCAGTCAGGAGTTGATTATGTTATACTAGCTGTGAGCCCGATGCAAATGCATCGGGTGTCTAGAATATTTTTTTTTTTTTTTTTAGATTTTCAAATAGATTTTCACTTGCCGCACCTGCCGCAAGTCCCCCTATACTTTCTATGGGGATTACCGCAACCGCGCCGCAAGTGTAGCGACTCGCAATGGCCTCGCGGCCATTGCTCGCGCTACACAGCGAGTCGCAATAGATCCCCATTGAAAGTATAGGGGGAGTTGCGGCAGGTACGCGGTTGCGGTAATCCTTATGGAAGCGGGCATTGCGATTCGCTGGCCGAAAATAGAACCAGAGGCTCGGCCACAAAGCTAGCGATTTCCCGCTGAGGCTAGCGACTCGCTACCTGAGCGGGAAATCGCTAGCTTTGTGGCCGAGCCTCTGGTTCTATTTTCGGCCAGCGACTCGCAATGGCCGCTTCGCGGCCATTGCTCGCACTAAAGCTAGCGACTCGCAATGGCCTCGCGGCCATTGCTCGCGCAGCTGACGCCTCGCATTGGCCGCTACGCGGCCAATGCTTCGCCGTGGTGACGTCACAGTGTGACATATCCACGGCACGTTTTTTTGGTCCGACACGAAAATGTCTTAGACAATTATATAGTAGATAAGACTATATGTATCGCCACCCACTGGTTATGACATGAATTGCAGTCTGTGAAGTATTTTGCTAAATGGTTGAAATTGAAACTATCCGCTTTATCACCAATCTTATAAAGATATACAGTGCCTTGTGAAAGTATTCGGCCCCCTTGAACTTTTCAACCTTTTGCCACATTTCAGGCTTCAAACATAAAGATATAAATTCTAATATTCTTGTGAAGAATCAACAACAAGTGGGACACAATCGTGAAGTGGAACCAAATTTATTGGATATTTGAAACTTTTTTAACAAATAAAAAACAGAAAAGTGGGGCGTGCAATATTATTCTGCCCCTTGAGTTAATACTTTGTAGCGCCACCTTGTGCTGCGATTACAGCTGCAGTCTCTTCCTTGCAGAACAGCTGGAGCTCAGTGAGGTTGGATTGAGGCGTTTGTGATCAGCAGTTTTCAGCTCTTTCCACAGATTCTCCATTGGATTCAGGTCTGGATGTGACTTGGCCATTCTAACACCTGGATACGTTTACTTTTGAACCTTTCCATTGTAGATTTTGCTTTATGTTTGGGATCATTGTCTTGTTGGAAGATAAATCTCCGTCCCAGTCTCAGGTCTTTTGCAGACTCCAGCAGGTTTTCTTCCAAAATGGTCCTGTCTTTGGCTCCGTCCATCTTCCCATCAATTTTAACCATCTTCCCTGTCCCTGCTGAAGAAAAGCAGGGGCCCAAACCATGATGCTGCCACCACCATGTGTGACAGTGGGGATGGTGTTTTGAGGGTGATGAGCTGTGTTGCTTTTACAACAAACATATCGTTTTGCATTGTGGCCAAAAAGTTCTATTTTGGTTTCATCTGACCAGAGCCCCTTATTCCACATGTTTGGTGTCTCCCAGGCGGCTTGTGGCAAACTTCAAACCAGACTTTTTATAGATATCTTTGAGAAATGGCTTTCTTCTTGCCACTCTTCTATAAAGACCAGATTTGTGCAGTGTATGACCTATTGTTGTCCTATGGACAGACTCTCCCACCTCAGCTATAGATCTCTGCAGTTCATCCAGAGTGATCATGGGCCTTTTGGCCTCATCTCTGATAAGTCTTCTCCTTGTTAGAGATGAAAGTTTAGAGGGATGGCCGGGTCTTGGTAGATTTGCAGTGGTCTGATACTCCTTCCATTTCAATATGATCACTTGCACAGCGCTCCTTGAGATGTTTAAAACTTGGGAAATCTTTTTGTATCCAAATCTGTCTTTAAACTTCGCCACAACAGTATCTCGGACCTGCCTGGTGTGTTCCTTGGTCTTCATGATGCTCTCTGCACTTGAAACAGAACCCTGAGACTATCACAGAGCAGGTGCATTTATACAGAGACTTGATTACACACAGGTGGATTCTATTTATCATTACCAATCATTTAAGACAACATTGGATCATTCAGAGATCCTCACTGAACTTCTGGAGTGAGTTTGCTGCACTGAAAGTTAAGGGGTCGAATATTATTGCACGCCCCACTTTTCAGTTTTTTATTTGTTAAAAAAGTTTAAAATATCCAAGAAATTTGGTTCCACTTCACGATTGTGTCCCACTTGTTGTTGATTCTTCACAAAAAAATTAGAATTTTTATCTTTATGTTTGAAGCCTGAAATGTGGCAAAAGGTTGAAAAGTTCAAGCGGGCCAAATACTTTCACAAGGCACTGTATTTTACTTTTAAAGAGGTTTTCAACTACTAATATGATCCCCTTTCTCTTGTCCTAACTATTACTAACTAACAATTTCCAAATATACTTCTGCTACCCACCCTGCTCCTGTTTTCTGATCTCTACGAGGCTTGTAAGTACTTTTATTGTTGTTGTAGCTTTAATCCTTCCGGTCTAGAGACCGGATACCAACCAACTGAGCAGGGCACATCACTTTTGTGGGCTGCCTCTATTGTGAGTGACAGCAGTCTGGGCACACATGCCCAGATCAGACGTCACTCTCCTCTCAGGCCCCCCACCAGTGACGTGACCTGCTCAGTTGGTTGGCATCCGGTCTCTAGACCGGAAGGATACAACAACAATAAAAGTATTTACAAGCCTCTAAGGCTGGATTCACACTGCAGTTTTTTCCCTGATCAGGTTTAATCAGGTTTGTGTGTCAAAACCAGGAGTCTCCAAACCTCAGAACAGGGGTCAATCTTTCAATTATAGTTTCTCTCTGCATGTTCCTCTCCTGGTTTTGGCACACAAAACCTGATGGAACCTGATCAGGGTAAAAATATGCAGCGTGAAACCAGCCTAAGGGTATGTGCACATCAGTCGTTTTGTGGGCTGTTTTTTAGCGCTTTCCGCCAGCGTTTTCCACTGAGTTTTATGTTAATTTATGTTAATCCTAGCCACCGGTTGGATTAACATGCTAGTCAATGGCTTTTAGAAAACGCTGTGTACATTAGAACGGTTTTTTTTCTTCTCCTTTCCACTTTTTTCACCGGTTTTCCACCGGTTTACAAAGATAGAGCAAGTGACTTGTTTTGAGCGTTTTTCCAGCGGATCTAGCTTACAAGTGCACGAAAAACCAGTCTGGAAAACGCTAAGAAAAACGCCGGGGAAATCGCCAAGAACACGCTGTACAAACGCTAATAAACCGATCCCAAAACGTTAGCAAAACGCTAACAAAACCAGGGACACTGCCGAGTTCAGAAAACTCAGTATCTGCCATTCTCCACCGGTTTCCGGACGGTCTGCAAAGATGCAGAAACGTCAGATGTGTACATACCCTAAGGCTACGTTCACACTCTGCCCATTTTTTGTGCTTTTTTCCACAGTTGCGCTTTTTTACGCGGCTCCACAGCAAAACGCAACTGCATTCACATTCTGCGCTTTTCTGCGCTTTTTCCTATGCGTTTTTCCCAAACCCATTTTATCATGTGGGCTATGGGAAAAGCGCAGACGCAACTGTGTAAAGAATTGCCATGTCTATGTCCACTACAAAAGCGCATGCATAGAAAAGCGCATAAAAGCGCAACATATGAACGCAATTCAGCAACTGCGTTTCCATAATTGCGTTTCACTGCATTTAAGCGCGTGCAAAAAAGCGCCGCATAAATTCAGGAAAACGCCGGAATATGCAGTAAAAAGCTGCAAATACACAGTGTGTGAACGCAGCCTTAGGCCAGCTGCACTCCACGGTTTTTTGAGCTGTCAGGCTGTGTCCGGTGTTTTGCTGGATGCACCGGACACAGCCTGACAGCTCCGGAGAAAACAGAGTCGGAGGGTTAATATTTCCTCCGATTCTGTTTTTCTGCCAGAATCATCAGTGTGCGCTGATGCCGCTATCCAGGTCCTGAAATGTCAGTTGGGAGGACTCCAGGTGCTGAAGTTCAGCGCTGAACTTCAGCACCCGGCGTCCGGCAGCCAGATCCGATTTTCTGTCGGATCCGGTGCGATCCGGCGCCCATAAACTCTCATGTTAGGGGGTTGCCGGATCGCACCAGATCCGGGAGGATCCGATCTTGTCAGATTTTGGTCCCAGACACAAAAACGCTGCAAGCTGCAATTTTGTGTCTGGGGCAAAATAAAACGCATTCTGCCGGATCTTTCCTGACAGCAGTCAACAAATCACTGCCATCCCATAGTGTTCCTATGGGGCCAAAAATCACACTGGACAGCCCCGGATCCCTGAAAACATGGTGTGAAGCCGGCCTTAGCGGTAAGATTACAGGAGCACTGTTGGTAGCAGAAGTATATTGGGAAAGTGTTAGTTAGGAAGAGTTAGGACAAAACAAAAAGGTCACAAAAGTGGTAGAAAACCTCTTTAAGTCACTTAAACCAATATAAACACACATTTTTAATGAATTTATGATTAAATCCTGCTCTGATTCAAGCAGCGCAACTATATCCACATCAGAGGAACAGGCCTGACATGAGTGACAACATAGAGCTCATCTGAGTAAAATTAGCTATGCATGAATACCAAAGCCGACTGCATGGATGTGGTTAGACAGAATGCATAGGATAAAAAAAAAATTACATTGAAAGCAATTTCTGAGTATACGTCCCCGACTCCCCGCTAGGAAACTGCTGAGTCCCATTATAATGGCACAAAAGACCCTGCAGCCGATGAAGTCAGCAACAAACCATTCAAGCTTACTATATCCAACCTGAATTCACAGGTCAAGATGCAGGCAAGAATCGGGTCATGGAAAAGGGGTGTAAAAAATCCTTAAAGAATAACTATCATCTTAATTTTATTTTTTAAGCCAATAGTACACATGAAAATAAGCAACTTTGTAATATATCTTAAGAGAGAAATCTGCTTCTTTCTCCACCTGGACTGATCTGTCCTTCTGAATCCATAGGTAACATGTATATTCAGGTGTAGACAGACTGCCCCATTGCTGAGATAGGAGATGGCAGTTGGTGCTTTTAAAATTCTATGGAGGGGGAGGAGCTAGAGATGACACAGACATTCTGCTGCAAGTTCTGCTGAGATGATAGAGTTCTCCATAGAACAGGGTCGAGAACCTATGGCTTGCGAGCCAGATGTGGCTCTTTTGCTGGCCACATCTGGCTCGCAGCCAAATCTATATAAAACACCCTTTGTCGGGTGCCCGCTGCTGTACGGTGCGGCCCAATCAGAGGTCAGCAATCACGGCACAATCAGAGGCGCAAGTCGTCACATGCGACCGCGACTGCTGGCTTTTGATTGGTATCAAATGGGTACGACAGCAGGGACAGAGAGGCACACGGAACACCATACAACGCGGACCGCGGAGGATCAGTGGGTATGTGTGTGTGTGTGTGTGTGGGTTTTGTTTAGTTTTTTTGCAGGTACTGGCATCATGGTGGGGGCTGCAAAGGGATGCATGGGGATGATGGGGGTACTTCATGGGGATGATGGGAGTACTGCATGGGGATGATGGGGGTACTTCATGGGGATGATGGGAGTACTGCATGGGGATGATGGGGGTACTGGAAGAGGATGATGAGGGTACTTCATGGGGATGATGGGTGTACCATATTGGGGGCTGCAAAGGGCTGCAAGGGGATGATAGGGGTACCATATTAAGGGCTGCAAGGGGATGATGGGGATAAAATATTGGAGGCTGCAAGGATATGATGGGGATACCATATTGGGGGCTGCAAAGGGATTCATCATAGGTTAGCAACAGCATAACAATGTTATTAAAAAGAATTCAGAGACTTATTGTACTTTAAAAGGGTTGGTCTTACTTAAAATGCACACATGTACTTGTATTTAATTTTAAACATTGTACGGCTCTCACAGAATTACATTTTAAAATATGTGGCGATCATGGCTCTCTCAGCCAAAAAGGTTCCTGACCCCTGCCATAGAACGTTATGAGCACCAACTGCCATCTCCTATCTCAGTAGTGGGTAAGTGATATACAAACACTAAGCAGCAAGTATTTGTGACGTGTAAAGAAAATGATATATGGCTTTCTAAATATGCAAAAAATATTAATCTGAGAATTGTGACTTCCATTTGTATTCAGCCCCTGAGTCAATACTTTGTAGGATCACCTTTAGCTGCAGTTACTGCGGTAACTCTTTTGTGGGATGTCTCTCCAGCTTTGCCCTTCCAGAGGTGATATATTTGTCTCTTCTTTGCACACTCGCTCTCACTCAATGAGATTGCATGGAGATGTCTGTGATCAGCAATTTTCATATCTTGTCACAGATTCTCTTTAGGACTTCGGTCTGGACTGTGACTGGGCCATTCACACATATGAATATACTTTGATCAAAACCATCCATTGTAGCTCTGGCAGCATTTTTAGGGTTGTTGTAATGAGAAAAAAGCTATTAACACTGTAAAGAGGTATGGTGGTGGAGCCTCTCTGAAGAGGTCAACCTGACCCACCGGCCTGAGTGACATCTCACAGAATGGATGCGTCATCAAGCCAAGAGAGGGTCTACGTGCATGAATGTTTTTTCGGTTATGGAAAAATTGTAAACCAGTCAGTGTCCTAGGACTAGAGCACCCATATAGCATGACCAGAATAGTCAGGAGAGGTAACTAGTGACCACCAATGGTACTAATGTAACTGGCAGGAGTGCAGCTAAAGAGAGGTCAAGGAGGCCATCAAAGGCTTAACTAAGCCCGGAAGCAATGTGCCTCCCCAGTTGACATGTTGCCAGAAATGTCATAGAGTTAGTAACAGGGAACAGGTCACTGCAATTGATTTGAGACAAGGAAAGTATAGATAGCCATACATATTACACTTAGGTTGGCCAGACATGCTGATGTAGGAGCTACCGCTCCAGGACCAGAGCCGTCACCCATCAAACCCAGACTAGTCCATAGGCCAATATCCAGATTTTAAGGGTTAATATCCACTGTAAATGTACTGAATTTATTGAACAGGCTAAGAAGCTGAGGTGAGGGGACACACAAGGTGTTCACCAGGGAAGATGAAAAGGAAGGCCCTGATGATAGGAAGGGGGAGAAGGATCACCACCTAACTCACATGTGGCTGATCCCTGAGCTCCCTTAACATCCCTAGATGGCTCATTTCCCCATGCACAACCTCGTGCCTAATGCTGGGCACTGGCTGGCCCTGTATTTGTCCTCACTAGTGAGCAGGCCAGCAAGACACTAGTCGTACTACTAATCTAAAGACAACACAAGAAAGGAGAGACAAACAAGGAGGACAGATGCAACAAAAGAACTCCAAATCCTCTCCTGAGAGAGACTCCACCGCATCCGCCGGAAAGAGAACTACAGCTTCCTCCAGAGACAACTCCTTCACAGGTCAGCATAGAATGACCTATAGCCGTCATAGGAGAGGGCAAGGAGTAGATGTATATTGTGGAAGGGAGCGGCAGCAAATGAGATTAAAACTACATGCTAATCACAACAGGATAGAAATGAAACCTTAACCCCTTTAGAACCAAAAGGAATTAAATAAACTCCTACTCAGGATAAATGACAAGCGGGTCCAGCGGTCATAGGGCTGGGGTACTCGACTCTCCAGGAGTTTAACAGTTCAGGGGATGTCACGGTGGCAATACCCAGAGGTCGTGGCTGCGACCAGACATTGATAAGGGAATATTTGCAGGGGAAATTGGTTGTCGTGACACCAACTGGAGTTCTGGCCTCTAGGTGGTCAGGGGCTGCTGTGGAGGAACCCCAAGGGATGATGGTGTGGCAGCCACATGTTGGGCCCTTTCCAGTTAGGGCCTCGGTCCCTTGGTAGGTGTAGGATGTAGTTGAGATGAGGAGGAGGATGAAGGTTGTGATAGTGTAAGGTGATGGCTCTGCAGGTGGGTACAAGGAGGTGCAGGAAGGACCAGACAACACGCAGGGTTATTGTGGTTCTTACCATTTACTTAGTGTTGAAGCAGATTACAACCCAGCTGGGGTACATAGTCCAACAAGCTTACAGCCTGGCCAGTCCAGAAGCATTCAGGGTCCACCTTGACGAGACACAGGGTATTTGGCCTTCCTTGCTGCTTTCTCCTCTCTGACATTGTTACTTCTGTCCTTTCCTAAGTGTCTGTGGCAGGTGACTGTGGGTTCTGTGAGCAATAGACTTGCTGGTCCTCTTAACTCTATATAGTTCCTTGAGCCTGGGGAGAATCCACTAAAGAAGCCACTGTACATGAAGCCCAGTGACCTCCAGTTTCATGGCGGGTGTTGAAGAATCCAGACCAACTTGGGCTGGCACCCCTTCTGCAGCTAGCTCCTCTGTCCAGCTTTAACAGCTGGCAGCAGATTCATGTCCCCAGGCCCTGGGACTAGCACTTAACTCCATGTGTAGTCTTAGCTTCCCCAACTGCCCGACCGGATCTCCCTAGAGGTGTCTCCTTCTGCCTCCCACCCCTAACCTAACTCCTCCCTCCATCCAGTAGGTGGTGACTACCCTGAATGTGAGTTTCTTCTTCCCAGCTCCTGCGTGGCCTGGAGTTTGGATTGTGTTGGGTGCAAATGGGGTCTCAGCAAAGCTTTCCCCTCTTACCTCTGGGCATGATACCATACATGTAAAATGCATGCAATATCATTAGTGGCAGCCAGACCACAGGGGCGCCACAGGGAAACTAAAGAGAATCTGTGATAAACTAAATGCTGTGACCTTCTGATCCCGATTCCTCGAAGTTTCATCAGTCCGTAAGACAGTCATGACAGCCATCTGCATTTTACAGCCAGAATCTGACTCTGATTGATGCCGTGTAACTCCTGTCAACGTTGATGGCGGCATTTGAAAGGGTGCAAATGGTAAATAGGGGGAGGTGCCCCTTCTGACGCCCATATTCCCTGCACAACAAGACTGGGGAGTGTTGCTATTGAAAGCAACCTATGAACACTATCAAGTGGGTGGGAGGGGGCCAAAAAATAACAAAAATTATAGTTCTAAGGAAAAGAGACTCACTGTAACAATTCACATAATTATCTCACCCCAGGTTTTGGATAGGTCAATTTTTGTTTTTTTTCTTTTCCCAATTTCCATCCCGGATCTGAGCCGCGACACTCGCCTCCTATAGAGCAGATGCAGATACATATTTTTCCATTTATGCAGAGTGATGAATGTAAGGCCGTCACATCGCAGCCACTTGCACCTAATTTGATAATGTAATCCTATAGCCGGTTTGTCTTATTAACCTTCCTACAAGTCTCAGATGCAATAAGCAGAGGACGCTTTATTTCCCGCTATCTCGTGCAGCTCATCCTATTACAGTGCGGTGCGGCGGAGGAAGCACACCGCATTCTTCTTGATGGAGCTGTTTTTCTTGTCGAATGCAAAATTTTCTAGATATGAAAAAGTAATGCACGGAAAATAGATTCTGCTTAAAAATGGAATTTTGCTTTGCTTGAGATGCATAAATCCAGTCTCACTGCAGAAATATTTATGTCACATTTGCAAAGAAATTACTATGAGATCAAAGACAGATATTTTACAAAAGATTAGCCGCCTGAAGCTGATTACAAATACAGTGACTGCTTGTTCATGAAGTCATTATTTTTTCTTTATTGCTGTAAGGGTTAACCTACAGATTTTGCACATGCATTTCTTATCGCATTGTGTGCTGTTGTTTGTATTATCTCCAGGAGATTATTATTGCCAGGCTCAGCAGCACATGAGCCTAGGTCCAGCATGCCCCCCTATGTGATTAGCAGTTCGCGGTCTATAGAATTTAGATACAGAGCCTGGTGTGGGAGGGGGCAGCTCATTGCTAAATCTAAAAACTTTGATTGTATCAGAATGGCTGCACTCAGTATACTTAGTGATATGGCTCTCTTTGCCTACATCATGCTGCTCTCAGATGAGGTAGCAAAAACCAGCTGACAGATTCCTTTTAAGGGGGCTTTAAAGTGGTTGTCCAGCGCTAATATATTGATGACCATACCAATAATATCAGATCGCTGGCTCCCAACATTGATCAGCTGCAGCCAGAACTCCTCCATGCATTGTGTAGTGGCCATTCTTGGGTACTGCAGCTCAGCTTCTATTCCCCTCAATAGCAGTTGAGTTGCAGTACCCAATAGTGGCCACTACACAATACACGAGGCGGTAGTTTTTTAACTCCTTTCCCTAGCCGTTTTCTCCAGTACTATTTTTTATGACCAAAGTTCAAGATTAGTGATGAGCGAACGCTACCATGCTCGGAACAAGCAATTGGACGTTTGGATGGTCGTGACTCAAGTATTGAGTATAATGCAAGTCCATGGGAAACTCTAGCTTTTTTCAGAAGATCTTCCTATTGAGTTCCATTAATCTCACCCATCCGAGCGTCCAACTGCTCATTCCGAGTACCGAGCACCCGGGCATGGTAGTGGTCACTCACCACTAGTCAGGTCCTTTCTCTGGAATAAGATATCGGATTGTAGATATCAAGGAATCATTTTATTTTACTATCTATGACATACCTGCCTATGTAGACATCTTAGGAGGGTTGATCCTACTGACAGATTCCTTATGAATTTAGGAGTTTTTGAACCAGAAACTGAGAGGAAAATCTCTAAATCCTCTGCAAAAACTCAAAACTCTTCAGAAAAGTATTAAAATCTCAGAGTCCTCAGTGGTTGATGCCTTTTTAATGGCTAACTGAAAAGATGGTAAATAATAAGCTTTCGAGACTCTAAGGTCTCCTCATCATTCTTATGATGACACAAATTCTGAACACTCACATATATACAGTATGCAGCGGTCATGGGACCAGGGTATTTGGCTTTCAGGGGTTAACAGTTCAGGGGATGTCAGGGTGGCTCTCCCTGGAAGTCGTGGCCCCAACCAGTCGTTAAAAGGGGGGGATTATTTACAAGGGAAAAGAAGTTTGTAAAGTTTTTCATAGACGCCATCCGTGGTGTCCGGTCAGGGATGATGACACGCCCCTCCAGGGCCCTAGGATACTTGGAACCGTGGCTTTGAGGCTTCATCACGGGGATCACAGGGACCGAGACCCTGTCATTAAAAGTTCGGTGTGGTGGCTCTCTTTCTTAGGGACGGCTATCTGGACGAGCTCACACTATCTCTAGTCCTCTAGATACTCCACAGGCGTACTTGCTCTAGCTTTCCTCCAACTTGACCTTGGTGTAACGGTCTCTCCTTAGCTGTTCTACTGCCTCTCCTCAGCTGGTCAACTCTGTCCTCAACTGTTCAACTGTCTCTCCTGCGTTCTAGAGCTTTCCCGCTCTGTTTATACCCCTAGTCATGTGTCCCACGTCATCTATGTTGTTCTTCCTGACCTCACTACTTCCCAAGTGCTCCCTCTAACTACTTCCTCTCCACTCAGCCCAACTACAATGGTTCCTAGTGCGTGGCCTGAGTGTCCCGGACCAGTCTGTACCCCTCTTACCTGAGAGTGGGATACTAAACCCTAACAGGGTTGCAGTACCTCTGTGGCGACTGGATCATCATTGGCGCCACAATGACCAGCACCAGTTGTAGTACTTCCCATGGGGTAAGTGGATAGGCAGCTTGATGTATCACTCCCCACAGACGGAGCGGGCTCCTGTGAAGTAGGATGAGTAGAATTATGAATGACGGTGGTTGTAGTGCAGAGTGTAGCAGGAAGAAGGGAGAGACACAGGGTTGCAGTTCTTACCGGCACCCTTACTTGCAGTTCTCAACAGTCTTTACCCAACCGGGGTGCTGTGTCCATCCAGGTTGCAGCTTGGCCAGCTCCCAGGCAGCCCGGTCCAGTCCACTGAGACACCCTTCATATGCCTTTCTGAGCTGCTTGTTCTTACTATGTGATTCTCCTCTCCTTCTCTGTATCTTCTTGCTACTGATCCCAAGGCAGGCGACTGTGGGCCCCATTGAGCGACTGCCCGATAGGTCCCTCTGCCCCTCTATAGCCACTGTGCCCAGGATAGTTCACGGTAGCGGCCACTGCACCTGCAGTACATTAGCTTCCGGTTCCCGCTGGTCCCGCAGATCCAGTCCAACTTGGAGTTAGCACTCATGTGCAGCCAGTTCCTCTAACCGACCCGGATGGTCGGCTGTAGATTCAGGGTTCTCTGAACCGGGGGTTCACAGCTGACATACCCACTGGTCCCATTATGCCCCAGTCCCAGCATCCCCTATAACTCCATCGCACTTCCTTTTCACTCTCTAACTAACTTCTCACTCACTCTCCCCACCCCCTCAACCTACTCCTTCCTCCAGCCAGCAGATGGGGTGTGCCCTCTCATAGAGCCTCTTCCGCCCTGCATCTCCCTGGCCTGGAGTTAGGATGGGTGTTGAATGTAGTTTTGTGTTCCCTGCTTACCTGAGAGCATGGCACCACACCTGTGGAGTGGGTGCAGTACCACTGTGGCGACCAAACCACAGGGGTGCCACATATACAGTACAGACCAAAAGTTTGGACACACCTTCTCATTCAAAGAGTTTTCTGTATTTTCATGCCTGTGAAAACTGTAGATTCACACTGAAGGCATCGAAACTATGAATTAACACATGTGGAATTATATACTTAACAAAAAAGTGTGAAACAACTGAAAATATGTCTTATATCCTAGGCTCTTCAAAGTAGCCACCTTTTGCTTTGATTACTGCTTCGCCCCTACATCACATAAGAAATCGGCGGTGCCGTCGCCAGGTGTGACGGTACCCTAACACTTTACTATCTACTGGCCAACATGGTACAAACATTTTTTACCTTATCAAAACTCTTCAAAAATTTTGAGTTGACACTCAGTGACAATGGTCATACATAGTCTTTGATGATTTTTTGGAGCTCAAACTGAGAAGAAACTCTTCAAATCATCATCAAGAATCCAAAACTCCTCAAAAAGTTTTAAAAAAATCAACAAAAAGACTCCATGTGCGCAAAGCCTCAGAGTTAGTTACTTAGATACATGCCGACACAGCAGCCGAGTTTTTCCAGGCGAAGCTGTTTCAGGAAGACATTGGTAATCCTCTTCCTATGGC
Source organism: Allobates femoralis (assembly GCA_033576535.1). NCBI lineage: Eukaryota > Metazoa > Chordata > Amphibia > Anura > Aromobatidae > Allobates > Allobates femoralis. The sequence goes on from JARQOC010000004.1 coordinate 587,460,193, forward strand.
GGGCTTGCCGGTGTTCTTGTGGCGGCTCCACCACCACCGCCGCTTTCGCTCTGTACCTTTAAGTGATTTCACAGATTATTTTGGAACAGATCAGCTCCTAAAAACCTCTTCGAAAAAATTAATGTGAGCCTAGCCTGAGGCTATCTATGAGCATTGGTGTAACTTGAAGCTTGTGGGCCCCGATGTGAAAGCTCCAAAGCCGCCTTCAGTTATTGCAAATCTTTAGTAGTAGGCTCCAGGGCCTGGGTGCGATTGTAACCCTTGCACCTATTGTAGTTACGCCTGTGACAGTGTGTGACAGAACAGGAAGGGACATGATCAATCCAACAAGCTTTATTGAGGCAGACAGCATAGAACATCAGATATCAATATCGTTCCTTAAGGTGGCTTTACACGCTTCAATCGCGATCCGATATCGCAGTTCAATGGCGCGGGAGCGCGCATTTAGTGCACGTTTCTCCCGCATCGCATTGAATGTTTAGACGCTGCGATATCGGAATACAACGTCCGTGCGATGTCTCCGCCTACCAATCCAGGATCACATAGTTAACATGGGAGTGAATGGGTGACGTTTCAAATCGCATCGTAATTGGGCGTTTACACAGCACGATCCGGCTTCAATCGCTATGCAATATCGGAGCATTGAATAGCACGCTCATTCAATCCCCGATATCGCATTGACATCGTTCCTGCATCGTATTGGACGTTCACACCATACAACGCAGGAACGATGTCGGCTCCAACAATTGAACCACGTGACTTTTCATTGAAATCGTACTACGATATCGCGACGTGTAAACCCGCCATTAGAGTCTGGAATGAGTTCACAAAGTTCCGGGGGCGCCACCCGGCAATCCGACACCAGAGAAAATGTGTAAGTAATCCTTGGAAGAGGTCAATGGACCCAACAGATGAGATACACCACACAATCCCACATGGCAGCTTGTATACATCCACACAGGGCAGGAGGGTCCCACCGCAGCTTCAAACCTTCCACCTTCAGGACTCACTTCACATCTGCCTGGGCCAAACATGAATCTATTGTCCAGTGTCTGTGGATCCATCCCAGGAGAGGGAAAGGTTCAAACCCACTTTTGATTATGTGGCTGTATATAGAGAAGTTTCCAAAAAGTACAGGCTTGTATTGGATGAGTCCCATGCTGAGAAGAACAAAGACACAATCCCCAACTAGATATAGTACAAGAGATGACCTAGACCTGATTACATCAGAGTCCAGGAACACAGGCTGGGGGAAGAGACACACTGTTAAGCTCCCGTCACACATAACGAGATCGTTAGCGAGATCGTTCTAATGTCACAGGTTTTGTGACGTAACAGCGATCTCGCTAACGATCTCGTTACATGTGACACTTAGCAGCGATCAGGCCCCTGCTGTGAGATCGCTGATCTTTACAAAGTGCTCTGGGTCATTTTTTGATCATTGCGCTCCCGCTGGTCAGCACGCATCGCTCTGTGTGATAGCGAGAGACCAACGATCAGCGATCTCACAGGCTGGTAACAATGGTAAACACAGGGTATCTAGGCAGCGCACGCTGCCTAGATACCCGGTGTTTTTCATGGTTACCAGCGTTAAGCAGGGAGGATGCTGGTAACTATGATAAACAGCGGGTATCTAGGCAGCGCGCGCTGCCTAGATACCCGCTGTTTATCATAGTTACCAGCATCCTCCCTGCTTAGTGCAGCCTGTAAGCAGTGAGGACACTGGTAACTATGATAAACAGCGGGTATCTAGGCAGTGCGCGCTGCCTAGATATCTGATGTTTGTCATGGTTACCAGTGCTAAGCAGGGAGGATGCTGGTAACTATGATAAACAGCGGGTATCTAGGCAGCACGCTGCCTAGATACCCGCTGTTTATCATAGTTACCAGTGTCCTCCCGCTTCCAGGTGGCTTCCAGGTCCTCCAGCTTCCAGGGAGGTGGCTCCTTGGTCCCTGGTCACTGAGGATATCTGCCTGTTTGACAGCTCACCAGCGACCAGGTAACGACGCACCAACAATCCCTAGAGGATCGTTATCGCTGTCGGGATTGCTGTTGCGTCGTTGTGTGTGACGGGAGCTTTACACAGGTTACATTAAAGTACAGGAATACAGGCCAGGGAAAGGGACACACTGTTACAACGCTCCAGTCTATGTGCATATGGAGACTTTATACCGTTTTTGGAGCAAAAACATCAAGTTTTTGAGAAAGAGTTGGAGATCTTCTACTCCAAAAACTCCTCCACAATAACTCAGGATAAATAGAATTACAGATTTAGGGAAAAATTCAAGTGCAACCTCATAAAATTTAAGTCAGGGGTCATTGTGGATATGCCCTAAATGTTAGGATCATATTTTTAAGCCAATGACATCAATTCCACCACCATTCCAGGTGCAATTCCTAACACAACCTGTATACTACAGTGGTGCTGTTCCCTGGAAAAACAGATTTTGATGAATTGCTGACTGTTCCTTTAAGGCTCAAATTTTCCAAACAGCTGGTTACTATAATTTATTGATGAATATGTTAATGATTTCATTATGTATTTTCCATGAGAATCATCTCGTTTTTTGCCCAGTGAACCCCCGCAGCTCCATGTACGTTTCCCAGCATCATGACACATATGAGCGTATGTTTCCCTCTGATTGAAATCATTACGAGATGTTTCTTCCTTTCCCGTGTAGTGACGCTGATGTGACAGCTTGTGACACTTGGCGCTGGCTCGCTGCCCTCAGCTCCTGACTATGAGCTGTAAAATAAACTGCATTTACTGATTGGATTTGTTTTTTTTTGTTTTTTGTTTTTTTTAAATCATACGACAAATGGCCTTATTGATCCGCGCAGGAAATCAAAGACGGATGTTTCTAGCAGATTGTCAATTCTAATTTTAAGTTGTGACTAAATGCTGTTCCAGCGGGTAATGTTCAGCGCCTCTGAATCAGGTCTGAATATATGGTGCAAAAAAGAACCAGGGACAAAATAGCCAATAAGGATTTTCCTTTTCTGTATAATTCCTATTTTTATTCCATAAATCAGTAGTGAATGTGAAAATAAGCAACTTTGAAATATATCATCAGAAAAATCTTCCTTCTCCACCTGAACTGATCTTTCCCTCTCAATTCATAGATACCGTATATACTCGTGTATAAGCCGACCCGTGTATAAGCCGACCCCCTACTTTTGCCCCCAAAACCTGGGAAAATCTATTGACTCGTGTATAAGCCGAGGGTGGACCCCAGCACAGGAATACAGCCCCCAGCAGTGTGGTATACAGCAGCCTCCCCAGTGGTATATACAGGCCCCAGCAGTGTTACAGCAGCAGCCCCAGAGGTATATACAGCAGCAGCCCCAGAGGTATATACAGCAGCAGCCCCAGTGGTATATACAGCAGCAGCCCCAGTGGTAGTATACAGCAGCCCCAGTGGTAGTATACAGCAGTCCCAGAGGTATATACAGCCCCAGTGGTAGTATACAGCAGAAGCCCCAGTGGTATATACAGTAGCAGCCCCAGTGGTAGTATACAGCAGCCCCAGTGGTATATACAGCAGCCCCAGTGGTAGTATACAGCAGCAGCCCCAGTGGTATATACAGTAGCAGCCCCAGTGGTATATACAGCAGCCCCAGAGGTATATACAGCCCCAGAGGTAGTATACAGCAGCCCCAGTGGTAGAATACAGCAGCCCCAGAGGTATATACAGCAGCCCCAGTGGTAGTATACAGCAGCCCCAGAGGTATATACAGCAGCCCCAGTGGTAGTATACAGCAGCCCCAGAGGTATATACAGCCCCCCCCCCATCAGTATACAGGCCCCTCCCTTGCTGCCGCAATCTTGTAAAGCAAGAGATCATTATACTTATCCCTGCCGCTGTCCCGCCGCTGCCATCGCGCTCCTCCGGCTTCATCCGGCTTCTTCCGGCCTCCTCCGGTGGGCGCAGGCAATGACGACCAGAGGAGGAAGCAGGAAGAAGCCGGATGAAGCCGGAGGAGCGCGATGGCAGCGGCGGGACAGCAGCAGGGATAAGTATAATGATCTCTTGCTTTGCAAGATTGCGGCAGCAAGGGAGGGGCCTGTATACTGATGGGGGGGGGCTGTATATACCTCTGGGGCTGCTGTATACTACCACTGGGGCTGCTGTATATACCTCTGGGGCTGCTGTATACTACCACTGGGGCTGCTGTATATACCTCTGGGGCTGCTGTATTCTACCACTGGGGCTGCTGTATACTACCTCTGGGGCTGTATATACCTCTTGCTTAACAGGATTGTGGCAGCAAGGGGGGGGCCTGTATACTGATGGGGGGGGACTGTATACTGTATACAGTGTATACAGTATACAGTGACTTGCGTATAAGCCGAGGGGGGGACTTTTCAGCCCAATTTTTGGGCTGAAAAACTCAGCTTATACGCGAGTATATTCGCGAGTAGACAGATTTCCTCATTACTGAGATAGGCGATGGCAGTTGGTCAGTTGGAGTTGGCAGTTGGTGCTTTTAAAATTCTGTGGAAGGAGGAGCTAGAGGCGGAGACAGATATTCTGCTGCAAGTTCTCCTAAAATGACACTTGCAGTTCTCCATAGGACTTTATGAGCACCAACTGCCATCTCCAACTGACCAACTGTCATCTCCTATCTCAGTAAGGGGATTATGGTACCCAGTGATATCAATAGGGTGGGCCCCTGCTGCACTGATAAAGTGAGTCCTCCAGATCAATATTAGCTTTCTGCTCTGGATGATACATGAGAGTCCTGGATGGTAGACAAACCCTAACATCAATAGCTTCCCACTGTATTAAAGTGTACTACCACCCTAAAAAAGTACCTGTAAGGCGTTCGTATGTTCTCCTCGTGTTTGCATGGATTTCCTATGAATGCTTTGGTTTCCTCCCTCACTCCAAAGACATAGTGATAGAGAATTTAGATTATGGGCCCCAATGGGGACAGTGGTGATCACAAATGTAAAGCTCTACAGGATATGAGGGCGCTATGCAAGCGAGCATTGTAAATAAATCTATCTATATCTTTTGCATGTAACATACTTGCATAAGGTATAGATTTGTGATGCAGAAGTATTAAAAAGCCTGGACCCAGAGCATAACTTCATGGAATTTGCACAGGAGTGCACAACATTTTTTGGTCCAAGGGCCACATTGTCATACTGAACCAATCAGAACGGCCGCAAGAAAATTGAAAGCGGTACTTACATAAATACATCAGCAGAACCAAGTTTTGAGTATTTGAAAAGGATTTGGAGAGTTTAGGTTCAGTTTTTGTTAAAACAAAAAAAAAAAAGACCAGTATGAACATACCCAATTTACACAGTTTTTGGAGCAGAAACTCACTTAAAGCCTCCTCATAATACCAGAACTAAGTTTTGAGTATTTTTTGGTTTTAACATGAAGTACACTATGGATTATTGTATGAACAGAACCACCGTCACCACACGATTGCAGAGCCAGAACCACCGTCAGTAGATGAATATGTCACTAAGCTAAGCACAGTGATCAATGCCATTTCCAGGTCAGTCCTATAATACACTTATATCACGTGACCCTGCAACTCCCAATATATCCTTAACAATGGTAAGAAAGTACTGGGATTTGTTGTTCTCGGTCATCATCAGACAGAGGACCATACAGGAACCACAGTACTCATGAGACATAGTATCACAAATAATCATTTACATCCAAGAACCATACAAGTAATATCTCTGATTTGAGTCATTCCCATCTGTTTTGTCTACAACGCCATGGTGACTTTTCACATCCACAGCTCGTCTCTTCAGATTTTATCTCTTCTCCCAACATGGTGCCCTTAAAATTAAAGGTATCTTATACTGCCCCATAAATAAAAATATCTCCTATGTTGTGCCCTTAAATAAATGACCCTCACTGTGCTTCCTCTCCATAATGTCCCCCACATGCTGCACCTCTGCACAATGTACCTCTTATGCTACACTGTTCCATAATGTTCCCCATACCCTGCACCACTCCATAAAGTCCCCCGCACTCTGCACCATTTTACAATGCCCCCCACACCCTGCACCACACCATAATATTCCCCACAACCTGAACCTCTCCATAATATCCCACATATCATGTACACTCCGTAATGTTCCCCACACCGCTCTATAATATCCCTTCACACCCTGTACACTCCAAAATGTCCCCTACACCCTGCACCGCTCCATAATGTCTCTTACTCCCTGCACCTCTACATAATATCCCCCACACCCTGCACGGCTCCATAATGTCCCTCACTCCCTGCACCTCTACATAATATTCCCTACACCCTGCACCACTCCATAATATCCCACACACCCTGTACACTCCATGTCTCTTACTCCCTACACCTCTCCATAATGTCCCCCACACCCTGCACCTCTCCATAATGTCCCCCACACCCTGCATCTCTACATAATGTCCCCCACACCCTGCCCCACTGCATAATGTCCCCAACACCCTGCACCGCTCCATAATGTCCCCCACAACCTGCACCACTCCATAATATCCCCCACACCCTGCACCACTCCATAATATCCCCCACACCCTGCACCACTGCATAATGTTTCTTACTCTCTGCACTGCTCCATAATATCCCTCACACCCTGCACCTCTCCATAATATCCCCCACACCCTGCACCACTCCATAATATCCCTTACTCCCTGCACCACTCCATAATGTCCCCCACACCCTGCACCACTCCATAATATCCCCCACACCCTGCACCACTCCATAATGTCCCCCACACCCTGCACCACTGCATAATGTCTCTTACTCTCTGCACTGCTCCATAATGTCCCCCACACCCTGCACCCTGCACCACTGCATAATGTCTCTTACTCCCTGCACTGCTCCATAATATCCCCCACACCCTCCACCGCTTCATAAGATCCCCCACACCCTGCACCACTCCATAATGTCCCCCACACCCTGCACCACTCCATAATATCCCTTACTCCCTGCACCGCTCCATAATGTCCCCCACACCCTCCACCACTCCATAATGTCCCCCACAACCTGCACCACTCCATAATATCCCTTACTCCCTGCACCGCTCCATAATGTCCCCCACACCCTGCACCACTGCATAATGTCTCTTACTCCCTGCACTGCTCCATAATATCCCCCACACCCTGCACCACTGCATAATGTCTCTTACTCCCTGCACTGCTCCATAATATCCCCCACACCCTCCACCGCTCCATAATATCCCCCACACCCTCCACCTCTCCATAATATCCCCCACACCCTGCACCTCTCCATAATATCCCTTACTCCCTGCACCGCTCCATAATATCCCTTACTCCCTGCACCGCTCCATAATATCCCCCACACCCTGCACCTCTCCATAATATGTCGAACATTTACCCTCTGCATAGTGTTCCCTCTTCACAATCCCCCGCATGCCCCATAAGATGTCCTAATTGCAACACCAAATAACACCTGTGGGATGTGCGAGTCAGTCTTCTTTGATATATCTCATAGCAACACCAACCCTCCTCCTCCCGCCTATAATAGTATGTATAATCTTCGGCTCCTGTTGGAGCAGTTACTATTTTACTTTTTCTGGCCACGTCCTCGTCTCCTCTGCACTATGGCTTAGTGAAAGCAGCAGTGTGATGAGGTCACAGCTCGATGACCTCATCACACTGCTGCACACCGGGGCGGGGATTACTAGCGCTCCGCTGCCCTATCAGCATTCTAGTATTCAACTGTCTGTGTATCTGAAAGAAGTAAATATAGCTGAATATAGGAGGTGAGAACTGAAGCCTCCTGATTCTCCATAGGCCGCAAAACATCCTTTGGCGTGCCGCCGGATAGAGCTTTATGGTCCATTTGTCTCATATTAAAAGACTGAAGATAATTGGGGGCCCTGTTAGAGATTTTGCACTGGGATGTAAGCTTCACATTACGCCAGTATTTGCACCTCACATTGGTACTGTACCTACACTGACACATTGAAGGAAAACATCCCTTACAAAACCAGCAGGATTTAGGCTATAAAGCGAATCCAGTTCCTTACAGGCTCTGGGATACTGAGTGCAATCACACCTTTTCTTGAATGATTCCATGTTTGATTGCAGAGAAAAGTGTCATAAAACTCCTGGAAAACAGGGCAGCAGGTGATTGATGCGTGCAGCACTGCATCACTATTTTGGGGTTGCTTGTTTTTTTCCTCCTCTGTGGGCATGCCTTCTGGCTGTAAACCAAACCCTCCCCCCCTCGCCATGTCATCTCTACTTTCAGTTTTGTAAGGCACCCTTTGGCTGGAGTATAGTGACAGTGCGCCAGAGCCAGAATCTTAAAGAGATAAGATAAGAGGGAGGGTGGAGAGTTTGGCTTACAGCTAAAATGTATGGCCACAAAGGAGGAAAAAAAACACCCCAAAATAGTGATGCAGTGCTGCACACATCAATCATCTGCTGCCCTGTTTCCCAGGAGTTTTATGACACTTTTCTCTGCAATCAAACATGGAATCATTGACGTAAAGGTATAATTGCACTCAGTATCCCAGAGCCTGTAAGGCACTGGCTTCACTTTAAAGCCCTAAATCCTGCTGGATGGCGCCCTTTAATTTGTGTCATGTAATACCACCTTTGTCCAGCAGAGGTCAGACGTGCTGTGCCCATGTTGTTGTTTTTTCCTTGCAGATTTGGTGCGGATCTTTTTTTTCTGCCCCAAATCTGTAAGGAAAAATAGATCAGATTCTCAAAATCTGCGTCAAAAAAAGCATCAAGCAGCGCACCGTGGGTTCATCGCCTAAGGAAAGCTTTGCGCAGCCACACATTGAGGTTTTTGTTATTTTTTGCAGAGACCTCTGCTGGACAAAAGGTGGAATTACAAGACACAAATTAAAGGGAACCAACCAGCAGGATCTAGATCAAACAACGCACCATGGGCCTTAGAGTTAATCATTGATCGCCCACAGGGGTTGGGGTTGTGCCGATGTCACATAACCAATATCCGCTAATACACTATAGCCAGGAGATTAGTTATATACAGGATATGGGATTCCATTGTTTTAATAGTTGATTTATTTTATTTTATTTATTATTACCTGTCCGTTACATTCGGAAAAATAGCGCTCCGTGCTGTTGTTTACTGATCGCAGCATAGAAGGGAGACAGATGGCCGTGCGGTAATGACGCACCCCCCGCGGTGCTCGCAGATAATGCAGATCCCACTGAAGCCCCTTTGTCATGCGCCTAATTTTGATAAATGAGCCCAGCAGCAAGAGGGAAACAAACATCTGACGCTGAGCAGACCGCCGGGGTTACTAAAGAGATGTCCAGACTGCAAACTTGCTTCCCAGAACCGAAAAAGTAATTGGATTCTGCAAAGTAAATGAAACAAGGAAGGTAAATTATACAATCAACCCTATGTGGACCGAGGTAATTAAAACTACAAAAATATTTGCAAATAAATGTCTGAACAAAGAAGACAAAGAATGAATAATAATCACATTCTTGTGTTAAGGATGCAACGTGAAACAGCTCCTCTAATAGATTGGGAAAGTATTATAAGTTGCAGTACTGATTTATAACCACTAGATGGTGCACCATAAAACAAGTAACCATCTTCAGTGCAGAAGACAGCGCCATCTGCAGGTCATGTCTGTGTATTGCACTTTATAAATTGCAATTTCTCTAGATTTTGTGTGTGTACCTAGGCTGCAGAATGCTGACAGTGTGTAATATACTCCCTGTCAGGATTCTGCAGTGTTGCCTAGATACCACACTTAGTCATGTGACCAGCTCACTCCTGGTTCTGGAGAAGGTGCTCACACCCTGACTAGTGTTTTCTATCCCAAACATTAATTCTTTTGCAGCACTTACTCCAGGCAGCAGGGGAAGAACACAGCTGATTGGACCAACCAGGCCAATCAGCTATTAGCAGCTCCAGACAGAGGAACTGAATGGTGGAGAATAAAGTGTAAAGCTTCTTCCTCCACTCTTCAGTCTTATGAAGGCTGAAGATCCTGCTGAGACACACAATAGTGCCATGTGCCTGTGTGGAGCCCACTGGGATGGGGTACTCTGTGCCGGACCAGGGTGCTGCTGGGGATATCACGGCGGTCTTGGTCCGGACCGTGTCCCGGATTCCGCAAGTAAAAGGGGTATTTACAAGGATTAGTTTGTCGTGACGCCACCCACGGGTTGTGGTCAGTGAAGGGACCACCGCTGTAGCGCCGCTCTGCCAGGAGGATGGAGGGATGGATGGGCTGCAGCTGGATGGATGAGCCCGCCGCGGGTCGGGCTGCTCCTGGCAGGTAAATAGGTGTGTAATGCACATCCATGCACATTATACATGCATACATGCACAGTATACTTGGAATCAGACACGGGAAACTGAAGCAGGGATGACCGGGTTTTACTTTCAAGTTCTTCAGTTCCATCAGTTTCCAATACAGTTTATGGAACAGTTCAATTCACAACTCCATTAACTCCAGACACTTGAACCCCCTGCAGCCAGGCTGTCACTCTGAGACCCCTCAGTCCTTCTATATGTCCTTTCAGGCTGGTTCTCTCTCTCTCTGTTCTCCCTGCGTATTGTATGGCGGCAGCTCGGTCCCTTGTGTGAAGTTTCCTCCTATGTGTATGGGCAGTAAGCCGGGTTCTCTTGGATGCTGCTGAGCCTCCAACCCTGTGGTGGGAACACGGATCTGGAATCTGTGCTCCCCACCGGTTTGTCTGGGGAGCCGGTGTATGACTTCAGTCCCCCTCAGAGCCAACAGTCTGGTGTTAGCCTAGCCTGCAGTAACCCTGTCTTTCAAAGTGTTACCAGGGTCCTTCTAACCCGTGTGACTTCCAGTTGCAATCAGGGAATCTACCCCGCCTGTAGTTGGTCGGTTCTACTGTATTCCTCGGACCCGGTGATACTGGTCCTCTCTCTGTCCTCACTCTCCCCTGGGATGCCAGCTATGGACGAGCTTTCTTTCCATGGAACGGTGTCTCTGTGGATTCTACGTCTCCAGGGAGCCCAATCCCACTGGGATGTGTCACTGTCTGTCTGGTCTTGGCTGCTGGGCTCACTCTGCCTGCTTGGTCTTTACCGCTCAGCCTACTCCGGCCTACTAACTCCTTCCTCCTCGTTTCCTCTATTTGTACTATCTGTCACCTGACCTTCCTTCACACCCACTTTACTCTAAACCCCACCACCCTTTGGCCGCCTAGAGTCCCTGGCTCCGGGTTGGGTGTTGTGCTCCTGTGGGTGTGTGTGCTGTGAGGGTGTTTGATGCACAAACTGTCTATCTGCCTAGCTGCAGGGGCACCACACCTGGAAGAAAGAATAGTAAGATCCACCCTGTACTCTCCCCACCTATCATCCATCTATTATCTATCTATCTATCTATCTATCTATCTATCTATCTATCTATCCTATCATCCATCATCTATCCATCATATCAGTCTATCTATCCATCTATCTATCCCTCTATCATGTATCTATCAATTCATTCATCTACCCATATTTATGTATCTATCTATTTATCTATAATCTATGTATTCCATCTGTCTATTCATCTATTTATCTATCTACCAATCTATCATCTGTCATCTATCCATTCATTATCTATCTATCTATCTATCTATCTATCTATCTATCTATCTATCTATCTATCTATCTATCTATCTATCTATCAAAAAAATATAAGAGCAGCACAATGAGGTTTTACTCACAGGTGCAGGCCTACCTTGACAGCTTTCCACTTATCAGGTACATACCAATAATAACAAAATATAGGCAGCACTCCAATTTTCCAGTTGAAAAAATAGACCATTATTGGTCAGTGAACAGGCAACGTTTCAATCCTTGTTGGACCTTGTTCAAGCCTTGAAAAAGATCGAACAAGGATTGAAACGTTGCCTGTTCACTGACCAATAAAGGTCTATTTTTTCAACTGGAAAATTGGAGTGCTGCCTATATTTTTACTTTTGATATCTATCCATCCATGCCATATTTATGTATCTATCAATAAATCTATAATCTATCTATGTATATGAGTCATATAATATGGCAAAACAGTTCAGAAAAAAAGAGGGCACTCGCCCAATCGGGGCTTTTCAGGAGTTTATTCCTTTCTCATTCAGGGTTCTATACAGTGCAGGGAGGGGAGGAACGTGGAGGGATGCCGGACAACGGCCCGTGTCGTGCCTTAAGTGCCACTTCTGCTGGTCCCAATCTAATGGTCACAGTCTTCACAGGTAACTTTAGACATCTTTGATCATCCCGGGGCTAATCAGTGGCTGAGCTTCTGCCATTCTAGCTATTCTTCCATCCATTTGAATGGTTGCGTTCCATTTTCTTCCAGGTCTCTCTTGTTTTGCTTTCTATTATAAAACACTAGTAAAAAGGCCCGATGCAATTGCATCAGGAGCGCAGTGAAATGAATTGTGTGTATACAGGCGGGTCAGTGGGTAGCAGAGTATACAGGGGGCTCTGTGGGTAGCAGAGTATACAGGCGGGTCTGTGGGTAGCAGAGTATACAGGCGGCGCTGAGGGTAGCAGATTATACAGGCGGCTCTGTGGGTAGCAGAGTATACAGGCAGCTCTGTGGGTAGCAGAGTATACAGGCGGCTCTGTGGGTAGCAGAGTATAGAGGCGGCTATGTGGGTAGCAGAGTATACAGGCGGCTCTGTGGGTAGCAGAGTATACAGGCGGCTCTGTAGGTAGCAGAGTATACAGGCAGCTCTGTGGGTAGCAGAGTATAGAGGCGGCTCTGTGGCTAGCAGAGTATACAGGCGGCTCTGTGGGTAGCAGAGTATACAGGCGGCTGTGTGGGTAGCAGAGTATAGAGGCGGCTCTGTGGGTAGCAGAGTATAGAAACGGCTCTGTGGGTAGCAGAGTATACAGGCGGCTCTGTGGGTAGCAGAGTATAGAGGCGGCTCTGTGGGTAGCAGAGTATACAGGCGGCTCTGTGGGTAGCAGAGTATAGAGGCGGCTCTGTGGGTAGCAGAGTATAGAGGCAGCTCTGTGGGTAGCAGAGTATACAGGCGGCTGTGTGGGTAGCAGAGTATAGAAACGGCTCTGTGGGTAGCAGAGTATACAGGCAGCTGGGGTAGCAGAGTATACAGGCGGCTCTGTGGGTAGCAGAGTATAGAGGCGGCTCTGTGGGTAGCAGAGTATACAGGCGGCTCTGTGGGTAGCTGTGGGTAGGCTGGAGGGGTGAGGAGAGCAGAGGCTGGAGGGGTGAGGAGAGCAGAGGCTGGAGGGGTGAGGAGAGGTGAGGCTGGAGGGGTGAGGAGAGGTGGGGCTGGAGGGGTGAGGGAGGTGAGGCTGGAGGGTGAGGAGAGGTGGGGCTGGAGGGGTGAGGAGAGATGGGGCTGGAGGGGTGAGGAGAGGTGGGGCTGGAGGGGGTGAGGAGAGGTGCGGCTGCAGGGGTGAGTAGAGGTTCGGCTGGAGGGGTGAGGAGAGGTGGGGGTGGAGGGGTGAAGAGAGGTGAGGCTGGAGGGGTGAGGAGAGGTGAGGGTGAGGCCCCAGGGGTGAGAGAGCGGCCAGGCCACCGCCGGCATCCGGGCAGCGTCGACCTCGCGGAGGCACCGAGGCCGCTCGCAATGACGCTATTGCGTAATCGCTCGCGGCAGGGCTGACAGTTGGCAGGATGGCGGCGGTGTCAGCTAGTGCGGCTGCGACTCGCGATGACGCTATTGCGTCATCGCTCGCAGTGCCGCAAAGGATTTTGGGATTCGGCTACAGTGCCCGAATCCCAAACTCCCGAATATATAAGTAGATTGTAGATCATTTTAGCTGAACAGCCTATCTATAAGGTTTACCCTCTGCAATCGACTTTATAATCAAAATACGCTGTTCTTCTGAACAATATCTTGAACGACCCATATTCAGGCTTTCAAGGAGAAATTCATATACAACATGTGCTGGCTTCACACTTATATAACGGCCACCTGATTCACGCCTGTTTCTTCACAGAATGATTAACCTCCCTAATTGAACTCCACACTGCTATTATTTTGAACACACCCCCTTTCAATTAATAATACAAATACACAGACACAAAACATACAAATCTACTGCACCAATGTCACGCTGGACGTAGGGAGACACCCAGCGCAGGACAACCAACGGGGGGAAGGGGAGATGGTTACCCCTAGAAACACTAGCGCTGACACCTGGCTCACCTGGCAACCCTATACAGTCTCCGTAACAGTCGCCGAGCCGGATACCTTTTCCCTGTCTCTCCCTCAACTAAGACAACTTGGGGATCAAACAGGGTGAACACTGGTCAACCCAGCTAATAACTAAAGGAATACACCCGGGAAACAAAAAAGGGGGAGAGGAAGAAACACTTAGCTGAAAGGAGATCCGGACAGCAAACTACACCAGATGTCCATGATGCACTGCAAAGCCAGGAAGCACCACCAACTCCAAAAAACAATATCACTAGCAATGCATAATGGGAGCCAAAGGGTAAAAATAGAGACAGCTGAAAGGTCGGCAGGTAGGAGACCTGCTGGGGCCTAGTGACCTCCAGCTATCACCAAGCAGAGAAATATCTCTTAAAGGGACAGAACCACAATTCATGGTTTTAGCTATTCGACCAGACGCTGCAACCTTCTGCGAGTGGTCCCAACAGCCTCGTCTGTGGCTTCTGATACACCCGTGACAACCAACTGGTAAATTATTTGACACGTGGTAATATAATTTATACCAAAACCAGTGAATACGGTAATCTGGTTAGTTATACTGGACTGCTATTATTTTGAACACTATTGTATAAACTTCCAAAAAGTTCCAAAAATGTTGGCATCTCTTTGCATTTTGCTGCTTGATCTTCCTCCACCGATAATGGTAAATATGATAACGTATCAGGACGCGCTTGTACCTGTCTATCTTTTTTTCTTTTGTTTCCTTCGAGAAGCGTAGACTTTATTATTTTGGATTTTAGTGACAGTAGACAGCACCCCCCTCCCCCCCACCATCCCTCAATACAATCCGCGGATAGATCCGACTGATATATTGTTCCTAAGATCTTATCACCTGTTCCTTGACAGCTTATTCTAGCAATGAAATATGTCACCAGACTACAGAGCCGTCGCCGGCACAATAGGATCCTTCCCGAAAGGCGGTGGAGGTGAGACATCTATTCTTTACTTTTCACCGTCTTTTCTTTGCGGTTGGTATTAATATCCAGGACATACAAAAGTCTTCCATAGATCCCGATACAGCGGTTCCTCCAGCCGCAGCGAGGATAAAGCCCGTCCTGCTGGAGGACATCTGGAGCGCTGGAAACGTCTGCACATACGATAGATAATTGTGAATATTAATTAAAACGACGCCGGTCCTAATGGCGCTTCCGTTCTGATCTGACAAATGGTAATTGTTATTGTGCTTGCTGATTAATGGCGGCCGTATGGGATTGTACAAAGGGAGAATTGTAAGGGAGAGATGATATTGTGAAGGAGCAGCATTCAGAAATGTAGGTTATTATTAAAGTCGTATAGGAGATAATTAGCCGATCTGGAGAATGAGTGACTATATCATGTCACATCAGAAAATGGCCCAATGTTTAAAATGTATGTGTTTTTTTTACCTCCTGAAATCTTGCAGTTTTTACTCTGAGCACTGAACCGCATAATAGATTGACACTTCTTCCATTCACAATAAATCGCAGATGTGGACAACTCTTTACTAGCAATGATTCCCCCCCCCCCATTTGGTGTATGTGAATCTCAGTAGCTGTATCATTATCACAGGTCAGAGTACAATATATCAGATAACACCTCTGTATGCCGTGAAGGACACAGGATCCATAATTCACAAAAGGTGATATCACAGCTCACCTCCTCCTTCTGTACAATGACTGATAACACCTCTATATACAGTAGATAACCCAGGATCCACCATTCACAATAGGTGATATCACAGCTCACCTCCTCCTTCTGTACAATGACTGATAACACCTCTATATACAGTAGATAACACAGGATCCTCCATTCACAATAGGTGATATCACAGCTCACCTCCTCCTTCTGTACAATGACTGATAACACCTCTATATACAGTAGATAACACAGGATCCACCATTCACAATAAGTGATATCACAGCTCACCTCCTCCTGTACAATGACTGATAACACCTCTATATACAGTAGATAACACAGGATCCACCATTCACAATAGGTGATATCACAGCTCACCTCCTCCTCCTCCTGTACAATGACTGATAACACCTCTATATACAGTAGATAATGCAGGATCCACCATTCACAATAGGTGATATCACAGCTCACCTCCTCCTTCTGTACAATAACTGATAACACCTCTATATACAGTAGATAACACACGATCCGCCATTCACAATAGGTGATATCACAGCTCACCTCCTTCTCCTGTACAATGACTGATAACACCTCTATATACAGTAGATAACACAGGATCCACCATTCACAATAAGTGATATCACAGCTCACCTCCTCCTGTACAATGACTGATAACACCTCTATATACAGTAGATAACACAGGATCCACCATTCACAATAGGTGATATCACAGCTCACCTCCTCCTCCTCCTGTACAATGACTGATAACACCTCTATATACAGTAGATAATGCAGGATCCACCATTCACAATAGGTGATATCACAGCTCACCTCCTCCTTCAGTACAATAACTGATAACACCTCTATATACAGTAGATAACACACGATCCGCCATTCACAATAGGTGATATCACAGCTCACCTCCTTCTCCTGTACAATGACTGATAACACCTCTATATACAGTAGATAACACAGGATCCTCCATTCACAATAGGTGATATCACAGCTCACCTCCTCCTTCTGTACAATGACTGATAACACCTCTATATACAGTAGATAACACAGAATCCGCCATTCACAATAGGTGATATCACAGCTCATCTGCTTCTCCTGTACAATGACTGATAACACCTCTATATACAGTAGATAACACAGGATCCACCATTCACTATAGGTGATGTCACAGCTCACCTCCCCTGTACAATGACTGATAACACCTCTATATACAGTAGATAACACTGGATCCACCATTCACAATAGGTGATGTCACAACTCACCTCCTCCTGTACAATGACTGATAACACCTCTATATACAGTAGATAACACAGGATCCACCATCCACAATAGGTGATGTCACAACTCACCTCCTCCTGTACAATGACTGATAACACCTCTAAATACAGTAGATAACACAGGATCCACCATTCACAATAGGTGATATCACAGCTCACCTCCTCCTCCTGTACAATGACTGATAACACCTCTATATACAGTAGATAACACAGGATCCACCATTCACAATAAGTGATATCACAGCTCACCTCCTCCTGTACAATGACTGATAACACCTCTATATACAGTAGATAACACAGGATCCACCATTCACAATAGGTGATATCACAGCTCACCTCCTCCTCCTCCTGTACAATGACTGATAACACCTCTATATACAGTAGATAATGCAGGATCCACCATTCACAATAGGTGATATCACAGCTCACCTCCTCCTTCAGTACAATAACTGATAACACCTCTATATACAGTAGATAACACAGGATCCACCATTCACAATAGGTGATATCACAGCTCACCTCCTCCTGTACAATGACTGATAACACCTCTATATACAGTAGATAACACAGGATCCACCATTCACAATAGGTGATATCACAGCTCACCTCCTCCTGTACAATGACTGATAAACACCTCTATATACAGCAGATAACACAGGATCCACCATTCACAATAGGTGATATCACAGCTCACCTCCTCCTCCTGTACAATGACTGATAACACCTCTATATACAGTAGATAACACAGGATCCACCATTCACAATAGGTGATATCACAGCTCACCTCCTCTCCTATACAATGACTGATAACACCTCTATATACAGTAGATAACACAGGATCCACCATTCACAATAGGTGATATCACAGCTCACCTCCTCCTGTACAATGACTGATAAACACCTCTATATACAGTAGATAACACAGGATCCACCATTCACAATAGGTGATATCACAGCTCACCTCCTCCTGTACAATGACTGATAAACACCTCTATATACAGCAGATAACACAGGATCCATCATTCACAATAGATGATATCACAGCTCACCTCCTCCTGTACAATGACTGATAACACCTCTATATACAGTAGATAACATATGATCCACCATTCACAATAGATGATATCACAACTCACCTCCTCCTGTACAATGACTGATAACACCTCTATATACAGTAGATAACACATGATCCACCATTCACAATAGGTGATATCACAGCTCACCTCCTACTGTACAATGACTGATAACACCTCTATATACAGTAGATAACACATGATCCACCATTCACAATAGGTGATATCACAGCTCACCTCCTCCTGTACAATGACTGATAACACCTCTATATACAGTAGATAACACAGGATCCACCATTCACAATAGGTGATATCACAGCTCACCTCCTCCTCCTGTACAATGACTGATAACACCTCTATATACAGTAGATGATACAGGATCCACCATTCACAATAGGTGATATCACAGCTCACCTCCTCCTTCTGTACAATGACTGATAACATCTCTATATACAGTAGATAACACAGGATCCACCATTCACAATAGGTGATATCACAGCTCACCTGCTCCTCCTCCTTTAGGCTGCATTCTCACTATGCGTATTTTTTGCGTCTTTTTATGCATGCTTTTTCCCCAAAAGCACACCTACCTCTGTGTTTCCCGGCAAAGTGAATGGAAATGCAAAACGCGCCCACAAAAAAACACGGCAATTACGCCACGTGTGAACGCAGCCTTACATTGACTGAAAATCTTGAATCTAATTTAGAGTAGGTGTTTGTTTAGCAGTTCATCTTTTATCAGGTTTGGGGTCTCTATTTTGGGGATCCTTTGTGCCAAGTCATGGTTGTTTCATGTCTTCCATAGGACACACGGCTGAAGCTATGTAAATTCTGAATGATGGAGTGTACATGGAAAGTCTTTGTACTGTTCGTGTTTACATCACTGGGAATCCAATACACGGCCATTAAGTCCCTCAGGATGACCTTCACACCACCGTGCCAAAGCATTACTGTCGAGAATCGCTGTGGACACATCAAAGGTGACAAACTCTCTCTCTGTATATATCTATCTATATATATATCTATCTATCTATATCTGTATCTATATATATATACACTAGCTGTAGTGCCCGGTCTTGCCCGGGACAGTAACTTACTGTTCTTAGCTATAACAATATGGAGTGGGTTAACAAAAATTATTCTGCATTTAAAAAGTCACAAAATAAATAGACAGAAATGTTATTATTAAAAATCAAAAAGTAAAGTAATAAAAGCATTTCCCATCATATATTCAACACCACAATAATGCAACGCAAAAACATAAAAAATATCTTTTATTATACTCACCTGTGGTGTGGCCTGGATCGATTGGCACTGCGGGTCTTGATCCATCACATCCTCTCTTCTTGCTTTATGTGGTTGACAAGCCCTACATCATCCACACAATATCCGCCATTGCACTCCTGCGCACGCACACTTCTCTCTACCTTGCTAAGAACAGAGCAAAGTATTGTATTGCACTTGTGCAGGCATTCTTTGACCATTCCCTGTGCATGTGCTCTACTATACTTTGCTTTGCCATTAGCAGGGCAGAGAAAAGTGTGAGTGCGCAGGAGAGCAATGGAGGTCACTGTGTATGTGACGTAGGACAGGTCATCAACATGAAGCAGGAGGATGGTGATTACTGGCAGAAAGGAAGTGCCAGATCAAGATCAGTGTTGTAGATCAAACCAGTCAGCCCTGTAGGCGAGTATAATAAAAGGTATTTTATATAATATACAGATCAGCCTGTGGACTTATACGCTGTATTCTAGAATGCTGTATATGAGGCCTTACTTTTGGTGGCCACAGCTTATAGGTGAAAAACTTGGTGACAGATTCACTTTATAGGGAACCAACCAGCAGGATTTAGGGCTATAAAGTGAAGCCAGTATCTTACAGGCACTGAGATGGTGAATGTATTCATATCTTTACTTCAATGATTCCATGTTTGATTGCAGAGAAAAGTGTCACAAAACCCCTGTAAAACAGGACATCAGATGACTGATGTGTGCAGCACTGCATCACTATTTGGGGTTGTATTTTTTCCCTTCTCTGTGGGCATGCCTTTCGGCTGTAAACCAAACCCTCACCTGCATCCCTTTCATCTCTACTTTCAGTTTTATCAGGCACCTTGTGGCTGGAGTATAGTGACTGTGCACAGGAGCCAGAAACTGAAAGTAGGGATGAGAGGAAGGGGGAGGGGGGTTTGGCTTACGGCCGAAAGGCATGCCCACAGGGGAGGAAAAAACAACAACCTCAAGTAGTGATACAGTGCTGCACACATCAGTCATCTGCTGCCCCATTTTCCAGGAGCTTTACAACACTTTTCTCTGCAATCAAACATGGAATCATTCAAGTAAAGGTATGGCATCCCAGTGTCTGTAAGGCACTGACATCACTTTATAGCCCTAAATCCTGCTGGTTGGTTCCCTTTAAGTAGAATGAACCAGTAAAGATGAATACAGTCATAGTAATCTCCAGTGAAGTGAGACATTCTGCTCATTACACAAATCTATTGCGTCTCCATACAGGTAACGTCTCAGTATTTTGATTGCATTTGCATTTGGATTTTGCAGTGAAGTGGCTCTGCTAGACTTTATTTTCCCATTTCTTCACTATATCATTAACCTCAAACATTAATAACATTTTATAAACTCTAACTCCATCATCCATGATTATACAAAGAGTAAAGGGATCCCCACGACACTTCCAAGAGCGGAGAGTGATTATAACAAATGTCTCGTTTTATGGACCCGTCCTCTCTGCGTTACATAGAGAACCCATTGATTTGAATTTCCACAGTGTAATACCTATCTTCTCCTGCAGAGGTGCTGCAGGGTAACTGAGCACTTGCTAATGACAGGTTGTAATTCAGCTTTTGAAAAGTAGGATTTTCTAAATGATTCAACCATTTTTTATTACAATGTAACTATAATGTTTTATTTTACAGATAATGTAACAAGAGCCGTATGTGAAGACGTCAACGGACCGCAGGGCAAAAAACACATCCTAATATTCACTACTGCCAGAAGCGGGTCTTCATTTCTTGGGCAACTGTTCAACCAAAACTCTGACGTCTTCTATCTATATGAGCCCCTATTCCATGTACAGGACATGTTTACCAATACCAATGGGCTGCCTACAATAGACAAGAGGTCTCTTCTTGGGGCCTACAGAGATCTGCTGCACAACCTCTATGACTGTGACTTCCATCTCCTGGAAAATTACATCAAGCCGCCACCTAAAGATCATATAACGTATTCATTTTTCAGAAGAGGATCGAGTAAAGCCTTATGTTCTCCTCCCGTATGCAACCAAATCCAAGAAAGTCAATGTTTGAAGGCCTGTCGAAAAATAAACTTGACTTTGGCCTCCACGTCCTGTCGATCCTACAAAACCATGGCCATAAAAATCATCAGAATTCCGGAGCTTAACCATGTGAGGACTCTTGTGGACGATCCAAGACTGAATCTTAAGGTGGTTCACCTCGTCAGGGACCCCGAGCGGTTCTGGCCTCCGAATAAATCACTTTTGTAGACCAGTATAGATCTTACCAAATTTGGAACTCGTCAGGTCGAAAACCCACAACATGGACCTGACGTTGATCATGAACATGTGCACAGATTACGGTAAGACCCTTGAGACGGCTTTCAGTAGACCTTCTTGGCTGAAAGGGAAGTATATGCTGGTACGGTATGAAGACCTCGCTAAGGATCCTCTCAAGAAAGCCAATGAAATTTACAACTTTCTTGGTCTTCCGTGGAAGGAAGGTCTCTCGTCATGGATTGAGGAGAACACAATTCAACGGTTGCCCCAATTAATTATAAATATGCAACCATTCGGAAATCGTCCGAGACCATAGAGAACTGGAGGCTTCATTTACATTTTAGTATAGTCCAAACTGTGCAAAATATGTGTAACACCACCTTGTACCAACTTGGTTTCATCTGGTGGACTCCATCCAGCAGCTGAAGAACCTTTCTCAAAGTCTTGTGGAACCAAGGGTGTTTTTGCCATTTAGCTAAATTGTAGCATCAGCTAGATCAAACCCAACAGAGATGAATGCAAAATCACAGGGCTCAAGTCTCAATGGGAAGATGAAGAAACCTCAGCACCTTCAGAAATATTAATTCCAAGATCATGTTTTTCTTCTTTCAAGTGAGGAAGAATATAAACAATATTTTTGGTAAAAAAAAATTAAATTTTTTTAAATTAAAATGTATTTATTCCAGTGTTTTCTATATAATGGATAATCCAAAGTCGATCCTGCAATTGAGTTCATTTTGAAATTTATTCCTGTGAATATAGAGGGAAAATAAAATTTCACCTCCAACCCCCTCAACGATGCCACCGCTGTCTAATGGTTGTGTTTGGTATTGCATTCACTTAACTAATGCAAAACTGCAATACAAAGCTTAGACCTTGGGAAGAGGTAGTGCTGATTCTAGGGGGAAAATATATATTTTGCTTTTGGCTCCATTCACACTGTGCATTTTTGATCTGTATAATAGAAACACGTCACCACTTCTGTATTTATCACCCACTCCTGGTTTTGGCTACAAAATCTGATGAGCAAAGACAGACCAAAAACGCACAGTGTAAATAGAGCCTTAGACTGGGTTCACATACTTGTCAAGAGGCAAGCATTGTCACGGTCTTATCCGGTATCCCACAATCAACAGAGCAAGAGATGCATGAACAGCCCAAGAACCTTTATTGCTTGCAAACATAAAAATCCATTAAACAATCCATCAGAAAAATCCATAAAAACAATCCAGCAGTATACTATGCATCCAGGTAATCCAGTGTCTCTCTAAGTTCCTTTGTGGAGCTGGTCTCAGCTCAGCGTTTCACACAAGGCTGAAAACACACTGCTTCTCCTCCCCCAACCACCTTCCATATCCAAACAGGTCTATTGACACCCTCCTGGGTGGGGTTGTCACACATTTACAGACAAGACTAAATGCATTAAGGACATATCCACAGTAATTCAATTATCAGACCCTCAGGAATGCAATGAGTACACAGGAAGGGGAAACAGCTGAATACATAGTATAGGAACAGCACTTGTAAAATGCAGTAAAATATAACCCACCATATCCCACCATCACACCGATCAAGCCTGGTACACAATCAGAACACGGACCATATATCACAAACCTGGGAACCCAGCTCTAAAGGGGTTGTCTGGTCTACTGATAAAAGTCTAGTCACTCTGTGACTGTAGACGTTTGAATTCTGATATTGAGCAATGTGCACGCAGTCAAGATCCATCAGCATTGCTGCTGAAAACAACTGGACTCAATTCAACATGGTGGAAAGCATCTGGTCAAAATGTGCCCGGAAGTATGCAAATCACATGCTTGTATTCATGTAACTACCTGCTGTCACTGGCAATTCTGGTGAATCCTGACAGCATACACATCGCACGCGATCAGAAGTCTACAGTCCCATAAAAGGACTGCAGACTTTTATTAGAAAACCAGGCAACCCCTTTAATTGAAGGAATATGTTAGATACAATGCCAAAGTGCATGCTATTAACCAACGCTCATCAGAAAAAGCAGCTCACATGGCTTATTACACTATGAAGCTAATAGGCAAATAATATATATATATTAATAATTGTGGAGCATTTCATTTAAAGGGATTGTGTAAAGTAGGATTCCTTGGCCACTCTTTTGCAAAAACATCCCCCTCCATCAATAAACATAGAAGGATAAGAATACTGTGCAAAGCCTATGTCCGATCAATTAGGGCCGGGGGACTGAGAGGATGCCTAGTCTACAAAACAAGTCTACTGTCTCTTCTATGAAAATAGCGTCACTGTAGCCAACGGGCCGTGATCAGTATTGAAGCTCAGCCTAATTCAAGTGAATGTAAGTGGACTGCACTACCAGACGTAGCCTGTGGACAAGAGCGGCGCTGATTCTGAAAAACAAGAAGACCATTTTTTTCTAGTCATTTACTACATTATAAACGAGAATTGGATCCATTAGGAGCTTAGGACTTCTTTTTCTTGTGAAATCACTTTTAATTTTGGCAACATTTAGTATTTTAAAACCCAAAAAAGCCATGTCTATTCTCAGATTGGGAATGCACCCAAACCACCCACATGCCTCTTTTCGACAAAGCTTACAAAATAGTCTGTATCTAGAAAGTTTGCAAGTGCAACTTTAAAAATTGAACCAATAATAGTCCAATATCTGAACAGATCTCTGGTTGCAGTGAAATCATGGATACATTGCTCCATGTTGTACACAGCCACAAAATGGAACAATGTATCCATGATTTCACTGCAACCAGAGATCTGTTCAGATATTGGACTCAGATATCTGTGTGTATGAAGTGGCCTTAACTGGACAGCGCGGGGTCCTGTGATGACCCCAGAAGCTATCCCGATTCACTTCCTGCCTGTGATGTACCAGTAATATCATCAGCAGGGAGTGATCAATACTCTCTCCTGGCGGGGACTGTGGGGCACTCGGAATCGGGCCCTCTTGTCGTCATCTGGGGCTGTCACGGTGGCGTGACCCGGTCCGTGATCCCCTTGTCGGGCGGTCAGTTAAAAGGGGAGAACTGACAAATGGATGACAATAAAATAAAATCTAAAAAATATATATAAAAGTTTTGTTGTGATGCCGCCCGTGAAATGCGGCTGGTATAGCCGCTGCTGTAGTCAGGACCTCTGGGGATGATGGGAGTAGCAGCAAGGATTGCTCAGCTCTCCATGGGAAGAGCGAGTCCCCAGGACAACTGTACAGTCTGTGGATGTGATAAGGGGGATGGTAGGCCAGCGGGGCTGCGCTGCGGACAGGGTTCAAAGTCACACTCAGGCTGGCTGCTGCTCTGCCGGTTCGGTGAATCACTCAACCTCTCTTCAGGCGTTGAAATGACAGATCCCACACAGCGCTGAGTTCCAACCTGGCTCACTTGCTTTCACGGCAGATGTTCAGCTTACACACAGTGCAGTGGCGGTTCCGGTAGTTTCATAGCAACCGGGATGGCTTGTCCATATCACCCCCTTTCGTGTTCCTTTCATGGGCTTCTCTGTCTGTCTCTTCCACACGCGAGCTATGATGCAGCGTCCACAGGATTTTGGTGGGCAACCTGCCTAGTCCCCTGTACGGCGGCCTTCTCTTTGCTGCACCGGAGGTTGGGTCGCGGGACATAAAGACCCCGCTGGGTTTTGTGGTTGGAGCATAAAGCGTCCTGGCCACTTCAGCAGAGGTGGCACCCTGGTTTCTGCCCCAGTCCTTCAGCTTTCCTGCCAATTCAGGTACACAGATAGATTGCTCACTGTCCATGTCCCGAGGACCCCTTATGTCTCTCTCTACGGTTCGTAGCCTGTGACCCAGACAAGCCCCATGGTGGTACAGGCCGCCGGGTCCGTGTCCTTTCAGTCTCGTCTAATGATGTTCTCGCCTCTCCTCTGCTTGACTGAACTTGACCCCTCGACTTGACTTTCCGAACTGACCAACTAAGGCGTTTTCTAGTTTTGTTTCCTCCCCTAACCGTCCCACCCTCCACTTGTCTCCTCCCGCCATCCCGTTGCTGGGCATAGAGTCCCTAGTCTTGGGATCGGGAGTGTGTTGGGTGTGTGTTCGGGGTGACTAGACTTACCGATCCCAGTTGCTGCGCCTTCTGGTGGCGACCAGTCCACAGGGGCGCCACAATCACTTTCCCTGTCTTTAGATGAGCAGCAGTCCATCTAAAGACAAGTGATCAGACTGTGGAGCACTGAGGCCCTCTAGGGGCCAGTGTAAAATAATGGAAAAAAAAAGTTTTTAAAGGTATGAAAAAAAACATAAAAGTTCAACTCACCCCTCTTTTGCGCTAGTAAAAATAAAACCATCAATACATTTAAAAAATACACATATTTGGTATCACCGCATTTATAAACGTCCGATCTATCAAAATATAAAATCAATTAATCTGATCTGTAAACTGCGTAACGGAAAAAAATTCCAAATGCCAAAATTATGTTTTTTTGGTCACGGCAACATTACAATAAAATGCAATAACGGGTGATCAAAACATCACATCTACCCAAAAATGGTATCATTAGAAACGTCAGCTCAAGACACAAAAAATAAGTCATCGAATAGCCCCAGATCCTAAAAATTGAGAACGCTACAGGGCGTGGAAAATGGCGCAAAACGCGCAATTCTTTTTTTTAACAAAATTTCTACATTTTTTTCACCATTTCAATAACAGTAAAAGTATACATGTTGGTATCTTTGAACTCGTACTGACTCGAGGCATGATACCGTTATGTCAGTGTTACCATATAGTGAACATGGTGAATAAAAACCCCCAAAAAAACAAACGTGTAATTGCATTTTTTTTATTTCACCGCACTTAAAAATTTTTCCTATTTCTCTGTACAATATATGGTAAAATAAATGATTTCATCTGAAAGTACAACTTGTCCTGCAAAAAAAACAAGCCACATTGTTGGTCGAATCGCTGCCACATCGTAGCGTGTAACCTGGCCTTAAGTGTGCGAGCGAGACACCAGAATTAGAAAACAGATGGGACTGATGATCATAATATAATCTGTACACAGCCTTTAAATAAAAGCTCCACCTTTGACTATTCTTAGATCAAGACTTCCATCGTTATGTATCATACCTATAATTAATGGTTTGTCTGGTTTTATTTGTTCTTCAGTTTCAATTGATAGAACTAGGGGAAAAATTATATGATTAAACAGTAAAGTGCTGCTGACTGATCTTTTTATGGCTTCTGAGACTACATATTGTAGTGAAACATAAACACATTACAAATATATATTTTCTAGGGCATTTCTGGCTGCAGAATGACTTTATTGAGAATCTGTCAGTGAGCTCCTCCTTTGTAAGGCTGCATTCAAATTCGTACTTTAGGAATCCGTGGGCATACAGGAAAACCATACCTCATGCTTCTGCAAAGAGTAGGAGGTGTGTCAGGGGCGTGGTCCCTGGGGGCACCAGGATCATCTTACATTTCTACCCCCTCATACTTCTGTATGAACAGGAGGCGTGGCCACCAGCCCCATGGTCATAATACAATCCTGTCCCTGGTATACTTCCTATGTAATGTATAAACAGGGGTGTTCTTCCTTCAAAGAGCAATCATGTCACCAAGCAGATATAAATACACGCTGTACAATGATATGATGGTGCATAATGTGTGCTGCCATGTATCAGGCTAGGAGCAGAGGCATAGCAGGGCTTTACTGAAGGGAGGGGGGGGGGGGGGGAGAGGGAGGCTGACAGGCACATGAACACTGCAGGAGGACAAGCTAGGTAACACCCAGTCGGCAACATTTTTTAAACTTTATAAAGCTATACCTTAGCTTCTACTAAACAGTTTTTTTTAGCAAAAACGATTGCCCCAAATAAGTGTGCTGGGTGTAGGGACACATATTAACAGTCCGGGGGTAGGGGGGGGCATTTGGGGTGGTTGGTTTCCTTTAAAATACATGTGGTACACAAACATTTTATAGTGTTCGACAGCCCTCTGGCTGAACTCAGCAATAATTAAGGGGGTTGTCCGGGACATTAAACCCCTTCACCACCCGGCGATTTTTCATTTTCCGTCATCGTTTTTTCCTTCCCTTCTTCCAAGAGCCATAACTTTTTTATTTTTCTGTCAATACAGACATATGAGGGCTTGTTTTTTGCAGGATGAGTTGTACTTTCAGATGAAATCATCTGTTTTACCATGTAGTGTACAGGAATATGGGGAAAAAAATCCAAGTGCAGTTAAATTGCAAAATAAAGTGCAATTACATGATTATGGGTGGGGGGGGGGGGGGGGGGGGGGGGTTATTCACCATGTTCACTATATGGTAAATCTGACATGTCAGCATGATGCCTCGGGTCGGTACAAGTTGGCAGATACCAAACACGTGTACTGTTACGTAAGGGCCTTTTCACATCAGCGGTAATCGCTGATCGCAGCAGTTGAGGTGAAAAAAACGCAACTGCCGCGGTTACAGCATAACAGCCGCACTTGCGGTTCACTTGCGGCAAGCCCCATGCAATGTCTATAGGGCTTGCGGTTTCGGTACTTGCGGCAGATGCGGCCACAAAGCTGACCAAGGACTTTTCACAGCCACATCTGCCGCAAGTGCCGAAACCATACTTGCCGCAAGCAGGTATGTGTGAGATACACCTACACAGAAAAAGTAGTTTGCTGGTAATCGGTTCCCGCAGGCTGGCCAAACGATGGAAAATTAGTATGTTATCACCTACCACCCAGCAAGAATTCTGTCTTACAGACCTGTTAGTTTTTCTCCCTCCTACTCTGCACTCATTACGTGGATTAATTGCTCCTGTCTGAACTCCTAAGGGCTAGGACACACTCATCCGAGTTTGACGGAGGAGACTCGGAAAGGGCTGGAGCAGTGACCCTGAACGGCCTCTCCCTGTCAGGACGGGGCTGTCGCTGCTTGTGTTTTTGTGCAGCTCCAGACTCCCCGTCCAGAGAGGGAAAGGCCGTTCAGGGTCACTGCTCCAGTTCTTTCCGAGTCTCCTCCGTCAAACTCGGATGTCTGTCAGACAGCGTGTCCCTGCCCTAAGGCTGGTTTCACGCTGCAATTTTCTTCCCTGATCAGGTTCCATCCGGTTTGTGTGCCAAAACCAGGAGAGGAACTTGCAGAGAAAAACTATAAAAGGCTGAAGGCACACTGTCGTGCATCAAACACAGAGCGTGTTTGATGCACAACAGTGATGAGAGTGTGATGCGTGTTTTTGGGTGTGTGTGGTACGAGTGTGGTAGGTGTGCCTGCCTGTATACATGCGAGTTGTCACCATGTATACACAGAGTCTATTATACTGTGTATACATGATGGCTGCACACCCACAGCAATTTAACCTTTTGACACCGGCTTGTAATAGCGGCATCTGCAGGCTCTGTGCCGACATGTAGCGCAGAGCCTGCAAAGGGGTTTTAAAGTGATTAATAACATACAGAACTTTATTATTTTGATTTCTGAGTTTATTACACAATGTTTCAGCACTGCTGAAACTGCAGTATTACTGTACTGGGAAGGCGGTAAATTCCAACTTGCCGGCTTTGACAGCTGGCGAGTTTGAAGCGATTTTAACAGCACACTCACGTGAATATCGCAGTGTGCTATATGTGGGTGATATTTTCTCGCCCCCATAGACTTTCATTGCCCTCTCACACGTGAGAATCGCGTGCAGTCGCAACATGCTGCGACTGCACTCGCTTCTGACTCGCAATGCGACTTCAGCGCGGGGGACTCGCACCAGTCTGCTCTGCCTGATAGACCAACACTGGTCAGAGTGCAATGAGAGTTTCCCTCGCACAGTGTGCCCCCAGCCTAATTGAAAGATTCACAACTGTTCTGGGTTTTGGAGATTCTCCTCCTTTTGGCACACAAACTGATCGAACCTGATCAGGAAAAAAAAAAGAAGAAAAGAAACCCGCAGCGTAAAACCAGCCTTACCTGTATAAAAGACCCCTGCCCACACACAATCACACTCCATCCTCTTCACCATGGCCAAGACCAAAGAGCTGTCTAAGGACACCAGGAACAACATTGTAGACCTGCATAAGGCCGGGATGGGAACAGGACAATAGGCAGCAGCTTGGTGAGAGGGAACAACTGTCGGTGCAATTATTAGAAATCGGGAGAAACTCAAAATGACTGTCAATGTTTCTTGCTCTAGAGCTCCATGCAAGATCTTGCCTAGTGGGGCAAGGATGATTCTGAGAAAGGTCAAGAATCAACCCAGAGCTACACAGGAGGACCAGGTCAATTACCTGAAGAGAGATGGGACCACAGTCTGAAAGATTATCGTTAGTAACGCATTACGCCATCATGGATTATAATCCTGCAGGACTCTCAAGATCCCCCCTGCTCACACCAGCACATGTCCAGGCCCTTTTGAAGTTCACCAATGACCCTCTGGATTATCCAGAGAAGGTCAGAGAAGGTCATGTAGTCAGAGAAGGCATAGCAGGTGGTCATGTGGTCAGAAGAGACCAAAATACTACTTTTTGGTATCAAAACTACTCGCTGTGTTTGGAGGCAGAAGGACGACGAGTATTACTCCCTAGAACACCATCCCAACCATGAAGCATGGGGTTGAAAACATCATCCTTGGTGACAGTACAACTGCATTGTATTTAAGGCAGGATGGGGGGCTGGGGGTGGTGGAGGGGGAGGGGGGTCATGTATCGCGAGATATTAGCCAACAACCTCCTTTACTGAGAAAGAGCATTGAAGATGGTCTGTGGCTGGGTCTTCCAGCATGACAATGGCGCGAAGCATACAGGCAGGGCAACTAAGGAACTAATTACAATATCCTGAAAAGTAAACCAAAAAATATATATATATTTAGGCACAAAGTTTATTTCATTTATTTTTTTCTCTCTCACCATAATTCACAGTTTAGGCAGGTGACTAAGTAAATATCAGAAAAAGATATAATCAAAGATACAAGAGTGAGAAAAAGACAATTTTTTTTTTTCAACAGAAAACTGCAATTCATACAGAATTCTGACATTTTGGAACCTTTATTTCCAGAGACAAAGAAAACATTTATACTCTATATAGAAAATAAGCTTCTTGCGATGTATAAAAATATGTAAACTACCACTTTATTATTTTGGATTTCCGGTCCAAGATGGGGGAAAAAAAAAACAAAACACACTAATGTATCCTAAATGGAGGAGTGTGAAAGAGCGAAGATACGGTGAGATTTAATAAAAGGAGCTTTATATAAGAGGCCTTACAAGAGGAGCGAGGAAAGGTGGAGGGGGTCCACATAATTATGTCATGTACCTGAGGGCAATCTATAAGGCACTAAAGAAGATTGGGAGGAAAAACTAACCATCCTTACACAATAAATTAAATGTATAGGTCAACCCTCGAGATATTGTACCCCCGTCATCACATATGGAACTACCAAAGCACAACAGAAGAAGCCACAAATCAATGAAAACAAAAAAAATTAAAAAAAAAAAAAAAAAACTGAAATTTTTGGACATAATGAAAAATTGATGAACAATTAGTGACAAATTGCATTGATATATTAAAAGGTGTGTGGGTTTTCCGATGATAAAATATGTCCTATAGAAGAGCCAAGCTGTGCTGTGAATTTATATACATATTATATAAAAAGAAAAAAGAAAAAAAAAAAAATAATCCCACAATGGAAACATGATTTGGTGTCATAAAAATGTAACATTTGCAGTTTCAATGAACCCTTCATAGTCCGTGTTCACTGCATGATTGCTGCAATCCCGTCCGCACGCTCAGTGGCCGCACTGGCAGAAATGAGTGCCCGGTGTGATGTGCTCCCGGTGTGATGTGCTCTTTCGCTGCCCGTTCTTGCAGCCATCAGATCACTGCTGGGTCAGTCCTCGTACAAAAGAAAAAGAAAAAAAAAAAAATTGTATGTGTAATTATAGACTCAGTCAGATTTGTCCTTCTTCTTGCCGGAGACTTTACTGGAGACGGCGGAGCCCACGGCGGCGACGCTCCCGGTGACTGCTGACACTCCGCCTTTCACAATGCCGACCCCTATGCTGGGCACCGATGTGACGGCCGTCTTTGTCACTTCATAGCTTTTGCCTCCAATCCAGGCGACTCCACCTATGGTGGCACCGACGGCACCTTTGGTTATGCTGAAGATGCCCCCTGTTACGCGGGAGATCATGCCCGGCTGGGCTTGTGGATGGTCTTTAACGGTTTCTAAAAAGAGAAGGGAAAAAGAAATAAATAAAAAAAATAATAGTATCTTAAGTCACTTAGTGTATCTGATCCAAGCTCAAATCTAGTGATCAACAAAAGTATCATTTATACACAATTACAGTTATTAGGTCCATCAGGAGGAGGAGGAGGTGATCTGTGACATCACCTATTGTGAATGGTGGATCCTGTGTGATCTACTGTATATAGAGGTGTTATCAGTCATTGTACAGGAGGAGGAGGAGAGCTGTGACATCACCTATTGTGAATGGTGGATCATGTGTATCTACTGTATATAGAGGAGTTATCAGTCATTGTACAGGAGGAGGTGAGCTGTGATATCACCTATTGTGAATGGTGGATCCTGTGTTATCTACTGTATATAGAGGCGTTATCAGTCATTGTACTCTGACCTGCGATAATGATATGATAGCCAAGGCTGGCTTGACATGACGATTTTGCAGTATCCGTGTGTATCAGTTTCAAAAAGGATACACACAGATGTGATTTTGCATCCCATGTATCCGATCTATGGGCAACGGATGGGCTGGGATGTGACCCTACTGGCATCCAATTTTAGCCACGGTGTCCGTGACTAAAATTGGAGATATATTTATATCTATATTTTTTTTTTTTAAATTGCCTAGAATGGAGGTAAAAGAAAAAAAAAAAAAAAAAAAAGAAGAAAACTTTTATAAGTTTTACCGCCCTCAATCTAACGCCTCTCTTTCCAGCATCTCCCAGGCCTCAACACCAATTTCCAAGCTTTCCCTTCCTACCAAGCAGCAAGTCAGGACTGCAGCTAATCCCAATGCAGTTTGAGGAGGCGGAACATGTGACTGCTGCAGCCAATCACTGGGAAGAGAAGGAAGTAAAAAGACTAGAGGACGCAGGCAGCATTAGAAGAAGAAACACAGCTACCAGTATATGCAGGTTAAACACGCATTCCTTCAACAGAGGAAAAAGGGGACCATGGTTATCCAGAAAGATATTATCCTCAACTACATCTGCAAAGAGGGGCGTACTAAAGGGGTTATATCTGAGATTTATGCTTCTCTGCTTCACACCTTTTTGCTGAAATACCCTGTTGCGGCGAAGGAAAGATGGGAGGCAGACGTTGGTAATATAGAGGATGACAAATGGGAGTCCATCTTAGAGTATATTCCCAAATTATCATTAAATGAACCTGCTAGAATGTCCCAACTATTTCTTGTACATAGGGCATAAAGATCACCTGAATTTTTGTATAAAATAGGGGTGCGGGAGACCTCGGAATGTACGAGATGCGGAGCTGAAGCCGCTGGTATCCTACACGTCATGTGGGGGTGTCCGCATATTTTGGGTTTCTGGTCTGAGGTGGCTGCCCTCATTGGGAATCGCCATCATTGTGTAATCCCTAGAGATCCAGTGGTCTGCTTGTTGGGATATGTGGAAGAGGTGGTGGGCACGGATATTGCGAAACTAGCAGTTGCCAGACTCTTGTATGCCGCTAGAAAAGTCATAGCTAGATATTGGGTGCGAATGGAGCCTCCTACTAAACAGGAATATATACGTCAAGTGGACTATGTGGTGCGGATGGAGGAAAAAATCTACCATAAACGTAAAAATGCTAAATTATGTGATAACTTGTGGGCAGCTTGGAAGGTGTGAGGGATGAGATTGGAAAGGATGTTCCGGCAGAGACATTTCTAATGGCGTGTAAGGGGTCATAAAATGTTTAGGGTAATTATTGATCATATCTTACATATATTGTTCAGAAATAAGAAATGTTGCTGTCTGTAAAGGGGGGTGGTTGGTGAGGGAAAGGGATTTCTTTATATTATTAAAAATGGACAATTGCGGTTTTACAGTTGTATGTTATTAATTTCCTTACATATGAATAATATTTTTCTGATTCAAAAAAAGGAAGGGAGGGAGGGGGGCCGGGGGGAAAAGAGTTTGGGGCCGGGGCCTGATATATATAGAAAATGTATATGTTTTGTATGAATAATTTGTTAGTTGTGCTTTTTCATTAATAAAATATATCGGGTTAAAAAAAAAAAAAAAAAAAAAAAAAAGAAGAAGAGGAGCGATGGGGGGGGTAGGGGGGGGGGGGGTGGGCAGTGAAATATGCATTTTTGTTTTAAGAGGGAATCTGTCAGCAGGTTGTTGCTACCTCACCTGACAGCAATATACTGTAAGCAAAGAAACTCTGAATCCATCGATGTATCTCACAGATTACTGGCTGCAGCCTTTCTCACAAAATCAAAGCATTTAGTTTTAGGAACACAGCAGAGCTGGGAGAGCTGCCACCACCCACACCTCACAGCAGGGGGTGTGTCGGACTGCCTTGTGCATGACAAAGTAGTCCTGTAATGGGAATCACTGGGTAATAAAACAGTTTAGTCTAGGCAAAACAGACAAAAAACAAAAAGCAATTGTGCTTCTCTTAAGCTCTTACAGATACTGTCCTCAGCTTGCATAGCACAAACCTGCTGACACATTCCCTTTAAGACTATTGCAGGTTTGTGTAAAAAAAAAAAAAAAAAAAATATGGTCTATCACCAACTACTAAATTATTTTAAGCCACAAAACGCTTTGGTCATTTTGTACAATATCTTTATAGGGGTCAGGAGTCATAAAATTAAACTTCGGGAAAGTTAAGTTAAAGGAACACACATCTGTCTCCTTCCCGTACACCCGGGCGCCGCTGTGACAAGATCACATTCTGCAGATTTACAGACACTTCTCATTAGAAGTGGAAGATAAACTCGTGGTAACATCAAAGCCGTGTGTCTGGATGGAGCGGTGGCAATCTTCCTCGCCTCGAGCTCTTCCCACAAACTTTCATCTCCAGTTCAATCAGCGGCGTCTCAGAACCTGCCTACCGTGGGCACAACGCACCGTTCCTCAAAAGTAGGTCTGCATCTGTCACATCAATGATACAGCTGGCGCACTCCGCTGATCCGCCGTACGGGCAGGGCCGACAGGAGATGTCAGGTGCGGCAGCTCCACCATTAAAATACATCTGTCAGAAAGGGTTTCACTGCAGAGGGAGGGGAGAGCGGCGTACCTAGACAGCTAGGCCAAATTACATAGTCACGTCACTCATAATTCCTGGAGAACCTTCCAATAATACAAAAATCTGATTTAAGAAGCAAAATCTACCTAAGGGTGGAAACACACTGTCGTGAAAAAAAAAAAAAAAAAAAAAGGTCCGACTGTCGTCCAGGGGAGTGTCATCCGATTCTTGCTCCGTTTTACATCCAACTGCTATACGGATGTCCGTCATTTTCTTGGATCACAAACGAGTGCCGTCCGTGTGTTTTCCATGTGTAATGCGATTTTAACATGGCATTTCTCATGCTGTATAAAGTCAGAAAAGAGTTGATAGAATAGAGTGATTGAATACAATAGACAGGATAGATAGGACAGAATAGGTAGATCGGGTTCACCTGTCTCCCGCTGCTACTTCCAGGTCCGACTATTAAGCTAATTATATATTCACTGCACTGTGACTACAACAGCCAATCACAGACGCTCTACAACAGTGTGAGCTTCTCTGATTGGCTTTTTGTCTGAGTGGATTTCCTCAATCTGGACAGAGATTCTGCTTGGTTGCCATACACATTAGTGTAGAGCAACCAACCTGCCGCCATAGGGTGTGAATATAAAAATATATATTTGACTTCGTAACAATTTTAAGTCTGGCCCGATGTAAGCAGACAGACTGAGCTGCCACCCTCAGCTGCCTAATTTTCCCTTGGCTGGCAAAAAAATATAAAATAAATAAAATGTGTGGACTTCGCCCTATTTTTCATTGCCAGCCAAGGTAAAACTGGGCAGCTGAGGACTGGTAGTCCCCGCGGGGTGAGGGTCCATTGTTATAAGGCCCCTCATGCTAAAGAACAACAGCCCATAGCCACCCCTGAAAGTGGTGCATTAAGCGTCCTAACCAGGCTCTTCCAGCGGCCCTGGTGCCGCTGGGTAACAAAGGAGTTAATACGAGCTTTGTGATGCAAGCTGGTATTAAGTCCGAGAGAATACATAATAAACCAGGCCAAGTTAGACCCAGCCATTAAGAATCTCCAATAAAGGGTTGAAAAAAGAAGGCACCACACATAGAAAAAAATATTTATTAGAAATAAAGACACACCCTTAAGGGGAGTAATAAAGATGGAGTCCCTAACTGCCCTCCAGGATCCTGGTCTTTTCTTCTACAAAATGTTCAGCTCTGCTACATCACAAAGCAGGAGGAGGAAGAACGCTTCCACTCCCTGCTCTGCGATGACTGAATGAGCAGAGGCAGTGGCGGGTAAGCGGTGATCTCATCGCTGACACCGTTGCCATAGTAACCAAATAAGCGGTTACTATAGCAACGATCCCCACGGTGAGGTCACAGCGGCTCATACAGGAGCCGCAGGAGTGAAGGCCCTGCTTACCGGCGCTGCCTACCGATAAAAGCAGTGCCGGCAAGCAGGGAGTTAACTCTGCTGTCAACATTGCTCCTCTATGCACCGCTCATACTGGATGGGCATCGTTGCTATAGTAACAGCTTTTTAGGTTACTATGGCAACGGTGTCAGCGAAGACGTCACCGCTTACCCGCCACTGCCTCTGCTCAGTCAGTCGTCACCGAGCAGGGAGTGGAAGCGTTCTTCCTCCTCCTGCTTTGTGATGTAGCAGAGCAGAACATTTGGAGAAGAAAGAAGAGAAGAAAGAAGACCAGGATCCTGGAGAGCTGTTAAGGGTAGTAGTTAAGATTGAGTCCCTGGGTCTTTATTTCTAATAAATATTTTTTTTTTTTTTTTAACCCTTTTATTGGAGATTCTTAATGGCCGGGTCAAACTTGGCCTGACATTAAGAATCTCGGGCTTAATACCAGCTTGCATCACAAAGCTAGTGTTAACCCCTTTAATATCCAGCGTGCCACCGCCATCAGGGCCGCTGGAAGAGCCTGGTAAAGCGCCTGGAAATGGCGCTTATTATTAAAGAGTAATTTTCAGGGGCGGCTGTGGGCTGCTGTTCTTTAGCGTGGAGGGGCCCTATAACAATGGAACCTCACCCCGCTGGGAACACCAGCACCCAGCTGCCTAGTTTTAACTTGGCTGACAATGAAAAATAGGGCGAAGTCCACACATTTTTTTTCTGCCAGCCAAGAGAAAATTAGGCAGCCAAGTGTGGCAGCTCACAGCTGTCTGCTTTAATCGGGCAAGACTTAAAATTGCTGCGAAGCCCATGGATTTATTTTAATATTTATTTCTTTCACACCCTATAACACCAGGTTGGTTGCCCTTCACGAATGTGTATGGCAACCAAGTTGAATCACTGTCAGATTGAGGAAATCCACTGACTACAACAGCCAATCACAGAAGCTCTCAAACAGTTTGAGCTTCTCTGATTGGCTGTTTGTCTGACAGTGCAGTGAATATGTAATTAGCTTAATAGGCGGCCCCAGAAGTAGCAGCAGGAGACAGGTGAACCCGATCTACCTATTCTGTCCCATCTATCCCATCTATTCTTTTCCAGCGAGAAACACCATGTTAAAATTGCTCTCCCTCTAAATAAAGATTTGAAAAAAAAAAAAAAAAAAAATATTATATATATATATATATATATATATATATATATATATATATAATATATATATATATATATATATATATATATATATATATATATATATAATATATATATACCGTATATATATACCGTATATACTCGCGTATAAGCCGACTTTTTCAGCCCAAAATTTGGCCTGAAAAGTCCCCCCTCGGCTTATACGCGAGTATATGTATATATATATATATATATATATATATATATATATATATATATATATACAGCCGCAGCCCCGGAGGTATACAGGCCCCCCCCCCATCAAGCTCCAGGGCCCCCCCCTTGAGCGGCGTCCTGTAAAGGAATATCATACTTGCCAGTCTCCTGTCGCGCCGTCCGCAGCTGCCGACACGCGATCCCGGGCTTCATTCAGTGAGGTGTACTGAGAAGACCTGTGGTGACGTCAGAGGGGGGGCGTTCCCGGGGCGTTCCCAGCGCTGATTGGCTGTTCGCGGTCATGTGATATGTATCACATGACCGCGAGTGCCCGGGAACGCCCCTCTGACATCACCACAGGTCCTGTCAGAAGAGACCCCACTTGGAACTGGGGATCGCACAGCGGCAGAAGGCGTCGGACAGGTGAAGTATTCATTCTTTTTTATTTTTAAGACCTCAAGGGGGGGGCCCTGGAGCTTGATGGGGGGGGCCTGTATACCTCCGGGGCTGCGTCTGTATACAGCCCTGGGGCTGCGTCTGTATACAGCCCTGGGGCTGCTGCTGTATACAGCCCTGGGGCTGCTGCTGTATACAGCCCTGGGGCTGCTGCTGTATACAGCCCTGGGGCTGCTGCTGTATACAGCCCTGGGGCTGCTGCTGTATACAGCCCTGGGGCTGCTGCTGTATACAGCCCTGGGGCTTCTGCTGTATACAGCCCTGGGGCTTCTGCTGTATACAGCCCTGGGGCTTCTGCTGTATACAGCCCTGGGGCTTCTGCTGTATACAGCCCTGGGGCTTCTGCTGTATACAGCCCTGGGGCTTCTGCTGTATACAGCCCTGGGGCTTCTGCTGTATACAGCCCTGGGGCTTCTGCTGTATACAGCCCTGGGGCTTCTGCTGTATACAGCCCTGGGGCTTCTGCTGTATACAGCCCTGGGGCTTCTGCTGTATACAGCCCTGGGGCTTCTGCTGTATACAGCCCTGGGGCTTCTGCTGTATACAGCCCTGGGGCTTCTGCTGTATACAGCCCTGGGGCTTCTGCTGTATACAGCCCTGGGGCTGCTGCTGTATACAGCACTGGGGCTGCTGTATACTACCTAAGGGCTGCTGTATACTACCACTGGGGCTGCTGTATACACCACTAGGGCTGCTGTATATACCTCTGGGGCTGCATATACCTCTGGGGCTGCATATACCTCTGGGGCTGCATATACCTCTGGGGCTGCATATACCTCTGGGGCTGCATATACCTCTGGGGCTGCATATGGGGCTGCATATACCTCTGGGGCTGCATATACCCCTGGGGCTGCATATGGGGCTGCATATACATATGGGGCTGCATATACATATGGGGCTACATATGGGGCTGCATATACCTCTGGGGCTGCATATGGGGCTGCATATACCTCTGGGGCTGCATATGGGGCTGCATATACCTCTGGGGCTGCATATACCTCTGGGGTTGCATATACCTCTGGGGCTGTATATACCTCTGGGCTGCTGTATACTACCACTGGGGCTGCTGCTGTATACTACCACTGGGGAGGCTGCTGTATACCTCACTGCTGGGGGTTGTATACCTGTGCTGGAGTCCACCCTCGGCTTATACGCGAGTCAATAAGTTTTCCCAGTTTTTGGGGGCAAAAGTAGGGGGGTCGGCTTATACACGGGTCGGCTTATACACGAGTATATACGGTATCTCTCCCTACACTGTCCGGTCCATGATTTTTTCTGAACAATAGACTTGTATTGGCGAGTCGCACACATAAATCGCATACTGTCGCAGCATGTTGTGATTTTTCTCGTCCGTGATCCGGAAGAGAAAAACAAAACATCCGACACTCGCCAATGTGCTCTCAGACATTGAATAACATTGGTTGACTGCAACGTGATTAGGCCACGCATTGCAGTTGTCCGAATTTCACGCCAGTGTGTCTGTACCCTAAGGGACAGAAAACTGATTGCTTCTCATTTACTTTCCGCACGTCTGTCCAGCTGTAGAGCTATCCTATTTTAAGTTTTAAGAAGATCTGTCACCAGGTCAAAAGTTTGCCAGTTTGTTATGTTATTCCCCCACTGAATATGTTTTTTTTCCTCAATCAGATTATACAGTTCTAGAGACAAGGGTCTTTTTATTCAGTGCTCAGAGGCAGTTCTTTAGGCTGCTCTGTATAACTACCATGTGAGCTCTGCCCACTAAAAAAAAAAAAAAAAAAAAAAAAAAAAAAAATAAAAAAAAGGTTCTCTTGAACTGTATGGCAAATTTTAACAAAAACAAGAATACTTAGTGACGCAGATGGAATAAAAAGATAAAATACTGAATGCTTTAAAGAGGACCTTTTCCCCAGGTCTAAAGAACCAATAGACTGGCAAGGATGTTAGAAATCATAAAAATGAGCGTCCACCACTGATTACTGATCTCCCTCCTACATTATACACAACTAGACCTTATTGCCATCAAACTTAATTCTCAATATACATTACTTTAAGAATCATCCGCTGAGGAGGCAGTCGTACTAGGGTCAGGGGACACAGCCGGTCGGCCCAACAAGGCCTGTGGCTGCTGGATTAGGGAACTGTGTGTGGAGGTGCGTGCAGGAGTGAGGTGAGCAGGCAGCGCTGAGGAAGAGCAAGCGTGAGAAGGGAGGAACACGAACTGGACAAGCCATCCTGGTTTCTAAGGACTATCCAGACTGAGATTAAACTGAGTTGTAACCTGTGGTGCAGCATGAGAAAGCTAAATAAACCAGGTTGGGAACTCAAATTGTGTGCGAGACTGCTGAGGAGCAGTAGACTGATAAGCCGTGAGGCCTCAGGAACCTCCTTGTGAGTCACCCCACCATTCCCTGCAGCCAGATCAGCCCGTTGCCCCTATAATCCCGAAAATCTCTACACCAGGTGCCCTGGGGACCTACTCCACCCGTGGGGAGCGACGCCATCACAGCTGCCATCCCATCATCCCAGAGGTCCCGGACTGCAGTAGCGGCACATCAACGGTGGCATCACGATAACTATCCCTATAAATACCCCATTACATGAACTCCAATCAGCCCCGGTCCCCTTTTATTGAGACTCCGGGCCACAGACCAGGTCATGCCACCATGACATCCCGATCCCCCAGACATCGCCAGAGGGAGGCCGGCTCAGAGTACCCCACGGCTCCAATGGCAAGTGTCAAACTCAGGTAATGGATCCAATTTAAAAAAGAGTCAACAGCCATGATTCTTTGAAAAGGAAAAGGATAGTAGATTGGATAGACTATAGGCCCTCATCTTTAGGTTATGGATTTGGGCGTCCATGACCATAGCTAATTGGGCAATCCACATGGGCAGGAACCAATGGTGAGGTTAATATACTGAAATGATCATGTAATCATGATTTCCAGACGTTCGTCACATTTCGCTCAACTAGACGAAACGTAAACCTGTCCAAATGAGCCATGGTCTGCGCTAATGAATGCGCCAACTTCGTTGCACTTACTAGAAGAGTTCTACCTGGCCTGGAGCTAAAAGCAGGGGACGATTATAGCAACCAGTCTTCAAAATGCCACAGCTCATAGATTAGCATAGTGTTATCAACAATGCAAATGCATAAAAATTAATATACCCCATATTAGGGCTACTCTGTAACCACTAACAAGACACCGACACTCGGGTAACCTGAATCTCTGAGCACCCACTTGTACAGTACACTATGGTGCTCAAAATAGCCCCGTCACCAGGATTGCCATCACACCTGATATTGTATCTGTGCGGCCTCAGACGCTGGAACAATCTGACTTATGTAAACAGGTTATTTCCATATTCCAGACGTGCAACATTAGGTCAAATATGCAGTCATAAGACCGCCACGTGGTGTACAGGAGCTATACAAAACAGGTGACGTTTTGCAATGCACAATGCTGCAAGTCAGGTTAACCCATGCAAGGAAAAACTGGGGAGGTGTTTTTAAATATAAAACCCATGACAGCACGAGTGAATGTAAAGCCGGTGATACACATGAGAGTAATGAACAGTCAGCTGACACCGAAACCCCCCAGACTTCCTCCAACCCCAGTATTTGTGTATGTTCAACCTCTGGCGGCGCTTCTCTTCTGAAAACACAATGAAGTTACGATTGCCCCAACCTCTCCCCCAACCTCGGCTGTCAGAAAGGAGTCAGGAGAGCCCCATACATCTCATGGGTTGTCCAAAAATGTGCAGGTCTGGGACTCTTATCTAATGGTTGATTTTAGATGCTATAAGTCCTGCATCAAAGTAGGTGGTCCCTAGCAAAACCCTCCACACCCCCATCACGTCCTTTAAATTAAACAAGTGGGAGGAGCAAGTTTCAAAATAAGCAATTTGCTTACTCTTCAATACTGACTGCCCTAAATTTCAGGCACACGCATTTCCAAATCTGCATTACCCTGACCCCACGCGTTTTACAACCAATGATAAGCCTATGTGCCCATGTTACGGGCGTATTCGAAATGATGGTCCTGGCTGAAAATAGGACAAGATTTCTTCCTTTTTTGGAGATCCCAGTATAAAGTCCACATCAGAGTATTCTACTAATATTATATATTCGTACAATACTATGATGGGGGCTGTCTACTGGGATGCAGAAAAAAAGATCAGCCAGAGGAAATCTTGGTATATGCACACACCGTATATATGAAGTGTAAATAGCGTCAGATCCTGGTAACGAGATATTCCCAAAAGCCTTTAGAAAACAAAAAATAAATAAATTGTAATTACCCTCTGGCGTCTCCCGGAGATACGCGGGGACGTCGTCTTCTGCCTTCTCCGTATGGTTCATCGTGTCTGGAAAACAGAATAAGAAAATTATAATTATGGCACGGGAGGAGGGGGTAAAATAATGAGCGACATTACGCAAACGCTTGCAATATGGGACTAGGCTGCCGCTTGCAGCTCTGTGCTCTCCCTCCCCCTCCAGAGACAGCAGCTGCCACATATAAGCAAAGAGTAGAGTGTCTTCAGTTGTCCCCAGCTTTCCTAAAGCCCTGAATGACATGGCTTCCACATTATGGAGCAGGGAAACAGTCGGCTCTTTGCTCAGCTCACAGTCAGCTAAGCAGCGAGACATTCCCCGCGCCAGTGTCAATGTAAACCCAGGTAGAGGGTGGCACACAACTTTCCCATAAGACAACGTAGTATATTGTGTACACTCTCCTCACGCACACCATCCCGCCATTCCTCATCTGCACAAGTCACAACCTGTTCGGTCTCCACAGCTTTTATTATGACCAGCTCCAGCCCTCAGGAGACATGGGAAATGTAGTTTAATGGTAGTCGAGAAAGAGTGACATAATTAATGGGGGTAGACAGGGAAAGCTGGGATTTTTTTTTTAATTTAGCTCTACAGGTTGTAAAACACTTTTTTTTAAAGACAACAAGGCTTCATAAGTATGGCCACCGGCACATGTTGAATATTTGATGATTTTTTTACCTCAGGATTTGTAAGACAAAACCAGGAATGGGTGATAAATATAGAAGTGGTGAGGTGTTTCTATTTAAGGTCCTGCTACACGGCACGACATAGTTAACGATACCGCTTAAACGTCACGGATTTGGAGTCGATCAAGCGACATCGTTACGACCTCGTGTGTGACTCTGCATAGTTCTAACGATTTATCGTTACATCGCTGATTTGACAACATGCTCTCAAACCACACGATCAACGATCAGCCAACCTGGCATATTGTTGCGTTTGACACCGTGATAACGATGTCGTTTACGACTTCGCCCATTCACAGCAATGAGCAGGGATCGCTCGCTGAGTTGTGCGAACGATACCTGCTCACTACATACGGTAGTTAGCGAGTCGGCCACGATATCTAGATGTGAGACATCTCAATACAATTTCGGAAACGACCGCACGCCCGCGAGATCATTGCCGACATCGTTTCAACGTCGTGCCGTGTAACGTTACCTTTACACTTTTCCTCTGATTGTTCCTCTACTGTTTTGGCTACAAATACTGAGGTTTTTTATTTATTTATTTTTTTTTTTTTTAAACAACACCTCACAAAAAGCTCAACATTTGCACATGGTCTTAGGCCTCTCCTTCGCACCATGTTTTTTGCCTGTCCATGTGAATCCTTTAATTTGAAGGACCACATGGACAGGCACAGATACGTGTAAACGGATAGCACTTATGCTCCCGGTCCTGTTTTTTTGAAGGATCTGTTATCTGCATATAAAAGCATTAGCAATCGCTTAATAATGGTAATATGGGATCGGGTGAGGGTACCGCAAAACGATCCTTTTTTTCCCGGATCAGACTTCATCAACACCCCCATGTTGTGTGCTGCGGACCGCGCCGGATTAGTTTGCCTGTTTTTGTCCGCTGCGCCCAAAATCAAAGCAGTCTCTGATTCTGGGCACAGGGAAAAACATGACACAAACGGATCCCTGACTGAATTGACATAAATGGATAGCCATATACAGCGGTGTAACTAGGTTTCATGGCGCCCGGGGCAAAGACCCATTTTGGCACCCCCCCCAGAGTGGGTGAGGAGTGGAGGCCAGGGGGTATAGGGGTGCTGTCAGCTTCCAGCCCCGCCACCCCAGCAGCCTTGGTTGAGGAGTTTGGGTGCTGTCAGCTTCCAGCCCTGCCGCCCCTGCAGCCTTGGTTGAGGTGTGCCGCCGGCGCCCTCCTCTGACTTGCGCCCGGGGCAAAGGATCCGGCTGCACCCCTCTAGATACGCCCCTGGCCATATAGGACCAATCCGTGCCCACAGGGATACATGGGAGGCCAAAATGGATCCATGCCTATCCATTTCAAAAATGGATTCACACGGATCCACAAAAACGTGTTGTGAAGCCAGCCTTAAAGAAAAAGAAAAAAAAAACCCTATTAGTCCACGTGCACACATTGAGTATTTGGCAAGTTATTTACCTCAGGATTTCTAGAGAGTAAAAAAAAAAAAAAAAAAAAAAAAAAAATCAGGAGTGGAACTATCAGAGGAAAAGTATAATAAATACAGAAGTAGAGAAGTGTTTCTATAAGGCCGGGTTCACACATTCACCACGGACGTGTGAAACATGGCCATTTGGGGGCGGGGAATGCACACGTGTCAGTGCAGTCCGTGTGCTATCAGTGCATCCACGGATAGCACACGGACAGCCTGTCACTGCATACTCACCTCGC
Organism: Allobates femoralis; assembly: GCA_033576535.1. Lineage (NCBI taxonomy): Eukaryota > Metazoa > Chordata > Amphibia > Anura > Aromobatidae > Allobates > Allobates femoralis. The sequence goes on from JARQOC010000004.1 coordinate 587,504,932, forward strand.
TCCAGCGCTGACAGCTCCTCTCACTTCCGGGCCGCTGTCAGGCTCAGTGATGTGAATATTCATGAGCCCTAATGAGCGGCATCAGAAGAGAGAGGAGATGTCAGCGCTGGAGCGAGGAGAGTATAAAATTCTTTATTTTTAGGGTTGTCACTTTCGTCCGTTGTCCGTGCACACGGATGACATCCATGTGAATGGACGTTTCACGGCGAAAGCAGTCCGCAAAAAAAAAATTGACTTGCCGTGTGGAGCACACAGACACGCATGTGCTCCACATGGAGACACAGTCCATGCGGAAACACAGAAGTGTGAATTTGTCCATAGGGGATCGTATGTCCCAGTCTCCGGCATGTGTCGGCCCGGACTGCACACGTGCCTGAGACACGGATGTGTGAAACCGGCTTACCGTGTTTCCCCGAAAATAAGACCTAGTAAGGGGGAAGAGATTTGTCCAGGTTGCTAAATTTAAGCCCTCCCTCGAAAATAAGCCCTAGCAGAAAAAAATGATGTCACCTGCATGCATGTGGAACTGAGGAGCAGGACATGCGGCTGACATGTGAGGTACCAGTACTGAGCCCCCCGCCACTTTACTGTATACATTTCACATCCTCCTGTATGTGCTGTATGGCATTTCAGGTGCCACTCAGCCTACATATATGATAGCAAGACACCGGCCAATCAGATGGAGGCTGCTGGCATCCTATCAACCTGCGGGTTACCGCAAGTTCTCGCTGAGCGGCGCCGGATACCGTACTGCACATACCGGTACAAGAGGACTGCACAGGGAGGATGACGGGTGCTGCAGGGGGATGACCAGTGCTGCAATTTTTGTGAATTCTTCTGCAGGGAAAAATAAAACATCCCCTGAAAATAAAACATATTAATTTTTGGCCCCCAAAGTGGCCTAAGAAAGCGTTTTATTTTCAGGGAAACAGGGTATACTTTCCTCAGATTATTCCAAGCCTGGTTTTGGCTACAAACACTGAGGTAAAAAACTCATAGTCAATGTGTGCATGTGGTTTTAAAATAAAAAAAGTATACCCATTGATATTTCATTAGGCCACATGCACAAACTCAATTAGTTAACTCACAAGTCAAAAAACAAGGAAAAGAGTAACAAAAAAAACCAAAACAAAAACACTCAAATACTCAGCATGTGCAACGTGGTCTAATAAGGCGATTTTTTTGTTTATTATTATTTTAAGGCCTTGTGCACATGTTACGTATTTGGTAAGTTTTTTTACCTCAGTATTTGAAGTCAAATACAAGAGTGGGTGATAAATACAGAAGTGGTGACGTGTTTCTATTAGACTTTTCCTCGGATTGTTCCACTCCTGGTTTTGGCCACAAATCCTGAGGTAAAAATCTCACCAAATACTCAATGTGTGCACGTGGACTAATAGGGCATCAGTGGGTGCAGATTATTTACTGGAAGGCCTCGTGCACATGTTGAGTATTTGGTGAGTTTTTTACCTCAGGATTTGTAAGGCAAAACCAGGAGTGGGTGATAAATACAGAAGTGGTGAGGTGTTTCTATTAGACTTTTCCTCTGATTGTTCCACTCCTGGTTTTGGCCACAAATCCTGAGGTAAAAATCTCACCAAATACTCAATGTGTGCACGTGGACTAATAGGGCATCAGTGGGTGCAGATTATTTACTGGAAGGCCTCGTGCACATGTTGAGTATTTGGTGAGTTTTTTACCTCAGGATTTGTAAGGCAAAACCAGGAGTGGGTGATAGAAACAAGTCACCACTTTTGTATTTATTAGACTTTTCCTCTGATTGTAAGACAAAGCCAGGAGTGGAACAAATCCTGAGGTACAAAAAAAACCTCACCAAATACTCAATGTGAGCACATGGCCCTCAATGCTCCCGGTCATGACAGTGAATATTGGGAAGCTGGATATCACCCGGCTTTCCTATAGTCCTGAATGGACATCAGGATCAGAGAATATACCCCAAAGCTCACCTTTGCTATTATGGGGCAACAGCGGTCATATTTGAGGTCACCCTACTTTCCCATATAGTCCTGAACAACAGACCTGTAATCCCAGCTATGGAGGAGCAAGGTTTCCCTGGATTTCATAACATAACTAAGTGGCTGCTTTCACATCAGCGTTTTTTTTTTTTTTTAAATAGTGGCAGATGCGGTGGAAAAAACGCATCTGCCGCGATTACTGCGTAACGGCTGCACTTGCGGCACGCCCCATACAATGTATATGCGGGCTTGCGGCAAGTGCGCTTTTGGCACTTGCGGCAGGTGCGGCCGCGAAAAAAAACGCGGCTGACCGCGCTTTTTTTGCGGCCGCACCTGCCGCAAGTGCCAAAACCGCACCTGCCGCAAGCCCGCATATACATTGTATGGGGCTTGCCGCAAGTGCAGCCGTTATGCGATAATCGCGGCAGATGCGGTTTTTTCACCGCATCTGCCGCGATTTAAAAAAAACGCTGATGTGAAAGTACCCTAAGTGGATTTGCCATTCAAGAGTATAGGAAATAAGAAGCTTTGTAGAAGGCAAATTTGTAGTCACCCAGCTTTCATACAGCCCGGAATAGCAAGACTTTACAGTAACGCTTTTATAGCGGAGCAGTGATGCCATAAAACAACATAAATAGGGTTGTGAAAAGCCAGGTAATCTCCAATTGCTGTAGTCCCATTAGCATCACCCAGCTTTTCTAGGGTCCTGAATGTCATATGTACATTAGCTCAGATATGCAAGATGTGAAAACACAAGGTTATTTTCTAGGAGTATGGGAAAAGTGAACTCAGAAATGCCTTGTCACCCAGCTTTATAGACTTCTGAATGACTAAGTGCTACAGTACAGTGTCCATGGAGGAGCCGATGACTCTCCAGATCCCACATTAACAAATAGGAACACCTGTCATACAGAAAAAGAAGGGGAGCACAGCTTTTGTAGTTCTAGTGGTTGTCAGCCACCTTTGCTAGGATCCTGAATGGCTGCCCTGAACTGTAGGGACAACATAAAGCAGATTTGCCATTCAGGTGTCTGGGAAAGCAAAGACAAGGCCCTTGCGGCATTATTGGCTGTCACCCTACTTTCTTGAATGGCCGATAAATCCAGAAGAGCATCTTTGACGCAGTTGAAGATGCATATTATTAATATTTATTATAGCGCCATTTATTCCATGGCGCAGTACATGTGGAAAGGGAATACATAGACAAATACAATATAAGGTATACAAGGTAGAAGAGAGAGGACCCTTGCCCACGATGGCTCACAGCCTACAAGCTTATCTAATATAACTACATTAGTAGTTTTTTTTTATTGCAATTCAGGAATTTGGGAGAGCACCTATGTTTTGGCCATATTGCTTACTACCCCGCTTTCCTACAATCCTGAATGGCAAACATCAGCAGCAAGACATCTATGGAGGAGCAGAGGATTCAGCAGCGATGACTCCTGATCCCAAAATACAACATGACTTGGCAGATTAGCCATTCAGAAATTTGGGAAAGCTGGGTATTCTTCTCGATGCCATCCTTCTTTCCTGGAGTCCGAAATTGCATTTACAAACAGTAATCCAGCTACGGATGCAACAATGTATTCCCGGCCCCTGTATGACAATATAGTTAAGCATATATGCCATTCAGGAATATGGGAAAGCAGTCATCCATCTTTCCTGAAGCCCCCAATGGCATGGCTCAGTGATACAGTAGGATGGGATCATTCTGTGCAACAAAGGTAACTTGCTTTTCAGTAGTCTGGGACAGTTTGGTGAACCCTTCCCTGTAGCGGCCATATTGTTGTCCACCCAGCTTTCCCACAATCCTAAACAACTGTCTAGTAGCTGCGGCTATACAGGATGCAGTATGACAATATAGGCATATTCAGGGGTCTGGGACAGTTTGGTGAACCCCATTTGTAGTGGCCATATTGTTGTCCACTCAGCTTTTCCACAGACCTGAATAGATGTGTATAGTAGCTGCAGTAATAACAATATAGGGATAGTCAGGGGTCTGCGAGTTTGGTGAACTCCAATTGTAGAGGTCATGTTAGTGGCCACCCAGCTTTCCCACAGTTGTGTATAGTAGCTGCGGCTATAGGGGATGCAGTATGACGATATAGGTATATTCAGGAATAGGAGACACTTTGGTGGACCCCCCTTGTAGCGGCCATATTGTCGGTCACCCAGCTTTCCCACAGTCGTGTATAGAAGCTGCAGCTATAGGGGATGCAGTAATGATGGTATATTCAGGAGCCCAAGACAGTTCGGTGAACGTCCCCTTGTAGTGGCCATATTGGTGGCCATCCAGCTTTCCCTGGAGAGTGTAGATAAGTAGAGACGACCAAATCCAAAACTTTTGTATCAGTTTACATAATCACGGTGGCTGACCATACACTACATCCTGCTACACATACCCGCATCTACGGGATATTACACGTCACAAGAGTCTGGCGCTGGCACCAGACCACAGCGGGCACCATACTCATGAGATGATTATTTTTAAAAGCCACAGAACAAAAGGCGTGCAGGATGAAGGGAGGAGGACAGCACGGCTTCTCTTCCCTCCAGTGACGTGGCAGAGGCTTAAACCTGATCCCTGGTAGCTCGGCCTGGCCGCAGAAGCAACAACACTTCCATGTCATCTCAGGGGGGAGGCAGCACAATTCAGCTCTATGTACAGACATCATGCCTGTGCGAGACTCCACCCTGATCCAAAAACATCCATTACCCCCTTCCCCCACTCCTTCAACTACTCAGGTGCAGTGGAATTAACCCTCACATTTCAAAGTCACTTTCTTCTGATTGCATCAAGTCCAAATGCCCGCCCCTTTAATGGGGTTTTTCCCAAAAACAAAGTCCATCTGAATCAATAGTTCTCGTAATAATAATATAATAATAATAATAATAATAATATATTGTTCCACAACTGGACGTCCCTGTATGGTCAGACACGGCCATTACACAGTACATAGCAGGGACACATATATAAGATATCTCAGCACACAAACATTTTTATTAAACATCGAATTGTGAAAATTATTATTCCAAGATCTGTTGATTAAAATTAACTTCATGGCTAAAACCCTTTTAAATCGGTTCTGTTCATAGGGGATCCCGGCTTCTAACAGAGAAAGCAAGGGCCAGGTGATGACTAAGGTTATAGCCCTAGGAAAAAACAAGTGGTGTCTGGGTCAGTGATAGGGTGCCGTCACACCTGTCGACGGCGCTGGAGATGTCAGCGGCGACTGGTGGGAGTGTGCACGTTTTTTGGCGCCCCGCCAGCATCTCCGTCCCCCATTTACATGGGGCGACAACCCAGCGACGCGCCGACGATCTGACAGGCAGCATCGCCTCGGGGTCTCTTAAAACTCCAGCGGCGATGAAGTACAATGGCAGCTATGGCTCCTATCGCCCGTCAGGTCACCGGCGGCCATTTACATGGGGCAATGTGGACACATCGCCCCAGATCGGCCGCCTGGTTCATACTCTGATGTGAAACCAGGCTACCACTCAGAGGCGCCGAAATCGCCCCTTTACATTAGGCGAACCAGGGGCGATGTCGCCGCCGATAGGCACGTAAGGGCGTGGCCTATGTAATCGACGGCGATGTCGACAGGTGTGACGTGGCCTATGGGATTTGGAAGATTGGCCTGATCATGACATTAAAATGCAATGTAATAAATATTCCTTGTTAAAGGTTGCATTAAAGAGGTTATCTGCTGTATACAAATGATCCCTTATCTAATGCATAGGTGATTACTGATAGATCAGTGTGGGTCCCACAGTTGGGGCAGTCACCCCCCTCAGAATCTACTGCGCATCCTATGTTGCTATAAGAACCCGTGGACCCTTGTTCTGTGGCACCGCGCAGATCTATAGGCTTAAACAGCGCTGACAATCATCCGCACCATTCAATTCTTCCTGGAAGCAATCTGTACTAATGGGCCTAAAGTTAAAATATCCCTTTACATTTCAAATTAATGTCGCTGCGTAGCCCGGGCCTAGTCTTGAGACCAGACAATGAGCAAGGTTGCATAATTATTTAAAAGGGATTGGGCATCAGTAATTTTTTTTGTTTTTATTTTATATAAAATGGGGCACACATCTGCCAAATCCGCCCTCTGCCCCCCCCCCCCCCGCCCCCTCCGAACCAACAACCCTTCAGCCCCTTGCCAAACCCACGCCCCCCCTCACCAATCCAACACCACCCTTGCCGAACCAACGCCCACTCCCTCACAGAACCCATTCCCCCCACAGATCCTACGCCCCCTTCACACAGCATAGCCCCCCCCTCCCGCAGATCTAGTCATCCTCTTGCTGAACCAACATCATGCTTTCCCCCCCCAGTAGGGCGTCTGTCTGCCCCAATCAGAAGTCACATCATCGTTGTACAGGTAACTGGCTGCAGTTGTACCGCTACTATCAAAAGTGGCAGGCACCGCATGTGTGAGAGGCCTGCACATCAGGCTGCACAGAAGCATGGGAAGAGGATTATCCCTTAAATTACTGTTTATTTAGACATTCTATGCTTAGAAAAAAATATATTACTTTTAGAAAACCCCTTTAAGGGTGTGTCTTAAGTGCAAGCCACCAGCAATTTATGATTAATAAACACCCAGGAGAAGCAAACAAATGTGAACATTCTGTTAGTAGCCGGCACACAGAGCCCGATCTCCATGCTAATACAGTAAATAAAGTTGCAGCAGAAATGGATGGAGGAGCCGCAGGTATATTCTGCAGACCAACACGAAAGGGGTTAAACGCACACGTCACACAAGTCACAGATGACACTGACCCACGTGTGTACATATAGCGCCCATCAGGGCCCACGTGTGTACAGATCACATGGTAATGCAGCGATGTCCAATGGTTCTGAAGCTGCTGCAAAACTCCAGAACACAGTATGCTGGGAGTTGGAGTTTTGAATCAGTTGAAGGTCCACAGGTTGGAAAACACTAATGTAATATAATATTAGATTCTTTTAGTTCTTTCGCGTCTGTTCCTCGCAGATCAATATTTAAAAAGAAATCCTTCTAGAGGCCACTTCACACACACAGATATCTGAGTCCAATATCTGAACAGATCTCTGGTTGCAGTGGAATTCATGGATACATTGCTCCATGTTGTACACAGCCACAAAATGTAACAATGTATCCATGATTTCACTGCAACCAGAGATCTGTTCAGATATTGGACTCAGATATCTGTGTGTGTGAAGTGGCCTTTGGACGGACAAAATTCACTAATATAAACTTTCGCATCATGTAGAAGAATGTGCCAAAATATAAATTTCTGCAGGTTGGGAAAGATTGGTTTGTGCAATCGTTTGGCCAAATCAAATCGCTAACCAAACCTACTGGGGTTCACTTCAAGCAGACCCAGATCCCCTTAACTAACGAGACCACCTGGGGTTCAACTAAATTGGACTCCGTTCCCCATAGGTAACCAACCCTCCTGGGTTCTACTGCAGCCAACTCACATCCCCTTAGCTAACTAGACCTCCTAGAGTTCAACCGAAGCAGATTGAGATCCCCCTTAAGGTACCGTCACACGCGGCAATTTTGCAAGCAATTTCACTGGCAATTTGATGGTTGCAGTGAAATCATGGATACATTGTTCTGTTTTGTTGCCGTGTAGAAAATGGAACAATGTGTCCATGATTTCACTGCAACCTGCAAATTGCCAGTGAAATTGCTTGCAAAATTGCCGCGTGTTAGCCAACGAGGCCTCCTGGCGTTCAACTGAAGTAGATACACATCCAGTTAGCTAATGAGATCCTCTTGAGCTCAACTGAAGCGGATTCAGAACCTCATAGCTAACCTCCTGAGAGTCCTACTAAAAAGGACCCAGATCCGCTTTGCTGACCAAACCTCTTTGGGTTCAACTGAAGTGGACTTACATTCCCTAAGCTAACGAGACTTCCTGGGGGATCAATGGAAGCAGACTCAGATCCTGTTATGGTGTGTTTACACGCCCCAATATCGGCGTCCAACTCCGACCAAACGTCACGTGGTTCATGCGTTGGCCCCGATATCGTTCGTGCGTTGTATGGTATAAATGTCCAATACGATGCACGAACGATGTCAAACAGATATCGGGATCGAATGAGCATGCTCTCCAACGGGCCGATATTGGATGGAGGTTGGAGCCGGATCATGCTGTGTAAACGCCCAACTACGATGTGCAGTACAACGTCCCCAATCCTCTCCATGTAAAATAGTCGTTCAAGGGGGGCGTAGACATCGCAGAGACGTTGTATGCCGATATTGCGCTGTGTAACATCTCCTATGCGATGCTGGAATTCTGCCCAGAAAAAGCGCGCTCCAGCGTCGTTGGATCCAATATCGGATCGACGTTGGGACGTGCAAACCCACCATTAGTCAACTAGACCTCCTGGAAATTAATGGAAGTGAACTCACATCGCCTTAGCTAATGACACCTCCTGGGGTTCAAATGAAGTGGATTCTCATCCCCTTAACTAACGAGACCCCCTGGGTTTCAACTAAAAGCAGATTCAGAATTTCATAGCTAACCAAATCTCCCAAAAGTCCTACTTAGGCCGGTTTCACACATCCGTGCCTCTGGCATGTGTGTGGTCCGTGCCGACACATGCCGGAGGCACGGACATACGGGACACACGATCCCCTTGGACCCATGCAGCAGTCCGTGTTTCCGCATGGACCGTGTCTCCGTGTGGAGCACATGCATGTTTGTGTGCTCCACACAGCGACTTTTCCACTTTAGGACGTAGATGTGGTCCGTGGCTCCGCATAAATGTCCTGCACACGGATGTTCACAGTGTGACATCCGTGTGCACGGACCACGGACCAAAGTGAAACACCTGAAAATAAATTATTTCATACCTCGCTCCAGCGGTGTCTGCTCCTCACTTCCGATGCCGCTCATTAGGGCTCATGAATATTCACTTCACTGAGCCAAAGAGCGGCCCGGAAGAGAATAGCAGCGGCGCTGGAGGGAGGTGAGTATGCGGGTGACAGGCTGTCCATGTGCTATCCACGGCCCCACGGATAGCACACGGACTGCACACATGTCACATCTGTGACACATTTGGAGGCGGGGCGCGCACACAAGGCCATGTTTCACACGTCCATGGTGACACGGATGTGTGACAGCGGCCTAAAACGGACCCAAGTCTCCTTAACTAACAAAACCACTTTGGGTTCAACTGAAGTCGACTCAACTTATTAGCTAATGAGACCTCCTGAGTTTCAAATGAAGTGGACTCACATCCCCTAGTTAATGAAAACTCCTGGTGTTCAACTGAAGTGGATTTCCGTCCACTTAGCCAATGAGACCTCCTGGCGATAAACTGAAGCGGATTCCTATCTTCTGAGGGTGGAAACACACTCTGCTACTTACATCAGAATTTGACGGACGAGACTCTGAGCAGGCTGGAGCAGTGACCCTGAAGGCCTCTCCTTGTCTGGACGGGAATTAGGCTGCCTTCAGACTTGCAGATGCATCCAGACCGCGGCCCCTATGTTTATAATGGTGCGCACGGCGGTCTGCAGATGCTTGCAGACCACCGTGCGCACCCATTCACTCCTATATGTGATCTGTGCGCAGGCGGATGCCTGCGTACAGATCACACACTCTCGTCCGCACCAGGGACGCGACATCTCGCGTCCATGGTGCGGGCGGGAGTGTGTGATTTGTGCGCAGGCATCCGCCTGCGCACAGATTACATATAGGAGTGAATGGGTGCACACGGCGGTCTGCAAGCATCTGCAGACCGCCGTGCGCACCATTATAAACATAGGGGCCGCGGTCTGCATACAGATGCTTGCAGATGCATCTGCAAAACGCTGCAGATGCATCTGCAAGTCTGAAGCCAGCCTTACAGCTGCTTGTGTTTCTGTGCAGCATGGCACTCCCCATCCAGAGAGAGAGGCCGTTCAGGGCCACTGCTCCAGCCTGCTCAGAGTCTCGTCCGTCAAACTCGGATGTAAGTAGCAGAGTGTGTCCAAGCCCTTAGGTTGATTTCACACTAGCGTATTTTGGAATTCTTGGGAAAACCTGCATGCTCCCGTATTCCCCCCCAAAGACAAACTGCATGTATCTGCACCCCGTGCGGGAGCATACATTTGCATATTTTACCAGTATCCGGAACGGTGTATGAGCAGTTCATAAAACATGGACTGAAAGTCCGGATCCACTGGGACACCGAGAGTCTGTTTGTTTCAGTTTGTGCCACATAGGCCTCCATTGAGATTTCACACGTGGTGCACTGGATCTGTGGCTTCAAGTTTTTGGGGGTTTTTTTCCACGGAGACCAAAATTACATCAAGATGCAGATTTTGTCTCTGAAAAATGTGTGGACACCTGCATCCACGGCGAACTGTACACAACTAGATGCACCCACTAGATGAAAGTCAATGGGGCCAAAAACTGAGGCGGGTGCATCCAGTTTGTGACGAATAACACTGATGGGGAAAACCGCTAGTGTGAAACAAGCCTTAGCTAATGAGAACCCCCCACCTGTTAAACTGAAGTGGACTCGTCCCTTTAGCTAGCCAGACTTCCAAGAGGGTCAATGAAGGGGACTAAGACCCTCATAGCTAACCAAACCTGGGATTCAACTGAAGCAGACCTAGAATGCATTATATATCAAACCTCTTGAGGTTCAATATAGGGAAGCTCATAGCTAACCAAACCTGGGGTTCAACTGAAGCGGACCTAGAATGCAAACCTCTTGATGTTCAATGAAGGGGACTGAGACCTTCATAGCTAACCAGACCTTATGGGGTTCATATAATGGGGTCTCCGATCCCATTAATTCACAAAATCCCATAGCGGACCTAGAATCCCTCTGCTAACCTGACCTCCTGGGGTTTAACTGAAGCAGACTCAGATATTCCAAGGAGAACTGCAGGTCGCCAATATGGCCGTCAACATGTTTGATGCAAAGGGGGGCTGCAGGTGATCTGTGTGGGTAACACCTGGAATCCTAATACGAGCTCCATAATCGCGATTGATTTTGGACGATCCACATCACATGACCCTACATTGTAAAGCGCTGCGGAATATGTTGGCGCTATATAAAGCTTTATTATTATTATTATGTCCACCAATCACAATTGCTCAGGTTTATTCTGACCATCCGGCATTTTGATAGTCCGGCATCAGGGACATGGCTTCTAAAGTGACATTCACCATTTTTGGCATATCTATAAGGACTGATGGGGATTAGAGCAACTGCACTTTTTTTTTGCTGAATATTCCCAAACAGCCATGATGCCCCCCCATCTTGCACAGGGACTACCACCCCTAACATGCCCCCATGCAGAGCAGCATGCACGATCAGAATCCCCGGAGGATCCCGCGCTCGCTCCGGCCGCATCACTCACCGGTAGACATCACGTATCACCTCCCGGTCTGCAGTCTCCCTCCGCCGCTCTCTCTCTCACTTTACTCTGTGGCCGCTGCAGACGTGGCGCCTGACGCATCCTTCCGCTCAGCCAATAGAAGGCTCGGAAGCGTCGACCAATCACCTTCGAGCTGTTGCTATTTAGTGACGTGGAGCTGCCCAGATGTTCCAGAATAACAGTTGTGTGTGGTGGAGGCTGAGGCGGCTCTGAGGGACGGGTGTGTGGTGCCAGGGGGCGCAACAACATGGCTGACACAGCCCCACAGGGGCCACCTGGGCCCTCAAGTCACAACACAGTCCTACTTAGGCTTATTAACCCCTTTCTGGCTAAGTTGCCTTTTAAGAGCCATAATATTTTTATTTTTCCGTCAACACAGCCATATGAGGGCTTGTTTTTTGCAGGACGAATTGAACCTTTGAACACAATCATCTAATGTACTAGAAAATGAGGAAATAAAATCCAAATTAGGTGAAATTGCAAAATTAAAATGCAATTAACAATGTTTTTTTGGGTTTTTATTCACCATGTTCACTATATGGTAACACTGACATGTCGGTATGATGTCTGGGGTCAGTACTATATGGTAACACTGACGTGTCGGTATGATGTCTGGGGTCAGTACTATATGGTAACACTGACATGTCTGTATGATGTCTCGGGTCAGTACTATATGGTAACACTGACATGTCTGTATGATGTCTCGGGTCAGTACTATATGGTAACACTGACATGTCTGTATGATGTCTGGGGTCAGTACTATATGGTAACACTGACATGTCTGTATGATGTCTCGGGTCAGTACTATATGGTAACACTGACATGTCTGTATGATGTCGGGGGTCAGTACTATATGGTAACACTGACGTGTCAGTATGATGCATTGGGTCAGTACTATATGGTAACACTGGCGTGTCGGTACAATGCCTCGGGTCAGTACTATATGGTAATACTGACATGTCTGTATGATGCCTCGGTCAGTACTATATGATAACACTGACGTGTCGGTATGATGCATTGGGTCAGTACTATATGGTAACACTGACATGTCTGTATGATGTCGGGGGTCAGTACTATATGGTAACACTGACGTGTCGGTATGATGTCTGGGATCAGTACTATATGGTAACACTGAGGTGTTGGTATGATGTCTTGGGTCAGTACTATATGGTAACACTGACATGTCGGTATGATGCCTCGGGTCAGCACTATATGGTAACACTGACGTGTTGGTATGATGCCTCGGTCAGTACTATATGGTAACACTGACATGTCTGTATGATGTCTGGGGTCAGTACTATATGATAACACTGATGTGTCGGTATGATGTCTGGGGTCAGTACTATATGCTAACACTGACATGTCGGTATGATGTCGGGGGCAGTACTACATGGTAACACTGTCATGTCGGTATGATGCCTCGGGTCAGTACTATACGGTAACACTGACATGTCTGTATGATGTCTGGGGTCAGTACTATATGGCAGTGCCGGGACAAGGCTTTTGGTGCCCTAGGCAGGTAAGGCAAACGGCGCCCCCCTCCCCCCCCCCCCCCCCCGAAATATGTCTGGGAATAAAAATGTCAACATACTTTGAAAGTAAATTTGATTTAACGGGGACCTATAAAAGGTTCGTCCAACCACACTGCAGAGACATACTGATAGGATGTTTACATTGTGAGCCCCAATGGGGACAGTGTTCATGATGTATGTAAAGTGCTGTGGAGTTCATAGTGTAATATAAATGCAAAAAGTATTATTCTTAATATTATGTCACAATACCAGGATCTGAGGATCTTCTATTTCGAGGTCAGGGGCTCTCTGATTCCATGTTGCTGCTTGTCTCGCTGTTGTCCTCTTTTGACACTGCAGTGCAGTGGACAAGAGAGCATTAACTGGTTAATAACAAGAAGTATGAAGTGTGTACTGAGCCATAAACCCTCCCCTTACCATGAAGTATGGAGTGTGTACTGACTGAACCATAAACCTCCTCATACCATGTCCAGCAGACATTATAGGATTACTACCCGTATATACTCGTGTATAAGCCGACCCGTGTATAAGCCGACCCCCCTACTTTTGCCCCTAAACCTGGGAAAACCTATTGACTCGTGTATAAGCCGAGGGTGGACCCCAGCACAGGTATACAGCCCCCAGCAGTGTGGTATACAGACCCCAGTGGTAATACAGCAGCCCCAGTGGTAATACAGCAGCCCCAGTGGTAATACAGCAGCCCCAGGTGTTATACATTCGCCCCAGGGGTTATACAGCAGCCCCAGGGTCATATAGCAGCCCCAGGGGTTATACAGCAGCCCCAGGGGTAATACAGCAGCCCCAGGGGTTATACAGCAGCCCCAGTGGTATATACAGGCCCCAGCAGTATATACAGCAGCCCCAGTGGTATATACAGGCCCCAGCAGTATATACAGCAGCCCCAGTGGTATATACAGGCCACAGCAATATATACAGCAGCCCCAGTGGTATATATACAGCAGCCCCAGTGGTATATACAGGCCCCAGCACTATATACAGCAGCCCCAGTGGTATATACAGGCCCCAGCAGTATATACAGCAGCCCCAGTGGTATATACAGGCCCCAGTGGTGGTATACACAGGCCCCAGTGGTGGTGTATACAGGCCCCAGTGGTGGTGTATACAGGGCCCAGTGGTGGTGTATACAGGGCCCAGTGGTGGTGTATACAGGCCCCAGTGGTGGTGTATACAGGGCCCAGTGGTGGTGTATACAGGGCCCAGTGGTGGTGTATACAGGCCCCAGTGGTGGTGTATACAGGGCCAAGTGGTGGTGTATACAGGGCCCAGTGGTGGTGTATACAGGGCCCAGTGGTGGTGTATACAGGGCTCAGTGGTGGTGTATACAGGGCTCAGTGGTGGTGGTGGTGTATACAGGGCCCAGTGGTGGAGGTGGTGTATACAGGGCCCAGTGGTGGTGTATACAGGGCCCAGTGGTGGTGTATACAGGGCCCAGTGGTGGTGGTGGTGACCGTGTATACAGGGCCCAGTGGTGGAGGTGGTGTATGCAGGGCCCAGTATGCGGACTGGGGGGGGAGGGGGTGGGGGGCGCCTTTGCACACTCACCGCCACCGGTCACAGAGGCCGCCGTCACCGTGCGTCTGCTGTAAGAGCTGTACAGAGGAGGAGAGGAGGGGCAGGCAGAGCTGCGGGACAGAAGTCGGAGTCCCGCCCTCCTTCCTCTCTGGCCGACGCGCCGCGGCCGCCGGCAGCCCCCGGCGGCCAGCACGGGGCCCCCAGGGGGCGGGCAAAAATGCGCCCTGCACAAGATGGCGCCCTAGGCGATCGCCTAGCTGTCGTCCTGCCCCTGCTATATGGTAACACTGACATGTCGGTATGATGTCTGGAGTCAGTACTATATGGTAACACTAACGTGTCGGTATGATGTCTGGGGTCAGTACTATATGGTAACACTGACATGTCGGTATGATGTCGGGGGGCAGTACTATATGGTAACACTGACGTGTCGGTAGGATGCCTTGGGTCAGTACTATATGGTAACACTGTCATGTCGGTAGGATGCCTCGGGTCAGTACTATATGGTAACACTGACATGTCGGTATGATGCCTCGGTCAGTACTATATGGTAACACTGACGTGTTGGTATGATGCCTCGGGTCAGTACTATATGGTAACACAGACATGTCGGTATGATGCCTCGGGTTAGTAGTAACACTAGTAACACTGACGTGCCGGGATGATCCTCGGGTCAGTACTATATGGTAACACTGCCGTATCGGTATGATGCCTCGGGTCAGTACTATATGGTAACACAGACGTGTCGGTATGATGCCTCGGTTAGTACTATATGGTAACACTGACGTGTCGGTATGATGCCTCAGGTTAGTACTATATGGTAACACTGAGTTTGTATGATGCTCAGTCAGTACTATATAGTAACACGTGTCGGCATGATGCCTCAGGTTAGTACTATATAGTAACACTGACATGTCAGCATGATGCCTCAGGTTAGTGCTATATGGTAACACTTGACATGTCGGCATGATGCTTCAGGTCAGTACTATATGGTAACACTGACGTGTCGGTACGATGCCTCGGCTCGGTACAAGTTTGTAGATACCAAACATGTATACTATTGCTGTTATGTAAGTGCTGAAAAAAATTCCACAAGTTTTTAAAGATAAAATAATTGCACATTTTCCGCGCCCCATAGGGTTCTAATTTTTTCGGGATCTGGGGCCGTGCTTCAGCATGATGATGTGTGAACACCAGCACTCATAGAAACTTTGTCATCATGACACGCCCACTCCAGGGTCGGGGTAGACTCGGGAACCGGGTGGTTACTTGTCTTTTTTCACCTTTCGGTTCATTTCATAGGGACAGACGGAGGCCGAGACCCGGTCCCGTGACCCTGGCGGTGTCATTTTAATAAATGGGGGGAAGATGACGGGGGTTGACTAGGGAAAGGGGGTATTCATGACGCCACCTGCGGTATGCAGCCAGAGAAGCCGCCGCTGCTTTAGCACCTCTGGGGTCAGTGACCGGCAGCCTGGATGGTTTTGCTTCCCGCAGGTGGAACGCGGTACCCAGGGCAGCGGGATGGAGGACTCCGTTCGTACCTTGGCAGATGCTTACTTGGTCATCAGTACCCTGATGTCTCATGGGGCCTCTAGGGCCAGTGGTCGCCGCTAATAAAAGTCTCACACACCACAACTGGAGTTCTGTTACTTTTACTCAGTTGTTGCAGCATGGCCGCCAGGTACGTCCCTTGCCAACCTCCGGTTCAGCATTGTCTCCAGAACTGGGTTAGTGCAGTCGAGCCAGAGTTGGTGACCTTTCCTTCCTTTCTAGGCGTTCCTGTCTCTGGTGGTCTTTCTTTCTCTCCCAGCGCTATAAGGGGTAGTTCTCTTCTGGGGCGAGCGCGAAACCACTCTGCCCCCCAGGCTCTCAGCACCTCTGGGGCGTAGAGCTCAAGTATCGGCGGCCACGGGTGCTGTTGTGTCCCCTCCCAGGCCCAGCTCCCTAGTTCAGCCACCTTCCCCAAGTTGTGTTGGATGTTCGGCCACAGCTCCTGTTAAAAACCTGGGGACTCTGGTTCAATGGCTCTGGGCATATAGCTTCCGCACCGTGTTCAGGGCCGGGTCCCTGTCCACCAGCCCTTCGGGGCTGGAATTGGAATCGGGCTGTTTAGCAGTTCTGGAGAGTCACAGGGGTTGAGACACGGCTTTCGTCACCCTGGGTTCCGTTGTAAAAGGCAGTTCTTGGTTTAGGTTGGGAAAGGGGTGATTTATAAGGGAGTTATTCGTGATGCCACCCGTGGTTTGTGGCTATGGGTTGCCAACGCTGCTGCAGAACCTCTGGGGATGATTGACAGACAGCTAGGATGGAGCAGCTCCCCACTGGCAGAGCGGATCCCCAGGGCAGTGGGTGTAAAGAGTAATAGTCTCTAGGCAGGGATTAATTTAGGCCTCGTTACCTTATTCAGTGGCCTCCACGGGCTGTCGCTGAAGGAATAATTCAGTCTCACACCGTTCTGCAATTCTGTTCCCAGTTCTACTCACAGCTAGCTTCAAGTACAACAGGTCATCGATGTTACACACTCTAGGAAAAGCTCCGGCCTGTACAGTCTTTAGTAGAAAGGAGTTGGCAGGCATGAGATCCTCGGTGGTGTGCCTGTCCTTCAGCCTATCCCTGGTCCTGTCTCTCTTTCTCAGCACTATTGTAAGCGCCTCAGTGCGCAGAGCGCTGATCCTGCAGCCACGGGTGTTGATGGGTGACTGGTACCTGGTCCCCTGACCCTTGTTCGGCGGCTATCTCTGGGTATACTGCCGTATTCCTGCTGGGGACGGTGACTTGGGGCAGCGTGGATGGTAAGCCCTCCTCGGGTAGGGATGAGGGTCCCCAGGGTAGGTGTAGTGGTAATGGATGGGCCTGGTGATGGATTGCGTTCGGTGCAGTTCACTTACTTTGCTGCTGCAGCTCCTACAGCCAGTGTGTGGAGAAAGCAGTGTCCGACTCTGCAGGTGGAAGTCTCTGCTGTGATGCTGGAAGGAACGGTCTCAGACCATGGTGAGCTCACCGGGTACTTTACTTGTGACTTTTCAAACAATTTGCAAGGTACATAGTCACAGTTCGGGTAGCTACCAAAGGATGTAAAGTCTCTCTAAGGCCCTCTCTGATGTTCCTTCAGGTTCCAACACCTGTCCTCACCTTCTATTCCCTGTGTTTCTACGAGGGGCGCCTGAAAAGTTTGAGGCCCACCCATGAAATCTTTTTGCATGGTCTTGTTTTGCAATGCAATATGTTATTTAGTTAGTTGAAAGGTCTCATGAGCAATCTGGATTTATTTAGATTTTTTTTTGTTTCCATTACAGCATTTTAAAGTTGGGTCGCAAGGCTGAAATATGGAAATGCGCCAGTTCACACATCGGCTGTTGCAATGGCTGCAATTCACTCCTGTGGTTTCCAACTGATTCAGCACCCACCCTATTCCCCTGATTTGGCACCCTCGGACTATCACCTATTCCCACAGATGAAAAAGCACCTTGGTGGAAGTCGTTTTTCTTCTGATGAAGCCTCATGGACGCCGTAAAGGATTTTTTGGAGGAGCAAGACGGAACGTTCTACCACAGTGGAATGTGGAATGATGAAACTCCAAGAGCGATGGCATACCTGTGTGACCCTCAGGGGAGACTGTCGAGAACTGACTGAAAAATTTTGACCCACGGTCACTACTTCTGGGTCGGGCCTCAAACTTTTCAGGGCGCCCTCATACTTGTTGCTCCTGCAGTTGCTTGAAGCTAAGCTGCTTGCCCACTCTGCCATCCCGTATGTCAGAGAGCTCGAGTCCTTTACTTACACCCTGATCCTGGGTGTCAGTGTTGCTGAACTCTATGCGCTGCTTTCCCTCCTGACACTGTGTGGCTGGGAAATCTGGAATTCCCCACCTTCCAGTATTGACTGCCGGGAATGTGTAACCCTGCACAGTCTCGGACCCGGTGTCCATTCTATGCGTTTTCCTCTGAGGCGAGCACGACGCTCCTCGTCTCCCCCAGGCTTTCCTTTCCTTCCTCCTCAGTCTCTCTCCATGGCTGTTCTGCCTAACTCCCTTCTTCCCACTCTTTCCATACACCCACCTAAGCTTCTCTCACCGGGGCTGAGTCTCCCAGGCAAACAGGTTAATCCTTTAGTCCCCCTATTCTAGGTGTGTGAATGCAGGGATGAGAGCCTCAGATTAACATCACATCCTCTGGTCACTGGAATACCACACACACTGATCTGAGTGCAGTACCCCTTCTGTGGCGCACTGACCAGTGGGGCGCCACACTGTGTTGAGGACTCACCCTTACCATCCCCCACCTTGGGGCTAGTGTGGTGCCCCACGATGTAGGTGCCATAAAAGGGGTACTGCACCCAGAAAAGCGGTGTAGTCACCACACTGCATTTGGAACTATGGTCACTAGGTGGAACCCTAGAGTTAACACCCACACACTAGATTAGTAGGTGGGAGGGACCCCGGGAGGATATATAGTGGCCTCTAGGGGAACTAGGAGCTGGAGAGTTGAGTTCAGTCAGTTGGAGGAGTAGAGAGTTGGAGTCAGTTGGAAGGGAGCAAGGAGGGTCCCCTTGGCTGAGGGGCCCAAGACAGCAAAGATCCCAGAAGGAAGAAAGAGAGCAAGTAACTCAGTACAGGAGTTCACTCTAAGAAGGGGATTGAGTAACAGAAGAGTTTGCCCCAAAGGAAGTAACCGGGTACCGGAGCCCGCAACTGTGAGTTCCTCCACGGCTCACAGAGAATCCGATGACCGGGAATATTACAGATACAGCCCCTACTCCCAAAGAGCCCAAAAGAGGGGAATCATTCCTGCAGTCGGATCCTGCGAAGGACAAGTAAAAGGTTCACCCAACGGGTACAAGGGAGAGGAGACTGAGAGACGCAGCAGGAGGTCAGATTATCTCTAGAAGATCGGACTTCACCGCCACTGGGAGGCAAGGAAAGAAAGGATTAAGAAAGGTACACAAGGAGGGATCCATCTAATGACCAGAAATTCCAGTTGCAGCATCTGTAGCCATTTGCCATTGGAAACATCTTACTGAACTGTAATGACTTTGGAGAAATTTTCAGTAAAGTACCCGTGAAGTGAAGTTCCGACTCTGCTGCATCCTTTCCTATATAAACTGTTTTCTTCACAGAATTGCTGCCCCGGCGGCCCAGTCCCGCCTGCGGGGGACTAATCCATCCAAGCCGCAATTCCATCGACCACCGGAGGACTGTGGCGGCGCAGGTGAGCTTCACCAGACACTGCAGGTGGCGTCACGACAAACTTTGTGCACAATCCCTGTAAATATAACCCCTTATTAATTGACCACCAGGGTCACGGCCTCGGGCAGCCACCCGTGACATCCCAGACAGACCCAAAACCCCCTGAGAGCTGAGTAAAAGAGCCCTGGGGTGCGGTCACTAATGGACGACAACACCCGTAACTTGGGTGCAGTACCCCTTTGTGTCGTCCTGACCGGTAGGGCGCTACACAATTCTGGTGTTTTGATTTTTTTTTTTGTGACGTTTACTGATCAGGTTAATTTATTTTATATTTTGATCAATCACCTCTGTTATAGCCAGGTGTCAGCTGTATGACACTGGTGGCACTTGCCCTATGTAAAGAGGGCTCCGAGAGTGACTGTCTCATGGACTCATTCTTCTACTTTTCACGTCTGCTCTGATAAATGCCCACGGGCACACACCCTGCCCAGGAGAGCTGACCCAGCAGGTTCTACCTCTCTGCAGCTGCCTGATCTGCTATCTCTGTCCTAAGGGCACAATCACACTGCCAAATTAACAGGGTCGGTGTTCCCCGAGACACCAGGTTCTGTGTCCCCTTCCTCTGAAGTGCACGTGCACAACTCCTGATTCCATCACTGTTTATGGGAAAGGCGGCTTCACATTTTCACTACCGCTCCTATAGACCCATAAAAATACAGGTGCATCTCCATGAATTACAATATCATAAAGTTAATTTATTTCAGTAATGCAATACATGAAGTGACATGTATATATTATATAGAGTCATTACACACAGAGTGATCTATTTCATGGGTTTATTTCTTTTAATCTTTGACTCCATTGTCATGAAAAAAAAAGTAGCAAAAACGCATCAGTAACGCGATACGTTTTGGGTCTGTTTTTTTTTTCAAAAAATAGATCCAGTTTTGCTGCTGAAAATTCTGTAAAGATGCAGCGCAAAAAAAAAACCAGATAACAAATGCAGCATGTGCACATAACTTTAAAGTTAATTTGTCACCAGTTTTTTTGGGTCTAAACCCTGCCCACCATCTTTAACATAAACCTCAGAAAACTAATTCTGTTCTTGTCCTGCGCTGTTTGCTAATTGTGCGGTCCGATCCAACAAGTGACTCCACAGTGCGGTCAGCGCCGCCAAACTCCGTACAAATGCCGCCCCTTCTAGTTGCGTGCAAGTGGATGACGTTGCTATGCCAATGCCATTCACAAAATTCTCAAGTCTCACGCCTGCGCAATAGAACCGAGTACCTGCGCAGGCATGCCTCACTATGCCCAATTGAACAGCCCGTGATTACACTGCACAGGCGCTAGCCTTCAGGCAGTGTGTGACTGATGTAAAGACTGAAGTCTCGATCCAATAGGGCACAGAGAGGCGCGCCTGCGCTGGAATGGTATGTGCTAAGTATCATGTCACAGGCCTTATATTCAGTTGTGGTCAAAAGTATTGACACCCCTGCAATTATGTCAGATAATACTCAGTTTCTTCCTGAAAATGATTGCAATCACAAATTCTTTGGTATTATTATCTTCATTTAATTTGTCTTCAATGAAAAAACACAAAAAGGATTGTCCTAAAGCCAAATTGGATCTAATTCCACACCAAACATAAAAAGGGGGTGGACGAAAGTATTGGCACTATTAGAAAAATCATGTGATACTTCTCTAATTTGTGTAATTAACATCACCTGTAACTTACCTGTGGCACCTAACAGGTGTTGGCAATAACTAAATCACACTTGCAGCCAGTTGACATGCATTAAAGTTGACTCAACCTCTGTCCTTTGTCCTTGTGTGTACCACATTGAGCATGGAGAAAAGAAAGAAGACCAAAGAACTGTCTGAGGACTTGAGAAACCAAATTGTGAGGAAGCATGAGCAATCTCAAGGCTACAAGTCCATCTCCACAGACCTGAATGTTCCTGTGTCTACCATGCGCAGTGTTATCAAGAAGTTTAAAGCCCATGGCACTGTGGCTAACCTCCCTAGATGTGGACGGAAAAGAAAAATTGACAAGAGATTTCAACGCAAGATTGTGTGGATGGTGGATAAAGAACCTCGACTAACATTCAAACAAGTTCAAGCTGCCCTGCAGTCCGAGGGTACAACAGTGTCAACCCGTACTATCCATTGGCGTCTGAATAAAAAGGGACTGTATGGTAGGATACCCAGGAAGACCCCACTTCTTACCCCAAGACATAAAAAAGCCAGGCTGGAGTTTGCCAAAACTTACCTGAGAAAGCCTAAAACGTTTTGGAAGAATGTTCTCTGGTCAGATGAGACAAAAGTAGAGCTTTTTGGGCAAAGGCATCAACATAGAATTTACAGGAGAAACAAAGGGGCATTCAAAGAAAAGCACATGGTCCCCACAGTCAAACATGGCGGAGGTTCCCTGATTATGAAGTTTGAAGACTACCAACAAATTTTGCAGCATAATGTAGGGCCCAGTGTGAGAAAGCTGGGTCTCCCTCATAGGTCATGGGTCTTCCAGCAGGACAATGACCCAAAACACACTTCAAAAAGCATTAGAAAATGGTTTGAGAGAAAGCACTGTAGACTTCTAAGGTGACCAGCAATGAGTCCAGACCTGAATCCCATAGAACACCTGTGGAGAGATCTAAAAATGGCAGTTTGGAGAAGGCACCCTTCAAATATCAGGGACCTGGAGCAGTTTGCCAAAGAAGAATGGTCTAAAATTCCAGCAGAGCATTGTAAGAAACTCATTGATGGTTACCGGAAGCGGTTGATCGCAGTTATTTTGGCTAAAGGTTGTGCAACCAAGTATTAGGCTGAGGGTGTCAATACTTTTGTCTGGCCCATTTTTGGAGTTTTGTGTGAAATGATCAATGTTTTGCTTTTTGCTTCATTCTCTTTTGTGTTTTTTCATTGAAGACAAATTAAATGAAGATAATAATACCAAAGAATTTGTGATTGCAATCATTTTCAGGAAGAAACTGAGTATTATCTGACAGAATTGCAGGGGTGTCAATACTTTTGGCCACAACTGTACAGCCGATGACACGATGCACATGGCCAGTCACAGCCATGTGAGCACTCGGCCTGGCTGTGATGGGTTCGGGAGTGCCCACAGCCAAAAAAATTGTTGCTGGGCCTTTCAACAAGCTAATTTCAACTGACGATTGTGAGACCTGAGGAATTCACTTAGGATACAGCAGGTCACAAAGAGAAACGGAGCCAGATGATTGATAATCAAAAAGATTCTTTACTTAGTGACACCGAAAATACTAAGTTGATTAAATGTCAATAGTTCCCCAAATCCATCACAAGGAATTTTTACACACGTTGTGGTGATGTGGCCCCTGGCCGGGTGCATCACACCGGTTATCAATGCAGGTCTCTGTTCACATGGGCTGGTTTTCCTGATTGTGTATGCTGTGTGAAACCTGAATTGTGCACAGGGGTTAATCACATCTCAGGTCTGTGTGTGAGTGAAGATGTGCTGATTGACTCACTGGATTGCAGCTGTGAGAGGCAGCCTGGATAAGAACCTGCCAGGTGTCTGAGTGAGGAGAGGACGATGGGAATCAGAGAAGTCCAGACCACTGCCATGTGAAGACGTGCTGGAAGTGATGGGAGCCTGCCAGCTCCATGCTAGTGCACCTGATGTGTGCATGCCAGCCAGTGTCCAGGACCGAGGACGGCTCAAGGGCCAGGTGGTCTTGTGTGTACTAAGTGACAGGGCTCCTGGTACTATTGTGGGCCCTGAGTGTGTAGCATATTGGTGTATGTAAAAATGCCATGAATGCTGTGTCATGCATGAGTCATAATGGTTTATGAAAAAGTGCCATGTGTGATGACTCGTGTGCAATAGGATGGGGAATGATCCCTGTCAGGGTGATAGACGGTGATAGCCGTCTTTAGAACCAGACTGAGGTCTGCAAGGGTCGGTGGGTGACGCCTTGAAGTTCTGGGAAAACGTATGTGAATGTCCTGTAATGTAATGTCCTATGGGAATGTCATATAATGCAATGTAAGGACATGCATATTATATGTGAAAATGGAAATAGTGTTATGGTTTATGTGTTGAAAGCGGTTTATGACAGAAATTAATAAATCCGCTGCTTATGTTACGTTGAAATGTAGTCGCTGCTGTCATTTTCCCCATGCCAAGCGGGATCCCCTGGGGTGCTACCTCACATATGGTGGAGAATGCGGGCAAACCAGCCCGGTGAGGGAGGCGCATCCCGGTTGCTAAGGGCATGGTTACCCAGGGGGTGGTACAGCCAAGGGCTGTGGTGCAGTGGCACCTTGAATGGCACCTTATATGGACAGTAATGTTGGTGCACTACTATGGACTTATGTGCTATGGACAATTATGTTGGTGCACTAAATATGGACTAGTTGCTATGGGCGACCGCACGACGCACCCCAGCATCTTGCCGGTGGCCCGGCGAGGTCACGAAGCCGTCGCACTCAAAGCATCTGGAGGCCCTTGGAGTCCCGAAGACAAAGTCGGCGTGCTCAAGGTTCCGGTGGCCTAGGTGTCACGAAGTTGCCAAGTCAGCGCCACATCCGGATTTACTACAGACTCTATGACCTGTGTGTTGAGACTGTGTTCAACCCCTCCGCACGGGCTTGAACAGAGGGGGGAGGTATGTGGTGATGTGGCCCCTGGCCGGGTGCATCACACCGGTTATCAATGCAGGTCTCTGTTCACATGGGCTGGTTTTCCTGATTGTGTATGCTGTGTGAAACCTGAATTGTGCACAGGGGGTTAATCACATCTCAGGTCTGTGTGTGAGTGAAGATGTGCTGATTGACTCACTGGATTGCAGCTGTGAGAGGCAGCCTGGATAAGAACCTGCCAGGTGTCTGAGTGAGGAGAGGACGATGGGAATCAGAGAAGTCCAGACCACTGCCATGTGAAGACGTGCTGGAAGTGATGGGAGCCTGCCAGCTCCATGCTAGTGCACCTGATGTGTGCATGCCAGCCAGTGTCCAGGACCGAGGACGGCTCAAGGGCCAGGTGGTCTTGTGTGTACTAAGTGACAGGGCTCCTGGTACTATTGTGGGCCCTGAGTGTGTAGCATATTGGTGTATGTAAAAATGCCATGAATGCTGTGTCATGCATGAGTCATAATGGTTTATGAAAAAGTGCCATGTGTGATGACTCGTGTGCAATAGGATGGGGAATGATCCCTGTCAGGGTGATAGACGGTGATAGCCGTCTTTAGAACCAGACTGAGGTCTGCAAGGGTCGGTGGGTGACGCCTTGAAGTTCTGGGGAAAACGTATGTGAATGTCCTGTAATGTAATGTCCTATGGGAATGTCATATAATGCAATGTAAGGACATGCATATTATATGTGAAAATGGAAATAGTGTTATGGTTTATGTGTTGAAAGCGGTTTATGACAGAAATTAATAAATCCGCTGCTTATGTTACGTTGAAATGTAGTCGCTGCTGTCATTTTCCCCATGCCAAGCGGGATCCCCTGGGGCGCTACCTCACATATGGTGGAGAATGCGGGCAAACCAGCCCGGTGAGGGAGGCGCATCCCGGTTGCTAAGGGCATGGTTACCCAGGGGGTGGTACAGCCAAGGGCTGTGGTGCAGTGGCACCTTGAATGGCACCTTATATGGACAGTAATGTTGGTGCACTACTATGGACTTATGTGCTATGGACAATTATGTTGGTGCACTAAATATGGACTAGTTGCTATGGGCGACCGCACGACGCACCCCAGCATCTTGCCGGTGGCCCGGCGAGGTCACGAAGCCGTCGCACTCAAAGCATCTGGAGGCCCTTGGAGTCCCGAAGACAAAGTCGGCGTGCTCAAGGTTCCGGTGGCCTAGGTGTCACGAAGTTGCCAAGTCAGCGCCACATCCGGATTTACTACAGACTCTATGACCTGTGTGTTGAGACTGTGTTCAACCCCTCCGCACGGGCTTGAACAGAGGGGGGAGGTATGTGGTGATGTGGCCCCTGGCCGGGTGCATCACACCGGTTATCAATGCAGGTCTCTGTTCACATGGGCTGGTTTTCCTGATTGTGTATGCTGTGTGAAACCTGAATTGTGCACAGGGGGTTAATCACATCTCAGGTCTGTGTGTGAGTGAAGATGTGCTGATTGACTCACTGGATTGCAGCTGTGAGAGGCAGCCTGGATAAGAACCTGCCAGGTGTCTGAGTGAGGAGAGGACGATGGGAATCAGAGAAGTCCAGACCACTGCCATGTGAAGACGTGCTGGAAGTGATGGGAGCCTGCCAGCTCCATGCTAGTGCACCTGATGTGTGCATGCCAGCCAGTGTCCAGGACCGAGGACGGCTCAAGGGCCAGGTGGTCTTGTGTGTACTAAGTGACAGGGCTCCTGGTACTATTGTGGGCCCTGAGTGTGTAGCATATTGGTGTATGTAAAAATGCCATGAATGCTGTGTCATGCATGAGTCATAATGGTTTATGAAAAAGTGCCATGTGTGATGACTCGTGTGCAATAGGATGGGGAATGATCCCTGTCAGGGTGATAGACGGTGATAGCCGTCTTTAGAACCAGACTGAGGTCTGCAAGGGTCGTGGGTGACGCCTTGAAGTTCTGGGGAAAACGTATGTGAATGTCCTGTAATGTAATGTCCTATGGGAATGTCATATAATGCAATGTAAGGACATGCATATTATATGTGAAAATGGAAATAGTGTTATGGTTTATGTGTTGAAAGCGGTTTATGACAGAAATTAATAAATCCGCTGCTTATGTTACGTTGAAATGTAGTCGCTGCTGTCATTTTCCCCATGCCAAGCGGGATCCCCTGGGCGCTACCTCACAACGTACAATACGCAGGATCTCTCACCTATGTGCCTGGAGCCACAGGAACAATTTCAGTTTTGGAGAAAAGACGGAGCTGCACACAGGATTACTTAGGACGTCTTCTTTATTGGTGCGCAGGGACTTACATGGTGAGGGGTAGCGGGTGGGAGGACGGGGGATTAAGGCACGACGGCCATTTCACGTTGTGAGTGGCGTTTCCACAGGTACAATTGAACAATTTCCCTATCGAAGTATGGCTCAAGAACCGAAAAGTTTTTCTACCAAACCAGTGTAAGTTAGTGAATGCGCAGCAGGGTTCATCTTTGGAGCAGAACTTTGATTAACAAACTTAACATAAAATCTATACCCTCAATATGTATTTGTACACTACAACAGAAAAGATACCCAGGTATCAAACTCTGTACCGTATGAGTCTCTTTTAGTCCAACACAGGCCTGTAGAACCGGCTGCTACTATCTTACTATCTTTTTTTGGCACCAAAAAGAACATTCTTTCATTTCCCGCCATAAAGTGCATACGCGGGGCCCAAGCTTAGGACTTATTGTTAGCATTATAAATCCAGGCATAAGCAGGTCCACAAGAGTTCCATCAATCATCAGGAGGAAAAGAGCAGTATCTTTGACATCCGTCACTGAGGGCAGCCTTCTCTCTCACACAATGAACCATCCAATCTCATGTCAGCAACACCCGAAGATGTCCCTATCACATCATTTCTCTCTCTGGTAGCAAGTCTCTGATTCTTCTCAAGGGAGAACCCGTCACAGTCCAGTACATGGTATCAATCAGCCCCAACAAGACTGATCAACGGAAAGCAAGCCGGCCACCACATGTCTACAAGTTACAGACTGCCTATGTCTTATGCTCTGGGCATGCCTTGGCAGAACCTTATATCCAGTCCGCACAGGGTCCCCCTGGTGGCCAAGGGAAGGAACCTCAGGTTTCATCATCTGTACACTCTGACACCGAACACAAACAGTAACACGAACACCAGCTTAGATGTTAATGTTTGGAATTGGGCACCGGCAGGGGCGTAACTACAATAGGTGCAGGGGTTGCGATCGCACCCGGGCCCTGCAGCCTAGGGGGGGCCCCAGAAGTCCCTTTGGCCTATAGAAAAAGGCTAATTCTATTGAAGATTTACAATAATTGGGGGCCCCGTTGCATCTTTCGCATCGGGGCCCCTGGGCCTGAAGTTACGCAGCTGGGCACCGGACACTAGGTGTCTGTGTTACGAACCTCGAACTTTTGCTTTCGGGTTTACTCATCCCTACACATCACACCAATGGATGAATTTTTTATAGGGTTTAGTTTGCCAAAAGGAGTGACACTTAGGTGTTTCTGCTTTTTTGGCACCTCTGCAATAGCAACACAGTGCAATTAAATATCTTTGTTTGCTTTCCAAGTTTTGCCATGTGCCTAAGCATTGGTTATTCACCAAACATGGGGTATTTGTGTTTGGGAGAAATTGCATAGCAAGTAATAGTCATTTTCTCCTATTATCCATTGTAAAAATAACAAAATTGGGGCTAAAATAATATTTTAGCAGGAAAAATCCATAACTTTTGTTTTAAAATCCACATATTAAAACGTTCTGTGAAGCATCTGCGGGTTTAATATGCTCATCATACCCCTACATGAAATCTTTGTTGGGTCTAGTTTCTAATATAGGCTTCTTGTAGAGGTTGGACGTTTATGATGCCTCGGGGGCTCTGCAGATGCGACATGTTGTCTGTGATCTATTTCAGCAAAATTTGAGTTCCAAAATTCAAATATTGCTCCATCCCTTCTTAGTGCTGTTGTTTGTCCAAAGTTGTGGGTTCTCCCTATGGGAGCGTTTGTCCAAACTTGACCTTTTTCACTACATGTAGGGTATCGCCACCCTCAGAAGAAAGTGGGTAACAAACTGTGGTGTCAAATTTTTCATGTTACTTCTTGTAAAAGTTACAAATTTGGGGCTAAAGCAATATTTTTGGGGAAAACATAATACAAATTCAAATTTGTCAACTTAATTTGAACAAATTCTGTGTAGAACCTGTGGTTTCAAAATGCTCAATATACCTCTGGATAAAATCCTTGAGCGGTCTACTTTCCAAAATGGGGTCACTTATATGGTGTTTCCTCTGTTTAGGCATCTTAGGGGCGCTACAAATGCGACATGGTGCCCGCAAACTATTTCAGCCAAATTTGTGTCCCAATATTCAAATAGTGCTCCTTCCCTTCCGAGCCTGGCCATTTGTCCAAATAGAGGTTTCAGACTACATGTGCGGTATCAGCACACTAAAAAAACCACTGGGTAATAAATTATGAAGACCAATTGTTGCACTTGTAAAACTTAAAAAATTGGGGCTAAAGCAACATGTTATGGTACCTTCACACGCCGCAATCTCGCCTGGGAATCCTAAAGGCGATATGTCGCCCCGAAGCAATCGCCTTGAAATTGCCTCACAGTTGCGGCGTGTGTTTGGGGAATTTTGCACCACACAATGGCAATAGCGTCATGTATTAGCCAGCCTTCCAGAGCAGGCTGACCAATCGGAACAATGCTGTGTTGTCCAGTGAGCGTGTATGGAACGCGGTGTAAACCACTGTGGCACGCCTATCTCTTCGCCGTGCTGAACATGTACGCCCACATTGCCTTTGGGACTGCTGCGTGTGAAGCGGCGAGGGAATTCCACCAGATTGGTTCCCTGTGGGTGAGGCAATTTCCGGGGCAACAAATCGCCTTTCTTTCAGGGCGAGATTGTGGTGTGTAATACAGCCATCGGTGCTCTGAAGCAACCATGAAAAATGTGCATGCGCACGTTAGATCGCCTCATATCGCCAGGCGAGATTGCGGCGTGTGAAGGTACCATTAGAGTCAGAATTCATTTTTTTTCTTTCAACTTTGCTGTGTAGCACCTGAAGGGTTAAAGGGAATCTGACCCCTCCAAATCACCCCCAACCCTATTAATACCTGTCCCTGCACCATGACATATCATTATTAGTGGTCCTTTTCTATAAAAAATGCGTTCTGTAATATTGCAAAAATCAACATTATGCACTTACATATGTGCGACATCTTGGCTCTGAATAAGTCTCACAGGGCGTCCCCTGTGTCCTGTATCCAGACCTAAAGCTCCACTCCACGCTGTCCCTCTACACTACACTGACCCGGAGGACCAGCTCCACCTGTAGGGAGCTTTGCCATCTCAGCCTGACTACCATCTAGCTCCGGCGGACTGTGGCAGCGCTGGTAACTCATCACCAGACTCTACAGGTGGCGAAACATGACAGGTGGCGACACATGACAAATTCTTATCCCCTTTAAATACACCCTTTTTGAAGTGTCACCCAGGCCACGGGCTCAGGCGCTGCCACCCGTGACATCCCAAGCATTCCACCTGAGCCTGATACCCGAGTACCCTTGGGCCTGGGGCTCGACAGTAGACAGCTGCACATTTTTATCAGGAATGTCTCGGTACATTTGTTCATTTATCCTTCCTTCAATTATATGAAGTTTGCCAGTGCCGTATGCTGAAAAACAGCCCCACACCATGACCTTCCCACCTCAGCAGTCAGCCAACACTTCCACCAATCAGCTTTTTGCATCACCGGCTGGATGTGGAAAGTGCAGGGAGCTGGCACAGCACCGTACACTGTGTACTGGCCAGACTAGGGTACTGCAAATTAGTTCTTATTCACTTCAACATCACTAGGGGCGTAACTACAATAGATGCAGGGGTTGCAATCGCACACGGGCCCTGGAGCCTAGGGGGCCCCGAAAGTCCCTTTGGCTTATAGAAAAAAACTAATGCTCTTAAAGATTTGCAATAATTGGGGGCCCCATTGGAACTTTCACATGAGGGCCCATGCGCTTCAAGTTAGGCCACTGTCATCCTGTATTTCAAATGCTATAAAAATATGAATCATAGCAGATTTTTTATTTTTTTTTGCTTAGAAATCTGCACATTCATTTTAAGCAGGATGAAAGTGAATTTGCTCCATCCATAGCCGGTATTCCAGTTGCTTGGGTGAAGCAAGCAGGAAGGTAACATCAGTGACGCAGGGTTAAGCACACGATCCATGCACGGCACCACTGGAGAACATTTTGTCTGCAGTAAGTCAAGTGAATGAAATACAGAACATGAAATAGATTCTCTTTAAAAATTTTATTTATTTATATTTTTTTTAAAAAAAGAACATTGAAGCCTGGAAGGAGAGGGTATGTCTCTGACAACATCTCAATTGCTTCTTTTAAGTGCACTTTAGAAATATACCAGAAATGTCCCAGAAATGACCAGAGGGTATTATTCATTGATCTGTATTTGTTAAATCTGTAAAGTGTGATCAACCCTCTTGTTTTCACAAGATTTTAACTATGCTATTTACTAATTGCTCTTTGCTTCTAAATGTTCAACATTTTCTTTCACTTGATGTTTTATGGTCTTTTCCTGCCCAGTATGGGTTTTTGTGTATCTTACATAGCAATGCTGGCTGTGAGCTTTTGCTAATTGCTTAATTATTCAACAATGCAAATTGTGTCCTACATCCCAGTAGACACTTCCAAAATATTAAGATCTGGCTTAGGGAAAGCACGTGTGCTATATATTTCTAAGAGCAATATTTTTAAAGTGTCTCCAGTTTAAACATTGCATGTGGACAGGGCATGAGACAGGTAAGCTGTGCCAGATATTTAAACAAATACGCTTATTGTCTCATTGTGCTATATTATTTCTTTCTCATATCCCTTTGCTTCATATGTTTTAGCCGCTACTTTCTTTCACCCCTACCTCTCTACATTCTGTGCATTCTCTCCACATCAGCCCCTCTCTTCTCCTCCCTCACATGTACAACACTAAGGCCTCATTCACACAGAGCGTTTGTGCTCCGTTTTTTGTAGATCTGTTTTTGGTGCACAAAAAACGGATCTTCTTTTTGCAGAAAAACATCACAAATTACTGCTAATTACTGCTAATTACCTGATACCATGTTTCCTCCCACAAGCCCCCTCACCTTATTCTGATAGTGTCTCCTATAAATTTAGCTCATTCTTAAGGGGTACACGTGTGGGGGTCAGACACGTGTGGCATCTCATGCAAAGTGGCATTGAATGCTAAGTGGATGCAGTTATTTCATGGCAGTTAGTCAGGGCAAGAGTCAGGTAAGCCACCCTATTTAACAGGGAGAGAGAAAAAAAAAAAAAAAAACCTTTTCCTTTCCCTATCACCATGTCCTTTACTTCACCATCTATTGTTCTATGTGCTCTTGCTGGAAGACAATGACATAGAGGGACACTCCAACACTGTGCATAACTCCATTCACTACTAATCTTTACCATGTCTTGTATTTCACTGTTTGTTTTCTTATGTGCTCTCGCCACCAACTTTTATCACCCCATCCCCCCTCCATCACCACTCATTCACATCAGCCCCTCTCTCCTGCCCTACTCTATGTACAGCTCCCATGCTATCTTCAGTTTACTGAAGACTCTCAGCCCATCATATTCCAAAGCTTGTCATAATAAATCATGTCCTAATCCCAAAAACTATCTGCTCTTTCTCTTTTTACTGCTGCTCCTCTCAGGTGATATCTCTCCCAACCCTGGTCCGCCATCTGCTAACTTCAACCCCTCTCCCACCTCACACAGAAACTCCACTAACCTTATTAATATCACCTGCACACCTTCACCTCCCTCTTTTAATTGCGCTCTCTGGAATCCACGGTCTGTATGCAACAAACTTCCTTTCATTCACAATTACTTTCTTACCAACTCTCTTAACCTGCTGGCCCTCACAGAAACCTGGATCCAGGATTCAGACACTGCTTCCCCTGCTGCTATTTCTTACGGCGGCTTACACTTCTCTCACTCCCCTAGACCTGGGAACAGACGTGGCGGTGGAGTCGGCCTCCTCCTGTCCCCACAATGTACTTTCCTGGTCATTCCTCCAGCCCCATCACTCTCATTCCCTTCTTTTGAGGTCCATACCATTAGGCTATTCCATCCCCTCCCCCTCAAAGTAGCAGTGGTATACCGCCCCCCAGGGTCACCCACCCAGTTCCTCGACCATTTCTCCGCCTGGCTCCCGCATTTCATGTCCTCAGATTTACCAACCCTTATTCTGGGAGACTTTAACATTCCCATAAACAGCCCCATCTCCCCATCTGCATCCCAGCTCCTATCTCTAACTACCTCTCTTGGCCTATCACAGCTCTCAACCTCTAAGACACACGAAAACGGTAACACCCTTGACCTTGTCTTTACCCGGCTCTGCTCATCCTCCCCCTTGGATAACTCAACTCTACTCTCTGACCACAACATTCTTTCCTTCTCACTCACTAACCCTCGGCCAACACAGCCCAAGCCTACCTATCACACATCCAGAAATCTACAGGCCATTAACCCTCAAGCACTCACAGACTCCCTCATCTCATCTCTGTCCCCAATCTCTTCAATCTCTTCTCCAGATCAGGCAGTAAATCACTACAATGACTCTCTCAGAAGCTCCCTGGACCAAGTAGCGCCCCTCACCCGCAGAACCTCCAAACAGAGAACAAAACAGCCCTGGCTCACATCACAAACCCGATTCCTCCAGCGATGCTCCAGGAGTGCTGAACGCCTATGGAGGAAAACTCGCTCACCAGGAGACTTCATCCACTATAAATTCATGCTCAAAACCTACAACTCTGCCCTTCACCTTGCCAAACAGACCTACTTCACCACCCTGGTCTCCTCACTATCCAACAATCCAAAAAAACTCTTTGACACCTTTCACTCTCTCCTCAGTCCGAAAGTGCAGGCCCCCATCACCGACCTCTGTGCTGATGACCTGGCTTCCTACTTCATGGATAAAATAGACAACATCCGCCAGGAAATCAGCTCTCAGCCTCCAAGCACTGCCACCCCCATTCTTCCTCACATCCCCTCCGGTTCACTTTCCACATTTGACCCAGTCACAGAAGAAGAAGTCTCCAGGCTCCTATCTTCCTCTCGTCCCACCACATGCACTACCGACCCCATTCCCTCACACCTGCTCCAGTCCCTCTCTCTCCAGTCGTGACCACTCATCTAACCAAAATCTTCAATCTCTCCCTCTCTTCTGGCATTTTCCCCTCCTCCTTCAAACACTCGATCATTACTCCATTATTAAAGAAAACCACTCTCGACCCAACCTGCACAAATAACTACAGACCAGTCTCCAATCTCCCCTTCATCTCTAAACTCTTGGAGCGCCTGGTCTATTCCCGCCTCACCCGTTACCTCTTCGCTCACTCTCTTCTAGATCCATTACAGTCTGGTTTCCGCCCCCTTCACTCCACAGAAACTGCCCTCATCAAAGTGACCAATGACCTTCTGACAGCAAAACGTAATGGTGACCACTCTCTGCTTATTCTCCTTGATCTCTCTGCAGCTTTTGACACTGTCGACCATCAGCTCCTACTCTCTATGCTGCACTCCATTGGCATAAAGGACACTGCTCTCTCCTGGCTCTCCTCCTATCTTTCTGACCGCTCTTTCAGTGTATCTTTTGCTGGCTCCACTTCCCCCCCTCTTCCCCTCACTATTGGGGTCCCTCAGGGTTCAGTCCTTGGCCCTCTCCTCTTCTCTCTCTACACGGCCCCGATTGGACAGACCATCAGCAGATTTGGCTTCCAGTACCATCTTTATGCTGATGACACTCAACTATACACTTCAGCCTCTGACCTTACCCCTGCGGTAGTAAAGAACACCAATGACTGTCTAGCTGCAGTTTCCAATATCATGTCCACTCTCTATTTGAAACTAAACCTTTCCAAAACTGAACTTCTTCTGCTCCCCCCATCCACTAACCTCCCTAAATCGGACATCTCTCTCTCAGTGTGCGGCACCACGATAACGCCTAGACAGCAAGCTCGCTGTCTGGGTGTTATATTTGACACCGATCTCTCCTTCTCCTCCCACACGCAATCTCTCGTCCGCTCCTGTCGCTTACACCTGAAGAATATCTCTAGAGTCCGCCCCTTTCTCACCCTGGAAACAACAAAAACCCTCACCGTGGCCCTAATCCATTCCCGCCTTGACTATTGCAACTCTCTATTAAGCGGCCTCCCCCTCACCAGACTTTCTCCTCTCCAGTCCATCCTTAATGCAGCAGCCAGGATCACCCATCTGGCCAATCGTTACTCAGATGCCTCTGCTCTGTGCCAGTCATTGCACTGGCTGCCCGTATACTACAGGATCAAATTCAAATTGCTTGTTCTCACCCACAAAGCTCTTCACAGTGCAGCTCCCCCCTACCTCTCCTCCCTCATCTCTGTCTATCACCCCACCCGCTCTCTACGTTCCTCAAATGACCTTCAACTAACATCTGCACTAATCCGATCCTCCCACTCCCGGCTCCAAGACTTTTCCAGAGCTGCACCAAACCTCTGGAATGCTTTACCCAAAGAAATCAGGACTATCCACAACTTGCATGGCTTCAGACGATCCCTAAAGACGCATCTTTTTAAGGCGGCCTATCATACTCCCTAACATGTCCATTGTACTGTAGACAGTGAATGGGCTATCCTCTGGACATTATTCTTCTACAAACTCCACCAAACCATAAAGGTCTACACAGACTGATGACCATTCATGTAAGCTTAGCCCTATACCCCATTTCCTCAAGATGCCTGGACCACCAGTGCAATAAGCCCCGGCACCTTGTACAACCCCTATCCCGTTGTAGATTGTAAGCTCTTTTGAGCAGGGTCACCTTCATTTCTTGCTTTATTTATTGTATTTTTTTTCCACATTGATTCTATGCCTATTGTTTTTGTATCCAATGATTGTACTTTATTTGTTCTCTATTGTAATTACTTACTGTATATTTTCTGTATGCTAACCCTACATTGTAAAGCGCTGCGGAATATGTTGGCGCTATATAAATAAAGCTTTATTATTATTATTATATTATTATTATTACAAACGCATCATCTGTTTGTGTTGATTTTTTTGCTCCATTTTCAGGGGACACAGAGAGACAAACACACAGACAGAAACACACACACTTTCTCACCCTCCGTGACGATCCCAAGGCGAGTGTCGAGCCCAGCGGTGTATCTAGGGGGGTGCAGCCGAATCCTTTGCCCCGGGCGCAAGTCAGAGGGGGCGCCGACTCCTCCGCTCCGCCCTGCAAATTGTGCGGGACGGGGAGATGGAGTGCGCCGGACTGTTGTGACCGAGCAGCGGGTGAGCCTGGTACTGGGGGAGGGGGAGAGGTGCGAGCGGACGGGGAGGGCTGGGCCGCACTGTGGCGTCCGTCCACTCGTCTGTCTGTCCAGGCTCCCGGTATTATTGTTATGTAATGTGGAGCTCTGGCTGCAGACGGGTGTCAGTGCGGGCACATGTGCCACCTCACAGCGGGCAGAGCTGTCTCCTGGCCACCATACATGTGTATGGAGAGCCCCAAACTATCTGTGACGTGCGCCCTATTCAGCCTGTCCTCAGCCATAGTTCACACCTGCGCTTTTCCCGTTCTTCTGCCCACTCTTGCTGTTTCTTTTTTATTGCCATCAGTTTGGAGACTGTTTTGCATTTGATGAATTGTTCACGGTGTGACACGAATGACATGAACTGTTATTTCGTAAATTTTTTCCGTATTCCGGGGGGGCGCCATAATAAATCTTTTCATCGGGTGCCAGAAAACCTAGTTACACCGCTGGTTGAGCCCCACGCTTTGGGGTACTCGGGTATCAGGCTTCAGGGGTAGCGTCTGCGGTGTCACGGGGAATGGTGGCCACGCCTGATCCCGTGTCCTGGGTGACACTTCAAAAAGGGATGTATTTACAGGGGATTATCTATATACAGTTCTCGTGACGCCACCTGTAGTGTCTGGTGATGGGTCACCAGCGCCGCCACAGTCCGCCGGATGTAGATGGTAATGCGGCTAGTTGGCAAAGTCCTCTACAGGTAGGGCTGGACCTCCGGGGCAGTGTTCCTGCAAAGGGAACAGGTTGAAGCAGAAGAAACACATGTAGAGGCAAAGTCACTTTCTTCCGGGTACTTTACTGGAAACTTGTAGCAGCATCAGTTACAGTTCACAGCTCAGCACTTTAGATGTTACAAAGACAGGTAGCTTAACGGGTGGCTGCAAGTGGATCCCAGGTGGTATGGTGGAACCCTTGGTGTACCTTCGTTAACTAACCCGTGTCCGTTCTTCCCCGCTTTGGATCGATCTATACCCAGTAGCTCCGTGTAGGTAGTACCGGGAGTCCCCTCCCTCGTTGGTGAGGAAGCAGGCAGACCTCTCCGATGGCAGGGTGCTGCGACTGATGAACAAGCCACAGCAGCCGGTTGCCGACTGCAAAGCTGGACTTTGGCTGGTTCCAAGGGCCCGGCGTTCCCCTGGGTGGACTGGAGTATCCCCTGGAGTATGGACACTCCACTCTGAGGATCTCCCTTTCTCTCTAGGGTCCGTACTTCTCTTGTCGGCCACCCTCTTTCAGGACCTCCTCAAGGTCCCTTCTTCTCACCTCCGATGCGGCTTGTAACCAATCCGGTGTGACCTTCCACCTCGGTCCACTTAGTTAGAGACTCTCTAGAACCTCTCCTCTTCCTCCATTCTAAGTCAGAGACCAAAAGAGCAAAAAACTTCCTTGAACCCCCTAAAGGTGATTATATCCCCTCCCGTGTAACCTCCCACCCTATCCCAATGTGGGAGTGCTGGGAATGGGTCCCACCACAATCCTAGGGTCCACATGCAGCTGGAGCATTTACACCTCTTTTACGGGTGTAATACTCCTCTATGATGCCTGCATCTGCGGGGTGCCACATACCCCCTTGATTGAATATACTCGTCCGCGAGTATCTGTACCTGTTACCAGGAAGTGAAAAAAGCATTTTTCATATTTTATATCAAAGTCAACGGGTAAACTATTTACAAACAAGCATATTCAGATTTCTTCCTATTGCTAGGAGGCACTTTTCTTGGAACGTTACACATATATATATAGACAATGCAGTAGTTAGTATGATAGACCCCACGGTCCTCGGGTCACCTGTTGGCAAAGTTGTTACTCTCCGGCTATGACTATCTGCATAAAAGACATTATCTAACTTGGCCCAACGGGGACTGGTACTAACTACGCGGGCCCAGCGGTAATGTATTGTCCAGCACAGTCCAGTGTGAATTATCACCGCTGGGCCACTGCTCACACAGCACACATCATCAACAGTAGGGAAAGTTAAAAATAAAAGTCTCTGATTCTTCAGATTAGGGAGAAAACATACAGGGACAAACTCTTCATTCTGGGCTTTACAAAAAAATGGGGAGGCAAAAAATAAAAGGGCATGGTTGCTGGAAAATTAGCTATGTACAGTGCAATGTCTCAACAATGGGAGTATATTGCTGGGTGCAACGTCTCTACTATGGGAGTCTATTGCTTGCGGGATATTCTTATGGCGAACCAGCCTAATGGGCCGGGGTACCGCTCAAAAGTGACCTGCTCACCTCGATATAAGTCTCTGTCCGGGTGTCCTAGCCGCAGGTATGACTCTACATCACGTCTATTGAAAAACACATCATCCTGAAGTCCGGGTTCTCTAAGAAATCCCCATCCTTTGTCCTGTTACACGTAGATGACGGTTCCTTGGCGGCATAGTTCTACTGGAAGCGGGGGCTGCGATCTTGCCTCGTCCCGTAGTCGCCTTGTTGCCTGTTCTCGCTGGAACCATTCCTCTAGGCGTCTTTTAGTGACCTGGTCTCTCTTTAAAGAGGATTGAGACAGCTGGGGTAACTGGTACTGTGGGGGTGGTGAGTTGCCAGTTGGGACCCTGGAGTTCACTTTCGTCTCCGCTGAGCTCACTATGGCGGGGGCTCCTCGCTGCTGCCGCTGCCACGTGGTCCACCACGCAGCTTCTGGGGTGCTCCCTCCCGAGGCTCTCTCTACGTCCTCCGGTTGCTCGAAGTCTGTCTCCTCGTACTCCTCCTCGACGATGACGTTTGGTGCAGTAGGGGACGTCCGCGCTGCCTCCAGCCGGAGGTAGCTGCTGGTACGGGTCAGTGGTGTTGCCGGGGGTTCAGTCTGAGCACCCGTGTCCTGGGTCTGGACAGGTAGTGGTATGGGTGGTAGCGAGGCACGGTACTCCACAAATGCTTGCTCTTCTACCACTGCCTGTGCTTCGCGGCCTTATCTCATTGACGACAGGTCATAGGCTCACTCCGCATTCCACCGTCAGCAAACCCACGTCAGGGCTTCTTCCATGTCCTGGCAGAGCCATCCAAACGTGTCCCTCCAGTAGTCAGCATCCCCCTCTAGTGTTAAGAGGGATGCCGCTGCCGGGTCGCCTAGCGCGGCTCGGGCTTGCTCCTTAAGCTCACGCAGTACATCTCTCTAAGGGCCCTTTCACATCAGCGTTTTTTTAAATTTGCGGCAGATGCGGTGAAAAAACCGCATCTGCCGCAACTGCCGCATAACGGTTCCACTTGCGGCACGGTTGCGGTTTTTTCCATAGAAGTATAGGGGGACTTGCGGCAGATGCGGCAAGTGCGGTATTGCACTTGCGGCAGGTGCGGCAGAGAAAAAAACCGCAGTAAGCCGCGTTTTTTCTCTGCGCACCTGCCGCAAGTGCAATACCGCACTTGCCGCATCTGCCGCAAGTCCCCATACTTCCTATGGAAAAAACCGCAACCGTGCCGCAAGTGGAACCGTGATGCGGCAGTTGCGGCAGATGCGGTGTTTTCACCGCTCTGCGCAAATTAAAAAAAACGCTGATGTGAAAGGCCTAACGGGGTGCTGCCATGCTGCCGGGTACAAAGGAGCCTTGTTGTTCTGTCCTTCTCTTCGCACCCAACCGCAAGCCCCATAGAGAATGAATGGGGCTTGCCGGATCGGGGTATTAAGTCGGCCGTTACACGGCAGATCTGGCAGATGCGGCGACATCTGCCGGTTCTGTCGGGAATTACACCTACTGCAGATGTGAAAGCAGCCTGTGACAGACAAATATATAGACATAAAGTTGTCTGGGGCCACAAGGGACTGGGTACTCAGGTCTCGGGCGGTCAGGTGCACGGATGTCACGGGTGGTCGGTTCCTGAGCCTGTGCCCTTGGGTGACAATGAAAAGGGGAGTATTTACAGCGATTAAAGTCATTGTCAGTTGTGACGCCACCTGTAGATCCGGTGATGGCACCCGGCGCTGCTGGTACCTCCAGGGTGATGGGTGGCAGCAATGTGTTGTGGCTCTCTACAGGAAGAGCGGTTCCCCAGGGCTGTAGGGTATGATGGTGGAATAGGGCAGCACGGTAGGAATGGGGCAGCGTGGTCATTGCGGTGTTGGACAGGTTGAAGAAGGGATACACACACACAATAAAGTATTTTTCTGTACCTTTTACTGGTGTTCTTGCAGGTACACTCTCCTGGTTGAAGGCTACACCTCAGGATTTCCACACTGAGCGGGGTATGGGCCTCCTTGTCCTGTTCGTTGTCCCAAAGCCTGGCTGGCATGAAACCAGGCCTGACCTCCTGTTTTTCCACACCCGTGTTGCTGCACTGAGGACTCTCTCTTGGCCGCTATCTCTCCTGCGGTCCCTGGCTCTCAATTGTGGGTGCAAGCCTCCACGGTGTACTCGATTCTCTGCTGGGATGGTCTCCTTCCCTGTTGCAGACTCGGTCTCCAGTGACCGGTGTTCTGATGGATGAGTCGGTATGGCTCCTCTGCCCCCTCTGTAGTGTTCCTCGCCTCGGCCTTCGGCCCTCGCTCTTTGGACCCTCACACTGGCTCTGGCTTGCACTGGTGTCGGGCCTAGCATGGCTCCGGTAACCAGTTTTAGCTCACTAGGCTCTGAGCTGAACTTCACAGTTCTTCTAGTGACTGGACACTCTGACTAACTCCGCCTCCAGCACCTGTATTTATAGGGGATCTGGCTTAACAGCAACCAGTGGAGCTCCCCCTACAGGCCTGGAGTGGAGGAGTGGAAGGTGTTGGGTGTATGTGAGGTACCAGATGTGGAAATGTCTTAGTGAACTAGTTGGTTCTGTGGCTTTACCTGTCTCAGGGCACCACACAGACAGATACCCAATCTGGAATTGCACTTTCAACTGTATCGGCATCGTGGATGCCAATAAAGTTGAAAGCCTTAATGGGAGAGGGGTCCATTCGCTTCTCCTTCATCACACCTCTCAGCACAGCAGGCATAATGACGTCACTATATTGCACCTGCTGCCTGAAATGTGCAGCTCTTCTGACTACATGTTTGCTGCAGAGACTGGAGCAGCGAGGGAACTAAGAGAGTTTTTTTGTTTTGTTTTTTTCACTCATTGAGTACATTATTGGGTGCATTATACTATTTGGAGGGCTATGGGGGCTGTATTATACTACATGGAAGGCAATGTGAGGGCATTATCCTATATGAAGGGCTATATTGGACCCATTATATTATATGGAAGCTAATGTAGGTTCCATTATACCATATGGAAGGCTACACTATTATACTATATAGAAGGCTACGTTAAGCCATTATACTATGTGCAAGCCAATCTGGGGCCCATAATACTGGAGGGCTATGTTGAGGTATTATACTATTCTGAAAGGCTACGTTAGCCCCTTTATACTATACAGTACGGAAACCAATGTAGGACCCATTAAGCTATATGGAAGGAAATGTGGGGCCCATTACACTATATGGAGGGCTATTATAATATTTGAAGGTCTATGTGGGGGGCCATTGTACTATATGGAGGGCTATGTGGGTGCCATTATACCATTTGAAGGGCTATGTGGGGCCCATTACACTATAAAAAGGGTTATGTGAGGCCATTACACTGTATAAAGGGCTATGTGGGGCCCATTATACAATATGGATGGCTATGTGGGGTCCATTATACTATTTGAAGGGCTATGTGGGAGTCATTATAATAATTGAAGGGCTATGAGGGACTAATATAATATTTGATGGACTATGTGGGAGCCTTTATACTTTATGGAGGTCTATGTAGGGACTATTATATTAGTTGCAGGTCTATGTGAGGGACTAGTATACTGTTTCTATGAAGTCTATGGATATGGGAGCAGACAGGAGAAGTATGCAAACCTGTACAGCAGCTGTTTTCTGTTGTGGATTTATCTTACCCAAGAGCTGGATTCACAGCTGCACTGCTCAGTACTGCTGTATAATATTCTCCATGCTGATGCATCTGATCACATGTTACATAGAGGGAGGAGAGAAGGAATCCTTCATGTCTGTGTGTGCTGTGTATGGGAGACATCATACCAGAAAGTCTCCACAACCTAGCTCCTCTGGGAAATGTTTGAGCTAATACTAGTGTAATACTGTAAATAGCGGACTGTGACCTAGGGGGAAATACCAGACTATAATCATGTTCTACTGCTCAGAGAGGAATGAGATTTATCAGGCCCCAGTTATTATTTCACAACTTGGGATCTGACCTCGCAGTGATGTGTGAGATCTTACAGCATCATGTAACAAAGTTCAGCCCTGTGTCATAATGAATTGTGTAAGTCCTCACGAGGCAGAAACCAAAGGGGCAAGATGCAAAGTAATGAGCAGCCTAATATAATTATGTAATACTAATTATGATTGCAGGAGAATGGAGCTTGAGTAAATGCCTGACACAAGGGACAATAATGGTCACATTAACATTTTATGCTACATAGACTATTCTTATAAGTTTGGTTTTCATATCCAAAAATTAAGTCAAATTCTGTGGTCCCATAGATGACTTATCTGGATGGGAATCTACATTATGAGACATATGTCTCTTTGTCCTAGGCTTACAATTTTCACCTCTTAATGACATGACATACAGGGTACATCATATGTCAACTTCGTGACTTTGATGCAGGCTCACAAGTCAGGCCCACATCTTTCCTGACAGATGATGGCTGTGATATTCAGTCGCAGGTTCCACCGTCAATCTGTGATAGTGGTATTTACAGCACGCCGGAAGGACGCTCCGACAACATGATCACTGAATGCCAATGGGTTGCTGTGACAGCCAGACCCCCCAGTGTTTTTCATAACAATACTTCTGTGAAAACTTGCCCATGGCTGGCTATGTTTTCTGCTATATACAGCAATAATGTGGCATATAGCACAAATGCAGGTTCAAGTCTACTAAGTGGACTATGACTTGTTTTTGTAGAGATGTTCCATGTACTCTTTCCATTGTTCCTTGATCTGTTCTGGCTCAGTGAGTTTGTTCCCGTTGGCATCTTTCAGCATTCCCACTCTAGGTTGAAACGTTCGTTGTATTTCCTTGATATTTTGGTGTGCCTTCTTGGTATTGCCCATCAGATGTTTGTTTTAAATCTCTGCACATATCTTCTGGTAATAAAGTTCTTTGTCTGCTCCAATGGTTCTCTTTATTCTTTTACTGATGTTGTCTGCGTCCTGCTTGTTACCTTTTGCCAGTCTTCTTTCTTCGATGATCTTTAGGGTATCTTCTGTTAACCATGGCCGTGGGGATCTTTTCTTAACAAAAATAAGATACAGTATAATAAAAATACACATATTTGATATCACTGGGTTAGTAAAACTCATATCTATCAACACATAAAATAGATTAATTAGCAAAATGAAAAAGGAACAAAAACACCAAAATTGCGTTTTTTTCAGGGACCGCAACAACACAAAAAATTTAATAACATGCAATCAAATCATTGTATCTGCCACAAAGTGATAACAGCCTAAGTGGGTGAAGAGGGCACCTATGGGTTGGGATGGCACAAACCCACAACACTAGAAGGAGAATTTATACAGATTTTTGGTTGAGCCCCCAATGTTGTTTGTACATGTGTTAGGGAATTGTTGTAATGCTAACAGTTGTCCTAGTAATTTTCTGTGTGATCTTAATCCTTTGTGAACCTTTCTGGTTTACTTACTTTGAAATATGTGAACACCCTATCCAAGGAAAAGTGTACACAGGACAAGTAAACACGGATGACTTATCTAATACAGGATGAAAAACTGGAGGAACCTGCTGGAGGACAATCACTTGTCACCGTCTCTGGATGGATTATAAGCATTCATCCATGATTCCCAACACAATGATATCACAGATAACGTCAGTATTAGCTCATAGGAAATAACAAGTCATTGTAGTGCACAAAGTCAGGTAGCTGCTGCAACAGTTTTTAATATTTTAGGATGCTTTTTTGATATGTAAAGTTTCACCCAAACATTTTCAAGGTTTGCATTATACCATATGGCTTTAAAGGGTTTGTCTTGCTAGTAAAGAAAAAAGATCAATTATTATTATTATTATTATTAATTTATATAGCGCCATTATATTCCATGGCGCTTTACATGTTAAAAAGGGCAGACTAGGACAAGTAACATAGTAACAATACAAGTAACAATAAATGTTGACAATTCAGTTGTACAGAAACAAGAGGGGAGATGTGGTACCCTGCCGTTACAGGTAGCCACAGGACCACCTTAAGCATGGATGGATTTCCACAACAGGTAACCCACATACACACAACACCTTCCACCCCAGAACAGTAGGGGAGCTCCATTTGCTGCCTTAAGCAAGATCCCCTATAGACACTGGTGCTGAGGGTGGAGTTAGACAGAGTGTGCAGTCGCTAGGAGAACTGTGAAGACGTCCTGGTGCGTCGGAGCCGTGCTAAGCCCGTGCCAGTTGACCAGCCTAGCCAGTGTGAGGGCCTGTGAGTGAGGTCGAAGGCAAGGCTTAAAGAGTAGAGGAGCAGACTGGGGGCAGAGGAGCCATACTGGTTCACCCCAGGAAGCAACCCGGACACCGGAGTCTGAGTCTGTAGGAGAGCATCAAGCCCAGCAGAGATACCGGTTCACTGAGGAGACTC
This sequence comes from Allobates femoralis, assembly GCA_033576535.1. NCBI lineage: Eukaryota > Metazoa > Chordata > Amphibia > Anura > Aromobatidae > Allobates > Allobates femoralis. The sequence goes on from JARQOC010000004.1 coordinate 587,549,146, forward strand.
CAGTCTCCTGGACACCTGTCACGCAACCAATAGGGGAGCCAGGGACCACAGGAGAAGTCATAGCGGTAGCCCACACAGAGGTTCTCGACACTACAGAATGGGTGAGAGAAAGACACAGATGAGATCAGGCTTAGTTTTAGACGGGTCAGAGGCTTCAACAAGGGAAAAGAGACAAGGAGGCCTTATCCATCATTCACTGTGGAAATCCAGAAGTGCCTCCCGACCACCTGGAATGTACCATGGAAAGCGCCTGCAATACCATCAGTAAAGGTATAGAAATGATCCACAGTGTGTGTGTCAGTTTGTCCATCCCTGAACCCGTCCGGCCTAGAGACTGTCGCAGCGGCCCAGCTGCCTAACGTCCTCCATGTGCAAATCCCCATCTCCTCGTCACTGCCCTGGGAACCCCGCTCCATCTGTGGGGAGCTGTACCACCCAAGTTGCCCGTCCATCATCCCCGGAGGTCTGAAGCAGTGCTGGTGCCTTCACCAGAATCCACAGGTGGCGTCACAAGACTTTTATTATTTACCTATTATTCAGCTGACCCCCAGGGCTATGGGCCCAGGCACCAGCCACCGAGACAGCACTCCCCATATCAACGCCCAGGTACCGAGTTCCCATAGACCCCTGGGCAGGTCATAGATATGTTTCAAATTTGAAATATAGAGATCTTAATAATATACTTTAATCAACATAGGTCCCACTATCAGTGCCAGACTCGGGTTGTGGCAGCTCTACTTTCACATTGTGTTTCACGCCATCCAAAGTTTCGTGTGGGGTCACATTACCAGTGCTGTGGGTGAAGATGGATGGCTGACTTGCTTGTTTTAATAGTTAAAGGGGTTTTCCCACAAGCAAAGTTAACTTTAATCAATAGATTTTAGAATAATAATAATTTCCACATTAGGATGTGTTTACATTTTTTTTCCTGCTCTGAAATCATCACTAGCACAGGTACAGCAGGCAGCTATTGGCTGCGACCCAACCCCAGCTGCCTAGTTTTATCTGGCTGGCAATCAAAAATACAGGGGAGCCCTGTTATGTAGATTATTTGTTGAAATAATTTAAAAAAAATTGACTTGGGGATTCACCGTATTTTTGGTTGCCACTAAGGGTAAAACTAGGCAGCTGGGGGTTGTAATGCTCACTGTGGGGATCCCAAGCATTCTGCCTCATTGTTTATTGCAACCCACAGCCACCCCAGAAAATGGCGTATTCATAGAAGTGCCATTCTCTGGAGCTGTACCCAACTCTTCCAGCTGCCCTGCGGCACTGACAGACTGGATAATAAGGGGTTAATTGCGAGCTTAATAATGTCAGACCAATGTTAGATCCGGCCATTATGGACCTCTAAGTTACCATGTCAACTCCATTTTATAGACTAAGCCCCACCCACCAAGAGCACAAGTATCTCTCTTTATTAACTCCTGACTAATGGGGGAGGGAGCAGTCTCCACCCTGGCCCCTAGAGGGCTGCAAACATGGTTACACAAATGTAAAATGCATAATACACCACTGTTACAACTTCATGAGCACAGAGTAACTTTTCACATTAAGGGGAGGAGGCATCGCACTCCCAGACGCCTGTTCAGCTGTCTGACATACAGCACCAGGCCAGACAACAATAAAAGGAGGCTGCACACACTGGCTTGCCATTCAATCAGGGCCAGTAAACTTTCAGGGCACCAATGACCCTATAATCCTTCCTTTTGGTGCTTAACCACCGTGCCCGCCCCTGATGACGTTACTGTGGCGCCCCGCAACGAGTGCGTCACAAGAGGGTATTGCAGCCATAAATGCAGCCGCAATATTCTCTGACACAGCAGTGATCTGGTTAACTTAGAAATCCAACCCTGCATGCATCACCTAGAACAGAGGGCCAATCCTAGGTCCTGGTGGGCGGAGCGCTAGGGAAGTGTGTAAAAGACAAGGGCTCTAGAACTTGACCTGAGCAGTCTAGAACTTGGAGAGGAGCAGGGGCTCCGCACCCCGTGCAGCCCCGGGCCGTCACCGGTCGGGTGTCAGCACCTGAGGCCTCAACAACCGGGATCGGGCATCGTAACCACGGGTTCCAAAAGACTCCCGTGCCCACAACTCACAGCTGGTTCACTGGTACCGAAGCTGGCAGCAGTTCACCTCTGCTACGCGAACCAGAAGCGTGGAGGAGCAGCTTCACAGGAGCACCCCACCACCAGCCAACTTCCAGTCGTCTAACCAGCGGTGTACCCACCGAGGGATCCAAGGCTCCCCAAAACATCCAGAACGTACATCATGGATAGGGCATTGAAGCAGCCTCCCCGTACCCGACCTGGTATTCCTGGGCGACACTGGCAACCACTTAGTTAGAATGGAGGAACACTGCGGATTTCTAAGGGACACCATCACTGCTGAGTCCACCCGGTCTACTACCCGTAAACTGTATACCATGTACTGCCTGCTGGTTACAGTAAAGACCCGTTGCAGAGACTTTCTGTGTCCATGCTTCCTTATGAACTGTCCGTCCACACTACAAGGTAACCGCAGCTGCCGCACAACATCTTAAGCAGCTCCAGCCTCCGGGGATCACCGCTCAGCCTGTGGGGAGCATTCCATCTTGCTGCTGTCCATCCCCCGGAGGTTCCGCAGCGTCGGTAACGATTACCGAAACTACTCATAGGTGGCGTCACGAATAAATTAAAACCCCTTTAATCTGTTCCACCAAGACGTCTTCAACCCTTTTGATCTGCACTACACCGGGCCCCTCTACCGGCAGGCGCGGCCCACCCGTGACAAGGAGGAAGGAAGCATCGCCTGTCTAAACCGGAGTCCCGGCCACGGTGAGTCATTACCATTATGACATCCTTCTGGCTGGCCACCAAAGCAGAGTTTGTTCACCACTATGAGGTTTTACAGAATTAGCCCACCTTAATTTGTCTGCGACTTCCACCTGACTCCTACCCCGCCACCCAATGCCCATTTGACAACTTAAATGGATTTGACCGCCATCAGCAGTGCCTAATAAAGCGAACAACCAGTTGTACAGGCTATGGGAAGACCTTATCTTTAGCCAAAAATGCAGAGCAACAACAGATTAATTTAAACAATGCAACTCTCCCAAATTGCTGTGACTGATGGTAACTAAAGCGAAAGGACAATCGTTACAAATCCTGTAATGGGGAATGTGGAAAATAATCCTAATAAAGGGGGTAACCACAGTGAACAGGGACATCTGCAATACCTCAGAACTATTATACTCTATGTATTGTGACCAGTTTTATTTCACCAATTCACAATTTTTGTTTCCAGAAAAGCACTGTTATGTAATATCGCTGAGCCCACTGGCCAATTTTGCAGTAATGATTTCTGAAGCCTTAAGATCTAGTTAGAGCTCCTTTACTGTGATATGTGTACAGGTGAATATCTCTGTACATCTGGCCTTCAAATGGTGGGGAAAAAACCCTCTGTGTTGTATGGCTCTATACAATATGGCTTTGATCATGGGACCAAATATCAGTTAGACTATTTGCAAAATAACTATTTCTAACCAGGACGTGTCTTATTGTAATGCAGAGTGCAATGTACAGAACCATCTTGAGCACCTTATACTTAGAAGAATCATGAAAAATACCGCCACCTTCTGGATGTTTAAAGAAATGCATTATTTCCCCAAAAATGTTAATTTGTGTAATCCCTACCATTTCCTTTATTTTTTATCAATATGTGTGGGCAGAGCTTTATGACGGAAGGGTAAACATACCCTGCACTTATTTGCAATAGATGCAATGTTGGCATTTGTGCAGTATGAGACGTGTCATGATGGTCTTTCTTACTTTGGAGACTTGTGACAGGTTTGGGACCTCTGTCTCATTCCTGTATTGAGACTTAATTTTGAATGTGTTTCTTTTCTTTGGCAGTGTAGGAGTTAATGTCAGTTTCTGTTGCTAGCAAAGCTCCTTAGTTCTCTTCCCAGGCCTGGCTACTTTGTGATCACTCCCTTCTCCTTTATATGGTCACATGATCCAGCATTCCTTACTGGTGATTGAACCCCATTCCTTGCCTATCTACCTTAGGTGAAAGAGCTACTTTGGGGAAGATGACCGTTGCCAAGCCGTGTGCTGCCTAGGAGTCTGGCAGCCAGCGTGAAGTTGTTTTGTTGTTTCCCTGTCTGTCTTTCTTTCCCCTCTTGTTGATTTTAGTGCAGTGATTGGGACTAGTGCGCCCGTCGGCCATCTCCCTATTTAGGGTTAACATCAGGGCCAGCAAGGGACTAGGTATCCTGTTCGGCGACGGCTTGAATGAACCCATACAGGGACAGTAGGGAGATTAGGGCACAGCCTCAGGTGAGTGCAGGAGGTTGCCTTTCCCCCGTTCCATGCAAGCAGGGCCTCCTGTTGTATTTGTGCCCCTGGTGTTTCCCTTGTCTGTTGCTGTGTGTAGTGCACCAGAAAACATTGTCTGTGCGCCACTTTCACGCACTGTATCTGGATGCACCCCAGTCCGTGTCGTGACAATATGGCATAAACTCAATCAGGGGCGAACATATAATTAGTGCAACTTGTGCTGGTCCACAGGGGCCCAAGAGATAATGGGACCCACATCTACCTCCAAAGCATATGGAACTGTGCATTATGCTGAATTATTGGACTGAAAAGGGCTCATATATTGTTCTTGCACAGGGGGCCTGTTCTGTCTTTGTCCGCCAGTGCACTCAATATTCGCAGGACTCTGGACCAATGGCCTCGTCAGTAGACTTTGGGCAACAAATCAGAGCCCTATGAGCCTCCTCCTACCTGTGACATCCCAGATTAATAGGGTGCACAATGTCATGCGTGCAGGTGTTGGGAATGTCGTAGATAGGAGGATCACAGGGCTTTAAGCCAGCGTTCATGCATTACCAAGCTTCTGACTCTGTGGATAATAGAGGAGTCAGAAGTGGATTATACCAGGTCTCCATCTCTGCAACCGCGATTGTTATGCCGCTGGTCACAGATCCTGCTGATAGTTTGGACTCCTAGGGGTCGAGTTGAAACCAATTAAAAGTGTTGTTACCATAAGCAATATTTATAACCTAGCCACAGGATGATGATAATAAAGCAATGATTGCTGGAGATCTGAATAGTTCCAAGACTCGGGGGCCCAAAGACTACTGTGTGAATGAAGCTGCAGCGAGCATGTGAGACCACTACTTCTATAGGCAGTGAACGTAGCAGAGGTCACACATGCTCATTACTGCTCCATTCACAAAGGGGACTTTGGGAATAGAGTTGTGGTTGTTGATCAGAGATTTAGCACTTATCCTGCAGATATATATTATGTCTTTCCAAAAAAAACTTGTGGATTAATAAAATAGATTAGAATTTGACGCCTGATCTAGCAGAAATAAAGGTTATTATATGACGGTATAGTAAATACTTGCAGATTATGGAGCCGAGCACAGAATTCACATCACTGACTGCACCAGCACATTCCAGAATATTAAGGAGTCCATTGAGGCAGAACAACCTGTGATATTGGGCAATCACTGGGGGAAAGAATCTGTCACTCAAGACTATGACTGCATGGGTGAGCAGTGACGGACAGCTCCGCTCTGTGACATTGTGTGACTATTAGTCATAATAGAAAATAATTAAAGGGGTTATCCAGATCTATGATCTGCCTGCCTGCCCTGCCCGGCACAGTCCACTTCTGCCAGCGAGCCAGTAGCTTCTGCTGAGATCACATCTACAAAGTAGCAGCTTCTTTTCCGGTATGCTTTTTTGACAGGTTGTGACTGCCAATGTCATGCTGATTGATAGTAGGCTCCCCGGCGTTGCATAACTGCAGGGAGTCAGTTGTCAATCAACATAACGCCAACAATCACGCCCCATTGACGGTGCAGCTCAGAAGAAGAGTTGCTCTGTTGAGGTGAAGCAGCTGAATTGCCGGTAGGAGTAGTCAGTGAGGCTGAGCCGTAGTTAAATAGAACAGCCAACTACCGTACCTGCCTGTTATTTTTTTTTGGCTCATGGTAAAAAATAATAATTTAGCACTGAACAACCCTTTTAAAGGGCATTTATGACACTGGAAACCCACCTTTACCCACCTTTGTGGAACGATACACTTTCGTCTTCTTTCAGCATTTTTGGGCTATAAGAAAGGGCAAGAAAATACTGCTGTAAATGGTGTGTGTGGTGGAACTGCTCTTAAGGTACACTCTGTCATAGAAGATAAAGATGAAATTAGGCAAGAACCATGACATATCTAATAAGCCTGAATAGACCTGTCACGTCACCGTTGGACTCGATGGCTGGTGTTCCTGCCTCGGCCGCTGGAAGGCGCTGGATTCCTTCGGCTAATGGTGCCAGTGATAGGAGGGCCATGTCCTCATATGGACCTGCTGCTTCAACGTCTGCCTCTGTCAAGGGGCACCACCGTATTTCTCCTGTGGGTGATGTTGGTTGCAAAAGAGAGGATCCTGTAAAGGCATCTGATAGGTGCAGCCTTCGCTCTTCTATCAGAAGTGGGGTGGTTGGTACCAGTCGTGCATCACTATCTGGCCTGGTTCTAGGGCGGTCCAGATGAGATCATCAGGCTGTGAGCTCCAGCCTATGTGAGGGAACCACGCCCTTTTCAAATACCTTGGAGCCTGTCCTGCAGGCCGCCAGATATAGTCTTGTTCCCCAGTGATCTAGTGTGTGTTTGGTTTTGACTTGATCTTTGCCTGGATTTTTGACCCTGCTTCAGCCTGACGATTTGGTACCTTAGCTGCCCTCCTGGTTTGACTCGGACTCCTGACTATGTTTTTGGATCCTGGTTTTTATTCTCTTCCTAGTGAACTTCCCGCTCCGGTCCGCTGCTCATCTTAGGCAACTACCTCCTGGGCTCCGCTGTAATTCCAGATCCCTATATAGGGGTAAAGGGTTTCGGGGGTTTCTCGGGATGCTGCCTTGCCAGCAGCTCGGCCTCACAGCACATACACCTTAGATGGCTGTCTGTCAAATGATGGTGCAGCCAGCAGTTATTTTGGCTTATTCCTTCCATGTACAGTAGCATTTACTCTAATGAGAGCTCTTGTCTTCTCTATGACAAAGCCGCTGGTGGACATATGAGGTAGCGGCTTATCTAACGGAGAACATAGGGATCGGCAGTCCAAAATCAAACATGCTTACCTTTAACACTCCTTGTTCAGCACCCAGTACATTAGACAAACGTTAGTTAATGTGTATGGGGGCTTAAAAACCTATTTGTCACGGGGTAATATAAAGTTCAAGGGAGTAAGGTAGAAGGATGGTAATAAAGGGCAAAAGGTGATCAGTTGAACTAGTCTGACACTTAGACTGTGGTTCTGCTCTCCGTTCCAGAATAACCTCTGAAGGTGAGGATGACTGGGCTTCCACCCTTGCCTTTTGCTCCTTATGAACCTTAGGCTAATACCCCCTCAACTCCACCCACAATCGGGAAGCACAGCAACTCCCACAAAAGAAGGAAAACACCAAGAAAATACAGCAGGAAGGTTTCAGAAGACACTGCACTAACGTCTTCACAGCCAAGGTCCTTGCAGAGATTAAACTCTATCAGTGACACCTAGTGAAAGGAAGTGGAACAATTTAAAAGCTGGGAGAGTGGGACAAGTACATCATCTTAAACACCCCCTGACCTGCAGAGCCACCCAAACATAAACAACTACATACAGCATCTTCTGACATTAACTCCAAATGTGCCAAAGGAAATTTACTCCCATTAATTACAGCAGAGCATTTCACATAGACTGCATGCAGTCAACATATGACAGTACCCCCCATCCCTTTATGAGTGGGTGACGGGTCCACTCTTGGACGCTTTCTGCTCCTCGGTGTCTGTAACACTAGCTCTGTAAAACCACTTAGGTGCTACAGTCACTAATGACTGTGGCATCTAAAGGATTAAAATGTTATTTTCAATTCTGGTTTTTGACGCTAAATAGTATGGTACTGCTGATACCTACTGCTCCTAGACATCCCTTTATCATATTAGTATAGTGGGGTGTGAAAGGAGTTAAAAAAAAAGTTAAATACAAGTAACTAATTAAGATAAAATATGGAAGACAGAAGGTTCTGTAATGGGCTGTATAATGAGTTGTGCCCGAGTAATAGCAGTAATTCATGTACTCATTAGGATCTACTAGTCCAGTCCAATCTCGATCCCATCAGCGATAATTAGCATTCCCTGGAAAACAAAGACACATTATATCTGCATTGCAAATAATACGTTTTCTGAGAAGCTGCTACAGGAATTGTTCATTACAGTTTAGTGTGTAAATAAAATGCAGATCAGATGAAAGTGGGAAAGTCTGTATAGTTTTATCTGATCGTAGATATCGTCCTGCTGTGCAGCTGGCTGTAGATATGCAATAACTGCCAAACAGCTCAATAAAAACATACAGCTGAGCTGAATATAGATATAGTGGATCCTATCAATAATATAATGGATACCAGCATAATATTAACGGGGCTTAGGGTGCTTTCACATTATGATTTTTTGGGAACCGTGGCTGTCCGTTGTAAAAAACTGAAAAATCGTAATGTGAAAGCACCCTAATCAATCAGCGTAGGCATAGAGGTTTGCAATGCTCCCAATGAGCGGCTACAGAACACTAAACCAGGGCCCTACAAATTGATCTTCTCATCTCATTAATTTAACTGCTCACAGAGCAGAGGTGGACAACATTTTTTGGTCCCAATGGCTGTCACAGTCGAGGAGAGGCTCCAACCACCCTATGTCTCTGACTACTTGCCCGACCCACCTTAAAGAGGACCTGTCACCCCCTGGTGCTTGGCAAAACTAAATGCAGCACTGAATGCAGCATGTCTGCAGCATTCAGGGAAGGGGTCCCCCATGGCTCTAGTTCCACTGTAAGTTTTAAAAAAGACTTCAGAAACCTTACAGTTAAGAAGTTTCCTGGGTGGGATCTTATTTAGAGGTTCTAGCTGCTGACACAGTCCTCCCACCTCCTCCTTTGTGTTACGGCCCCTCTACGTGTCTGCAGCCACCTCCTCTTGTTCTGGGTCTGCCGTCCTCTTCTGCTGGGTCTGCCCTCCTCTCTCCTGCTCTGTGTGAGTCATGAGCAGAAGAGGAGGGCAGACCCAGAAAAGAGGAGGCGGCTGCAGACACATAGAGGGGCCGAAACACACAAGGAGGAGGCAGGAAGGACTGTGCCAGCAGCCAGGACCTCTTAATAAGATCCAACCCAGACGACCTCTTAACTGTAATGTTTCTAAAGTCTTTTTTAAAGCTTACTGGGGACCTGGAAATATGGGGGACTCCTTCTCTGAATGCAGCAGACGTGCTGCATTCACTGCTCATTTAGTTTGCCAAGCACCAGGGGGGATGACAGGTCCTCTTTAAGCAGCAGTCCACAACTGGGTAACGGTCCCTGCTCTTACTAAGTGTTGTAGCTTACAGGGACAGATAATTGGAGAAAACTAACCATGACCAAGCAGATGCATACACAAGGAGACTGATGGTATAAAACACGTACCAGTGCTTGAAGAAAGGAAGCCCAGCAGGAAAACCAAACAGGACCAGAGGGGAAATCAAGTGAGCAGAGGTACAGAACTAGTAGGGAAACAAACCCAATACCAGAGAGTAAGGAAGCTTGAGTCAGGTAAGGACACTGATCACAGGCAAAATCAAAATGGAGATACAGACTAAAATAGCCCACCCAGCAGATCATGTGATGCCTTCAGAACACGTGATGCAAAAGGTGTGGTGAATGCTAATATCAGCACCCTGCAACACAGCCACTGGAACAAGAGCAGACCTACAATCACGTGACTTACCAAGAGAACTACTGACCAACCACATGGAGTGACATGCAAATGCAGACAACCCAAGAGTCTTGACACTTACTAAACTGAGCTCAAGGCCACAAAATATTTAAAGGGGTAATTTCATGAGTACATCACAAGAAACAAGATTAATACATGAATACATGAACAGAACCACCATCAGTACATAAATGCATAATCAGAACCACAAGAAGTACACAAGTGCATCACCAAAACCACCATCAGGTTATGAATACATCAACTACATCAACAGAACCACTGTCAGATCATTAATACATCAACAAAACCACTATTAGATCATGAATTAATCCCCAGAACCTTCATCAGTACATGAATACACAGCAAGAACTGCTGTCAGTACATGAATACAACACTAGAAATACAAATCAGTACATGAATACATCAGCACAACCACCATCAGTATATAAATACATCACCAGAACCTCCTTCAGTACATTAATACATAATCAGAACATCATCAGTACATGAATACATCACAAGAACCATTATCAGTACATGAATACATTACCATAATTACCATCAGTATATGAATACATCCCCCAAACCATCATCAGCACATTTTTACATTGCCAGAACCACTGTCAGCACAAGAGTGCATCACAAGAACAACTCAGTACATGAATACATCCCCAGATCCACCATCAGTACATTAATATATCACCAGAATAATCATCAGTACATGAATACATCACTAGAATCACTGTTAGTAGATGAATACAGCACAAGAACCACGTTTTTAGTTTTTATGGAGGATTTGAAGAGTTTCTGCTTGAAAAACTCTAACTTACATTGAGTTTTTTGGAGCAGAAACTGAACAGGAACTCTCCAAATCCTCCTCCAAATCTGAAAACCCCAAGTTTTGATATAGTACTGTAGCACATCATCTACCAGTTTTGAACTGCTGTTACGGGTCCGTGATTATCAGGGATCCGGACACAGCGGGGAACTTTCACTTCCGCAATGTATAATATACATTGCGGAAGTGAAATATAGTAAAAGAAAGAGTTAAAAATAAAAAATCACTATGCTCACCTATTCTCGATCCACCGCTGCCTCCAAGGTCCGGGTGCTTATAGGACCTGCGGTGATGTCACAACCCGGCAGCGTCATCGGGTCACATGACCGCAGTTACTGCGGTAACTGCGGCCATGTGACCCGATCAGCTGATCGGGTTGTGATGTCACCGCAGGTCCTATAAGCACCCGGATCTTGCTGGAGGCAGCGGTGGATCGAGGATAGGTGAGCATAGTGATTTTTTATTTTTAACTCTTTCTTTACTATATTTCACTTCCGCAATGTATATTATACATTGCGGAGGTGAAGGTTTCCCGCTGTGTCCGGGTCCGTGATAATCACGGACCCGGACACAGAACAGGTCACCCTCTGTGGTGTCCTTTCCTGTCTGTGGGGTCTTACAAAAAGTAGGATCCCACGGACAGGAAAAAAAACGTTATGTGAAAGCAGCCTAAGACTGATCAAACTAGTCCACTGTTAAGAAAAGGGTTCAACATCTCAAGGGGGTTGTCATAATGTTTCCAAAGGACTTGAGTCCAAATGAAACTGCCAAATGGAAAGTCTATTGTCAAGTCCATCCGGGTCTATGGAGGGGCTCCCCCAAACTTGGAGTATAATACAAGTGTACTCTTATTATTCTGTATTATGTAGCTTTGATGTAGCTTTTGATGTCTTTCCTCATCAGCTGTTGACACTTATTGCACTCTCATATATATAACAAGAGTTTAACACAGCCTTTGATCTACAGAATAGAAAGTAGACAGCGGTAAACCTATTGTTCTGTGCACTACCACAGGCTCTAACTTATGGATGCCTAAAATATTGAAAGTGGTGTTATTTCTTTAGCTAACTAGTGGCTATAACAAGTCTACACTCATCTGTTAAAATGTTAGGTTTTTTTATGTAAAAAAAAATCATACTGGTGTTATGGCTGGCCTGTTCCAAAGCTTTGATCTTGTTTCAGCGAAGCCATTCTTTTGTTAATTTGAAGGTATGCTTAGGGTCGTTGAGCTGAAAGATAAAATTCCTCTTCTTTTTCAGTTTTGCAGCAAAAGCCAGAAAATTTTGGTCTAAAATTGACTGATTTTTAGAACAGTTCATAATTCCTCCCATCTTGACTCAAGCCCCAGTTCCAGCTGCTGAAAAACAACTCCAAAGCATAATGCAGCCTCCACCATGTATCACTGAAGGTATGGTGTGCAGTGTTGGTTTTTGTATAAATCAGTGTTTATTAACCATTTTACATTTCAAAGATATGTACACATTCCAATGCAAGAGAAAAGAAAAAAAAGACATATTTAACGAAATAGGTATCCACGTAACTTGTCACTTGTCCGAGTGTTTGACCAATCCGCGCCACAAAGGGCGATACTCTTATTGGAGTCGTATTGTACTGCGATTCGGAATCACACTGGTACATTGAATGTGTACAAAAACAGACATGTAGCAATTATCATGAAATTTCAAATATAGAAGACAGTGTTAGCTGTTTAAGGTGTATATTAAAAAGAGATAGAGTAGAAAGAATAAAGATAGAATTAAAGAAAGAGAGGAATTAAAGAAGGGAAAAGATGGGGAAAGTAGCAAGGTCAGGAAACCAAGAAGGTCTGGGTATCTCGCATACATTTACGTGGGCTTTAAGAGTCATGAAGTAGTTGTCTGTTCTCAATTATGTCAACCAAGCTTTTAGTGACTCAGATTCTCTTATCAGGAGCCACGGTGTCCACAAGTCGCAATGCCTCGTTATGCTGTTCTCATCTGGCATGCTGTGGGCGATCAATTCCTCCATTCTACAGGTGGTATTTAGTTCATGTATTAGATCTCCCCTAGTCGGGCGCTCGGGCCTCAACCATAGTCTAGAGATAAGGAGTCTCGCTACTGTGAGGAAGTGACGTAAGAGAGACTTTTTAAATTTAGCTATGGACATACCCGAATATGACAGTAAAGCCAATTGAGCATCAATTTTTATTTGAGTGTGGGTAGTCCTACCAAACAAGTCCTCCACGTCGTCCCAGAAAGTGCGTAGGCGTTCGCATCCCCACCATATATGAAGGTACGTGCCTCTCTCACCACATTGTCTCCAACAATCAGCCGATCTAGATGGAAACAATCTATTGATCTCAGCTGGGCATCTGTACCACCGTGCCGCCACCCTATAATTTCGATCCTGAGAATCGACAGACATAGATGATTTGCGGGTAAAGAGGAAAATTTTTTCCCATTCCATTACAGTAAACTTTCTATTGAGATCATGCTCCCATCTAACAGTGAAGGTGGGAAGAATATCTACGGGGCCACCTGCCGAATCTTGGAATAACTTGTATAATGTAGAAACTGCATGGTCCACAGGACAGCCGTCTGCGCACCAATTTTCGTATTGGGTAAGCGGTCTAAAGATGTTTGACCTGGGTAGAGACATGACATAATGTTTCAATCTGGCCTGATGAAACCAAGCGTCCGGAGGTGGGGTCATGCCCGGAAATAAAGACCCTACATCCCTGACTGCGTCATTGTTAATATAGCTAGCTATGGTCGGGTAAGAGGAGCTGTCTAAATGTAGAAACCTGCGTTCACCCTGGCTCATTTGAAACTGAGGGTTCCCAAAAATTGGTGTCAAGGGTCCCGGGATCGTCGTCAGTCGCAAGGTCTTATTGTACCGTTGTACAAATAGTTTCAATTGTTTAGTAATAAAACCCCCGGATATCCTAGTCAACAACCCCCCTGACCATATGTCCGACAGAGGGTGGTGAGCAGACATATGTTTCTCGCTATGGGTCCAACGTTTGGGCCTTTCCAATTGAAACAGATCTAGGATGCATTTGCCCATGGTGGCGAGATGATATAGTTGAAAATCCGGGAGACCTATCCCACCTCTATCAACTCTTCGGGTTAGAAGACGATACGCTAATCTGGATCGGCCATGGGACCAGATGAATTTAATGATCATGGTCTTCAGCCTAGAGAAAAAAGAGGCGGGAAGGAGGTATGGAATAGTCTGGAAGTAATACAGTAATCTGGGGAGAAGATCCATCCTGACTGCATTAACCCGCCCCATCCATGATAGTGAAAGTTTATGCCATTTGCTGAGATCCGTCTCTATTCGTTTCAATAAAGACTGATAATTGAGGGAGAACAGGTCAGCCGGGTCGCGCGTCAGATGAATGCCAAGGTATTTGAGGGCGTCCTGCCTCCACTTAAACCCGTAATCAGACTTTAGCAGACGAACTACTACCTCTGGGAGAGATATGTTCAGAATGTCCGATTTTGACATATTGATTTTAAAATTACTCAGCTGCCCATATTTGCGAATTTCGTCTAGACAATTCGGGAGGCTGATCAGTGGGTTGGACAGGTATAGAAGCAGGTCGTCCGCAAACAAGGCTAGTTTATGCTCCCCCCCATCTGTTGGGATCCCTTGAATGGATGTGTTGCCCCTGAGAGAGGAGGCCAGGGATTCCATACATAGGACGTACACCAGAGGAGAGAGCGGACATCCCTGTCGTGTGCCGTTTGAGATGTTGAACGGCTCAGAGAGGGAGCCGTTGATGCTAATGCGAGCAGTAGGGCCCGTGTACAGCGCCTCAATAAACCTCAAGGCATTGCCCGACAGGCCCAGGTGCCGCAGGGTCTCAAATAAGAACATCCAGTGCATCCTGTCAAACGCTTTTTCTGCGTCTAAAGACAGGATGCATGCTGGGATTCCCCTCCTTCTGGCCCCATCGATAAGCGAGACCGAGCGTATCGTGTTGTCCCTGGCCTCCCGTCCCGGAACAAACCCAACCTGGTCCATGTCAATGACCTCCGGCAGACCCTCCCTCAATCTATTAGCTATGATCTTTGCATAAACTTTGATGTCAATGTTAATCAATGAGATGGGGCGATAGTTGCTACAGACCGAGGGATCCTTCCCTGGTTTAGGCAGCATCACTATATGGGCCATGAGAGCCTGTCTAGGGAAAGCCGAGCCAGCGGCGACGGAATTGCATGCCTCAAGAAACAAAGGTCCTAAGCTATCAGAGAATGTCTTGAAAAAGGCAGCGGTATATACCGTCGGGACCAGGGGCCTTGCCAGTTTTTAAACCGGCAAAGCCGTCTGTAATTTCCTCTATTGTAAAGGGCCTGGACATAGCTTCTGTGATGGGTTGTGGGATAGGCGGGACCCCGCTGCGTTTTAGATACTCCTGTATTTTCTGCCTCAACTGGGACCTTTCCAGGTCCTGGAAATGGCTTTTTAAATTATAGAGAGATTGATAATAATCCCGAAAGACTTTCAAGATGTCACTTGTTTTGTGACATTTGGTGCCATCGGATTTCTGAATGAACGGTATATTGTTATGGGCTGTTCTGGGGTGGAGTGATCTTGCGAGCATTTTGCCGCTTTTATTCCCTAGATGGTAGAACCTTGCACGTATTCTGTCTCTAAAGCTGCGATCTTTCTGATCCAATATCTTAAGTAATTTATGTCGCTGTTCAGAAAGATGAGCAAATATAAGAGAAGAGGGATCGCGCTTGTGAGCGTCCTCTAATTTGGATATTTCCTGAATAAGTATCGTTATCTCCTGTGTCCTAAGCTTTTTCAAACGGGCCCCATGAGAGATGAATATGCCTCGTAACACGCTTTTAAGCGCCTCCCACTGTATTGATGGTGTAGTCTGGTCGTCTCGGTGATCATTAACGAAGTCAGTGATAGCTTTTGTAATGGCAGCTCGGCATGTCGGGTCATGTAAGAGATTATCATTTAATCTCCATGTATATTCTCTCGGTCCCCCCCCCCGTCAGACAAAGAGAAATGTAGATGGGAGCATGATCAGATTGTAATATATGTCCAATCGTGGCCTTTACCTTTCGCTCCAGCAGTGATTGGGATATATAAAATCTGTCGATTCTACTGTACACAGAATGCACATGTGAGTAGTAGGTGTAGTCCCTGGTGGAGGGATGAAGAACCCTCCAGGCGTCCACCAGGGCCACCCCCTCCCAATGTCTATCAAGATGGCGGACAGATGATACAGATTGCGATGACTTACCAGCAGAGACATCAACTGAGGGATCGGACGTGTAATTAAAGTCACCCCCAGGACGATAGGGCAAGAGCCAGCGAACTCCACCAACTTCGCCCTGACGCTCGCCGCGAAACGACGTGGGGACCTGTTGGGAAAGTACACATTAGCCAAAACCAGGGTAATAGAAGCATAAGACACCTGAAGGAAGAGATATCTGCCCAACGGATCCACTAACTGTTTAAGAACAGTTGGGTGGAAGGTCTTATGAAAGGCTATAGAGACACCTTTGGATTTTGCCTGTGGATTTGAACTGTGGAACCAGGTCGTATAGTAACCAGAGACACATTGGGGTATGGCATCAGTCCTGAAATGTGTCTCCTGAAACATCAGGACCTGGACCTTATTTTTGTGAGCTGAGTATAATACTTGGCGACGTTTTTCTGGGATGTTTAGACCATTGACATTATATGAGCAACATGTCCATTCATCCATGGTCTAAAATAAATGGGTTAGAGCATTTAATTTGACAGTGCTTGCTCCTGACCTTACTAGGGGGGAGGGGGGAAGGAAGGGAGGAGAGGAGGGTAGAATGAGAAAAGAGAGAAAAAAGGAGATACATAGAGAATTCCAATGTATAAAAAAAAACAAAAACTTTTAAATCTATAATAGCAAACCACAAACAATCCCACAGACTGGACAAGTAAGTCCTCGTGTCTGTGTCTCTATTCTTATCGGGGGCGTGAAAGCCAACAGGGCCGCCGCTCCATCTTCCCCAAGCACCTCGGGGCTCTTATGAACAGTAAATACCTCGGAAGCTGTTAAACTTGCAACCTATATGAGTGAACAGTGAAGGGGAGGGAAGTCGAGGAAAGGGATAGGAAGGCTTAGGAAGATATGGGTAAGGATAAAGGAAGAACAGGGAGAGGGAGGTGAAGTGTTAAGGAGAATGGTGAAATATTAACATTATTCAACCGTTGAATAGTTTATGTTCCCCATCGTCCAAGGGATACCACTTAGCAGGGATCACACCCCCTGTAAAACCAAGTCCAAGACTATGTCTGGCAGTATGCCCCCCTACTCCATGTTCTTCAAGGACGTCGAACAGGTAGTCCTGTTTATGAGGAGCTAGGGGGTCCATATCTAGAATGCATCCAAGGGGATCAGGGATATGGGAAAAAAAAAAACAAGGGGGGGGGGAAAGCTGCATAACTTAGAGGACAACTTTCAGCTTCATCAGCTGCCCTATGCGGCAACACGGAGTCGGCCCCAGGGTAGTCGACTCATGATTTTACTCATCAATGTCTCTGGGAGAACCTTTATTCAGGTGGGAGACCTGCGAGAGGCACCTCTGGGACCAACCTCCCTCCACCTCGGAAGTGGAGGCGGAAGGCCGGAAATAGCAGGCCAATCCGGAAGGTCAACTTCAGGCAGTCGGAGAGCACGCAGGAAGCCCGGCAGGTCTCCTTTCTTGCGAAAGACAGCAGACTGACCATCTTTGGTGGCAATAAGTTGGAAGGGGAAGCCCCATCTATAGGTGATGTTGTTGTCCTTAAGTGCCGACAGTAAAGGTCTTAGGCCTCTCCTCTGCTGAAGTGTGCGACGGGCCAGGTCAGGGTACAGGGAGATGTTAGTGTTCATGAAAGAGATATGACCCTGCGCCCTGGCAGCCTGCATTATAGCATCCTTTATAGTGAAGAAATGCACCCTGCAGATAACGTCTCGGACCCTGGACTCGTCTGCGGATCTCGGAGCAAGTGCTCTGTGCACCCTGTCCATTTCTATGGCTGGCCCTTCAGGTTCTCCTAGCACTTGATTGAAGAGCTGTTGCACTACATGTCTCAGCTCGCCGGAGGGAACAGACTCCGGAAGACCTCGGATACGGATGTTGTTCCTCCGGTTACGGTTTTCCGAGTCCTCCTGGCCTGAAAGCAGCTCCTCTATTAGGTTGGAGTGTGACTCTATCAAAGCTCTATGGGCCTGTAGTTCGTCTAACATGGCCTCCTGGGTCTGCTCCACCACCTCCACCCGGGCTGTAAACTCCCCCTTCAGGGCTTGTATCTCCTGTTTGTATGTGCCCTCCAAGCGTGTGGCCAGCCTGTCTAAGTCCCCTTTGGTGGGGAGATGTTTGATTAGTTCACTTAACTCTGATACCGGACGGGTATCATGTGAAGCGGTGTGGTGGGCTTCCTCCTCCTCTCCTCCCTGCAGGGCTGCATAGCGGTTGCTTCTCTCTCTCCTCTCCCTGGCCGCAGCTCCCGCGCTGTGAGGTGCCGCCGCCATCTTAGATGTTGTGGCTGCTGAGCGAGGCAGAGCGGAAGAGCGGAGATATCTTTCCAGGCTGGTCTCCGGTCCTTGTGCTGTGGGTCCTCCGTGTCCCTGGGTCTTCCTGGTTCGACCCATATAAGTTAGGGCTCCGAGGGTGTCGGGAATATAAGCCTCCTGAGTGCCGGTGGAACGGAGCGGCAGAAAGCACGTCCTCAGCCCTCCATCAGCAAGCCACGCCCCCGCAGTGTTGGTTTTGTACCAAACATATCTTCTGGAATTATGACCAAAAAGTTTAACGTTGGTCTCATGTAACACTTTTTCACACATGCTGTACATTAGATTGCTGTCACATTCAGTACACAACTAGTACTTGACAGAAAAGCCTGCAGCTCCTTTAATGTTGCTGTCAGCCTCTTGGCAGCCACCCAGACCAATTTTCTTCTTGTCTTTTCATCAATTTTGAAAGGACGTCCAATCCTAGATAATGTCACTATTGTGAAAAATTGAAGCCACTTCTTGATGACCGCCTTCATTGTTCCATGCTATATCTAATGCCTTGGAGATATTTTGTACCTTTCTCCTCACTGATAGCTGTCAACAAAGAGATCCCTTTGCTGTGTTGTTGTAAGCTGCTTATGGACCATGGTTCTTGCTCTTAAAATGCAACTATGAAAATGTCAAGAAAAATTTTACTAGAACAGCAAAACTTTACATGGGTTTAATCAGAATTACAATAAATGATGGCAGCTGTGCAGTAACTACTATTCAACAAATGTGTGTAATTGGCTGATTCTGAACACAACCACATCCCCAGTTATAAGAGGGTGCACACTAAGGCAGCCACATTATTTAATTTAGTTATTTTTATCCCTCCCCTTAAAATCATTTTAGTTTTGTTTCTTAATGGATTTGTACAGATTATGAGCAACATTAAAGGGACACTGTCACCAGGTTTTTGACATCTCATCTGACAGCAGCATAATGTAGAGACAGAGACCCTGATTCCAACGATATATCACTTACTGAGCTGATCAGTGTAGTTTTAATAAAGTCACTGTTTTATCAGCTGGAGATTAACATTATAGGGCTAATCAAGTAGTGCAGCATATTCATTTACTGCTAAATCTAAAGCAGAGAAAAGAGTAATTTTATCAAAATGACAGTAAGCAACCCAGTAAGTGACACATCACTGGAATCAGGGTCTCTATCTCTACATTATGCTGCTGTCAGACGGGATGGCAAAAACCTGGTGACAGTGTCCCTTTAAGGATGGAAAAAGTTCTGAAATGACTCACAAGTGTGTACACTTTTTATATGAAGAGAAAAAGAAGGATCCAGCTTCCAGGCCAAGGCAGTATAAAAGAATAAATGTTTTACTTAGAATAATCCATTAAAAATATATGTATACACACAATAGATAAACACACCAAGGGGAGTGTACAATACAGGGTTGAGTAAAAGAGAAATATTATAACCAGTTCCGTTTCGAACACTCCATGCGTTCTTAGACTTGTTTAGAAAGAATATTTTGCCACCGATGCATGTATGTGAGCATGGTCTGTATGCAAGTAGTGGTAGATCGTTTTCTCACTCTCCTCATCTAATATATATATTATTACCAGCCACACGTATTCTGTCCAGGAAGGGTGATGCAATGCTTCTGTTTTAACGTATTTAATCACAGTACCTTGATGAGATGAGGTTCAGATGTCAGGGAGATGATGAAATGATGAGAGTTGTAGGATGGAGCATAGAGGGTATCGGTAAGGGAGGCTTGCCTTCAGTCCTAAGCACACATTGCCAAAATGGCACTGACTGAAAAGAAGCAGGAAGTAAGGAAAAACATAGGAGGGGTCACAAAGAGAGAGGCATTATGGGAAAATAATCATAAAGTATATGGAGAGAGCTGTTATAACAATGGCCAGTAGATAGCAGCAAAGTATAACAAACAATTTCTATACTATATAGGATGTTATCATTTTTTTCTGTATAGAGGAATGCTGGACAGCATAATGAAGACCTTCATACTAATGTCCATTATACACACTCCTTTGTGTGTATATATAGATATAGAAATAGTTATATATATAAATAAATCATTTCATCTTATACTATCCTGGACTATAAGCTGGATCTCTCCTTTTCTCTTCATCAGAATTCTGCACCAAGGAGCAGTGTGATCCCATGCTTCGTTAATGTCTGGATCACTGGCCGTTATACTAAAGGTGAGCTGGTTTATTCTCCCTTTTAATGTCTTAAGAGTTGGACTTTTTATATCCACTGTATCTATCTATAAAATTCCTTACTTTCAAATATGAAAAAGTACTGAGACAAGTGTCTTTTATGGATAGGGTTCAGTCACAATTTTAGGTTTGGGCTACACTAAGGCTGGCATCAGCACCCTGTGCACCCGGGCAAGTGACGGGGCCCTGGTCTGCTGGGGGACCCTCCCACCAGCTGAGAAAGGATTATCCAGGGGGCGAGGAGCCTATGTTCAACCACTGTGAGTTTCATCCTGGCTGCTGAACAAGGGGAGAGCTGTGTACCCGGCCAGGCCACCATGTCTGGGCTACAACTCCGCAGCTCTTGAGATCCATGAAAAGATGCTGATTGCTGTGAATCTGGACGGGGTGCGTTGGAGGAAGGTCGGAGAGATCATATGATTTGAGCAACGTGGCTTTAAGTTGGTGGGCATAAAAGCTCTGCAGGCTTCTGAGGGCATCCTTGGGAAACATTATCACGACTACAGTAGACGCCATTCTATTCTGAACTTTCCTTTTCTACCGTGATAGCTGTGGGCCCCTGGACGCTGTGTATTTGCCCCTGACAGGGAACCCTGCAGACCCGGTCAGAACAGAAATCCACTTCTTCTCTGATGCATCTACCGAGGCCATAACTATAGCAGCCTATCTTAAGACCTTAGATGCCAGCTACAAGGTACATTGCGGTTTTGTCCTAGGTATTGCCAAGCTTGCCCTAAAATCTGCATACTTTGTACAAAGGCTTGACCATTGTTTTGCCGTGCTAGCAGTGGAAGCTGTTGAAGTCACTCCTAACTCTTGGCACCCAGGGCTGTGGAGTCATGGAACTTTCTCCATTTGGAGTGTTAGTGAAAGAGTTTGTACATTGTGGCTTCCCCAGTTCAAATATGTGCTTCCTATTGTACCAGGATTATCCTACAGTTGTAGACTACAAGAGGACCAACCATATATTTGGATTTTAGAACGGTTCGTATTTTTATTGCTGCATGTTTTTTCTGTTTCTTTTTGTCTTTCAGGTTTGATGGATGACGATAAACTCTGTTGAAGGACATCACGTCAAGATTGGATTATTATGACATCTAAAGATTTCAGAAGGAGAGTGCCATGTCTGATGGCAGGAGTCATACAGTATTGTATTGCCATTTTATTGTTTCTTTTATATTGCTATGCAATATGGTTTGCTTTTCAGAAGTTTTGTCTGCCATCTCTCCCTGTAGCTGCTCTGTCGTCAGTAACCACTCCCTTCTTCCTCATTCTGTGCACATCAACCATGTTTGGAAGCTAATGTCTTGCATCCCTGGTTCAGAATAGTACTTTTTACCTATTGTAATTGTGCATAAATACAAGAATTTAGCTGGAAAATAAACAATTTCTTCTTCGCATACGAGCCTCTGCAGTTGAGTCAAGTTATCTGACAAAGTTTGTATGTGACATTAGTGATATTAGAGACAGCTATAGAATTGGTGTCTCAAGCTCGCTATACTTGCAACTTAGCTATGAAATCAAAATACCTCTTACCGGTAGTCCAACTTATTTCTATGTCACTTGACCAGCACCCGATTACCAGAGTGTCTGTTATACCAGGGTCACATCAGAGTGGCACATCTCCCGAAACATTTGTTCCACAAGCCTCTGTAGCAATAGTAGCTGGTGTCGATACTCTCGCACCCAAGTAGATGTATTAATCGACTACAAGGATTCTTAGCATCTGAAGTAGCGTCGTATTGAAGTGTTCACAGGCTCCTTCCTTTGAGGGTTATAGGGTGTAGTACAAGACTCCTCAATGTCCATGTAGCTCTTCCATAACTCTCCCTTGAAAACATGAAGTGATGGCCAGGGGATCACTGTGGTGCAGATTAAAATTACGGTACACAAGACGAGGTGGTAAATAACAAAGGGTGACTTTATTAACAGGCGGGGAATGGTAAGGGTACAACAGGTTCACAGGGGGTATTCTGTGGCAAAACTTAAATAAACAGCTATTGCAGTTTCTAGCTGGGCCACTCAGCAGCATGTCACTCAAACTATTACAAAACAGATGTCAAACAGACAACTTTGAGCAAACAGAAAACTCCAATGCTACCCTACATTTACCACCTCACTAGCCTCTGCTAGTCAGGCCACACGGCTCCCGTGCTCTGGCTACTGAGGCCTATGCTGCAGCCTAACGTCTGCACACACTGGGAAAGACTCACGATGGTGTTGGGGACACAAGTCCAGTCCCGGGGCCCGATGCTGTGTAGCTTGGTGGTGCGCACTTCTCCTTGCAGGGCAGGTGGGGGACACTCCTCTTCTTGCTTCACAGTTCTCTGGATCCTGTAGATCCCGTCTTGGTCCTATGCAGAACCACCAACCTTTGGGACTCCTCAGTCCAGTACTAGGCAGTCACCTGGGTTCTCTCTTAGTCCGGCTCACAGTCACCTTGCAGCCAGCACCGTGCCTTCACAAAGGCTTTAGTCCATGAATCCTTTCAGGCAGTGTGACCTTTCACAAACAAAAAACAAGCTGCAGCTTCCAGCACTCAGTTCTCTCTCCAGTACAGACATTTCTTACACTTTTTGTCTCGGTCAGCCCATCTTCACAGTTTTGGGATGGGAAAGCAGACTAGTCCACAGCACAGCACGCAGGGGAGCACTGTCTCTTAAAGTGAAAGCATGCTTTTGTGGCGCCCAGCAACGAGTGCGTCACAAGAGGGTATTGCAGCCATAAATGCAGCCGCAATATTCTCTGACACAGCAGTGACCTGGTTAACTTAGAAATCCAACCCTACATGCATCACCTAGAACAGAGGGCCAATCCTAGGTCCTGGTGGGCGGAGTGCTAGGGTAGTGTGTAGGAGAACACAGACAGAATAGTCTAGAACTCGGAGAGAAAGGGTCTAGAACTTGAACTTGGAGTAGGAGCGGGGGCTTCGCACCCCGTGCAGCCCCCGGGCCGTCACCGGTCGGGTGTCAGCACCTGAGGCCTTACCAACCGGGAATGGGCATTATTCACACGGGTTCCCAAAAGACTCCCGTGCCCACAACTCACAGCCGGTTCACTGGTACCGAAGCTGGCAGCAGTTCACCTCTGCTACGCGAACCAGAAACGTGGAGGAGCAGCTTTACAGGAGCACCCCACCACCAGCCAACTTCCAGTCGTCTAACCAGCGGTGTACCCACTGAGGGATCCAAGGCTCCCCAAAACATCCAGAACGTACATCTTGGATAGGGCATTGAAGCAGCCTCCCCGTACCCGATCTGGTATTCTTGGGCGACACTGGCAACCACTTAGCTAGAACGGAGAGACACTGCGGAATTCTAAGGGACATCATCACTGCTGAGTCCACCCGGTCTACTACCCGTAAGCTGTATACCATGTACTGCCTGCTGGTTACAGTAAAGACCCGTTGCAGAGACTTTCTGTGTCCGTGCTTCCTTATGAACTGTCTGTCCGCACTACAAGGTAACCGCAGCTGCCGCACAACATCTTAAGCAGCTCCAGCCTCCGGGGATCACCGCTCAGCCTGTGGGGAGCGTAACATCTTGCTGCTGTCCATCCCCCGGAGGTTCCGCAGCGTCGGTAGTCCTTACCGAAACTACTCATAGGTGGCGTCACGAATAAATTAAAAACCCCTTTAATCTGTTCCTACAAGACGTCTTCACTTTTGATCTGCACTACACCGGGTCCCTCTACCGGCAGGCGCGGTCCACCCGTGACAAGGAGGAAGGAAGCATCGCCTGTCTAAACCGGAGTCCCGGCCACGGTGAGTCAGAAAATGGCGTCACGAACAGGATACGAGCAGGCCCGTTACCCAACGGGTATAATGTGCTTAAAAATGACTTTATTGTCTACAATTTGGACTTTGTTCGTCCCTAAAATAACTTTCCCGCCTTTTCACCGTGGGCCAAGATGGCACCCAAGATGGCGTTCCCGCCACAAGAATCCGCCACGTGCAAGCCCAGGAGTGAGTCGACCCCCCCTCATCGTGGGAGGGCTAAAGACAAAAGGCGCCAAACTCTTTGTCCGCCCTGATTGCTCGAATCAACCATGGGGGCGGACCCCAAAGACTTTTCCCATGATTGGACTACAAAAGCCCAGAGGAAATGGGAGTGTCACAGACCTTCTTCACCAGCTCTACCAGAACGTTTACCGATTGAACGGGTGTGGTTTCCCTCCAAGAGAAGAGAATGGCCAGCATGAGACTCCAAGACCTAATGCGAGAGGTCGAGGCGGAGGCCAGAGCAGCCATAGGCCAACCGGGTCCGGGTCCTGCCCTTACCGTAGACGGCAGCCCCGACTTCTGGCTAGAGGCTCTACAAGACCTCCGGGTGCGGTTACTAGAGACTGTGGAGTGGACGATTCGCAGCTGGAGTGCGACCCTAGGCAGAAGACTACACCATGCGATGCAGCAGAGCCGACCGGGCACAGCTTCTCCAAGCCCAGACGACATCGCCAGCTTTTCAACAACCTCACCGTCGCCCACCACCTGTCCTGCTTCGTCACCGGAGCCCATAGACTGTATCATTCCTGTGGAGGCCACAGCTCGACCCGTTCCAGCGGTTAGCTCCGCAGCCGACCCCGTTCTTGAGCCGGAGCTTCCAATACACTCCACGGAAGAAGCCGACACGTACCTGGTTCCACCTGCGGAACCCGCGACTAGTTTCCACGCTACTGAGACTGTCGCCTGTTTCTCCCCTGAACCGGAGGCCTCCTCTGCTATTACCGAGGCCTACCTGGTGACCGGGATTGAAACACCACTTCCCGCTGCTACAGAAGAAGAGGCAGGCAGCCTGGAAGTCCTGCACAACGATCCCGAGGAGAACTTTGCAGCACAGCCACCCACCGACTCAGAGGATTTCATCCCATCGTCTTCGTCAGCCGAGCAGCCCGACGTAGTCATCGAAGGAGAGGTCGAGGAGGATGACGACGAGATCTACAGCCCAGCTGAGGACCTCTACACCGGGTTCGCCTGGGGAGACACAAAGAATCCTTCTGCCGGGCGATCAGCTCGGGTGCACTGGTCGGGTGCCGCCGCAACAGCATCTTCTCCGGTTCCGTTGAACCGGACTTTTCTACAGACTGCCCACCAAACTCAGGTTCAACAACCAGCACGCCGTAGAGACTGCATCCACACGCCGCACCACTCCGACGAAGAGGTACGTCGTGTCCGGAGAGAGGAGTGGCACACTCGACTGCAAGCCAACATGCAGGCTCGCGCCGAAGCCCGCCGCCAGTCTCCATTGCCTGAACAATTCCGTTAAACCCGGGCGGGTAAGCACCTTCAACTTATCCACCGGGTGGGGATTCGTAAGGGAGGAGGGTGTGAGTACCGAAGTGTTTGTGGGGCGTCGTGATGTGGAATCGCACCTACCGCGAGGCCATCCAAACCGAGACTTGTATAGAGGGGACATAGTAACCTATGAGCGACATGTATGCTGTGACGGGTGGTTCGCTATACGAGTCCGGAACACTGTCCTCCATAAGTGACTTTGTTGTTTGAACTTATCACCAAGAGACTTCTTTCTGTGTGCAAAATAACACCGCGACTTGGCGGCTACAGCCTGAACTTTTACCTAAGGACAGCCGACCGCCCGCCGGGTCCGCGCAATGTGTTAACCTGTTATTTACCTACCTCACTTTTATGCATACAATGACCTGTCATTAATAAAAGTGTATTACCTGTTATAAAATGCAAAAACCTCTGTAATGTGGGTAGTGTGACGCTTGGGGACAAGCGTATTCAACCAAGGGGGAGTGTGGCGCCTCGCAACGAGTGCGTCACAAGAGGGTATTGCAGCCATAAATGCAGCCGCAATATTCTCTGACACAGCAGTGACCTGGTTAACTTAGAAATCCAACCCTACATGCATCACCTAGAACAGAGGGCCAATCCTAGGTCCTGGTGGGCGGAGTGCTAGAGTAGTGTGTAGGAGAACACAGACAGAATAGTCTAGAACTCGGAGAGAAAGGGTCTAGAACTTGAACTTGGAGTAGGAGCGGGGGCTCCGCACCCCGTGCAGCCCCCGGGCCGTCACCGGTCGGGTGTCAGCACCTGAGGCCTTACCAACCGGGAATGGGCATTATTCACACGGGTTCCCAAAAGACTCCCGTGCCCACAACTCACAGCCGGTTCACTGGTACCGAAGCTGGCAGCAGTTCACCTCTGCTACGCAAACCAGAAACGTGGAGGAACAGCTTTACAGGAGCACCCCACCACCAGCCAACTTCCAGTCGTCTAACCAGCGGTGTACCCACTGAGGGATCCAAGGCTCCCCAAAACATCCAGAACGTACATCTTGGATAGGGCATTGAAGCAGCCTCCCCGTACCCGATCTGGTATTCCTGGGCGACACTGGCAATCACTTAGCTAGAACGGAGAGACACTGCGGATTTCTAAGGGACATCATCACTGCTGAGTCCACCCGGTCTACTACCCGTAAGCTGTATACCATGTACTGCCTGCTGGTTACAGTAAAGACCCGTTGCAGAGACTTTCTGTGGCCGTGCTTCCTTATGAACTGTCCGTCCGCACTACAAGGTAACCGCAGCTGCCGCACAACATCTTAAGCAGCTCCAGCCTCCGGGGATCACCGCTCAGCCTGTGGGGAGCGTAACATCTTGCTGCTGTCCATCCCCCGGAGGTTCCGCAGCGTCGGTAGTCCTTACCGAAACTACTCATAGGTGGCGTCACGAATAAATTAAAAACCCCTTTAATCTGTTACTACAAGACGTCTTCACTTTTGATCTGCACTACACCGGGCCCCTCTACCGGCAGGCGCGGTCCACCCGTGACAAGGAGGAAGGAAGCATCGCCTGTCTAAACCGGAGTCCCGGCCACGGTGAGTCACTTTTAACCATTCATAGCAGTGACACCCCTACAAAAACGCCCCTTGATTGGATTGGATTTATTTCGGTCACCCATACACAAATCGGCAAATGGCTCAAGCCACTGATTCAGCTGTCTGGTCCTAGGTGCGTGTCACAACTGCAAACTTTGTGAGTGATGAGTCATTACCACACAATATTCACAGCCGACCATTAGTCCCTCCAGTGGTTTGGATGTTCTTATCACATGAGTTGGTCAGTTCATACTGGCAACATGCTCGACTGACATTTTCCACCACTGAATGTAGTTGGGGTCAGTATGCAAGCTGCTCTAAGTGTCGCAAGGTCCTCTCCAGCCTAAATTGTGAACTCTTTTCATGAGCCTCTTTGACCACGCACAACGTCATTCCGTTGGGGATCACTACTTGCCAGGCAATTGAATCAACTGATAGACAAGGCCATTCTTCATAATGAGTCGCTTCCACTGGCCAAGCATCTGCAGGGTGTTGTTCGACAAGGCTCCCCTCTCTTCCTTGCTAGGCTTCTGTCCTAACTTCCGCAGTACAGCCAATTCTGGATCGAACTGCTTTAACTGCACCCATTCATCTCTTTGGCACCCTAGTGCCTGGGTTATCTATAGCAGCTCCTCTCCTGCCTTTTGAGTGGCCACCAGGGCCATGGAAATGCACTTAAAGTCCAGGGTCTCATTCTCCTCCAACTTTTTATCCACAATTTGAGTTGGTCGTTCTAGGTCGTTACCCGGAACAGTGCATCTACTGTAGATACATGTTTTCGGCTTTCAACCTGTAGTATATCTTGAATTGATATTTAGACATTTTTATAAAGCACAACTGTTCCACTGCCTCCAGTTATATTTTCCAGGTGGGCGACCAGGTTATTATTGATTCACACATGGACTGCCAATCCTGACAGGTACTGTGGAAACTTCTCGATCGTGTCCCAAATTTAGACCAACAACTCTAGTTTAAACTAGCTGTAATTGTCAGTATTCTTCTGATTGGCTTAGGGAATCTGCTCCCAGACTATAGAAGCTTCCATCTGTATATGATGCACCCCAGGGCCGTGGGGCACTTGGAACCGGGCTTTAATGCTTCTGGGGAGTCACAGGGGTCTAGACCAAGCTCCCTGACCCTGGGTTCAGCTTCAAAGAGTAAACCAGACAGCCCCAGACTGGATTTTGGCCCCATAGTAGCCTATGGGGCTGGATGGAGCCAGATGGTAGGTCTCTGTCATCCGATTTCCATTTCTCCAGTGGAATCCGGGAGAAATCGGATTATTCTCACCGTACACAAAAATGTTGCTTGCAACGTTTTTGTGTCCGGGGAGAAAAATCTCCCTAAAATGTCGTATCCTGTATTCGCCCGGATTCTCCCAGATCCGGGGCAATCCGGCGCTCCCTAACATGGGAGCCTATGGGGTCGGATTGCCCCGGTCCGGGAGTATCCGGGAGCCGGATACCAGCGGCTGCACGCCGCTGTTGCTTCAGGACCGCGGCTAGCTCCCCACAAGCTGCGGCCCTGATTCATTAGCAGCTGCAGCTGCGTCCAGCTGCACACATTTGGCCCTCTGGTTCTGTGTGCTGATCTGGTGTGGACCGGACTGTGCTGTGTGGTGAAGCCAGCCTAATTATTTTTTTTTACACTTTTCACATTTGTCCGTGGTCCGTGCACACGGATGTCACACGGAAGCAAAAGCGGTCCTTGACTCTGCAAAAAACGGACATGTCTCCATGTGGAGCACACGGACACGCATCTGCTCCACACGGAGACACGTATGTCCTCGTATGTCCATGCCTCCGGGCTTGTCTCACATGTCCATGGTGTGCACTGATGTGTGAAACAGGCCAAAGGCCTCTTTTACACATCCGTGTCACCACGGACATGTGAAGCAAGCCGTTTAAGGGCGGTACGTACATCCATGTGTCACGGACATGTGACACAATGGGTGCTGTCTGTGTGCTATCCGTGAATCCACGGATAGCACACAGACTGGCTGTCACCGCATACTCACCTGCCTCCAGCTCCTCCTCTCACTTCCGGGCCGCTCTTGGGCTCATTGAAGTGAATATTCATGAGCCTAATGTGCGGCATCAGAAGTGAGAGGAGCTGTCAGCGCTGGAGGGAGGTGAGGATGACATTCTATATTTTTAGGGTTGTCACTTTTGTCTGTGGTCCGTGCACACGGATGTCACACGGTTGACATCCATGTGCATGGACATTTCACGGCAAAAGCGGTCCGTGCATCCGCAAAAAAACAGACATGTCGCCGTGTGGATCACATGAACACGCATCTGCTCCACACGGCGACACGGTCCGTGCGGAAAAACGGAAGTGTGCACAGGACCATAGGGGAAGATATGTTCCCGTATGTCCGTGATTCCGGCATGTGTCGGCACGGACCGCACACGTGCCGGAGGCACGGATGTGTGAATGAGTCTTCAAGAAGAACATGCAGATTTTCTTCCACCCTAGAGGCACCTGATGGCTCTGATTGTCATTGGCAATTACAGAGCTGGTAATTAGTAAGATGAGTGGAGGAAGTGCAGGTCTTTCAGTATACCAGTAGGTGGCGTGTTTGTAACAGACACAGGTGTGGTTTCTGGAGTTTGGAGGTGCAGCCAGGTGAGTGCTGGAGCTATGCAGTTATTTGGAGCTCTGGATGTTTTATTAATAATTATTATTATTACGTATGTATAGAGCACCATTGATTCCATGGTGCTGTACATAAGAAAGGGTTACATAGAAACAAGTCAAAAATCCAATGAGCAAACTAACAATGACAGACTGATACAGAGGGGAGAGGGCCCTGCCCTTGTGGTGCCAAACTGTTCTATGCGGATCCCTGAAGGCTCTGTCCATAGTATGAGCTGTACTGACAACTCTGGTTGTTGGTGCAAGACCGGTATTTTTAACTATGTCAATGTTTCTTTTGCATTCACACATTTTTTTTATGCACCCCTCCATATATTTCTGTACAAAAGGGTTCCTATTCAGGGGCAGACTGTGGCTGTAGATGGGCAGGATAGATTCTGGTGTGGACTTGTGTTTCTGGTCCATAGACAAGAACATGTGTTAAATTTATTGGTATATTGTCCACACTAAGGGTTTCTCCTGATGATCCATGTGAATGTATCCTGAGGCCGGCTTCACACCACAGTTTTTCACGGCACCATAGGAATGCATTAGTCCAAAATCGGGTCCGGGGCTGTCAAGTTCACACCGGACCCGATTTTGGACTAATGCATTCCTATGGTGCCGGATGGCAGTGATTTGCCATCCGGTTTTATCCCTGTTCGGCAGCATCAGGCTGCATTCGATTTTTGTGATCAGGGCTAAAATGTCACAAAATCGAATCCACCTGGATCCTCCCGGATCCAGTGCGATCTGGTGCCCCCTAACATGGGAGTCTATGGGTGCCGGATCGCACTGGAGCCAACAGAAAATCTGATTCAGCTACCGGACGTCAGACGCTGATGTTCAGCGGCTGATCTGGGGCGATGTGTACACATCGCTCCATGTAAACGGCCGACGGCGACCTGACAGGCGATGGGGAGCCATTGCACTGCATCGCCGCTGGGGTTTTGAGACACCCCGGCGGCGATGCCGCCTGTCAGATCGGCGGTGCACCGCCGAGGTGTGCCCCATGTAAATGAGGGACGGCGATGCTGGCGGGGCACCATAAACGTGCGCGCTCCCGCCAGTCGCTGTCGACATCTCTAGTGCCGTCGCCAGGTGTGACGGCACCCTTAGTGTTGTTTTTTTTTTTTTTTTTGCATATAAGCTGCGGCTACCACCAGTAAGGTTACATACAGCATTCCCTTAAGGGCTTGGACACACTGGCGTGAAACTTAAACGACTGCAATGCAAGCAAAAGTCGCATTGCAGTCAGACCAATGTTGTTCAATGTCCGAGAGCACATTTCCGAGTGTTGGACGTTTTTTTTTTTTCTCATCCGAGACTCGGATTACGAGTCAGTCGCAACATGCTGCGATTTCATGCGACTGTCGGACGAGACTCGCCGATGCAAGTCTATGGGTCCGACAAAAATCACGGACCACACAGGGAGAGCGTAGGGAGTTTTAACATGGTGTTTCTCGCTGAGAAAAGGATAGATAGGATAGAATAGCTACATCGGGTTCACCTGTCTCCCGCTGCTACTTCCGGGGCTGCCTATTAAGCTAATTACATATTCACTGCACTGTCAGACATTGAGGAAAAGCACTCTGACTACAACAGCCAATCACAGAAGCTCTCAAACAGTGTGAGCTTCTCTGATTGGCTGTTTGTCTGACAGTGCAGTGAATATGTAATTTGCTTAGTAGCAGCGGGAGACAGGTGAACCCTATCTAGCTATTCTAGCATCTATCTGTCTATTGTATTCAGTCGCTCTATTGTCAACTCTTTTCTCACTTTATACAGCACGAGAAATGCCATGTTAAAATCGCATTACACACGGACGGCACTCGGATGTGATCCAAGAACATTTCGGACAGTCGCATAGCAGTTGAATGCAAAAAAACAGAGCAAAACTCGGATGACGCTTGTCCGACTCTCGGATACGTCAATTGGACCTTTTTTTTTACACGCCAGTGTGTTTCCAGCCTAATACTGTGCATAATTCCTCAGGCTGATCTGTATAAGGGCCCTTTCACATCAGCGGTACTTTCAAATCGCGGCAGATGCGGTGAAAAAAACGCATCTGCCGCGATTACCGCATAACCGCGACACTTGCGGCACACTTGCGGCAAGCCCCATGCAATGTCTATGGGGCTTGCGGTAAGGGTGCGGCAAGTGCGGTTTCGGCACTTGCGGCAGGTGTGGTTTCTACCAAGAACAGAATGAACGTTCGTGTTTAAGTCGATGCAGTTGTGGAGGTGATTATAATAGAAGCGGGGATCTGGGGGGCGAGACCTGCCCAGGCCGGATGGGGGGGTGGGGGGTGGAGCAGTACCCCGGTGCAGATATGTTTAATTGAGATGAACATGCAAGGCTGTGTTTGCACTGGGCCTCTGTCTTATCTGTTTTGCATTTGGTGGCTCCGCAGGCGGGGAATAAGTCTCACGCAGCGTTGGAATTTTGCACCTGGTTTACTCACTGAAGCGGCAAATGATCGCCGGGCGCTTCTCTCTGCCAAGTTCCAGACTCGCTTACTTTTTGCCACCTCCCCACTTGTTCTTCCCTTGTCCCCTTGGGTGAACCCTGGGGGGAGGGTCCAGTCAATGGTTCCCTCGGTTCTAGGGTGTGTTGGGTGTGTTTGGTGGGTGTCTGAGTTTACCATCCCGTTACCTCAAGCACAGAGACACCACACCCTTTCACTGGGTGCAGTACCCCTTTGTGTCGACCAGACCGGTGGGGTGCCACAGATGCAGATTTGGTGCAGAAATAATCTGCGAGGTGGACACATAGCTTTAAAGTGTTTGGTGCTGCTGTTGGAATTGGCACTTATTGAGATACGCCATTTGTGTGGATCTTGGGCAGTGAGGTAACTTGTGTGGCGCCCCTGCGGTCTGGTCACCACAGAGGGGTACTGCACCCACTCCACAAGTGTGGTATTCCCGTCTGCAGTAACCAGGTTGGTAAGTCCAGTCACCCACGAACACACCCAACACACCTGGTCCCAGGGACAGCGGGTGAACCCAGTCAGTAGGATGGTTCAGGCAGTCAGTGGGACGGCGGGGAGAGAATGGTGTGGTGGGTGGGAAGTTAGCAGGAAGCAGTCAGGAAAGAGAAACGCCACAGGAAGTAGTCACAGTAAGACCAAGGTCAGTAGGAGAAAAAGGCTGGCGGAGCAAGCTGTAGAGAAGGAACCGGCAGACTTGAGCAGTGATGAGGCTCGTCCTGGGACAACGGACTGCAGAGAGACAGAGGGAGCCCTAGGGTTGTGGGCAGTGAGCAATCCACCCGTGCGCCCGAATCTGAAGTAAAGTGGAGGGGCAGGGAGAGCACCAGGGACCCGGCCCTGAAGGTGGCAAGGAGACTCCAAGCTACACCCATGGAGCCAGAGGCCACAAGATCTAGAGGAGATGTGGCCTACTCCTGACACATCCACCGAGAAGGCAGCCGTACTAGGGTCAGGGGAAATGACGCACACCAGGGGCCAGGGTTACTCCCGGTTTAGACAGGCGATTCTTCTCCTTCCTTGTCACGGGTGGACCGCGCCTGCCGGTAGTGGGGCCCGGTGTAGTGCAGATCAAAAGTGAGGACGTCTTACGGGAACAGATTAAAGGGGAATTAATTTGTTTTCTTCGTGACGCCACCTATGAGTAGATTCGGTAAGGGCTACCGACGCTGCGGAACCTCCCGGGGTGATGGACAGCAGCAAGATGTTACGCTCCCCACAGGCTGAGCGGTGATCCCCGGGGCTGGAGCTGCTCAAGATGTTGTGCGGCAGCTGCGGTTACCTTTAGTTAATGACGGACAGTTCATAAGGAGACACGGACACAGATAGTCTCTGCAACGGTTCTTTACTGTAACCAGCAGGCAGTACATGGCTTACAGTGGTTGAGTAGAAGACCGGGTGGACTCAGCAGTGATAGTGCTCCTCAGAGATCCGCAGTGTACCTCCTTTCTACCTCCTTAGCTTCTCTTGCCAGCGTCGCCCAGGAATACCAGGTCGGGTACGGGGAGGCTGCTTCAATGCCCTATCCATGATGTACGTTCTGGATTCTTTGGGGAGCCTTGGGTCCCTCAGTGGGTACACCGCTGGTTAGACGACTGGAAACTGGCTGGTGGTGGGGTGCTCCTATAAAGCTGCTCCTCCACGGGGCTGGTTCGCGTGGCAGAGGTGAACTGCTGCCAGCTTCGGTACCAGTGAACCGGCTGTGAGTTGTGGGCACGGGAGTCTTTTGGGAACCCGTGTAGATATGCCCATTCCCGGTGGTTAAGGCCTCAGGTGCTGACACCCGACCGGTGACGGCCCAGGGGCCCGCACGGAGTGCGGAGCCCCCGCTCCTCTCCAAGTTCTGTGTTCTAGGCTCTGCTCTAGATTCCAGACTCTTACTGTTCTGACTAGATTATTGTGTGTTCTACTTCACTACCCTAACACTCCACCCACCAGGACCTAGGATTGGTCCCCTGTTCTAGGTGTTGTATGTTGGGTTGGATCTCAGAGTTAACTATTTCACTGCTTTGTCAAGAGAATATTGCGGCTGCAATACTCCCTTGTGACGCACTCGTTGCGGGGCGCCACAGAAACGACCGGTCTCCCGACAAGGCCTGTGGCTGCTGGATTGGGGCACTGTGTGTAGAGGCGCGTGCAGGAGTGAGGATAGCGGGCAGCGCTGAGAAGGAACGACCCGAGAGGGAAGGAACATGAAAGCCGTGTACTGGACAAGCCATCTGACTCACCGTGGCCGGGACTCCGGTTTAGACAGGCGATGCTTCCTTCCTCCTTGTCACGGGTGGACCGCGCCTGCCGGTAGTGGGGCCCGGTGTAGTGCAGATCAAAAGTGAAGACGTCTTGTAGGAACAGATTAAAGGTTTTTTTTTAATTTATTCGTGACGCCACCTATGAGTAGTTCGGTAAGGACTACCGACGCTGCGGAACCTCCGGGGGATGGACAGCAGCAAGATGTTACGCTCCCCACAGGCTAAGCGGTGATCCCCGGAGGCTGGAGCTGCTCAAGATGTTGTGCGGCAGCTGCGGTTACCTTGTAGTGCGGACGGACAGTTCATAAGGAAGCACGGACGCAGAAAGTCTCTGCAACGGGTCTTTACTGTAACCAGCAGGCAGTACATGGCATACAGTGGTTGGGTAGTAGACCGGGTGGACTCAGCAGTGATGGTGTCCCTTAGAAATCGGCAGTGTTCCTCCATTCTAACTAATTGGTTGCCAGTGTCGCCCAGGAATACCAGGTCGGGTACGGGGAGGCTGCTTCAATGCCCTATCCATGATGTACGTTCTGGATGTTTTGGGGAGCCTTGGATCCCTCAGTGGGTACACCGCTGGTTAGACGACTGGAAGTTGGCTGGTGGTGGGGTGCTCCTGTAAAGCTGCTCCTCCACGCTTTCTGGTTCGCGTAGCAGAGGTGAACTGCTGCCAGCTTCGGTACCAGTGAACCGGCTGTGAGTTGTGGGCACGGGAGTCTTTTGGGAACCCGTGTGAATAATGCCCAATCCCAGTAGTTAAGGCCTCAGGTGCTGACACCCGACCGGTGACGGCCCGGGGGCTGCACGGGGTGCGGAGCCCCCGCTCCTCTCCAAGATCTAATTCTCGACCCTTCTTCTCCGAGTTCTAGACTATTGTGTGTTCTACTACACTTCCCTAACACTCCACCCACTAGGACCTAGGATTGGCCCTCTGTTCTAGGTGATGCATGCAGGGTTGGATTTTTAAATTAACCAGATCACTGCTGTGTCAGAAAATATTGCGGCTGCATTTATGGCTGCAATACCCTCTTGTGACGCACTCGTTGCGGGGCCCCACACATCCTGCAATTAAACCTAAGCTGTAAATTTTGGTGTGAGCAGAGAAAGTGAAGTAAACCGGGTTTGGAACTCAGAACTGTGTGTGAGACTGTTCAGTTCCCGCCTGAGGAACGGTAGAGTGAAACGCTGCGCAGGCTGCAGGAGCCGCCTGCTCCGATCCCTTCCTGCAACCAGATCAGCCCTCCTGGCCTTCCATCCCTAATAATCCCCTACTCTGGATGCCCTGGGGACCTGCTCTATCCGTGGGGAGTGACACCATCATAGCTGCCATCCCATCATCCCCAGAGGCTAAATTGGGGTAGACAAGGGCGCAAAGGGTTGAATCTCTCAAGTATACTGGAAAGATTAATGCATCAAACTGCTCACCTTAACCAGATGAGACCCACAACCGGTATCAACGCTTAGTTATCAGCTGCCGTAGGACCCCCGCTCTCGGTGGTGAATAAAACAGCACTGATCTTGGGTTTTTAAGTCTTGGGGGGTTTTCTTGTTTTTTGTTCTTAATTTGAAAGACACAGTAGTGCCCCATTCGTGATTGCCAGTGAAGTGTGTGAGATTGAGGGGATGGGGGTGAGTTGGCCCATTAAAACCTTGTTGATCCAGAAAATACCTGCTGCTATTTTGAGTGTCCAGAGACATTTATATAACTGAGTGGAGGTAGAAAAGATGAAAAAGAAAAATATATAGCAAAATTCACTATCCTGCAATACTGAAGTCTACCAGCAGATGGCAGCATGGTGCTGTCTGTCGATTCAATGTCATGGAGGGCAGATTGGGAACTCTGGGGAAACCAAAATGAGCAACTTTTAGCCATTTACCCCCCCAGACAATTTATTATATTTGTTTATATAGCGCTATTATATTCCATAGCTCTGTAGAGATTATATTGGCAATATTTTGCACATCCATGATATGAACTCTGACAGCTTGTTCTCCATTGTGATCTCGGTTGGTCCAGTTGATCCCCATGATACAGATGTATAAATATGACCAGTCTCCAGGGGGCCCTGTTGGGGCTTTTGCATCGGGATCCATGACCTTTACGTTACACCACTGCGCACAGGACATAAATGAAGAGTCTAATACAGTAATATCCACCTCGACCGTACAACAGCGCCCCCTTCTAATCATGGGCGAGTCTGGTATTACAGTCTATAAAGTAAATGATCTAATTATAGGGAAATCACTCCTTGATCTGGCTTTTTTTTTTTTTCCTTCTCTTTGGGCCTTGTACTGAAACTCCTTTGTATAATTAGATTAGGTTAATTCCTGTAAGTAGCTTATATCCTCCTGCAGCGGGTATCGCCCGCCTTATTCAGGGATCGGTTTTGTTAGGTCTGGACTAGTCCTACTAAAGGCAGATAACTACATGGTAAATCCCATCTAATCTCCCTGCATCTGTTTAAGGATGTATTTGGCTTTCAATTAATCAAAGGGATTACAAAATACCGCCACGTAGTGAGCAGAGCTCCAAATTCTGTATTTTATCTATTTTATTTCCTGATTTTTGGGATTGCCTGTAGTATTGTGGCAGATGCCGGAGATGAGCCTGTTGCTGGGGCTCTGCTATAACTCTAAGTAAATGTCTGCACCCGAGCGATCCGTCAATGTGTCCACATCATTGTAGTGGGGTCTCTCGTTCATTGTGAATTGGATACTGACTGCTCACTCTGCCGTATCCCAAAGTCCCAGGATCGTTCCTCCCCATAGTTTCCCCATATCCTAGTGACCATGTTGACCTCTTCACTCTTGGGGTAAAGTATCTGTCTACATAGTGTTTACAATTGGAGGTCAAATAAGGGGATCCTGTGCCCTCGTGTCCCGGTGCAGAGGTGACCTCTGTAAGGTCACAGTCGCTGCAACGGATACATTGCTCCAATTTTCATTTTTATACATTATACATTTTTTATTCTTCCTTTTCTAGTGACGAATAGAATATTTAGGTCATACAAATAGTGTGTGATGGGGGGCCCTTTGTGTGCTTGCTTGGCTGAAGTCAGCATACGGGTAAGTGCTGGGGCCCTGAACAGGTGTGGGGGAAAGGGGGGGGTGCTTTTTTTTTTTTTTTTTTTTTTTTTATTCATTATCTTCTGCATTTAGGTGGTGTCCACTTGCTGTGTTCAAAAATAGGAGTTCAGGTAATCTTGAGACATTTCCCCCCCATGCTTCCTGAAGCCGCTCCCACAAGTTGGATTGTCTTGATGGACACTTTTTGCGTACAATAAAGTCAAGCTGCTCCTACAACAGCTCAATGGGGTTGAGATCTGGTAACTGCGCTGGCCACTCCATTACAGATAGAATACCAGCTGCCTGATTCTTCCCTAAATAGTTCATGTATAATTTGGAGGTGTGCTTCGCTTTGGGTCATTGTCCTGTTGTAGGATGAAATTGGCTCCAATCAAGCGCTGTCCACAGGGTATGGCATGGCGTTAAAATGGAGTGATAGTCTTCCTTATTCAAAATCCCTTTTGCCTTGTACAAATCTCCCACTTTACCAGCACCAAAGTAACCCTAGACCATCACATGACCTCCACCATGCTTGACAGATGGCGTCAGGCTTCTTCCAGCATCTTTTCAGTTGTTCTGCGTCTCACAAATATTCTTCTGTGTGATCCAAACGCCTCAAACTTTGTTTGTTCTGTCCATAAAACTTTTTTCCAATCTTGCTCTGTCCAATGTCTGTTCTTTTGCACATATTAATCTTTTCCTTTTATTAGCCAGTCTCAGATATGGCTTTTTCTTTGCCACTCTGCCCTGAAGGCCAGCATCCCGGAGTCGCATCTTCACTGTAGATATTGACGTTTTGCGGGTACTATTTAATGAAGCTGCCAGTTGAGGAGCTGTGAGATGTTGATTTCTCATACTAGAGACTGTAATGTACTTGTCTTGTTGCTCAGTTGTGCAGCGGGGACTCCCTCTTCTCTTTCTACTCTGGTTAGAGCCTGTTTGTGCTCTCCTCTGAAGGGAGTAGTACACACCGTTGTAGGAAATCTTCAGTTTCTTGGCATATTCTCACATGGAATAACCTTCATTTATAAGAACAAGAATAGACTTTTGAGTTTCACATGAAAGTTCTCTTTTTCTGGCCATTTTGAGAGTTTCATAGAACAAATAAACGTAATGCTCCAGATTCTCAACTAGCTCAAAGGAAGGTCCGTTTTATAGCTTCTCTAATCAGCCAAACTATTTTCAGCTGCTAACATACCTGGACAAGAGTTTTCTAGGGTTTCCTACAAATCCATTGGCCTTCTTACACAGTTAGCAAACACAATGTGCCATTGAAACACTGGAGTGGTGGTTGTTGGAAATGGGCCTACACCTATGTAGATATTGCATTACAAACCAGACGTTTGCAGCTACAATAGTCATTTACCACATTAACAATGTACAGAGTGTATTTCTGATTCATTTAATGTTAGCTTCATTGGAAAAAAATGTGCTTTTTTTTTTTTCAAAAAGAAGGAAATTTCTAACCGACCCCAAACTTTTGAATGTTAGTGTACCTATTGGAAGTAGCAATCCTAAGTCTTTCAATTCCTGCCTCTGAAAAGGAATCAGTCAGCAGATGTTTGCAATATAATCCTAAAACTGTATATACTTTTGCAGAGAGAGATAGATATACAATTTAATTTTTTCTTTAATTGTATGCAGCATTAAGACCACAAAGACTACTTTGATTTTTGAAAATTTCTGCAAAAAGAAAAAATTAATTGTGGCATGATGTAGGGACACCTGCTGATTCCAGTAATGTCACTTACTAGGCTGAGTTTGCTTTTTTTTTTAAAATGTAGCATTTATGCTTTTGAAACATGGTGTGTGAACATGCTAAGCTGAGCAAAAATATCTTATTTGCTTATTAAGAAAAATAAATCTTACACCTCCCCCCCCCCCCCCCCCCATCCCTCCCACCTCCCAACTGTTCATGTCTGTAGGTTGTCTGATCTTGCATCTCTCCTCCATTGCAATACCATAAACCACCACTGGCCAGAAGTGGTGCTGTTTTTGGAAGAAAGTATCTCAGGTTAGGAATGCTCAAATATGTGCTTGATGCTACTAGACCGGAGCAGGATATCATCAGGCTGGTTGCTTTTCTCCTTATGGAGACTGACTCCCCAATCTGGCATGCCAGCAGTAATGAGATTTTAAAAGCTGCAATGCTCCTCTGGGAAATAAAATATGCAAATTGTCTCTTTAGAGAGGAAGACCTGAACTCTAGTGCCACCTGTTGGAAGCAGCAATCCTAAAAGTCCTACTTCCAATAGGCGGCACTAGTTGATCTACTTCCTTTCTGAAGAGACAATTTGTATGGTTGGATACTGAATGCATTGATAAAATAGAGTGAGCGACCTCCTAGATCAGGGATCTCAAACTCCAGGCACAGGTGATAATTGAATCACCCACACAAGCGATGATTCCAACCCCTGTGTGACGCTAAGGAAATCCTGAAAACATGACCTGTTGGCAGCCTTTGAGGCCTGGAGTTTGAGATGCCGCTCCTAGATGGTCCATACTGTTCAGGATCTCCTATGAGTCCAAAGAGACGGCTTTGGTGGGCCCAGCCTGTCCTTGTATCCCATGGTCCACCATTCATGTAAATACTGCTGCAGCCATCAGCTGATTGCCGGATGGCCTGCTATTGCCGCCTTGTGCGACGGGCCCCTTTAAGTAATATCTGAGTGTTTTGAGAGCCAAGATGTATCGTCTGCCTTGACCTCTGACAAGTCCATTGCTGATCAAACCCGGCTGGGTCACCGCAGGGAGGGCTGTAAACTTGTCCTGCTCTTTGTTACTTGATTTTGTCCTGTTTAGTTTAATTGTGATCCCTTTAATGAGTAAAAAGTGATGTAATGTGAGACGTCCCTCCTTCCCGTAAAGGGTCATCATGGAGAGTTTCAGTAGTTCGTGTGAATGGAGCCGTCCCAAAGAAAGGATAGAATGTTAAGTAAAATTCTAAGATTTGATGGGTGTGCACATATGGTGCCCCCTGGCGGTGATGGCCCATTTGTGCACTACTGCCAGCGGTGCCGCAGTGGGTCGAGACACTTTGTTGCTACTTATGCCCGCCTCTTCACTCCATCCACCGCTGTCGCCAAACCTCACTGCCGGAAAACGCACAGGTGCTTGTGCTGCTGCCACAATCTTTGGGTTTTCAGCCTAATTTGGGCACTAAAAGTTGGCTTAACCCATTCACTATCTTACATGCAGGGGTATAACTACAACAGGTGCAGGGGTTACAATGGCACCCAGGCCCTGGAGCCTAGGGGGATCCAAAAGCCTCTTTGGCCTATAGAAAAACACTAATGCTATTGCAGATTTGCTATAATTGGGGGCCCTGTTGGAGCTTTTGCTTCGGGGCCTATGAGCTTTGTTATGCCACTTCTTGCATGTCAACTCTTGCCTAATGGCAAACCATCAAGATTTTTTGCCAATATAGTAGATTTTCCCCACCCCCTCATCTATCCATAGGATTGGAGATAACTTTGATTGTTGGGGGTTCAAATGATCCCAAGACTGGGGTTCTGTCTTACAGAAGCTACCATCATTGGCATTGGCAGTGCTATGATCGGCTATCTGAGGCGGTCCTATATAACAAAAAATGGAGGTGAAACATGAGCCCCTCCATTCTGTGTTCTTGAAATCGGTTGGACGGTGACCAGGGGCGTAACTACAACAGGTGCAGGGGTTGCAATTGCACCTGGGCCTGGAGCCGGGGGGAAAAGGAGGTGGCCCAAGAGCCCCTTTGGCCTATATAAAAGCTTTGCAATAATAAGGGTCCCTGTTGGATCTTCAAGTTTTGCCTCTGACGGTGACACAATCGTTGGTCGATATCCCCTATCCTGTGGTTGGTGGGTAATTAACCCTTTACTGGCAGAGACTTGTTCTCCTCCGTGTGTATAGGGAAGTTGTGAAGAATGGCGACCGGCAACTAAAGCGTTTAAGCACTTTAGAAAGCCAAAGGGCCCTTTAACCACCCCCCCCAGTAGGGACATGTTTAGTGGGTGAAGGTGCACCCCCTAATGCTAACCCAGATCATGTACAAGTGATGGATGCTCTCTTAGCATTCAGATGAAGTGGGTTTATTTGCGATAGTTTGTGCACCTCCTAACTTTTTCCTGCTCTTCAGCCCATCCCGCGTTTTGACAACATGACTGGCGCGCTTCGCTTGGTAAATCTCCCCCATCATCTATACATTTAATTTTAATTAGCAGCGTTTTTGCTATTTCCAGCTGTATTTGCAGACCCCCACCTCTCGCCCCCTTCTTCTTTTATATCCTTCAGTCTCTCCTCCTTCGCCTCCATCACCCCCCCTTCATCGGAGGTTATAAAGCGTCTACAGCTGTGCCCTTTATTAACATAGCCATTCTCTCCACTACAAGAGGGAAGAGACGAGATATATTACAGTCATTACCTCTGTCAAAAGGTGACCATTTTAAAACCCCCAGCTTTTCACTGGGAAAAAGTCTCTTTTCACAATAGAAGTTTAACTTTTTTTGAGTTTTTCCTTCTGGCTCGGATCCTCGATATAGGTCACTTGGCTGTAATCGGTGGTGCAGATATAAGAGTTCAAAGCTTAGAACAATTCCTCCAGGTACCGCAGCTTAAACGTTCCGTCGGAGTAATTCTGCTGTGAGACAAATCCCCAAGAAGAATAAAAAACACAAACTCTTCATTCCTTCTTAATAGATTTGGCTTCTTATTGTATTAGGAATTGGCCTGGATAGACCTTCTTTTTTATTTTTTCTTCTTTTTTTTTTTTTTTTTCTTTTCCCTTTTAGAAACAGCGCCAATCTCAAGCATGTCTGTGTCTGGAATTGCAGCTCCAGTCAAGTTCACAAAAATGGGCTGCAATACCAGCTACGTCCACACCGAGTAGTGGCGCTAATGAATGAATAAAATGGTCAATGAACTCTAATGGTTCAGGACACTTCCCTTACCCTAACAATTGCATCTCTCTAAACTTCAACCTATGCTTCTCCAGCTCCTGTTACACCAGAACTTCAAGTCTAAGGTAGTCGGCACAAAAAGACCAATCAAACCAAGAACAGGTGCCCAGACCGCCCATGATGGGGCAAAACCGTTCAGTGCACCTTCGATCTAGCGGTTTTCTTTTTCCTGGTCTTTATGTTCTTGATTGACACCTCCGTCTGGCTCTGAGAGCAGGAGGGAGGAGATAAATGGTTGGATGGGGGGGAAGTCAGTTCATGTGCCTGGTTTGAACAGTCATAATTTTTTTTGGTGGTGTTCTTAAAGCTACTTAGATTTCTTAGATGCCTAGTTTTTTTTATTTTGTTTTAATGTATTGTAACCCCTTCATGACTTGACTTGACTTCATCAAGTCATCCACTGCCTTTTGATGTAGGCTCACGTCTCTCCCAACAGATGGCTGAATTATTCAGCCATCATCTGCCTTTAACGGCCGCGAGCGGAGCAGAGCTGCAACCATGGCTGTTGCTTGGGTTGAAAAAAGATATATAGGGGTACCATGTTAAATGTGACACGCCCACTCCAGGGTCGGGGGTACTAGGGAACCGGGCAGTTGTTGTTCTTCACTTCCCGGTTCTTTTCATGGGGACAGACGGGGACCGAGACCCGGTCCCGTGACCCTGGCGGTGTCATTTTAATAAATGGAGGTAGATGATGGGGGGATGACTAGGGAAAAGGGTATTCGTGACACCACTTGCGGT
The DNA here is from genome assembly GCA_033576535.1 of Allobates femoralis. Classification (NCBI taxonomy): domain Eukaryota; kingdom Metazoa; phylum Chordata; class Amphibia; order Anura; family Aromobatidae; genus Allobates; species Allobates femoralis. Next base: position 587,592,434 of record JARQOC010000004.1, read on the forward strand.
ATGCGGCCAGGGCGGCCGTCACTGCTTCAGAACCTCTGGGGACGGTGACCAGCAGCTTGGATGGTTCCGCTCTCTGCAGGTGGAGCGCAGTCCCCAGGGCAGTAGGATGGAGTAGTTCGTACCTTGGCGGATGTCCACTGGGTCATCAGCAACCCGGTGTCTCTTGTGGCCAATGATCGTCTCTAAAGAGTCTTGCACACCACAGCTGCAGTTCTGTTACTTAGTGGTTTCAGCATGGCTGCCAGGTACGTTCCTTGCCAACCTCCGGTTCAACGTTGTCTCCAGGACCCGGGTTATTGCAGTCGAGCCTCGTTTGGTGCCCCTTACCTTCTCACTAGGTGTTTCCATCTCTGGTGGTCCCCTCGCGCTAAAAGATAGTTTTGCCACTCCTCGCTTAGTGCCTTCGCAGCACAGAGCTCAAGTACCGACAGCCATGGGTGCTCTTGTACCCCTCCCGGGCACTGCTCCCTAGTTCAGCCGCCTTCCCCAAGTTGTGTCGGGTGTTCGGCCACAGCTCCCATTAGATGCTTGGGGCCTCCGGTTAAATGGTTATGGCATGAAGCATCCACACTGTTTAAGGGTCGGGTCCCTGTGTCATCCACCAGCCCCTGTGTCTCGCCAGATACGGGCGTACAGGGATCTACGTCTCGTTCCGTACCCCCAGGGCTCCCATCTTCCTCCACACCTCTCGGTCTTTCCCTCCCGAGGCGAGCGTGGTCCTGCTCCAGCCCACGGGAGTCGGCACCACACTGCCCCTACTCTCCCAACTTCCATTCCTCTCTCGATGGTCTCTCCCCTCCAACTCTGACTACATTTCCCTGGGTCCTCCCTCTGGGTCCACCCACCGTCCCAGGGACCTACGGGTTGTGTGTTTTGGCTCAACTGCACCATCCCAGCACCTGGAGAGCAGAGGCTCAACGCTCCCTAATCGCAGGAGTGCAGTACCTCTGTTGGCGGCCTACCCGGTGGGGCGCCAGAAATGCCACTATCAATCTGACAGCGGCATTTAACATATGCCAGCCTAGGGGCGCGCCATTCTATGAGCCAATCTATGCACCTGGGATCACATTATGGCGGTGGATGTCCATGACATCTGGGTCTGTAGAAGCAATCCCTGCTCCCCCCCGGTGCTCACCATGACTGGTTTCCAGTGAAAGCCAGCATTTAGTTCATAGGAGACTGTGTTTTGCTATACGTAACAGTGCTGATGCACTACTGTGTATAGTACAGGCGATCAGATAATAGAAGGTTCATGTGATGGGGTGGTTTACTCTAAAAGCTCAACTCGCACCCCTTTGCCCCATTAAAATAAAAAAGTTAAAATATTTTGGATAGCACTGCATTCGTAAGAGTCCGATCTATCAAAATCTAAAAATAAATACAACCGGCAAATGGCAAAAAAAAAAAAAAAATTAATGCCGGAATGTTTCTGATTTCTTTCTTGGCTGCTATAAAGTTGCAATTGATGAAAACTTGGTATCAGTAGAAGGTTAGTTCAGGGCGCACAAAAGCCCTCTCGCAGACCCAGACCTGAAAATTGTGTACATGTAAATTAAATATGTATGTGTGTATAAAATATATATTTACATTTTTTATTTTATTTTTATATACATATATTTTAATTATATATATTATTTTTTTTTTTTTTTTTTATATAGCCAGAGACTATGAAACGTGCCACCTCCAGTCTCCCACCTCCTAACGGAACCACAGAGTGTCAAGAAAAATGGAACAAGAAGTCTGGGAAGCCAACAACGTCCACTGGTTGTTCAACTGCTTCATCTGGTCTAAAAGCTAAAGAGCAAGAGTTTGATGGATCTAAATCTCTGTCAAAAGCCCGTAAGGCATCTGAGGATCTCTTGGCAAAGAATATTAATACACTATGGATGACCAAGGGCCAGGATCATACAAGGTGCAGTAAATAACTTCAGTGCATTCGAAAGTATCCTAAGTGGCCCTGAGACTTTTTCTGTTGGGGTTCCATGCAGGGGCTGGCTGGCAAATCTTGGCATTGGGGGCAAGTACACAGCAGTGGCCCATAAGCAGTGAGCTTCAGGGGCAGAGCATCCTCCCAGACCAACATGACAGATGGCCGGGCGGCCCCAAAACTGCTGCTTGACCACTGGCCTAGGGGGCATTTGCCTGCCCCCCCCCCCCCCCCCGCCCCCTGGGCCAGCCAGCCCTGGTTCCATGGAATATGGTCAAAACAAAAATCAGATCTGTCCCTTTAACAGATGCAAGGTATCGCATGGCATACAGGCAGATAGTCGTCAACGAATCCGGAGCAGAATACGGAATGTCTTACTATTCACAGCTAGTGATAGCAGAGAGGGCTAGATCCAGGTGACAGGTTCTCTTTGACCCTGATGAAGGTGCCAGGAGAGGCGCCGAAACACTTTGGTGGAATAAAGGAGATTGTTACTTTTGGAACCTTGCATTCCTCGCGACTTCTTGGAATTTTGCATTCCTTCTGATTCCATTGAGGCTGCAGCGCGGACCGTGGTACACCATCTTCCCAAGATCTGAAGGTTCCCTTTAAGAGTGCTTAACACACGCACACGCACGTTTTGGGAAATCTGTTCCAGTTTAGTTATCCTTTTGGAATTGAACAATTTTTTTTTTTTTTTTTTTTTGTCATTACTAATTGTGGTTCTAATTTAGAGTAAAACCACCAATGGGTATGAAGAGTCCCCCACCACAAAGGCCACCATTACACCTGAGATGTTCTGGTCTCGCTGATGTTGCTGATCTCATCTTGAAGCGTTCTTGCAGGAAGATAATAGTTATGGTGGGGGCAGGAATTAGCACACCAAGTGGGATACCCGACTTCAGGTGAGTGGCGGCTGCTTATGATGTGGGGGGGAGTATTCACTAGTGTGGTGGAATCAGAATTTTCAGGTGGCGGAGGGGTAGGTCAATCATAAGTATATAGGTATATTGGGAGGGTTTATATGTGATTATAGCGCCATGGTGCATTACATGGGAAACCGGGTGTACATAAAGTACAATAATCATGAACAAATACAGGAGGAGAGGACCCACCCACTATGGCTCACGGTCTACAAGAGATTGGAGAGGACCATGAGGGATCACAGTCTACAAGGGATGGGTGAAGATGCGCTAGTAGAGGGTAGGGCTGGTCGTGTGGCAGTTTAGTGTAGACTTGTCGGAAGAGAGGAGTCTTCAGGTTCCTTTTGAAGTTTTCCAGGGTAGGTCAGAGTCTGATGTGTTTGGGTAGAGAGTTCCAGGGTATGGAGGATGTATGAGAATGTTTTATATACTTTCATATGAGTAATGCTGATTGTTTCCTTTTGCCAAAGGACACCAGGCTCCGGCTTGTATGACAACCTGAAAAAGTACAATATTCCGTACCCAGAAGCCATCTTTGACATTGATTACTTCACTTACAATCCTGGGCCTTTCTTTGTACTTGCCAAGGAATTGTATCCAGGAAAATACAAGCCCAACGTGGTTCATTATTTCCTGAGGCTGCTGTACGAAAAGGGCTTATTATTGAGATGTTACACACAGAACATCGATGGACTGGAGAGAAGTAAGCTCTTATTTGTGACGACCCGATATACTGACCTTCTGTAGAGCTCAATTTATTTCTTTATCTTGATCCAGAGCTCTAAATCCTATTTCCCTCTTGCATTTCCATAGCTAGTTAATTTTCTGCCAGCAGTCACCACTAGGGGAGCCTTAGGGGATTCCTGAAGACATCTATTAGTAACTTACATGGCTGCCACCGGTTCCACTGATAATTCACTTCTTTCTATTTTCAGTGGCTGGGATCCCTCCAGAAAAGCTGATTGAAGCTCATGGAACTTTCTCCACTGCGTCATGTCATCTGTGTTATACACCTTTCCCTGCAAAAGCGGCCCGGGTACTGACCAATGAGGAAACCTTACAATGCCATTCATGTTCCAACTGAGCAGTAACTGAGAACTTTCCTTTATTTAATATGTCCTTGCACTTTATGATTAGAAAGGAATGAAAGGCATCGTTCAATAAACGGTTAGAACTACAGTTAGTTTCTCAGGAACGGAGAGTATTTTTAATGCCTTCGCCATCTGTCCACCCTTGCTAGACTGCAGAGGTGGCTGTTTCCTAGGCCAGGCATGCACTGCTAACAAAGCTTTGTGGCCTAGTTGCAGAATGAACTGCCGGAAGTCTGTGGATGGACTGATGGGTGTTTGGTTCGCAGAAGGAACCGCCAACCCCGCGCCCACCGGCACCAAACAAGTGTTAATTTTAAGTCCACATGGTCGTGGAGCTGATAATGGAAGCATGGGAGGGCAGCACCCCCTTGCACACTTAAAGCTCACTAGTGACCAGATTAGTTGGCGTGCGTGGCGGGCCAGTTGTCCGCGCGCCATAATGGATCATACAAGGCGGGTCTAGGCTCCCCTACAGAGCTTCGCTTCTATTACCTGCTCCATGACCATGTGGAGTTAAAAATCAACATTTATTCCTTCGTTGAAACACTGAGCCACGCCCACCAAAGCCAAACCACGTCTACCACGCAAGCTACTCACGCCCCACTAACCTCCGCCCGTTTAACTGCAAGTTTTCTGCTATTGGCAACAGGGCTTAAAGGTGTTGTCTGGCTCGGGGTGAAGGTCTGCCGTCAGTCTGACTGAAGACTAGTAAATTCTTGTAGCATGCAGCGTGCAAACGGTCAGGATTCTCCTGTATCAGAGCAGACGGGTATATGACCACAAATGTGACTTGTTATAAGTGAATTCAGCAAGGCCTAATACATTTAGTTGGTATGTGGCTGGGAGCACCTAGTCACATGCTCCCAGCAACTGAGATTCCTGACAGTTTGCATATTGCGCGCTGTAAGGATTCACAAGTCTGCCGTCACAGAGAAACTGCAGACTTGCATACAAAGGTGGACAATGTCTTTTTTTTAAAAGACATATGTTGCTAGTTTGATCACTGGATCCTGGCCACTCCATTGTTGAAGGCAAAGCTTACCGTTTGGACCAGTATACTGCCACTCCTCCCCTTCTCCACAAGAATAATAATTTTGTCTAGCGTTGGAAGTTAAGATTTTGTAGATATCTTTATTATGAAATTTATCTTTACTCTGATTTAAAAAAATAAACAACATCAAGTGACTTCTATATCCCTGCTTTTCCCATCTGACGTCAGCTGTGTTGATATCCGAACATAATCTTTTGGAGCACAGATGATGGCAGTGAATGTGACAGTATCGGTCTTCTCCTCTGAGTAGTTAGCTTAGGCCGGTGACACAGTACGAGATGAATGCGAGCTACTACCACGACTCTAGCATGCCTCACCCGCTATTATCACCAGCTTTCTGGGCAGGCATGTGGAGCTGCATATGTTACTATGCAGCTGATATGCTCCTGTCGAGAAAGTGGGCGGCCATGCCAGGTGAGGCATGCTAAACTAGTGTGAGCATCTCGCACCATGTGTCATAAGCCTTATCGGAATAATTTCTGACCGCAGCTTATCCTGCAGTTAGTGAAAAACAGGGACTGACCCTTCTACTGCCATCATCTGTACTCCAAATGAGCACCTTCTAAATAGACTGGGGGTTGGGGAGAAGCAAGGGTTTGAAAGGCTCTTATAAAGAGAATTTTGTTTACGTACCGTAAATTCTTTTTTCTTTAATCATCAATGGGAGACCCAGACAATGGGGTTTAGGGCACTGCCCTCCGGAGGTCACACTAGGTACTACAAGTTTGTAGACACCGCCCCCTCCGCTTATAAACCCCTACCGCAGGGAACATCCTCAGTTTGGTCCATAAGCTGCGAGGAGACAAATAAACCACACCCGAAACGTCGGGAAGAAACCGTGTACAAACGGTTCAACAACCCGGATAACACTGTCCCAACAGGGAACAGAACAAATGCAAAACATGCAACGGAACAACTGGGTGGGTGCTGGGTCTCCCATTGATGATTAAAGAAAAAAGAATTTACGGTACATAAACAAAATTCTCTTTTTTCTGGTCATCATAATGGGAGACCCAGACAATGGGGATGTCCTAAAGCAATACCCCAGGGCGGGAAGAGTTCCTCAACAGACGGATAACACATGGTCCCCCTCAAAGGTGGGCAACCGCCGCCTGGAGGACCCGCCTGCCCAAACTTGCATCCACGGAGGCATGGGCATGCACCATATAGTGCTTAGAGAAAGTGTGCAGGCTGGACCAAGTGGCCGCCTGACACACCTGTAGAGCCGAAGCTCGATGTCGCAAAGCCCAGGAGGCACCGACAGCTCTTGTAGAGTGAGCCTTCAATCCCACTGGGAGAGGCAAACCAGAAGACCTGTAAGCCTCTTGAATGGGAGCCTTGATCCATCTGGCCAAGGTTGACTTAGATGCCGCGGACCCCTTACAGCGACCTGTCGTAAGGACAAATAAGGAATCCGAACTCCGGAAGGAGGCAGTCCTGGACACATAAATGCGTACAGCCCTCACGAGATCCAGAGTATGGAGATCGCGCTCAACCTGATGAACGGGAGTGGGGCAAAATGACGGGAGAACAATCTCCTGGTTCAGGTGAAAAGTGGAAACCACCTTTGGCAAGAATTCTGGCCGCGGGCGTAACACCACCTTGTCTTGGTGAACCACCAGGAAGGGTGACTTGCACGATAGTGCAGCCAATTCTGAGACCCTTCTCAGAGACGTAATCGCCACCAGAAAGACCACTTTCTGGGACAGACGAGATAGGGAAATGTCTCTCAGTGGCTCAAACGGCGGTTTCTGCAGTGTCGCCAGGACCATGTTAAGGTCCCAAGGGTCCAGAGGCCGCCTGTAGGGCGGAACCACCCGAGACACCCCCTGCAGAAATTGACGGACCCTGGGAAGGAGCGCCAAGCGCCTGTCAAACAGCACTGAAAGAGCTGACACTTGACCCTTCAGGGAGCCGAGAGATAAACCCAATTCCAACCCCGACTAGGAAAGCCAACAATGTCGGTATGGATAAGGGCCACGGGGACCGGCCACTCGAGGCACACCAGGTAAAGAAAATCTTCCACGTTCTGTGGTATATCTTCCTGGAAACAGGCTTCCTAGCCCGAGTCATAGTGTCGACTACCGTAGGAGAGAAGCCTCTGGATGTCAACAGCCAGGCCTCAAGAGCCATGCAGTCAATCTGAGGGCCCTGGAATTGAGATAGAAGAATGGGCCTTGCGCGAGTAGATCTGCGCGTTCCGGAAGAGCCCACCGATGTCCGCCTGACAGTCGCCACAGGTCCGGATACCAGGACCTCCTGGGCCAATCCGGAGCCACTAGAATGGCTACCCTGCATTCCGACCTGATCTTCCACAGAACCCTGGGAATCAGAGCCAGAGGCGGGAACACATACGGTAGATGGAATCTGGACCAACTCAGGATCAGGGCGTCTGCCCCCAGAGACTGAGGATCCCATGATCTCGCCATGTAGTGCGGCACCTGATGATTCAGCCGCGAGGCCATCAGATCCACGTCCGGAGTGCCCCATCTGCTGCAGATGTCCTGGAAGACGTCTGGATGAAGAGACCACTCTCCGGCGTCCATCCTCTGCCGGCTCAGGTAGTCGGCCTCCCAGTTCTCGACCCCTGGGATGTGAACTGCGGAGATCAGGCAGTCGTTGTCCTCCACCCAAGATAGAATGCGGTGGACTTCGGCGAGGGCCTGAGCACTTCTGGTCCCTCCCTGATGATTTATATAGGCGACGGCCGTCGCATTGTCGGACTGAACCCGAATGGGTTGCCCTGACAGGAACTTCTGAAACGCTAGGAGCGCCAGATAGACCGCCTTGATCTCCAGCACGTTGATCTGCAACGCCGACTCCGACGGAGTCCAGAGGCCTTGAGCCCTGTGGTGTAAGAACACCGCACCCCAGCCCATGAGGCTGGCGTCGGTGGTCACCACTAACCATGACGGTTTGAGGAAGGACCGTCCCCGCGACAAGTGACGGGGCTGGAGCCACCACTGCAAGGAATCCCTGGTCGGTTGGGAAAGTGCCACCAGCCGATTCAGAGAGATCGTCCTCTTGTCCCATCTGCGAAGAATCTCCAGCTGGAGAGGACGGAGGCGAAACTGCGCAAAAGGCACTGCCTCTATTGCAGCTACCATGCGCCCCACCAGCTTCATCAAGATCCGTAGGGATGATTGTGGTGACAGGAGAACTGCTTGCACTCCTGATTGGATCGCCATCTGTTTGACTCGTGGCAGAGACACTAGGGCTGAGTCCGTGTGGAAGTCCATGCCCAGATATGTCAGTGACTGGGTCGGAACCAGGGTCGACTTCTGGATATTGAGAAGCCACCCGAACTGTTCCAGAGACTTCATGGTTACCTCCAGGCTTTGCCGACAAAGGTGTTCCGATGGCGCCCTGACCAGCAGGTCGTCCAGATAGGGTATGACGGCGTGCCCCTGCACGTGCAGGAGAGCCATCATGGAGGCCATCACTTTTGTGAACACCCGCGGTGCCGAGGCCAACCCGAACGGCAGCGCCACAAATTGGAAGTGTTCTTCCCCCACTGCGAATCTCAACCAGCGCTGATGAGCCGGTGCAATGGGCACGTGAAGGTAAGCGTCTCGGATATCTATGGACGCTAGGAAGTCCCCCTGTGACACAGCTGCGATCACGGAGCGCAGTGATTCCATACGGAACTTCCGAACCAACACGTGATGGTTGAACAACTTTAGGTCCAGAACCGGGCGGAAGGAGCCGTCCTTTTTTGGGACAATGAAGAGGTTGGAGTAAAAACCCCGAAACCTCTCCCCGGAAGGCACCGGGACCACCACTCCGTCCCTCGCGAGACCCTCCAACACCAGGTGAAAAGCCTGAGCCTTTTCTGGGGATGGGACCGACCGATGGAATCGGGGTATCGGCTTTGACGTCAGCTCTATCCTGTAACCTCGCGAGACTACGTCTCGAACCCACTGATCTTGAACGTGAAGTAGCCACCTGTCCTGAAAACGAGACAGGCGACCCCCCCCCTGTGGGGAGGCAGGAAGGGAGAGCGAGTCATGTAGAGGCGGGTTTGGGGGTGGCAGCCGCTGCCCCCGCCGGCTTCTGTGGACGACTCTTAGAGCGCCACTGAGAAGCGGGCTTGCCCCCTCTGTCCGTGCGAGCGGACGGTGCTGATGACTGTGAGCTGGAACGAAAGGACCACTGCTTTGGGTTCCTCTTAACGGTGTACCGTGGCTTAGGTTTATTCTGCGGGATCTTAGACTCAGCAGAATCCTTTATCGGCTTGTCCAGTTCGGTGCCAAAAAGCCTGTCACCAGAGAACGGAAGATTCTGCAAAATCTTCTTAGATGTGGCATCTGAGTCCCAAAGACGCAGCCACAACAACCTGCGAATCGCAATAGAATTGGCCGAAGCCACAGCTGAGCGAGTGGCAGTTTCCAAAGTCGCCGTCCTGGCGTAGTCCGCATAGGCCTTTGCCCTTTCGGTAAGCGCCAGGACCTCTGGACTGGACCTTGCCAGGTCAGTGATACCATCCAAGCAGGTAGTAATCGCTTGTAAGGTCCAGACCGTGGCAAAATTAGGGGCAAATGAAGACCCCACAGCCTCATAGGAAGACTTGGCGAGTTGCTCGACCTGTCTATCAGTCGCATCCTTCAGCGAGGAGCTATCAGAGGCAGAGAAAAGGGAGCGTGCAGCAATCCTGGTCATGGAAGCGTCCACCTTCGGGGACTGCGACCACTCCTGAAGCACCTCCTGGGAGAAGGGGAAGCGATTGTCCTTGGGTTTGCGGACATAACGCCGCCCAGGATGTAACCTGGGAGCTCTAACCACCCTTCCAAAGTTAGTGTGGTCCATGAAGGAGCCACTTGGTCTAGCCTCCGGCCGCAGCCATTGATAGACCTCCTTCGGGTGTACAGTCACGTCTCGTGACACCCCCTGAGGAGGTAAGGTCTCGTTGATAGAGGACACCAAATCCTCCACCCCGTCTGGTGGTTCAGACACAGACACAGACCCGAGAGTCGAACCCCCATCATCTTCCTCACCATCAGAGGAACGCTCCTCCTCAGAGAGAGCCTGGAGCTCGGGTGAATCCTCACGACGAGCCCGCTTAAGGGGTCTCGCAGCAGAAGAGGGAGACACCGGGGGTAACTGGAAGGAGTAGCTGGGCTTTCCAGCCTCCTATTGAGTGCCTCCAGGGACTGCGACATGGAGGACAGCTGGGACAACAGAGATTCATTGATCTTATTCTGAGTTTCCCATGGCCCTGGGATCACCTGAACCTCAGGGTACAGCAACCGGAGCTGCTGTCTCAGCAGTGTCAGTCCGGGCCTCTGGGCGTCCGCAGTTATTGCAGGACCCCTCCACCAGAGTCCCATTGCATGTAGCACAGGTAATGGTGGCATCTGCCGCCTTAGCAGCACGCTTCCTAACTGAGGACATCGCCACAGCAGGGGAAAATAAGCCAAATTGTGCAGACAAAACCGGGAATCCCGGTGGCTTACCGACCGCAGCGAAGCGGTAGGAGGAAGCGGTGTGTGTGCGTGACCTCCGAGAGTTTCCGGTCTCCCCTGGAGTGCAGACGCACGCTGCAGACAGATCCCTCCCGGGAAGTGAGGGGTAAAGATGGCCGCCGACAGTGAAACCGTGGGCGGCGCCGAAAACACGCGGGAAGCACACACACACGCCCATCGATGATGTCACCGCACGGGCTGCTTCCCATCCTCCAAGCAGCCTCAGTATGAAGGCGCCAGAGCCCGCAGCGCGGGAAGTAGTGTGAAATACAACACACCGACTGCATGCACAAACAAACATCCGCAGCCTACAGCCTCAGCCCCTGCGACACACAGGGCGGTCAGCCAGGGTAACCCAGCACAGGGTGCCCTCCAGATCCGCGGACCCGAGAGTAACGCGCGGTCTGAGTGTCAGGGCACATAAAGTGACAGACACTACCCCCAGGCACACAGGAGACACAGAGTGCCTCAGTGCCAGTCCGGTCTGTAAGCACCATTTAGGGAGGCCTCGGACGGGGGTTCAGCACCAGTCCGGAGTGTAAGCACCATTTAGGGAGGCCTCGGACTGGGCTGGCTCCAGTCCGGTCTGTAAGCACCATTTAGGGAGGCCTCGGACGGAGCGGAGCTGTGCAAGGCTCCCATCTCCCACTCTCCAGAGCCCCCCAGAGAGGGATGGAAAGGAGCGCAACAGCGTACCGGGAGAACACAAAGTGTCCAGGCTCTAGGCCCTCCGGTACCTCCACCTGCGTGTTCCACAAGGGTGAGCGGGGAGGCTGTCGCAGGTCCCGACCGGAACCATTTTACCTTGTCTTCAGACGCCATCACGTAAGTTGTGAGAATGCAGTGAAGTGCAAGCAAAGCGTGATCCTCCGAGCACACTAAGTTTAAAACTGAGGATGTTCCCTGCGGTAGGGGTTTATAAGCGGAGGGGGCGGTGTCTACAAACTTGTAGTACCTAGTGTGACCTCCGGAGGGCAGTGCCCTAAACCCCATTGTCTGGGTCTCCCATTATGATGACCAGAAAAACTTTGTTTTTACAGCAATGAATCAAAAAATTTCTCCCCCCACCCCTCCCCATCCCAATAAAGTAATTTTCAAAATGTCAAAATATTGTATATCGAGGGTAGATTTGGTGCAGCGCTTACAATCCCTAGAGCAAAAGCTTGTAAGTGCTGCTTGCCTTGGAAACCTGCCTCTGCTGATACTGCACCTGCAGTAAACTATAGATTTTAAAGATTGGTCTGTTCCTGAGAAGCAAAGTTTCAACTTTGTGTTTGGGGGGGGGGGGGGGCACTATATATCTACAGTATGTACTATTTACTCTGGTTTGCATAGAGTGGTCTCATATTTTTATTTTCCTTCCCTTTTTCTCACAAGGATTGCATTATGGCCGGTAACTATCCTCGCTGTAACATCTGCTATGGAGTTGTTAAGCCGGACATTGTTTTCTTTGGTGAAGACCTTCCAAAAAGTTTTTCCAGGTTTTCAGAGGATTTTCCCAAGGCAGATCTGCTGATTGTAATGGGGACATCATTAAAGGTGATGCGTTCAACTTATGTAACCTCTCTGACCTATGATACAAGTCACATTCTCAGTGGCGTAACTTGAAGCTCATGGGCCCTGATGCAAAAGCTCCAATGGTGCCCCCAATTTAGTCTTTTTCTATAGGACAAAGGGACTTTTGGGGCCCCCTAGGCTCCAGGGCCCGGGTGTGATTGTAACCTCTGCACCTGTTGTAGTTGCGCCCCTGCCTGTTGTCTTTCTCTCCACCAGGGCTCTCGGGTCATCTGGACCTCCCCTCTGTATTCTTTCACTCAGCCGCCCTGGCCTAGATTCCGGTCTATTGGTCTTGTTTACCAACACTGTAAGACTCACGGTCTTCTCTGGTTACTTAGTACGATCTTAAGTCCATCTGTAGTGGTCTTTTCTCATAACACAAACCTTAAACTCTGCAGTCTAGCACTCGGACCTTGGGTCTAGAAATTCGGACAGTCTTCTTTTGGACTCAGATGAAGGTGAAGTCCAGTTGGCTCTTGCCTGCATTCATGGTGTCTACAGACCAGAGTTTTCATTTGCATATAGATCTGTCTCCAGATTTCTTAATTCTCAGACCTGATGAGCCTGGTGCACTTACTGTGAATTCCAGAATGGCTGAGTGAGCCAATGTGAACTTTTTTATGCTGTTTCCACCCACCTATCCTTATTAAAGGCTCCTCACTATTCCTCCTCCCTGCTGCTGCTCAGTACAAGCTGCAGTTTTCAGGCTGGCTGGACAGAGACTGAATACTCTTATTCCAAAGTGAGAGCATAGGAGTTAAATTCTGATCAACTACAGCCATTATTTGGCTTGTGCATCCACTGAAATAATTTTCACAGTAAGTACACCTGACTCATTAGGTTTGATCTATTTAAAGGAGTTGTCTAAGATTTGAAGAAAAAATATTGGCGCTCCCACCACCCCTGAGCATGGTTTCTCTGGTATTTTCACCCTGTCCCATTAATGTGAGTAGAGCTGATTTGCAATATCTCTCCCTACCCATCGTTAATTGTGGAGACATGGGGGTCACTGGATGCTCTTGTCTGTTGGACAGGCCGCCTTTAGAAGACTGCATAGACCAGGGCTCATCCCAATTGAACACCCTAACTCCTTAACCATGGGTAGAACACAACTTGGACAACACTGGGTAAGGGAACCACACAATGGTAAGGTTGTATTGGATCCCCAGCGGGCATATAATGCAAACTCTGCAAGTAGACACGATGTAACAGGCAAAAGAATTTCAGCCTTCTGCTGGCTCACCAAGGATTGGAATCTTTGTACCTTTGGGGCTTCCAGGGCCACTACCCCAATCCAGAAGCACCCTGCTTTTGGTGGGCACCCACCAAATAGGAATAGCGGCAAGGTTGGGAGGCTGCCGAGCACAGCAAAGTCTGTAGCCAGGTGATCGAATTGTCCCAACCTGGGTTCCGGCCTTAAGTAGTCTCTGATCTTCCAGCCGAATCCTAAACTGAATTACTGCAGAATATAATCCAGTTCTGGTGCTCCTCAAAGTCGAACTGAAGCTCCTAGACTGGGCACCATGGCATAGATCCCACTGGTGACTGAAAGTCCCTTTTATATCCAAGCCTACACCTCCTGGTATATTGTGTTCTTCCAGGATTGGTGGGATAAGATGTTCTCTTATTGGTTGGCATTTCAATCCAACTGCATAATTCTCCTCTGAATGATGTAGACAGAGAGTGAGGTAACTTTACATTTAGATAACAATCTACACACTAGTACAATGGGCTCCGGCAGTCTGGTAAGAAACAAGAGTTAACAAACAAAAGACCAATAGTCTAGCCAATTAAGAACATTAACCCATGACACACATGAAAAAAAAGGCTGTGCTTGTCAGTGTTTCTTAAGGCGTGGGTTTTTAATCTTGGCATGGCCCTTTTTAATACATGCAGCTCAAATACTTTTGTCATCTATGTTTCCCGAATTTTCATTTTCTTATTTTTTTTGTATTCCAGATTGAACCCTTTGCCGATATTGTAAATGCCGTGCGGCCAAAAGTTCCACGGCTTCTGATCAACCGTGATCTTGTTGGTCCCTTTAAGAACAAACCTTTGGCAAGCACAGATGTAGTAGAGCTGGGTGAGCTCTGTGAGGTGATCAGAAAGTTTGTGAGTGTCCTGAACTGGCAGAAGGACATGGACGAAATTGTTAAATCTCAAAGGCACAAGGCAAGTATGGTGGTCCCCGATTTATTTCAAATATCTAGGATTTATTTTTGATGCAATGGCCTAAAATGAAAAAAAAAAAAAAAACTTGCGTTCTGCACATAATCCCAGAGGTTCCCGACTTCACACTGCCTTCCTCTGTTACTCCTACTGGACATTTTTTAGAGGGGAGGAGTGAATTGACAAACTGGGTGTTGCGGTGTGTCCCTTCTAATGGTGTGCATCAATTGGATGGTGTGTAGGGACACGCCTCCGACTGATCACCCAGATGTCAACATGTTCTAGGACGAATAACAATCTAAAGAAATATTTCCCCCAATGTTCTATTCTGGAGAAGGCTATTCTGACTCTTCATGCACTGCAAGTAGAGGTGCCTGAAGTATCAATCCCTTTGATACTTGTATTGACCATTGTACTCGCATGCAATAGTTCTCGGATAGTTTGACCACACTGACTGAGGCCAGGAGAAGTGGAGATGATTTTCACTGAAATCTTGTATTGAAGTACAATGCAGCAGGAAAAAGAGTGATTCTGTGGGGAGCAGTAGAATGTATCCCTACTAACATGGATAAGGGAGGAGCAAAACTGCATCACAGAGCTACAGGGAGAGGAAAGGAACAAAATACCAAAGCCAGGACGTCTGCCTAGCAACTAGGAAAGTGCAATACATTGCAAACATGCAATGAATCATTCCCATTCGTGGGACATAAGATAGTTTTTATTTTAAGAAGTTATTTTGTGAAAGTAGAATACCCTTCGTAGACTGAAGCTGCTCCCAATGCCCCCTGTTGTATCCCACTCTAGCCTTCAACAATCTTTAAAAGTAACCAGGTAAGAGAAATTATACTAAATGCTGCCCTAAATTGTTGCCTAATGGGAAATTACCATTAGACGTTTTCTTACGGAAAGCCTTGAAACCCCCGTTACACATAGCAGGGTCGCTGTTGCGCACAGGTTTTGTGATGCAACAGCGACCTTGCCAGCGATCTCGCTATGTTTGACACATAGCAGCGACCAGGCCCCCGCTGTGACATCGCCGATCATGTCGGAATGGCTTGGACCATTTTTTGATCACCTGGATCCGCTGGCCAGCATGCATCGGTGTGTTTGACGCCTTAACGAACTTGTTGGCGACTGAGAGCTCACCACGTAGGGCTGAGTCGTCAGACTAGCTGCTGTGTGACAGGGTTCAAGACGCGAGGTCGTTATACGGGTCGCCGTATCATTGCTGCGTCATTGAGTAGATTGACTATACATCTCACCAGCGGCCACGTAGCGATGTTCCAGCGATCTTACCAGGTCTATTGTTGTCGGGATCGCTGGAACGACCAAGTGTAACAGGACCCAAGTCAATCAGTTGCACGCTCAAAAGGAAGTGAAAAAATTTGTGTGTAGTGCTCTTTTTCTTTAAAAAAAGCTATTTAATCTGGTTGAGCTGCAATACCGCACACAACCTGATGAGAGGGATGGCGCTGTTGTTGAAATACACCAGCCATGTTCTTCCAATTCTGTACAGCCACAATGTAATGTTGTCATCTTTTCCTTTCAGTATGGATCATCCTACACCACAGCTGCTACATCGAGTCTTTTTGAACCAGATGTGAAGTACAAGAAGTAATGACCCAATGCAATAACGCTATGAAACCTCAATCCTATTTTATCGAACTTTTAAATTTTGTATACTTCCAAATTTTTCTCTTATAAATCTAGGACATTTTATGATGGCAACTCCATGATCCAGAATACGATGCTCCTGCTCTTCTCAAGAAATGACTCCACTTGCGTCCAGTATTGCTGGTGTTTCATTGACTTAAATCAAGGGTGCAGAACTCCAGTCCTCGAGGGCCGCCAACAGGTTGTTTTCAGGATTTCCTTAGCATTGTACTGGGGTTGAGATCCTCACCAGTGCAGGTGATATTATCACCTGTGCAATACTAAGGAAATCCTGAAAACCTGCACTTTGTGCAGCCCTTGAGGACTGGAGATCCCCCTACCCCTGACTTAAATGGTTACACCCTCCAATACCAGATATGGGCTATAGAGCAGAGTGGTGCTGATTTTTAGAGAAATTCCATAAAAAGCTGTTTGAGGTTTAATTTCTACTTTTATCTCCTGTATAGTAAGGGGGTTGTCCAAATTTCACACTAAATATGTTTTACCTAACAACTTTTCTAATGTCTTTTAAATAAAAATGTTGTTCTGTTCCTTCTCCTCTTACACCCTATTTTGTATTTCAGTTTTCTCTTCTATTTTAAATATCTGATAACCTCTCCTTTTTTAGCTTCCCAGCATGCACTGGGGATTCTCAAAGAAGTTGGTGCTGCTGCAACTGCCCCAGCTGCTGTCACCGCCCTGAAACAAGGTGTCATCAGTGACCTCATGTAGGGGCTGGGCTTGTCTCTGCTCCACAGAGCATGTGCTAGTTGTCCATTCTGACACATGCCCAGTGCGTGCTCTCTGCACTACATTCCTTTCTTTGTGCAATGACATTGTCCACCCTCTTGGAACCTGAAAAGGAACGGTCTACCTTCTCCGCATGCAATGAAAAGGAGAGAATGTATCAAGCGGAGACCGGCCCCCGAAATAGAGGTCACTGATGTCCCATTGTGAAGGTTGGGGTCGTGTCTGTTCTCCTTACTTGGTGCCTTCTCTTTTTTTTTTTTTTAGTGTGATATTTTGCAGGGTAAAAAGTCATATTTAGTATGAAACTCAATGTTTTGGACACCCCTTCCTTTTTTTTTTTTTTTTTTTTTTTCCTCCCTTTCTCTCCCTCTTTGTAAATGTTCATTTTGTTAGTTTTTACGGGATGGGGGGTTAACTTGTCATATTTATAAAGTGTTTTAACATTTCTAGAATAAAACTTGTTTTCAAATAAAAATGTTAATGGTATTTCAATAAAAATATTTGATTATTCAGTGTTGTGCAAAACTTTTTTTTTTTTATATATAAATACTGATCTGGACAGCCTATAAATGGTGATGAGCGAATGTACTCGTTACTATTCGTTACTCGCACAGAGTACAGTATTCGTGATATGTTACTCGGCGAGTATGGCCGGTACTCGTCAGTGATGATGTTCTTGAGCAATCTGAATCAAATTGCCAACTCCCTTCAGTACATATGAATCACCGTGGCCGGGACTCCGGTTTAGACAGGCGATGCTTCCTTCCTCCTTGTCACGGGTGGACCACGCCTGCCGTTAGTGGGGCCCGGTGTAGTGCAGATCAAAAGGGTTTGAAGACGTGTTGTAGGAACAGATTAAAGGGGTTTAATTTATTCGTGACGCCACCTATGAGTAGTTTCGGTAATCGTTACCGACGCTGCGGAACCTCCGGGGGATGGACAGCAGCAAGAGGGAACGCTCCCCACAGGCTGAGCGGTGGTCCCCGGAGGCTGGAGCTGCTTAAGATGTTGTGCGGCAGCTGCGGTTACCTTGTAGTGCGGACGGACAGTTCATAAGGAAGCACGGACACAAAGTCTCTGCAACGGGTCTTTACTGTAACCAGCAGGCAGTACATGGCATACAGTTTAAGGGTAGTGGACCGGGTGGACTCAGCAATGATAGTGTCCCTTAGAAATCCGCAGTGTTCCTCCATTCTAACTAAGTAGTTGCCAGTGTCGCCCAGGAATACCAGGTCGGGTACGGGGAGGCTGCTTCAATGCCCTATCCATGATGTACGTTCTGGATGTTTTGGGGAGCCTTGGATCCCTCAGTTGGTACACTGCTGGTTAGACGACTGGAAGTTGGCTGGTGGTGGGGTGCTCCTGTGAAGCTGCTCCTCCATGCTTCTGGTTCGCGTAGCAGAGGTGAACTGCTGCCAGCTTCGGTACCAGTGAACCGGCTGTGAAGTGTGGGCACGGGAGTCTTTTGAGAACCCGTGGTAATGATGCCCAATCCTGGTAGTTAAGGCCTCAGGTGCTGACACCCGACCGGTGACGGCCCGGGGGCTGCACTGGGTGCGGAGCCCCCGCTCCTCTCCAAGTTCTAGACTGTTCAGGTCAAGTTCTAGATCCCTTCTCCTACTCACTAGACTAAGGGTCTGTTCTCCTACACTTCCCTAACACTCCACCCACCAGGACCTAGGATTGGCCCTCTGTTCTAGGTGATGCATGCAGGGTTGGATTTCTTAGTTAACCAAATCATTGCTAGGTCAGAGAATATTGCGGCTGCATTTATGGCTGCAATACCCTCTTGTGACGCACTCGTTGCGGGGCGCCACACATAAAGGGAGTCTGCTCCCCAGTGTGGGCAGATTGAATGTTGGGGGGTCTCTGGGTAGTGCAGCAAGGTGTTTTATGCTGTAGAAACTTTAAAAAAAAAAAAGACCACTCTGGTCCTGCCCCCGAAATGCTTGTTTTATGGCTGGCTGTGAGCAGCAAATCACTAATTGATTAACATTGGACTCGCTATTCAGATGGATACACGATTGTTAAAAACTACTTAATATGAATCTCCCGAAGCCGAATATTTATTAACTACTTGCTCATTCCTACCTATAGATTATAAATGTCCAGGTAGTCCACACTTTCTAAAACGTCAATTGCTGTTTAACACTAGAAGTCCCAGAAATTTCGAACTCCCCCCTGAAGTCCCGAAAGAGGGTCAAATGACCCTTAGTTCAAACTGAATAGAACTAACTAGAAACTAAATGGCTAAACTCAATGGAAAACTACCTCTGTGGTGTGACAGTAATGGCCTTAATTACAGAACAAAAGACAGTGATTAGAGGATGTTAGCTAAAATCCTTTAGGTTATTCGACCTGTCTCTGGGTTCCAAAGGTAGAAATGTTAAATGACCCCTCTCTGGGACTTCTAGTGTTAAGCAGCTTGCACAAGACCATGCAGCTGTGAGAGTGGGTAAGCTAGCTGTCAGACACAGCCAGACTCTGCACAGAAGAAACCTGGTTCATTACCTAATTTACCATCTCGATGTTGATTCACAGCGCTGATTTAGTGCTTGTGCGTATTGGGAGGGAACAAGGAGAAAGCAGTCGGTGCTTCCTATCACCCTGGATCCTAGAACACCCTGTCAGCTCTGTAATGCAGGTAGAAGGCTGAAATTCTTCCTGTAACTTGGGCTATAAGGGTGGTTGCACACTTGACTTTTTTCTTGTCCAGCATCATAATCCAGCAAAAAACCTGATGATCAGGCCTGTCTCCATAGACTTTAGACATACACAGGCACGTGGTGGCATAAGGTTTCCACCAGATCCTTACAAACATTTTGATGCGATTTCTTGTGGCTTGTTAAAAAGCCTGCTGTCGCCAGTTGCGGTGCATGTGGCCAAAACTAGAACGGGTTTCAATGGGGCTGGATTCGGCTTTCACACTGAGCATGCCTACAGCCCCTCCCAGTAGGTGTCATATGTAAATTTCAACTTTCTGATTAATTGGGGGGGGAACCTGATGCAACCGCAACTTTTTTTTTTTTTGTTGTTTCTTTTTTGCCTGATCTGAAACTCGGATCAGGCATAATACTGCAGCGGTTGCAAAAACCAAACCTGGATGTGTTTTCAGCCTGATTATACTGAACACAAGTGTGAAGCCAGCCTTGTGCCTTAATGTTAAAATTCAGCCCACACCCCTCAAGATTAAGACATCAGGAGGGGCACAGCGTGTAAGAATAAAAATTTCAATGAAACATTGGCAGTATTAAATTTTGTGTTTCCATCCCCATGAAATAAAGTTCCAACTCTCCTGCATTGACAAAATGTATATACTACCTAGCTGCAGGCACCACTAGATGGAAGCCATTAAACTGATGACCATTGCACACTATGCAAAAAAAGAGAAAATGTAACACTTGTATTTGTTCCCACTTTTTTCATGAGCTGAATTCGAAGCTTCAGCCTTTATGTACACAGGGTTTTTTTTTTTCCTCCCAAATATACACACACTTGTGAGGGCTTATACTTTGCTAATGGATTATCAAGATGCTCATAAGATGGTATGATTATTGCACAGGTGTGCCTTACTCTGGCTACAATAAAAGGCTGCTGTAAAATGTGAAGTTTTACTGTATTGGGGTGATGTTTAAGGAGGTCACAATACCAGTGTGCCCACGATTTACCTTATGCAGTGCATGCTCAATGGGTGACATGTCCAGTGAGTATGCTGGCCATAGAAAAACTAACAAACCCTCCTTCCTTGGCATCACTGAAAACTGGCTCACCCCCATCCCCCCCCCCCCCCACTGACACAGCCTCTGCAGCTGCACTTTCTTATGTGGTGGCTTCCATCTTTCTCGCACACCTTGCCCCAGCAACAAGCATGGTGGAGGAGTTGGCTTGCGCCTGTCTGAGAATTGCACCTTTACCTCCATTCCATTGCCATCACTCTCCTCTTTTGAGGTGCACTACATCTGCATGTACTCCCACCTCTTAACTTCCAGCTGGCTGTTACTTTAAACAAAAAAATCAGCTGTCCTCTCTTCTGTGAAGATCACATCTCCCAACCTCCATGCTGGACCCACTCCTGTCCCAAGTAAACCCATCCCAACCCATACCTATTACTAACTAGTGTCTTCCCCTCAACCTTTAAAACATGCCTTGATTACACCCATCCTCAAAAAAGCCCTCCCTCTGCGTCTAGCTATCGCTGATATCACTTATGCCTCAAAATTACTAGAACTGCATGACCATCTTGAACTTAACCAAAATCCCCTAAACAGCCAATCAGCTATGCCCTCACCTACTGCATCCTCACCCTTCCCTTGTAGACTGTGAGGCCTTGTGGATAGGGTACTCTCTCATCTTGTACTTGTGTGTGCCTTGTAGTTCTGCTAATTATTGTACCTTACATGTGAAAAAGGGGTTATACGTAGAATAGTGCCATGGCATCAATAGCGCTATAATAATGTCTTCAGCTTCCAGGAATTGTTCAGATCTTTCCAACACGGAGCTGTGTATTATCATGCTGTAACCTGAGGCAATGGCTGTGGATGAATGGCATAACAGGCCTCAGAACCTTGTTGCTGTCTTGAATGCACAGAGATACAGTATCAATTAAAAAACACCTGTGTTCTTTGTCCATAATATACACTTGCCTATACCAAAACCCTCCCATATCCATGGGCCATTCTACTCACAACATTGACCTCAGCAACCGCTGAGCCACACGATGGCTTACACCAGGGATCTTGAACTCCAGCCCTTGATGAGGTTGATGAGCTGCGATCAGATGCCAATGAGCACAACGAGCTGCAGTCAGGTGGAAACCCTGATGAGGGCGACGAGCTGCAGTCAGGTGAAGACCCAGTTAGGCGGAGACCCCGATGAGGGTGAAAAGCCACAATCATATGGAAGCACCAATGAAGGACAAGTTGCAGTCAGGTGGAGACCCTGATAACTACGACAAGCCGCAGATGAGCTTCTGTAAGAGTACCGTCACACCTGGTGATGTTGGCGGCGATTTTATAGGCAATGCAGGGGCGTGGCATCTCGCAGATGCGTCGCCTGATGTGAATAGGTGAAGGCGACGCATTTGCGTGGTCGCCTGGTTTCACAGCAGCGCTCTGAAACCAGGCGAGCACTCTGGGGCGATATGCACACATCGCCCCATGTAAACGGGGGATGGTGATCTCACAGGCGATGGGCACTATAGGCTCCCATGTTACGGTATCTCCGCTGGGGTTTTTTGACACCCCAGCGGCGCCGCCACCTATAAGATCGCCAGTGTGTCACCGGAGGTGTTAACGCCCGTAAACGTGATGCTGGCGGGGCGCCAAAAGCGTGCGCACTCCCGCCCGTCGCCGCCATCAGCTGGTGTGACATGACCCTAATGGTGGGTTTACACACACCAATCATTGTATCCAATCTCTGAACCAATCTCAGGTTGCAGTGAAATCATGGACACATAGTTCCATTTTGTGGCTGTGTACAACATGGAGCAATCTGTCCATGATTTCACTGCAACCAGAGATTGGTTCAGAGATTGGATACAATGATTGGTGTGTGTGTAAACCCACCATAAGATTTGACAGTTTGTGCCAAAATTCTTTGGTTGTTGCAACAGCTATCAGGGTGGTTGTTCTCAGATGGTCTTTGAGGTGAAGATGCTGGATGTGAAGGTCCAGGGCTGGTGTAGTTACACATGGTGTGTGGGTGGGGTGTACTGCAAATTTCTTTGGGCACAGTTTACTGTAGAGAAATGAACATATAATTCACGGGGGACAGCTGTGTTGGACATTCCCGAAGTCAGCATGCCAATTATACACTTCATCAAAACCTGTAACATCTGTGGCATTGTACTGTATAATAATACTGCACATTTTAGAGCGGCTTTTTATTGTGGTAATCTAAGGGTACCGTTACACTTCGCAACATTGCATGCAATTTCACTGGCAATTTGCTGGTTGCAGTTAAATCATGGACACATTGTTACATTTGTACACAGCAACAAAATGGAACAACGTGTCCATGATTTCACTGCAACCAGTAAGTTGCAAGTGAAATTGCATGCAATGTTACGACGTGTAACGGTACCCTAAGGCACACCTGTGCAATAGTCATGTGTCGAATCAGCATACTGATATCTCACTTGTGAGATGGATGGATTATCTCAGGACAGGAGCAGTTGTCATGAACACTGCCCTCTAGAGGAGTCTCTCAAATGCCCCCAAAAAAAAATCACAAATTAAAACTTACAGAAACTGGAAATTTTATTGCCAATTCTCTTAATCGGCCATACAGTTCCCTTTTAACCAATACATAAACGTGTTAATTGTATACATCCCCAGTGTATGATATGCTTAGAGCTATTGAGGCTTAGTGGTCCTGTACCAAATACCCAGTGTGAGCAGAGTGACACCAATCCAAGAGCAGAAATTGCATTAATACTGATTGGAAGAACACACTGAAATACAGTATTTTACATCTCAATATATGTAATTGTGTGACCCCCAACAAGAGTAACATGTATGCCCCGTGTCCCATATTACTCTGCTAGACCTTTTGTATCTGAAAGAGCATTGCCCCATAAATTAAGAAAACCCTCCAGCGGGTAGAGAAGTATACTGACTCTCCACCGAAACAGCACTTTTGTTTCAGTCATTCCAAGGGAGTGTTGCTAGTCACCCCTGGTCCCAAGCATCATTCACTCTTTGGTTGTGCAAGTTAAGGATAACCATGGCCCTGTAGTCTCAGCAATTCCTCGGTTGATTGAGAAGTATAATGGGCTCAATGAGTTGGTGCTCATATATGGGAAGGGGGTCCTGGGTATTGTTATAGAAGAGGTGATTTTTTTTTTCAAGCTTTTCACTCGATTTAATACCAAGGTTCCATGCACAAGAAAAAAATCATCCAAATACTTTTATTCTGAGTTAAGCCCCACCCCTGAGGAGTCAGAAATTGGCTCTCCTACTCTCACAACTGTTAATCCAGGAATATTCAGGCAACCTGAGTGCTGGAAGCCAAGCAAGATATGTCAAGGGTATCAGTCGATAAATAAGGCCCACTCCACCATGCCCGAACAATTAATACTCAAGGGTGGTCTTTGAATCCCTATGTTCTGCCCCACTCTGGTGCATCCATTTTATCCGGTGTTCTTTAATCTCCATTTCCCAGTAACCAAGACTAACCCTACTGGTTTCCACCCAGTTTCTCTAAGAGAAAACCAGGTGGACCTGCCACTCGAGATGGATCACCAGCCCAAACATGACCCAAATTCGGCATCGAGGATTATAACGAGAACCATAGAATCATAGAAAAGTGAGAAATTACTAACGTGTAACAAAGAAGGAACCGTTACTTTTGCACTTCTCCTTGGGTAGGGAAATGCTGCTCCAAGGACCGGGGAACCATTTTGAATCATAACCTTCCCTCCATCCAAAATTTAGACATCAAGAATACAAACAGCCATTTCTCACACGGAGAGAAAAAAAAGAAGAAAACAAAATGGAAAGAAAAAGACCAAAACCCAGCAGGCGAAGGTCTAGTCTGAATCTGAACTGTCTGCCTCGGCCGTGGTTGTGTGGTGTACGGCGTCCTCCAGCGGAGCCATGGTCCCGTCAGCTCTCACCGCCATCGGTTTAATAATATTTTCCCTGAAAGACAAAACGTTACAAAGCTCCATTCAGTACAAGATAACACAGGACGAGGAACAACAAAAATTCAGACCTCGATGTTTCGCAAATAAAAGGGGCAGGAAGAATGGGCAAGGGGCCGCCGTCCAATTAAAAGCAATGGGGATGGAGGCACAGCTGTAGGCCTGCACCTCGGAACACATTGCAGACTTTTTTTTTTGTTACATATATAAAAATGCTTCGAGACGGCATTATTTATGTGCCAATTAAATTGGAAACGTAGAGTCACCTATTTAACAGGAGGGGGAAGAGGCAGTGACAGAACAATCTTCAGGCGCATCTTCTAGTGGTGCTCAAGACGCAGTCGATTCACTAGGAATTAGCCAACCTTTTGTCTGTCGGCTCTGTAATTAAACCTGTGCAGCTTAATCCTTTTAAAGTTCCCGACGGCTCTCCAGCATTAATCCAATTATATCTGCCCTGCGCAGCCCAGCCTTGTTGAGGCATCATTAAATATTGATTTAAAGGGTAATGAAGAAGTGCAGGAAATTCTGCAACTTTATGAATGGTGTCAAAAATTGTTTATTAGGCTACTTGCACATCAGTGTTTTCAGCAATCCTGGCAGATCAAGCAAACTCGGACCTTCAGTTGTGCCTGAAGCCTGGACGCTTGCGGCAAGTCTGCGGTCCGTCTAATGCATTTCTTATGAGACTTGCAGACATATGCACCACGTGTGTTTATGCCACGATCCGGCCAATGCGGCATCAGACAAAAAAAACAAACAAAACGCTGCTAGCAGCAGTGTTAAACTTGCCGCAAATGCAAAACCGTAAGTGCCGCACATGATCGCAAGTCCCATAGGGAATGCATTAGGCCAAAGGCTTGCCACCATCTTTGAGGATGAGGTTTATTTACAAAAATACCGGAATTTTGCAGGATTTGCAAAAACTGCATAAGTGAAAGCATGCACTTACTGCTAAGGAAATATAGAAATGGCCATTTTGGTATCTCAATTTTTCCATATTTCTGCCCAGTAGCTACATCACGGCACATCCCTTTAATGGGTTCCTACATTAAGATAAAGCATGCCTCTGGGATTAAAAAAAACCCTCCATTTGTATGGACGGATAGGTGATTTTATGATCAACCGATTCCTAAAGCTAAAGGGAGAGGGGTGCACAGTCAGAGGACATGACTGCATTTTATTCTCTATCAGGAGGTTCCAATCCACCCAAAGAAATGGAGGGGTTTTTTTTACCCAGAGAGGCTTCATCTTAGTGTAGGAACCAAGTGAAGAGAAATGCTGTGATATGGATACTTGGCAGATATAGAAACGGCCACTTTTGGAGGCCATCTGCCCAGTATCCACGTCACGGCGTATCTCTTTACTGGGTTCCTACATTACGATAAAGCCTCCCTGTGTAGGTACCTACTAATAAGAAAAGCTTGATGTTATTCCCTATTTAGATTATGGAATCATGCCCTCTGACTGTGCACCCCTTCCCCATTAGACTGAACTTAAATTTATTTATTCTCTATTAGGAGGCTCCTATCCACCCATACAAATGGAGTTTGTTTGTTTTACTTTGTGTAGTAACCTAGTAAAGAGATACGCCATACTGGGCAGTGTCACAATCTCCACAGTGCCGTGTTGTTTTAGGTTTGTGCAGACTGTCAGGCTGGGCTGGCTCTGTGCCTCAATCACCTGAATTCAGCTCACTTAATTACTAAGCCTATTTGAACTAGCTAGCAGCTCCGCTCTGGGTCAATTGTACATTTGCTTTTGGCTTGTAGGACTTGATCTCTTTGTGTTCTGAACCAGACCCTGCCTTTGTTTTTTACCTGGACTTGACCCTCTGCTAGTGACCTGACTTCTCTTTCTGTTTTGTACCTATGTACTGTGTTTTTGTCTCTCCGGTTTCCTGACTTCGGCTTGAATTGGAGTTTGCTTCTGTTAACCCTTTGCTGCACTGCGTCATTTCCTGGACCGATTGTGGATTGCTTGACCTCCGTTTACTACCATGTTAGGGAGTACTGTCAGGATTCTTTTTTAATTACCTTGGGATACCTTTTTCTTTTTTTTTCCCTATTTTGGCTATGTACGAAAAATTGATTTCCCAATTGCATGCCAAGAGTTGTTCCCATAGTCGTCCCTTACTTAAAGAGGACCTGTCACCCTCCCTTCCCCCATGGATGTGAATCTAAGTGCAGCACTGAATGCAGCATGTATGCTGCATTCAGTCAAGGGGCCCCCATGTGTTTGTGAAGCTTGTACCCCGAGATATAAGCTTTTTTAAACTTACAGTTAGAAGCCATTGAGGCTGTCCCTGGTGTTTGGAGTCCCTCGCTCCATGGCTGCATTTGACGCCCCTGCATCTCTGTGCGCCTTGTTTACAGCCGCTTTGTTTGGTAAACTACAGCTCCCCACCCAAGAACAGTTTGAGTTACAGAAGATGTTTAAATTGCAGTTTGACTTTTTGTTTTATAGATTTACTGTACAGGTTAAATTCTTTTATGTAGGGGTAAATCGTTTCAAAAGTTCTTAAATTGGGAAAAGTTACAGAACAAACAATTGCAGGGTAGAGAAAAAATAAATGTTCTATAAAAACCAAGATAACACCAGCTGGAGGCCTGCTGAATGCTTCCATGACTATCCAGTGGCACTCGGCAATAGCAGTGCCTAATTGCACCATTAAAGCTAACTCTGATAATATTAAGCAAATGTTGGAAGTGTGGCATAGCCGGGTATGGTGCGGGCCTCTCCATACATGCTGACCCAATGTGGGATGAACTGGAAGTCCATTTTTATTTAGGTGAAGCTGATTAGTCTAAATATGGGTTCCTGATTAGGGACGCATCTGTAACCATTCTGCTCTCTGAACAAAGAGAGTCTCTCACTCTGGGGGACAAAGACAACCCATTGATTTCAATGGACACCACCATCTGCTTGTAATGCTTTGCTTTCCCTGAAGGGGCACTGCACCGATAGCCAGGTTTCAGTCTGTTCTCCGAGTGTGTAGCGCCAAACAAAGTGTAACAATGTAGGGGAGGAAGGCCCTAACGGCAGGGAGCGGGGAGACACCTGTCCCTGTACCCAGAACTCCCTAATGTCCCTATACAGGACCCACCCAAATCTCCATCACGTGTCTGTTCCCTAGATACTCCTCCACTCATCCTAAATAGAGCAAAGGCCAGCGAGTACATTAGACTTTTTTCCATGTGTCTGAATATTGCAGTGATGAGGACAACAGAGGGACAAGACAGAAGTATACACCCCAAACTCAAATTTGCAGCAAACACTAGGACTGGAAGCGACACCTCTTCAGCAACATCAAGAGACTAGTTCGTTCAACAGTAGTCAGCATAGAAATGATTGTATAACTGGTAGCAGGAGATGGAACATGTGATTATTTAAGAAAGAGGGGAGTGGTCACAAACCTCTACATCTGAGATAGGTGCAATAAAGAGTCCTTAACCCTTGCTGCACCAAATGCGTTTAAAAACCCAGAGTTTCACAAGGCAATGTGAGACTTAGATCCTAAACCTGTCACAAGTCTCCCATGGACAGGAGACCCTCATGACAGTTTACAGCTGATTAGTGGGGGCTCCCAGCAGGGGAACAAAGATCTACTCACTTTGAAAGGTCCAAAGTTGTTAAAGTATTATCCAAAGAGGAGAGCCCCTTTAATGAGTCAACATGCTGGGACTTTCAATATAACACAGGGGAACAAGCATTTTAATGCAATTGTCAATGCCTTATATCCAACCCAGGTCTATCCAAGTCACATTCCTCCACCGGCTTCCAGGTCTCCTAAGAGGAGCCGTCCATTCACCTCCAGCTTTAATTAGTTACCTGCAAAATGGCTGTAGCCGACGTGATGAAAGGGCAGAAATGGATTAAAAAGACACCAAAGCGCCTCTTGCCATCCACAATTAATGACCGTCTGCAGCGAACCGAGCGCCATTCACAACCCCCAGCTCTTGTTACACAAGACGGAGCCCCGTCCCCCATTAATATTGTATTAATTGAAGTCTAAATACCATCAATACTTTCCTGCTCCTTTTCTATCACACGATCTTGTTTTGTCACCTGCTACAAAGAGCCGTGACCGCGCTGCCTTAACAATTAGCCTGTAATTATGGCTTTTTAATGAGCGGACCCGCACAGGCCGCCCGTTATCCGACTGAATATATTACAGAACCCGGCGATAATTGGACCCGATGCTTCAACCTTAGGATTCCAAGTGCCGGCAAAGGGTTGGCTGGCAGCGCGAAACCTTAACTAGAACCCATTGTGATACATAGAAAGCGCCGCATTCACAACAGCTCACATAGAAAGATAAAAGAAAAAAACACTAGAGGTGGATGTATAAAAAGGGAGACGGGAGGACGACAATCCGAGGATGGGATAAAATAAGGGACAGTGACCGAAGACTGATCAAGAAGAGTTTGCACCTGCTATAAGACAGGCAGCACCCCTTTTTTGGGGGGACTTGTCGAGCCTGTTCACACAGATCAGATTTTAGGATGAGATCTCCCGGTGTAGAAGCAGAAGAAAATCTGCAGATCTCATCCATAGCACATCTAATACCAGTTTCATATTTGGCATTGGAATGTTTCGCAATGTGGAAACCGACCCATAAACAGGGACTGGAATCTCGAATTGCTGAAGTTGTCTGAACTTATTGCTCGATTTCAGCAGTTCCCCATCAGAGGTCTCTCACCCAACCAAATCGGATCTCCTGCTTTGCACTGATGAGGAGCAAACATCTAGAAACAAGTTCGGAAATGGAGTTTCTGATTTGGCTTCTTATCCCAAGTCATGTGGCAAGGCTCGTTAAAGGGTCAATGTCATAAGACATCATAAATCCCCAAGAAATACATTTCTGCAGATGTAGTCCTAGATATCTCTACATCAATACAATCTTTCAATCGACTCTCTCACTAACATATAGTTCCATGTTAATTAATTACATTTTACAATCCTATGGGAACACTGCAGGGAGAGATTCCCTCCCTCCTCGAAACACATGCGAGATACTTCCATGACTCACCCGGAATGGCCACCGGCTCTCTGGACAGGAGCTTGTGTATCTCACGCTGAATCATGAGAGACTCATTAGTCTCTCGCATGCATCTCGCTCGGTGTGTCAGAGACAAAGACCGGAGAGTGTATACTTGGAGGTGAAAATTACACTACAAGAGGGGGATCAGAGAACATCATTAGACATATCGGCACCAGTGGAAAACTAGAAGTATTGGGGTTTGCATAGCTCCCACAAATAAGGCAGGCATACTTTCAGCCTCAGGATTTCAGCGCGCACGCTATACATGTTTTCGCTTCGCTGTATGTTATCAGCCTTAAGTTAATACCTAGCCACTGGGAGAGATTATGTTTCCAATCTATATATGAATAGGTAAATTCATAAGAAGAAATATGATCGTAATATCTTGCGGCAAGTACGCTCAGGGGCGGAGATATGAGGAAAGCTGAGATTTCATAATACTGTGAAAGCTAAAGCCGCATCCCATGGCCTGCCCCGTCATGAGGTGACTGGTATTGTTAAAAACTAAAGCTCCCATTGTAGCAATGTTCACTGCCAAGAAGGTCACATCATGTGTTGGGAGTAATCAAGGAAATCCCCCCCTCTATCGCCTACTTGTGGCCACCAGCAATAAGAAACTCTGGTAACGGATTACATTTGTCTGCATATACCTTATGTAACTAATACCACCTTTATTTGCATATTTGTCTATTATATCGGTATGTCCACTGTGTAAATATGGTTATATCTTGTTTATATATAATTTTATCTTGATCCACGAATACCCACAACATCCGTGTCCTCAGTTGATATTACATGCTACCTGGGCTGGTTTCTGGCCCAATATAATCCTGCTAACGGACCAGGCTTAGATCTAACGAGAAACTGGTGGCAGCTCTATCGAGCTGGTGGATTCTGTTTCAATGGGGCAGTGAAAAGGATCTACCAACCTGTCAGGGTTGTGGGGTCATGCCCCAAGCTGACCTTACGAACGCACCCAGGGGGTGCGGAACGTCACGGGTTTGCGAAAGTGACAAGACACTTGAGTGGCCCCGACGTAATGGAGAAATCAGGGTGGGTTGAGAGGTGCGCTTTCTTCAGTCTATAGACTTCTTAGGACTGCTACTGCCGATAGGTGGTGTCACATCAAGGTCTCTTCCTGCTCAGGCTATTTGCACAGTGCAGAAATTGACATTTTAAAGTCTAAATTGCAGGCCAACTTGGTTTAGAAGCAGTGTAAATTTCAAGGTTGGCAATGTAAAAGGGGCAAAATCTGGAGGTTAAAAAAAAGGGGGGAAAAAATCCACACCAAATATGTAACGTGTATTTATCCAGAGGGGAGGATGACCTACAGTACCAGAACCGGCCCATGTGCCACGGTGGCGCTATAAAGTCTTTTCTATTGTGAATGCCAAAAGGTCAATTGGAAAATATATCAATGATGGATATCCAAACTCTTGAACTGAGCTACAACATGCCGATATAACTTACCGTATATACTCGTGTATAAGCCGACCCCCCTACTTTTGCCCTCAAAACCTGGGAAAACCTATTGACTCGTGTATAAGCCGAGGGTGGACCCCAGCACAGGTATACAGCCCCCAGCAGTGTGGTATATAGGCCCCCCCCAGTGGTAGTATACAGCAGCCCCAGTGGTATACAGCAGCCCCAGAGGTGTACACAGCAGCCCCAGGGGTAGTACACAGCAGCCCCAGGGGTAGTACACAGCAGCCCCAGGGGTAGTACACAGCAGCCCCAGGGGTAGTACACAGCAGCCGCAGGGGTAGTACACAGCAGCCCCAGGGGTAGTACACAGCAGCCCCAGGGGTAGTACACAGCAGCCCCAGGGGTAGTACACAGCAGCCCCAGGCCCCCCTCACTGTTTGGCGCCCCCACCTCAGGATGCCCCCCCCCCGCACGCAGCGCTGCGCTCATACATTACCAGCCTGTCAGCGGTCATCCTCCGGTGGCGGATCGCGGCTCCCGCTTCCATCTTCATCTGTGTCTTCCTGTCGCGACGCCGGCCGGTCATGTGACATGCAGGAAGACACAGATGAAGATGGAAGCCGGAGCCGGGAGCCGCGATCCGCCACCGGAGGATGACAGCTGACAGGCTGGTAATGTATGAGCGCAGCGCTGCGTGCGGGGGGGGGGAAGGCCATCCTGAGGTGGGGGCGCCAAACAGTGAGGGGGTCCCGTATATACTCGCGTATAAGCCAAGGGGAGACTTTTCAGCCCAATTTTTGGGCTGAAAAACTCGGCTTATACGCGAGTATATACGGTATTACTAAAATGAGGCACGGTGAGCTGATGAGGGGTCAGGACCACTGCCCAGCGGCCATTACAGGTCCTCTATGTGACCACCAGGGGGTTTTAGGCAATCAGCCATTGATCTGTTGTATAACATCGGTCACATGAGCTTCAGTACCTGGAAAGTTTGTCGAACATACTGACAAGCTTCATTGCCTCGTGCTCCTTCTGCTCGTCCGTCATTTCATCCATAGGATTTGGCAATGGTTCTTCAACATGACCAGTTATTAGATTGATGCTAGAAAAGAACAACAAATACATTTATATATAGAATGAAGTAAAATGATGTCAATGATAAATTGGATAGATCAGATGATGGCTTACATAGATCTCCTTACTTTGGTTTTGCCTTGAGATATTCTTCAGTGTCTGTATCCTCATCGTCAGAATACCAGCGTTCACCTCTACCACCGGCCAGGAGACCTCTAGCAGCGAGAAGCCCAGCCGCGTTTCCATAACCCGTATACTTGAGAAGGTTATCCACTGCCAGAAAAAAAAAAAAAAAAAAATTCAGCAAAATTAAACATGCATCCTCCCATCCCCCAAATGAAAGTCACCCATTACCGGTCAAGTACCTCTCTCTTTGCACAGAACAAAAAGAAACTCCGCAGCGGTTTGCTTCACCCCTAAATCCACATTGGTCATCAGTCGGACCAACTTATTCCTAAGGGTGGAGCCCACTTCAGGCCGGTTGGACACGTCCTTCAGTGGTGGGAGAACCTAAGGGAACGTGAGAGCAACAGTTCAATTAATAAAGTGAGGCTAGTAGTCTATCCACCCCCCTTTAATGTAAGGTTAGGCACATGAAGATCATAACATGCCCTAAACACTGGATCATACACGGTCACATCTGCCTGCCCCTTTCATTTCTAGGTCTTGAGAAGAGTCTCCTAGAGTAAAATGCTACACTAGAATACAAATCACCTCCCATTTAAAAAAAGGATAACCCTCCAGCT
This sequence comes from Allobates femoralis, assembly GCA_033576535.1. Lineage (NCBI taxonomy): Eukaryota > Metazoa > Chordata > Amphibia > Anura > Aromobatidae > Allobates > Allobates femoralis. The sequence goes on from JARQOC010000004.1 coordinate 587,624,948, forward strand.
GCCCATGCAACCATCCTGTAGGAGTTTGTGACCCTGTTGCAGTCTCACCCCTCATCCAGGATCGCTCTGTGAAGGGTGTAGAAACTAGCTTCTACTGTGTAAGGAATGGGGTGACTACAGGGGAGCGGGAGAACACAAAATTCCTACATTACATTGTGGCGTTAACGGCATTAGGCGGCAGTATGGTGGGAGCCAAGAGGAGGAGGAGTACATAGGATGGGCGAGAGGAGTGATACTGCAGGATGAGGTTCTGTCTACAGGGGACAACAAGGAGGATCCAATGCAGGATGGAGTTCTGTATACAGGTGGCAACAATGATTCATTACAGGATGGAGTTCTGTATACAGAGGACAAGAAGACGGATTCATTACAGGATGGAGTTCTGTCTACAGGGGACAACATGGACGATCCATTATAGGATGGATTTCTGTCTACAGGGGACAAGAAGGATTCATTACAGGATGGAGTTCTGTATACAGGGGACAACATGGACGATCTATTATAGGATGGATTTCTGTATACAGGGGACAACATGGACGATCCATTATAGGATGGAGTTGTGTATACAGGGGACAACAAGGAGGATCCATTACAGGATGGAGTTGTGTATACAGGGGATAGCAAGGAGGATCCATTACAGGATGGAGTTCTGTATACATGGGACAGCAAGGAGGATCCATTACAGGATGTAGCTCCGTATATATGGGACAGCAAGGAGGATCCATTACAGGGTGTAGCTCTATATACAGGGGACAGCAATGAAGATTCGTTACTGGATGGAGTACTCTATACACGGGCTGAGTTTAGAAGAGCAGGGCTTGTTGCCCGTTGTTGACAGCAGCGATGCCGAAATCCAAAATGCTGTGTATTGATGCACAGTAGAAATAGCTTCTGACAAGCATCTATTAAGGCATTTGCAGTTTCTCAAGACTTGTCTGTCTGCAGCAGAAAGCAAAACACAGTCCTGCCATTTTGAAAGACTGCAGGAGAGTTGAGCTCTGCTATAATCAGCTCCAGCTAACAAGGATTTCAAAAGTCACAATGCAACTACACTGATGCAGATAGCAGAAGATAAAAGCCAGCCTGGCTGGGAAATGTGCTGTAGAGTGCAGAGAAGCATGAGGTGAAGTCTACCGTTTCATCATCAGATGGACGTCTCAGGAGGTTGGGCTAGTCAGGAGCATACAGGAGATGAAGGGGGGCTGCAGCACTGAGTAGAAGCAGGGTACTGCTAGTGAATAAAAAATATGATTGATGAACTTTGCCCTAAATGTATCTACATGTGAATATGATATCACAACCTCATGGCATCAGTCCTAGAAGAGATATATTTTAAGAATTTATTGTACAATAAAGTAATCAAATATAGACTTTACCACAGCTTTGAGATACTTCCGGATACTTCTGTGCGCTCTGGAACATTCAGTGAGTAAACTGAGGACAGGAGTGAGGCCTTCTCTGAAGCCACTTCCCTGAGAGAAGAAGGAGAGAAAAGGGTGATGGGAGTGATGCCGAGAAGACAAAAAACAAGAAGTCACATAATTCTTCATAGGAGTCCAGGACCCTACGTCTGGCTGGATTTAAGTTCTCACCAGGGCTGTGGAGCCGAGGGGCCATAGCAACCCGCTATTTACCTTAGCAGCGGCTCCACTTGAAGCTCCAGGACATCCGCTGCTAAGGTAAATAGCGGTTGCTATGGCCCCGCGGCTCCGGAAATGATGCGTTCTGCATCATAAGAGGAAGGCTGCATAGCAGAGCCGACTGAGCCTGGCTGGGGGTGCGCGCATAGGGGCGTGCAAGAGACAGCAGGAGGCGGCAACAGGGACACAGAGAGGACGCCCAGGGGGACTAGCAACGGTGGCCCCCCTGATCATTAACACACGCCCATGTAAGTTAGAAATACATTTTCTTACACGGTCACAGGGCTGATTTAGCAGACAGAGCGATAGTTAGAGTAGTAATAGCAAGGTGCAGGGACAGGTAGTGATAGTCTGGGGGGGCTTAATCTAGGTGACAGGTTCCCTTTAAAAATGAATTGTGCAAATTCACAGCCACTCCGCTGTGCAGGGTCACTGCCGTAGAGACCATTCACGTGAAGTGAGGACATACAAACCATGGCCTGGGAATTTGTGAAGACTCTAAATAGGGCCACAACACAGTCAGCACTGCGCCCCACTTCATTCCAAGGATCAGTGGTGGTCAAACAGGTCAGGCCAGAAAATGAAGGCAAATCTGCGAGATGCCACCACTATGGAGATCAAAATGATCCTTTTAAGGCTGCCTTCACATTGGCACACGTTTAGATCCGCAAGGATGCATCACAAACAGGATGCCCACGGATCAGTTTTTCGGCCCCATTGCCTTTTAATGGGGACGGAAAACACTTCCGGGGCCATCCTGGTGTCACCGTTTGGCCACAGATCCATGTGGATGTACTGCAATACAGTTTTCATGGAGACCAAAAATCCATCGATATGTTTTCGGTCTCCGTGAAAAAGTAACGCAATGCCGTGGATCCACATTGATCCGCGGCACCACAGAACGAGTGCCTATGGGCACGGAAAAGCCGGCAGATCCATACTTCCGGGGCTATGGATGTAGGAAGTGCGCATGCGTGTCATTATGGATCCTATGGATCCATGAAAAGAACACAAGGATGCTGCTGGCAGCGTCCAGTTTGTCTGCTTAGTGGGAATCCGTGGGCAAACAGGGTTTTCCTGTATTACCAGAGATTCCAAAATAGCCAATGTAAAAGCAGCCTAATGGTACCTTTACACGCGGCAACATTTCTAGGGTGTCAACAGGTAACTTACTGGCTGCAGTGAAATCATGGAGTCAAGGTTCTATTTTGTTGCTGTGTACAAATGGAATAATCTCTCCATGATTTCACTGCAACCAGTAAGTTACCTGTTGACACCCTAGAAATGTTGCCGCGTGTAAAGGTACCATAAGAGTGTTTAATGCACACATCCGTTTTTTTTTTTTTTTTGCTTATTTTTAGGCAAATTTCACACCTCTGTGGATCACATTCTTCCAATGGTAGACCTGAACAGCAAGTCTCCCCAATCAATGGTTGCCTATAAAGTAGTTAGCCCCAGAGATCCAACGGTCAGGCACAGCCTTCTGGTGAGAGAATAGACTGTCTACAGTCCGGGCACAGGTCTGCTGATACCAGTGCTGAAATTTCAGCTGTGGCGCTCGCTATGGTGCTGAACTTCAGCAGCGGCTGTGACATGCTGCGCTGTCCAGGTGCTGAGCGAGCGCGGCTGAATGTCAGAGCCTCTGCTCTGTCAGCACCAGGTGTCCGGGAACCGGTTCATTTTTGCCGGTTTCGGCACCCACAGACTCCCATGTTATGGGTTCCGGATCACCCCTGATCCGGGAGGATCCAGTTTTGTTAGTGTTTGCCACCGGACACAAAAAATACTGCAAGCTCTGATTTTGTGTCCGGGGCAAAAAAACGAAAACAACCGATCCTCCTGAAATAGCACAAAACCGGATGGCAAATAACAGCCACCCTAACCCATAGGGAGACATGGGAAGGGGGGGGGGGGGGGGGGGGGAATCAGATCCAGGCCTGTGCGGTTCACACCGGACAGACCCAGACCTGAAGAATCGCAGTGTGAAGCCGGCCTAACAGGCCACCATACCTGGCAAACCTGGATGTCAAGACTGCGTTAGGCTCCCCGGCGGTATGTCACAGGGGTGCGAGAAGCACCGACCAGCTCACAAACTAACATGCTGCGATCGTTGTTGATTGCGGCACATAGAGGACATCAGTGGGAAATGAGACGATCTGTCCTAGTTTCTCTTTAAATTTTAGAAACTTTCCAGGAAGAGGGACAAGAAGGAGTCCCCAGAAATCGTCCTTTTTATATCTGGTTTGTGTTACACTTAAATAATAAAGATTTGATATGAAGAACATTTTTTAAGTTCGCATTCTTGCAATTTCCCCACTAATAACTAAGGTTCTTAGACCATGTATCAGCAGAGGCAGATTATGATCGGTAACACCTGCATGCTCATCTGACCCTGCTCCCCCTCCATTCACCTTTCGCACAAGCTCATTAGATGCTTCAACTCAAAAGAGATGGGGGGGGGGGGGGGGGGAAAGTGTTAACTGCTGCTAATATACAAGTGCTCTCCTGAAGCAGGAAGCTTGTCCCAAAAAGGAAGTACTGTATTTTTCAATTTATAAAACGCACAAGACTATAAAACGCACCCCAGATTTGGTGAAGAAAAAAATAAAAAAATATTTTTAATGTTAAACGGGGTCCGTTTTATAATACCAGTGTCCATCTTACAATCAGTATACATGTCCCTCTTCCTGGTACATGACCTGATATGTATGGTACAATCCTGGTATAGATGTTCTCCCATGCTGGATATGGCCCTCCCTATGATGGCCCGTAGCCCCCCATATGATGACACATACACCATGACGGCAGATACCCACCATATGATGTTACATGGCTCCCCTATGATTGCACTCAGCCCCACATATGATGGTACATGGCTCTCCCATGATTGCACTTAGCCCCCCATATGAAGGTACATGGCTCCCCCATTATTGCACTCAGTCCCCCAAATGATGGTACATGGCTCCCCCATGATTGCACTCAGCCCCCCCCATATGATGGAACATTGCTCCCCATGATGGCACTCAGCCCCCCCCCATATGATGGTACATTGCTCCCCCATGATGGCACTCAGCCCCCCCCCATATGATGGTACATTGCTCCCCATGATTGCACTCAGCCCCCCATATGATGTTACAAGGCTCCCCCATGATGGCACTCAGCCCCCCATATCATGGTACGTGGCTCTCCCATGATTGCACTCAGTCCCCCATATGATGGTACGTGGCTCCCCCATGATTGCACTCAGCCCCCATATGATGGTACGTGGCTCCCCCATGATTGCACTCAGCCCCCCATATGATGGTACATGGCTCCCCATAATTGCACTCAGCCCCCATATGATGGTACATGGCTCCCCATGATTGCACTCAGCCCCCCAGATTGTACATGGCTCCCCTATGATTGCACTCAGCCCCCCATATGATGGTACATGGCCCCCATGCTGGCGCACACAAACAAAATAACAACTGATTATACTCCCCTCTCTCCAATGTTCCCTGCAGCCTGCGCCATCCCTTCGTCAGCCTGCTGAGCCGGCATCCAGGATTGTGAGGGGTGATGACGTCACTGTGCAGCAACGCTCACGTAACCGGATACCAGCACAGAGAGCAGGGATGGCGCAGACTGCACGGAGTGATGGAGCTAGGAAGAGTATGCTCCTCCATCGCCGAGATAGTGACTGCCTCCCACGCAATGACAGAGTGGGAGGCAGAGACTATCCACATATTGCACGGGTCTGCAGCTGCAGCCGCTGATCACCTGCGCCCGTCAATACGTTAATGTAATAGGCGCCACTCCCCCCGCCAGTGACGGACAGGGGGATGGCGTGAATATTACATTAGCCTAATGAGCGGCCCCATGTGACCACGGGCTGTAGCTGCATCCTGTTCCTGACTCCCTCCAGCCACCGGAGACCCGCTCCAAAGATGCCCTCCCTCCCTGCACATTAGATTCGGATTATGAGACGCACCCCCCACTTTCCCCCAAAATTTGGGGATCAAAAGCGCGTCCTATAATTTGAAAAATACGGTATTTTTTTTTAAACTTGCTTTTTGGGACAATAACTTCCTGCTTCAGGAACGTGTACATTAGCAGCTGTCATTTTTTTATTCTTTTTTGCCCTTTTTGACCACCGACCTCAGTCATCTATCTTTTCCCAGAAGCCACTAGATCTCAATGATTTGACAGATATAGGAAATAACACTTTTTAATCAGTTGTTCCATAACAGAGTCCCTAATAACTAGTGATGGGCGTAGTGTGGAGACAGAGGCGCAGACCTTGTCGATTCTCTTCTCCATGAAGGTCAGAATGTGGTGGATCGCCTGCATATCCGGCTCATTCCTGGTCGCTGCCATTTCTGTTGCTGCCGAGCAGATGATGACATCCATGCAAGAAATGGGAATGTTGTTCAACAGATTGATTGTGTTGCTGAGAAAAAAAAATTAAAATATATTATTTATCTATATATTCCCGCAAAACTAATATACAATATAAGACGGGATAAAGGGAATCTGTCAGCAACATGTAACTAACGTAACATAATGCTATGTAGGCAAAGAAACCCTAGACTACTGGCTGCAGCTGTTCTCCCACAATCAAAGAATTTAGTTATAGAGACAGAGCAGAGCTGAGCGAGCGGCCCCCGCCACACCGGACTCTCTATAGAGATTGTCCAATCACAGCAGGGGGCGTGTCAGACTGCCCTGCGAGTGACAAAGTAGTCCTGTCATGTTAATCAGCCTATTTCTTACTTAAACTAGGCTTTAAGAGGCACAGTTGCTTTTAAACCCTTACAGCATGATGTCCTCTGCTTACATAGCAAAAACCGGCTGACAGATTCCCTTTAAAAGGGGGAAGAGACTATTATGGCATAGTACAAAGCTTGAACCTCTATGTAAAGTTTGCTGACAACCTCTGGTGTCTTACGCCTTATGTCGTCAACCACAGCGCGTCTCCATTCAGGATGAGCGGACACTACCATGCTTGGGTGCTCTGTACTCGTAACAAGCAATGAGACGCGACTCATTTACCCGACTACGATAGAAGTCAATGGGGAACTCGAGCATCTTTCCAAAGATCTTCCTGACAAAATGTTCAAGTTCCCCATTGACTTCCATTATACTTTGTACTTGAGTTGCGCCCATCCAAAGATCCAACTCCTCGTTTCGAGTACGGTAGCGCTTGCACTACCTTGTTGACCATTTAATTAGAAGGGGACCATTTATCAGGGCAAAAGTGGTCAGATTTTGCCTTTTTAATTCTTGCCGATCTTTATCTTTTCATACCCCCTTGACCAGAATTCTTAACTATTAAAAAAAAATATAAAAAAATAATTCAAATACAAAAAATTAAAAATATATAGTAATAATAAATAATAAACAATTAAATGAATAAACATTAATTAATAATAAATATATAAACATGATAAATAAAATAGAAAAAATATTAAATAAAAATATTATTTTTTATATATTAATATTATTTATAGTTTAATACTTTTTCTTTTAACTTATTTTTATATATTTATTAATGTTTATTCATTTAATTAATTTTTTTATAGTTTTGATATATTTTTTCTATTTTATTATTCACTTAACTTTTTTTATATTATTAATTCATTTGTTTATTTATTAATTTATTATTATTAATAATAATAAATAAGTTATTAATAAGTTAATAAAAAATAAACAAATGAATTAATAATATAAAAAAAAAGTTAAGTGAATAATAAAAAATAAAATTGAAAAAATATATCATTATTCACTTAACTTTTTTTTTTATATTATTAATTCATTTGTTTATTTTTATTAATTTATTATTATTAATAATAATAATAATACATAAGTTATTAATAAGTTAATAAAAAATAAACAAAAATTGATAATATGTAAAAAAAAGTTAAGTGAATAATAAAGAAAAAATATCAAATAAAAAATGTAAAATAATAAATAAAAAAATATGCAATTTTATTTATTATTATTAAGTATTACATGCCGTGTATTTATACGACTACGTAAATACGAAGCCAGCTAAAGCTTTCCTGGCATCACCAGCTTGATGTGGGTCTCTGAAGTCAGAATGGAACACACGATGTGACAGGAGTTGGCACTGCCACCATTAGGGGGGCACTGGCCATACTTTACCTAATTGCACTATTTTTTGCATTTTTTAGCTCCAATGGTGTCAGACACAAGGGGGAGAACAAGCATTTTGTTTTTTCCTAATAAGCTGGAACCAAAACCTCTTCTGTCACTGACAGAATTGACATTTTCTGCCTGGCTGTGCCTGAACAATGTTGTATTTTTGGTGGGGGCCCGCAGCGATCCCCGTCAGTTTTATTCCTGGCATACGAGTGTATAATGTTCCTGGTGCCGGTGACTCGGCCGGGGGAACACAATGGCAGCTCGCATTCCGGAGTCACTATGTATATAATAACATTACGTCTCCATTCTCTCCCCAGAGGTCATTAATCACTCCGACATGTTGTCCCCCCACCTCCTGCCACGCGGGGGTCCCTCCGTGTGGGAATGAAGAGGAGTTTAGCGCAGGATACTCGGCATTTCTGAATATAAATAGGAGGCAGGCAGTGAATGGGAAAGTGACATTTACAGCTAGGTTTTTTTTGGCTTCTCGCCCTCCTGCAAAAACAAAAAGTCTCAGCACCGAGACCGACATAAAAAGTGAATATTCATCATCCTCATCCTCGTGACGGCGGGGCAGCCACTGTGGATATGAGATTCTCGTCTTTACATAATAGACATTTCAGGGGTGCGACACTGATAGAGAGATCACAAAGGTCCCCTACACGCACATGGAGGTCCAAAAGGCATAGTCCACCCAGATACTTATTGGTAATTCACATTGTATGACGCCAATCACGACCATAAAGTTCTGTGGATGAAGTCAGAGGATAGAGGACAATGGGGAGGAAGTATACAGACTACGATCAAAGTGCAGCATTATTTACTCTAAGGAGACGTCAATACTAGATGTCAGGCCTGATACGAGTTTCTCTTTAACCACCAGTGTCACCAACAATTCACATTAACCCGTGTAGCTGGACAAATCCAGCCATTTAAGAAAACATGCAGCAGTCACCGGATGACAGGCAGAACTTCATTTATTAGACACAGTTAAAACCACATGGACATGGGAACAGGAGGAAGGATGACGGCAAAACGAACAACTGCCGTTTCACACTACACTGCACTTCAACAGGTGTAGAGTGAAATGGCTGTTGCTTGTCTTGCCATCATCCTTCCTCCTGTTCCCGTGTCCATGTGGTTTTAGCTGTGTCTAATAAATGAAGTTCTGCCCGTCATCTGCTGAGTGCCGCCAGTTTCCTTAAGTGGCAGGATTTGATTAAAGACTACTATACCGAGGAATGTGCACCTGGAGTCATAAGAGCGACTTCTGAAGGCTGAATCTGGCGGTATCAGTTGATCCCAAGGATTAGCATGCTATAAGGCTGTGCCTTTTCTATTTTAACTGGACTAACCTGTGCAGCTCCTCAGTCTTCAGTTCAGAAGGACCCCGGGAAAGCAAGATATAGCGCAAAATGGAAACCAGGTGACGGAACTGATGAGCTTCAATCTGCAGCATAACGGGGGAGAAAAATTATTAATTGTTTTTTTATGGCGACTACCTTCAAGACTAGAGGAGAACAAGACACACTTTAATAAGAACAAACTCCTACTAGACCGCAGCCACCGCATCCGCCCCAATCACATAGAGCCGCCCTCTCTGCTCCTGCTCCACTCAGATCTATATGATCAGTGAAGAGCAGGAGAGTGCTACCGGAGCTGAACAGAGAATGCAGAAGATAAGCAGATGAAGGACCTATCACATGAGCAGTCACATGACCTGAAAAGGTCCTTAAGAGGGTCAGGTAAAAGGTCCTTCAGCTGCTCAACTCCTGCAGCCTCTGTTGAGATCCCAATCAGGAACTAGACGGTAGAGGTGCGTATGTGTGCATGTATCAAAACAATAGATTACGTTCCTACTCTGACCCCTCCACTTTTACACCACCAGGGAAGTTTACAATAGGTTTCCTGTTTTGTCTTAATCTATTGTGCATCATAGGGTGGTTTCACACTTGCGTTTTTTTCAATCCGTGTCCATCTTTTTTGTAATGGACGGACACTGATCCGTTTTTGGCTCCTATGTTATCCTATGGGCACGGATTGGCCACCCACGTGTCTCCGTTTTGTCACGGATCAGTTTGTATGCATATTTTTCCATGCACCCAAAAAATGGAAAATGTTGCGTGTTTGGGCTCACGTGAAAAATCTGCAAGATTGCGGACAGACACGGATCCGTGACTAAACGTCAAGATTTATAATGGAAGTCTATGGCAAATGGATCTGTTTTCTTGGACTGAGCTGGCTCAGAGGCTTGAAGGAGCCCTACCCTCTTCCCCCATACCAGATGACAGAAAACGGATCCGTTATGGTACTGTTGCGTTGCCATCAGTGTACACCGATCTGTGTCTGTTCACGACTATCCATGTGGTTGCATGAATTTCATGCAACCACGTGGATTGAAAAATATGCAAGTGTGAAACCAGCCTAGATTGCAGGAGCAGGGAAGGAAGATGTCGGAATTATGGTCTTGGGATGGCGATTACCGACTCCAAGCTATCACATGTCCACCTTCACAGAAGCACACCAGACAACAGGCCTGTAGTGTAGTTCTAATAACACACTTAGCAATCGTCATCGTCACCAGTTTCCAGCACTATACCGCTCCACTTCTGGGTTACATGACTTAAAACCATACCAGCTGGATGAAACAGGGGGATGTGTGGATCAAAGGTAGCTTTTACAATGAAGGAAGAAAAAAACAAAAACCAGAACCTATGAATCGTTGGGTTCTGAGGCTTCATAGGTTCACAAGGATGGAAGTAGCATCACGGTCCCCATGTGAGTCTACAGAGGACAGGAGCGCCGCTGGAAACGGGCATTTGGCAAGTCATTTACTACAGCTACATGAGACATATTTTAGAATGGTTCAGGGGTATAGAAGCTTGATTCTGAAAAAGGAGCGCCAATACTAGCCCCAACGCCTGATTAATCTGTTAGAGACCAGTTACACTTTACAAGCGGTAAGAGGCATATTGGGATTAGTTTTTTCCCAATTTTGTTAGCCCTTGGATGCATTCACAATAATGACAGTTTAAAAAGGGAACCTGTTATGTCCCCTTAGTCCCTCCAGGCCAGCAGCAGTCATATTTTCACCCTTCCTAACCAGCCCTTTATTACCCAATTCTCTAAAATCAGTGTTAAAAAAAAACAACTAAAAATCACTTATTACCTCAGTTTTTTTTTTTTGCAGGGCTGTAGAGTCAATAAGCCAAATATCCAACTCTTCAATTTCCCTGAAACCAACTCCACCACCTTCCTGTCTTTTTTAATGCAAATTAGAGCTTTGACTAGTCATAGGGGTGTGGTTTCCCCAGACTAGTCGACTCAATTTCCAAGTTATCAGGCCCCTGTGGGTGTAATAACATGATTTCCATGAGTCCGCTTCATTGCAACTCCTGGAAATCTTGCGCATGCGCGTGGCTCATTTTGCCAGCACCAGTGCACCTCTGAAGACGGGGTGTATGCGTCCGGACTTCAGAGAGGCGCATGATCAGAAAACAGCTCCTGCACTGCCTATCTTGCGCAGTGCTCCTCTCTACAGCCGAGATGCATACACCCTACTTCAGAGGCGCACTGACACTACTAAAATGAGCCGCACACATGCGCAAGATCTCCACATCCTGCAATAAAGCGGAGGCTGCTGGCTTGGATGGCATGTGACCTGACAAGTTCCCCTTAAACAGTGCAGCACAGCCCATTCTGCACAACTATACATTACATATGCGGACCTCATGCTAATATGTAGGTGCTCCCTAGAAACTCGAGAACTGTTGTAACTTTCAATACTGCCCCGAATCCTCAGTACAGTTTGAGTTTATACATGGCCGCCATATTCTTGAAGGGTTTAATCCATAACTTAGGTTATTGATAACCAATAATATCAATAAAATAAGTTATGGAACAACCACCCCCGATTGGCTGGTTCAAGGACCTTTGGCGAACCCAAGCTGTCTCTAAACACCGCATAGTGGCCATGAATGGTACTGCAAGCTCCAGTATAGGTCTGCGGTACCACGTTCATATCTCCTTCAATCAGCTGATTGTTGGAAGAGTCAGACCCCCACCAATCTAGTACTGATGGTCTTATCTTTCAATATATCGGGTGGAAAACTTCTGTAAATTTGGGACAACATTAAAAGTTTCTCATTTTGACCATTTCCAAAGGCCATGACTGATGCAATTTAACTCCTGAACGCCACAAAATGAACCTCAAGATCTGTTTAGTTGAGTATAGACGCAAGAGTCTAAAGCCCCCGTTACACGGGGCGACATCGCTGCCTATTACATAGGCGACGTGGGGGCATGGCCTATCGGCGGCGACATCGCCCCTACGTCGCCTCATGTAAAGGGACAAATGTTGGCGGTGCCGGCTGGTTGTCTGGTTTCAGAGCATTGCTCTGAAACCAGGCAACCATCATGGGGCGATGTGCACACATCACCCCATGTAACCGGCCCCAGCGACCTGTCAGGAGACACCCCGGCGGTGATGCCATCTGACAGCTCGCCGGCGCGGGGCTGGAAGTGTCGCCCAATGTACACGGGGGACGGCGACGTTGGCGGGGCGCCAAAAACGTGCGCGCACCCGCCAGTCGCCGTCAACATCCCCAGCCCCGTCGCCAGGTGTGACGGGGCCTTTAGAGTTATGGTCGTTCAATACAACCCAAAGCCGTACAGTACCTCACTGTGGATGTTGAAGCTGTCCAGCGTCACATTAAACAGCGCTTTCAAAGCCTCTATGGTGCAGTCGGTCTCTTGTAAAGGGAACGCAGGGGCATTTTCTTTAATTGTTGCCCGATACTTCTTGGCCCATTGAACGTTCAGAACACTTTCCAGGGTTTTTGTTAGTAGGGGCAGCCCGTTCAGTTCATTTTTTAACTTGGGCCTGATGTCCGTATGTAAAAGCGTAAGCAGGAATAGCAACCGTAGATCGAAGCAGCGGATGTCGTTGACCGGACTCTGGTCCATGCAGATTTCTAACACGTTACAGAGCCCGGCAACAAAGTTCAGCTCCAGACTCAGCTTCTGTGCAATCGTGCTATTGAAGACAATATTGCACAGACACTTCAATGCCTCCACGATGACCGGGTAGTCAGCGGTACTTCCCAGGGCTTTCAGTTCACACTCCAGCCTTGCCATTTTCATCAGGATTTCCATATTTTCCTTTGTGACCACTGGTGCCAAAATCATCTTATCTCTGGAGAGGATGCGGAGGGCTTCCAAGCACTTTATTTGACAAGATATGCTGGCTCCTTTACCCAGGACGACAAAGACAGCTTCACAGAGTTTCTGCCGAAAGAAAAATATAAAAGATAATTGGGTACCGTTTTCCCATCCCATAGTTGTCCAAGACAAGTTTCAACTACAGAACCTGTGTCGACCTTACCAGGAATGGCGAGGCCACTGGGGCGGCATGTACGACGCTCTACATCCAAACTGGGTCATCCCATGGTGCAGTGTCTGGGCTGGTGGCCCCATTTTGTTAACCACTAACCCTTTAATTCCTCATTGCACTGTGAGCACACAGCGTTCACTGCTGTGCACTGCCACACATGCAGTGAAGGACTTTATTCTGACGCTGGACTATGCTGGGATAGACTGAAAGTCAGAACACGGTGCACGGCCATCAAAATGATGAAGACAGCAGCCCCAGTGTCCACTATGTAATGTATATGCTCCAGTGTCTAATGTATTTGCTACAGCCTCAGCATCTTCTTTGTGATGTATACAACAGCCTCAGCGTCTCCTATGTGATGTATACAACAGCCTCAGCATCTCCTATGTGATGTGTATACAGCAGTCTCCATATATCCCATGGGATGTATATATAGCAGTGTTGGTGTATATGATCTATATACAGTAGTCTGTGTCTCCTATATGATGTATATACAGCAGACCAAGGCTGGGGAGTTGGAAAGACAAACCACTGACTCCCGACATTTTCCCTGACTCAGATTCCAACTCAGACTCCCTCATACATGGCTTATGTTTAAGTGCTAAATGTACTGTAGTACAATGTGAACATCAGGCTTTAATTATTATTATAATACAATAGTAAAGCTATTTAGATAGAATATGATAATTCATAATATTCACCACATTCTGCATTGAACTACTGTACACAATTCATTATATATTGTAGGAGTCGGTCTGTGATGGTGGAATGTGGTAGGTTATATTTTACTGGCTTTTACAAGTGTTTTGTTGTTGCTATACTATGTATTCTCCCCCGTCCTGCTTACTCATTACACTTCAGAGGGTCTGACAATTGAAATCTTGAGGACGTCCTTACTTGGTCATTCTAGTCCTCTGCCTGTAAATGTTTGTACTACCCCCTTGTGTGTCAATAGACCTGTCTGCTGTCCTTGGTTTGGATATTGAGAGGTGGTTCAGGGGAAGGACAATCAGTACAATTTGATTCTTGTGTGTGGGAGGCTGAAGCTGAGGTCAGCTCTCCAGAGGCACTGGATTACCTGGATATACAGTATATTGCTGGATTGTTTTAAGGATTTTTCTGATGGATTGTTTTATGGATTTATATGTTTTCAAGCAATAAAGGTTCTTTGGCTGTTCGCGCATCTCTCACTCTGTTGATTGTGTGATACGGAAGTAGGACCCCATGAGATGGTCCATTTTATACAGACCCCAGCTCTGGATCCACCAAAATGGGCACAGACTCTGACTCCACAGCCCTGCAGCAGACTGTCACCTTTGTAATGTATATGCTCCAGCGTTTAATGTATTTGCATATGCTACAGCCTTACCATCTCCTTTGTGACGTACAGAGAAGTCTGTATGTGATGTATATACAGCAGTGTTGGTGTACCCTATGTGATGAGAAAAAAAAAAAACTTCCCAAAAAATTGCCAGGTAAATATCCATTGCACCTAGCAGCAGGCTGCTAGCTCCTCTGAGAGGTAACACAGGTGTCTGTATACCGATGCTCAATCACCTACAACCCACAGATGGGGGCGGTTGTGGCACCAGCGTCCTGCCATACATTCAGAGAGGTGACCTGTGGCATTTATAGACACAAGGTAGGGCTGGGCGATTAATCAAATTAATTCGATTAATTCGCCCCCTGCTGTGGCCACGATTTTGGCTTTAACCAAAATCGTCTAATTCGATTTAAAATGGCGGCGCTCTCGCCCCCACCCCCATGGGTATACAGGGCCCCTCCCCCCCTTGCTGCCTTAAACCTGTAAAGTAAGAGATCATTATACTTATCCCCGCCGCCGCCATCGCGCTCCTCCGGCTTCATCCGGCTTCCTCCTCTGGCGCACAGACAATGACGTCATTGCCTGCGCCCACCGGAGGAGGAAGCCGGATGAAGCCGGAGGAGCGCGATAGCGGCGTCGGGGATAAGTATAATGATCTCTTACTTTACAGGTTTAAGGCAGCAAGGGGGTGGCCCTGTATACCCATGGGGGGGCGCCTGTATACACCACTGGGGCTGCTGCTGTATACCACTGGGGGCTGCTGCTGTATACCACTGGGGGCTGCTGCTGTATATACCACGGGGAGCTGCTGCTGAATACACCACTGGGGCTGCTGCTGTATACACCACTGGGGCTGCTGCTGTATACACCACTGGGGCTGCTGCTGTATACACCACTGGGGCTGCTGCTGTATACACCACTGGGGCTGCTGCTGTATACACCACTGGGGCTGCTGCTGTAACACTGCTGGGGCCTGAATATACCACTGGGGAGGCTGCTGTATACCACACTGCTGGGGGCTGTATACCTGTGCTGAGGTCCACCCTCGGCTTATACGAGTCAATAGGTTTTCCCAGGTTTTGGGGGCAAAAGTAGGGGGCGGCCGGCTTATACACGAGTATATACGGTACCTCTTAGTTTTTTTTCTTTATTCATCAAAGAAAAGCAAAAAAAAAAAAAAAAAAAAAAAAAAAAAAAAAAAAAAAATCGAGATTTAAATCGAAAATCGTCCGAGATTTTGATTTTTTCCAAAATCGCCCAGCCCTAACACAAGGTTACCACAGGGATCTGCCACTCAGGTGCATGTGAAGCATGGTGTCAGAACAGCCTATTGGTCATGCCCTATTAGATCAGGCGGGCTGCTCCGCACTGATTATATGCCTCACAAATGACAGACGCTTAACCATATGTTTGTTTAACATTTTGAGATCCACCAAAATAGGACATAAAATCAGAAAAAAACTTACCAATAAAATTGCCCGGTAAATATCCGCCCCCATCTGTGGATTGCAGGTGATAGAGCACCGGTATACGGACACCTGTGTTACCTCTCAGAGGAGCTAGCAGCCTGCTGCTAGGTGTAATGGGTATTTATCTGGCAATTTTTTGGTGAGTTGTTTTTTCTGATTTTATGTTTTATTTCGGTGAATCTCAAAATGTTAAACAAACATAATGCAGCAAATCTATGGTCAGAACCCGTAAGCGTGAGGGTCCTTGACGGTGGGTTACGAGCTTACGTATTTTGGCCCAAAATATCCACGAACACCTCACATCTTCATCTTTAGTGGTTTTGTTGCACCTTTCTTTTTATCTGCAGTTTGAGGCTGAGCCCTCTGGGGGGCGTCTGTCATTTGTGAGGCATATAATCAGTGCGGAGCAGCCTGCCAGATCTAATAGCAGGGCGTGACCAATAGGCTGCTCTGACACCATGCTTCACATGTACCTGAGTGGCAGAGCCCTATGGTAACCTTGTTTCTATAAATGCCACCAGTCACCTCCCTGACAGCATGGCTGGACGCTGGTGCTACAACCGCCCCCATCTGTGGGTTGTAGGCGATTGAGCACCGGTATACAGACATCTGTGTTGCTTTTCAGAGGAGCTATCAGCCTCCTGCTAGGTGCAATGGATATTTACCTGGCAATTTTTTTGGGTGAGTTTTTGTATCCTATGTGATCTATATACAGCAGACTTGGTGTTGGCTATGTGACCTATGCAGACGTATGTCTCCTATGTGATGTATCTAATTCAGACCTCACTCTGCTTGCGTTCTCCAGACCCAATTATCATTGTCTGCTGCCAAGAGGAACAAAAGAGGAAAAGAAAAAAAGCATATAAACTCCCAACTAAATGAAAGGAGAACAGTTGTACGTATGGTACATACCAGGGAATGACAAAGAAATACTCATTTTCCAGCAATTACCGTAATACTCACCTTTCTCTTTTCTTCATGGGTAGGATCAAACTGAAAAACGGTGCGATTCTGTAGAGAGAATACAGAGAAGATTAATAAGAGAAAGGTCATAAAGAGAGACACAGCATGTATGTCAGCCCAGTGCTGCAATGGGGGAAATTGTAGTTACACAAAAAACACAGAAAACTAAAGAAAACAATGAGTTAAGGGGGTGGGGGTCATCCAGGTTTGGCATAAAAGTCTACAGATTGTCACATCTCACAAAGGATTCTGGCAACAAGCAAACTGAGCGAGTATATGGCCAGAAGTACTTACACCCACACGACCCGCTCCTGGCACCAGAGAATCCTGACAGTGAGCAAGGTGGATTCACACGTCTTAAACTTAACCTACTTTAGACTTAAGACGAATTGATGCATTTAAGAGGAATTGAACCCAGTTTTTGCCACCTGATCTGAGATCTGCATGATGTAGGAAGTCCCCAATTCCTAGCGATGTGTGTAGTTTAGTGATGAAAAACCAACAGGACTAGTAATCTTGCAGCCATGTAGTCATCCATCTACATGAGCTCTGTAGAACTTGCCGCCCCATCGATTGCATAGCTGTCAATCAGTGGTGGGCAGGGGGTATACAGAGCTCAGCAGAGACATGCTAGACCTGCAGCAGGGAGGGGATTTTTATGAAACCTGTAGTCTAGTAAGTGATATATTACTGGAATCAGGGTCTCTGCACCTACATCATGTTGCCTTCAGGAGGGTGGCAAAAGCATGATGATGGACCATCATGACGAGACTCGCTCTTACTTTAGAGACTTGACTGGTTTGAGACCTTTGTCTCCTTTCTGAGTTGAGACCTCATATTAAACTCATTTCTTTCCTTTGGCAGTGTTGGAGTTAGTCAGTTTCTGTTGCTAGAAAGCTCTTTAGTTTTCTTTCCAGGTGTGGCTGCATTGTAATCACTCCCATCTTGTTTATATGGTCATATGATCCAGCATTCCTTGCTGGTGATTGAACTCATTCCTGGCCTGAGGTATAGGTAGTACTCTGGAGAGCTGATGATTGCCAAGCCGTCTGCTGCCTTAGAGTGTGACAACAGGTGTGAAGTTTTTTCCCTGTCTCCCCTGCCCCTCTTGTCGATTGCAATTACTGGGACTAGTTCCCCCACCGGCAATCTCCCTATCAAGGGCCAACATCAGGGCCAGCGATGACCTTGGTATCTTGCTTGGTGATGTGGTGAAAGAACCCGTATAGGGACTGTAGGCAGATCAGGGCACAGCCGCAGGTGAGCACAGGAGGTGTCCTTTCCCCCCCGTTCATTACGAGCAGGGCCCCCCATTGTATTTGTTCCCCTGTCAGCGTTTCCGCAGTCTGTTTGTAGTGCAACAGACTTTGTAGGCTTAATGATCTGATAAAAGTTCTCTAAACAAAAATTACTTGCCAAAGGCTGAGAAATCTGTTCTGCCATGTACCCGTCCACTGAAATGGGATCACACCTACTCCACAATACAGATTTATTAGACATAGGAACAAAGCTGATAAATATGACCAAAAATATAAAATTATCTTGATCATTGTTAATGTTACTTACTCAAAAACACTATGCTCATAACAATGAAACCCTTTATGTTTTGGGTACAGAGAACAACAGGAAAATGGAATTTACATGGATCTATTACCGGTAACATCATACATGGTCTAATTAATAAAAATGGATTATTGGAAATAATTTAAGTGTAAGAAAAATAATTACACACTGCAGAACTATATGTTTAGCAATTGATGTTATTGGTCAATAATCGTAAAATAAATTCAAAATTCCACTTTATCTCCAATATTGTGGCTGAACATCATGAGAGAACAAATGTAGAGATGGCACATTCCATGTCGCACTAATCTTGTCCATAAATGTCGCTGTGTGTGTCCCTTTAATAGCTAAATTTACACTTAGTCCAATATGTTGATACTGAAACTCAAACTATCAAGGTGGAGTGTACACGGTAAGTATAAAGGATAGCACAATTTATGTAGCGCCAATTTCTCCCGGAAAGGTCTGCGTACATCCCTATTACTCAGACTATAAGACTGCATGCACATGATGAGGAACAGCAGCGTTTTGGATGCAGCGTGTTACCGCTACCTTCATCCGCAGGCACTGCCTTGGGATTGTCTGCACATATCCAAAATGCACTTTTTCCCCCCCCAAAGGATTTCTGTTGGGACATGGCGCTGCGTCTTCAAGTCTAGATGTGTCTGGGGGTAGAGAAGTGGGTCACAAGAGGCAGAAGCCAGCACTGGGGCTAACATGGTGCCCACTATTAATAATCCTGGGCGTGGAGAGCAGTGAATATTCCGTCAGCTGACATTAGAGTAACTGGGTGCACATGGCAGGGACGTCATGAGCTGCTTATACACTCAACTCAGTTGCCGGCATAAGAAAAAGCGAGGAGATGCTTAGAAACGTGTAGAATAAACCACCATATGCTGTGATGATCATCTTGGATTGGATTATTTGGCAGCAGAGCAGTCCTGATACCATGTATAACTGGCAGAAGAAGAGTAATGGTACCTTTACACGCCGCTACTGGATGGTGGCAACAACCGGGTACTTCACGTGCACGAGCACGCACAAACGGTTGCAAACGGTAATCGCACCACCTTTACACGCCGCAACAACGTGCGCTACGGTAGGTTACATCTATCTCTGGATACATCGCCGGGTGTCTCAAGTTACCTTCTGCAGAGCACCTTACCTCATTTACACACCGCTACAACAAGCTAATATGGGCGGACCTGGTGCAGCAGGGACAACACATAGGCGTGCCACAATTGTGGATTACGAGACGTCCGTACGCTGATAGGACAGCGCAATAACATCATGATTGACCAGGCAGCGCAGGAGGCTGACTAATACATGACGCTCGAGCAATTGTGTAGTGTGACTGGTCAGCTCCTTGAATATGCCGCC
The DNA here is from genome assembly GCA_033576535.1 of Allobates femoralis. Taxonomy (NCBI): domain Eukaryota; kingdom Metazoa; phylum Chordata; class Amphibia; order Anura; family Aromobatidae; genus Allobates; species Allobates femoralis. The sequence continues at coordinate 587,644,823 of JARQOC010000004.1, forward strand.
CTGTGCAGCAACAACCAATCGTAATGCAGGAGCTTCCTCCAATGATCGCTGAAGGGGGGCGGTTTCCCGGAGGCTGTGTCACGCCCTAGCTACATACCAGGTACATAGCATGGTGTAGAAACAACCCTTCTGTTCCTTCTTTACACGCCGATACAGGTCGCTACAATCGCCTGGGTAGCCACCTGTTTTAGGGCAGTGCTCGGAAACAGGTGCCGCTACTGGTGGGTGGCTACAACCGTCTTCACACGCCGCTACCATGGGTTGAATTGGCGGTGCAAGATACATTTCTCTCATGTACCCGGTTGTTGCCACCATCCAGTAGCGGCGTGTAAAGGGACCCTAAGGACCGCAGAGAAGATACAGAAAGCATGTAGCACGAGAATGACAAGACAGAGGTCACTGCTCACCTTGGAAAGTTGTGTAGGACACAACTAGCATATAACGCACAGACGGCTGCTGCAAGAACCACAATATACATGTGATCCGGATGTAGCCAAACAAATCCATGGAAATAAAGTGTATATGATCAGTGCTGCCGTGTGATGAAAGGACCAGCAAAGTATATCAATGGTGGCTTTATGTTCTACACGTTTCGATTATCCTCGCTCCTTCATCAGGAAACTAACCAGGTTTGTTTGCTATACTTTGCTGGCCCTTTCATCACACGGCAGCGTGGATCATATATCCTTTATTTCCATGGATTCATTCGGAATAAGAAGAGGACACAGCGGGAAGGGGAGTATAATTTTTTGTTTTTGTGTTATGTGCGGCATAAAAGGGAGATATATGCTATCTAGGACGGGGGCAATATGTACCTGGAAAGGGCCCAGCTTTATGCCCCATAACTGTGCATCACGAGTACTTTTTTGCTTCAACATTATCCCCCCTCTAAAACCTCGGTGCATCTTATATAGTCCAAATAATGTTATATTGTACTTGGCACAACACCTGACTATATAACCTCTAATCACGAAAAGTGGAACTGAGTGTGTGGGGAAAATGTGCTCAAGAGGCTCAGCTGAAGCATAAGGGGACATATAAATCAACCATGTCTATGAATATGAGGTGGTAGCCCCCCCCCCCCTTCCCCAAGAAAACAAAACAAAACTCACTACTGCAACGTGCATCGGTCCGGCCTCCCAACAAAACCAGCAACCCGGAGCATTTGCCAGACAACATGGGGTGTATGTTTGGGATTACTACCTCACAGTCAGATGTATGTGCCCTTAGATTTCAGCTGGGTCTTTGAGATATTTATTACCCCACACTTTGTTCCATTTTTCTTGATTAGCGGTTATACAATCCTTTGAGATATAGGGCGAAGTACAACATAGCTAATAAAGGGGTATACACGTTTCTGGACAGTATTAGGGTATGTGCACACGATCCGGAGGCACTGCGTGTTGGACACAGTGCCTCTAGGCGGGAACGCAGCGGCTCAGTGCCCACAATCTGTGTTGGGCAGCATTCACCCGCTGGAGATTGCTTCTGTCACTGCATCAGTAAAATGAACATGCTGCGGAGATGTGGACATGCAGCAACCGCCGCCACAACTGAAATAACACTGCGGAGGGGAGGAGCCCAGTGGGCATGGGATTTCTACAAATCCCAATCACTGTGCTGGTAATGTACAATGCAGCGTTTTGAATGGAGCGGTAATAGGCTGCGTCCAAAACGTCTATTCCGGATCCTTCACATGCACCCTCAGTGCTACCTGTACAAGTCAATATTCTAACCCCATGATAATTTAACATATGAAGCTAAGTAAATTATATTTATTATAAAGGGATACACACAGCTACATTTATAGACAGGAGAGGTGCTACATGAAATATGGTAGCTGTAAACTTACTTTTATGATGGTTCATCCATCATACCAGATATAAAGTGGAATTTTGATTGCATTTTACAATTACTGACCAATAAAATAATTACTTAACAGTTCTGCCTTGTGTAATGCGCAGCCTTAACTTAACTTCAGTGCAAATTTGTTCATTAGACTACCTCTATAATATAGCCATATGAAAAAAAATAATTTTTCTTTGTGTTGTGGTCTCAGGAGCACGAAACTAGGGGATTTCATTGGTATGTGCACAGTGTTTTTATTGAGAAAGCATCATTAATAAAGACCAGAGATATTTTTACCCATAGCTGTCTTTCCTTATAGATTACACATTTCTAACAAGATAAGGCTATGTGCCCACATGTGCGTTTGTGGGTATTCTGAGGACCAGAACCCAGAGGCGCCTGCGCTCCAGCGTGAAACGCAAGACCCAGAAGTCACTCGCGTCCGCTCTGACGTCCCTTCCAGGTCGCGCTGAACAGCCTGCGCTGAGAGAGAAGAAGCTGGTGAGATCATGGAGGCCTCCGGCCAGGGACCACTAAACCGCATTGCCCCACAAGGAAATGGCGGAGGGCCAGGAGAAGGTCCCGAAACCCCAAGGGAGACGGGAGCAGAACAGAAGAGGGGAGCGGAGCCCAACACCACCACCACCCAGCTTTTGGAAAAAAGGTGTGCCACGGTCACCGGCCACTTAGCATAGAAAGAATAAAAAATTTCTCCATGTGACACGCCCAGACACTGGGGTACTCTGCAACGGGCCGAACAGTTCTTTCGGGGGATGTGTCACAGTGGCGTGACCTGGCTCCGTGGCCCTGTCATAAAAAAAAAAAATGGGGGAGAGTTTATATGGGGAATTAATTTGTGACGCCACCCGTGGTATTCGGCAATTGGATGCCTGACACTGCGGTTCAGATCCACTGGGGCGGTTGGTGACGCAGCAGAGATGTTACAGCTCTCCATGGGTAAAGTCTATTTGATTATGGTTACTGATGATGTAGCACAGGGCAGGTGACGTAGTAAATAAATCTGAGGACACAGTAGATTGCAGTCTTCACGTTTTACTCACAGATCTCCAGGTTTCAACAACCAACCGGGTGCTGTGTCCTCCGGGTCCGGGATCCAGCCAACTCTCAGGTAACTTGGGTGCACTTTACCGAGACCCCCTTCTGGTGTACCTTCCCGGGTCGTCTTTCTGAGCTGGCTCTCGCCCACCTGCCTCACACACAGTGTCTCAAGCCAGCAGCCTCGGGTCCTGTCGGGCAACATCTTCCTAGTCCCCTTGACCCCATGTGGCTGCCTTTTTAGCAATTGTGTGTGGAGCTGGCTGCTGCACATGAAGATAACTAGCAAACCGGAGGCTGCGGTGAGCTTTACAGTCTCTCCGCTAGTCTGGGGCCGGTCCCCTCTGCGACCTGGTCCCTCCACCCAACTCCGGTCATGGCGTGGATTCGGATGCCACGGGTGGATCCCTCACTTCCACATGCCTCTAGGACCCCTTCCTTGTCTCTGGAGCCACTCAGTGGCTCCTGAGTCTGTCCTCTCCTTCCCTTGTCCTGGGACGAGCCACTCACCGCTCCAGTCCCTAGGATGTCTCTCTTCCACTCCACTCATAAGCAGACCCCTGTCACCAACAGAACTCCCTTCTAGACTCTTCTATGTTTTCTAACGTCCCCCACATGCTCTACGTCCCCAACGTACATCCTACGTTGTCTCCACTTCCTTCACTACTTCCTGGTGTTCTACTCTTATCTACTTCCTCCACCCACACCCTCTACCTAGTTTACCCTCCAGCCTGAGATGGGGCCCTCCCTCAATAGGATCCATCCAGATCACCTGACCTGGAGTGGTGCGGTGTTGGATGCTAGTGTGTGGGTACCTAGTAGTGCCCCCTCCTTACCCAAGAGTGCGTAAGTACCTCTGTGACGACTGGACACTCAGGGGTGCCATACATGCCCCATGGGGAATAGGAAAGACACTGGCTAGGAAAAAAAAAAAGCAACAAACAGATGGGTATTTCATCTGATGCTTTCTTTACTGCCATTTCCTTTTTGTTCCCAGATCCGACACCATAGACTACTATTATATGTGATCCGGATCGCGCCAGATTTATTTCTGTCTGGTTTTATCTGGCGCGCCTAAAAACGGTGCAGTCTCCGAATCTCGGTCCCGGAAAGAACATAACAAAAACAAATACCACAGTTAATTCACATAAACGGAGGCTGTATATGACCAAACCGGCACCACAGGGATACATGGAGGGCAAAACTGGATCCATGCCTATCCATTTAAAAACAGATAGACCCGGTGTAACAGGCCAGATTAAACCCACCCTCCCCACCCAGACTAAAAGTGGCCTAGGCCAAATTATACCCCTCTGGGCCAGAATATACACCGGTATATTATGGCCTACCCCAAACTATTCCTCAGTAATATTGAGTGACATTCTCAATAACAGAGCCCCAGGCAGCACACAGGGGGCCCAGGCAGCGCCGTATTGGGAAGGGGGGGGGGGGGGGGAAGAGAGAGACAGCGCACAATGGGGGGAGGGGGGGGGGGTGGTAAGAGACAGCGCACAGGGCTTCTGTGAGCTGTCTCTGCCCGCCTGTGTGCTGCCTGGGGGCCCTGTGGGACCCCTGTGTTCCGGCTGGGGCCCCGTGTGCTGCCTGGGGGACCCGTGCACTGCCTGGGGCCACTTTGTGCTGACTGGAGCACCTCCGAGCGCTGACTGGAGCCCAGTTATTGAGTATAAATGGTCTCAGGGTATAGTTTGGGCTAGGCCATAATATAACCAGGGTATATTCTGGCCCAAAGGGGTATAATCTGGCATAGGCCAGTTTATACCCCGGGGTATAGTTTGGGCTAGCCACCTTAACCCGGGTATATTCTGGGTGGGGGGTGTTAATCTGGCCTGTTACACCAGATCCCCAAAACCGTGGTGTGAAGCCAGCCTTACCCTTATACCAAGTTGAAAGTTTCATTACATTATGCAATAGCATAAAAAAAAGAAAGGCAAAGGGTTAAATCCGATGCTGAACTGCAGCTCAGGCTGGAGCAGAGTACCCGGTGTGAAAGTTGACTCCAAGTCCTGTTTACTTATTCATACAGGAGTCCTCCCCGCAGAGCACATTGTATATTCCAGCTCCTCCTGCAATATTTATCACCTTTTCATTTAGAAGGAACATAGATTTTTCTATTTAAAGTCCAGTAAATGTACAATAAGTCATTAATAACTGAGTATATTTTATGGGAGTAGGTACAAGAGAACTTGAATGGCAGCTTCTCGGTTCAGACCGGGTTTGCAAAAGATCACAAAGTACGTCATCCGGCACAGATCAAACAACAACTCTATGCAAAAGCTGCAGTGACGTGTGTGCGGTGCGTGCTCCGAGGAAGAGGCATTATTGATAACTAAAAGAAAAAACTAAACGAGCGACTGTACTGGGAGTTCTGAGACAGAGAACATGTCACCACCTAATCTTACAGCAGCAATCCGTCACTGGGCTGCTGGCTGGAGTTTGGATGAAGTCACAGCGTTTTTGCTGCATTTGATCCGTGACATTTTGAAACATTGCTCGGTCACAATTTGCTGTCCACAGGTCCTCCACAGGTCCTGCGGCCTTGGTACGAGGGGAGAAAAAAAAAAAAAAGATACTTAACTTTATAGATATGCCTATCAATAAATCGCCCAGTTGCCACGTTAAGGCGTATCTCATAATTGGGTCCAAAAAGCCGTTCTCTGCCTGTATCTTATTAGAATCCTCTTTTAGAAATGACCGATACCAGAGAACAATAGAAACCAAAAAGCCTCCCTGCTCTAGTTGCCTATGTTGTTATTGCTCTCTGGAGTCAGCTTCTAACCTTGCCCATTAATGAAGAGGTTAATTTTCTAAAGAGAGTAATTTCATTGAAAACACCTTTCCTTGCCCAAATGGCTTTTTGGTTTCTATTGTTCTCTGGTGTCAGTCATTTATAAAAGAGGATTCTACTAAGATACAGGCAGAAAACAGAAGTTAGGACTCAGTTAAGAACGAGATACGCCTCGACGTGGCAACTGGGCAGTGTATTAATATGAATATCTGTGAAGCCAAGTACGGTATCTCTCTTAGCTATAATCTAATATATAAAGCTGAGTATGAGTATGTGTATGTAGTGTGTGTGTGTGTGTGTGTGTGTGTGTGTGTGTGTGTGTGTGTGTGTGTGTGTGTGTGTGTGTTAGCAGCTAAAGAAAACACACACACACACACACACACACACACACACAACAGGAAAAGAGCAACGTGTGAATGTACCCATAAACCTGCTGCCATGTATTCCTTCATATTTATGAGCTCTGGATAACCTCATCCCCACGACCGCTTTCTGCCTATGCACAGTGTACACAGAAAGCTGCCAATCAGCTCAGCATTCAGAGAACTAGTATCTCAATTATGACAAGCAACCCAGTAAGAGTGGAAACACACTATCCTATTTACATACGAGTCTCTCGGACAAGACTCGGATCAGTGACCCTGAACGGTCTCCCCCTCTCTGGACAGGGAGTGTGGAGCTGCATAGAAATACAAGCAGCTGACATTCCTGTCCTGATAGGTGAGAGGCCGTCCCAGGTGACTGCTCCAAGATTCGTCCGGCTGCATCACATAGACAGTGTGATTCCAGCCCAAGTGTATATTACTGAAATCAGGGTTTCTCCTCTTCACGATACTATGTGAGCAAACACCTGGTTGCAGATCTATTTTTAAAAATGATGACATAGCAAGAATGAGGGTCCGTCACCATTGCCTAGAACAGGAGTCTCCAACCTGTGGCTCGGGGATTGCAGCTTGGGAGCCCATGATATGTGGCTCGGAACAGTCTGCCATCTTGTTGCATTAGCACAGATGTAGGGAATATGCAGGCTCGCGAAGACCTTTTCTGTGACCCCCAAGCAGATTACCGGGAAGTGTGGCGATTGAGCCGGCAAACGCAAAATGCCTTTTAAACCGGCACTTTCCCTGAAAGGATGCGATGCAGCGAACACTACTTAATGCTGTGTGCACATGCATTGAAGAATCACATCCTCACCCTGGCCAGTGCGAGGATGAAGTCTGTGGGGGGAAGATCGTACGTGGTGCGCTCCCATTCCACAGATGAAGAGCTGCAGCTGACCCAGCATCATCAGTACTGTATGTGAGGCCTCAGTACTGCATGTTCCTTCAGTGTGTACATGCCCTCAGCATACCCTGTGATGTATATACAGCAATCCCTGCATCTTCTATGTGAAATATATACAGTAAACCCAGAGTCTCCTGTGTGATATACATATAGCAGACCCAGCATCTCCTGTGTGATGTATATGATTTACAAAACATACCCTGTTTCCCCGAAAATAAGTCACCCCCGAATATAAGTCAGGGCAGGGCTGGCGCAGAATTTTCCAATATAAGTCATACCCCGATTATAAGACAGGGTGACTTATTTTCGGGGAATATAAGACAGGGTACCGCTAAAGTGCCATTTTTGCCCATTGCATGTTTTACCTGTGTCCCCGCTGTCCCCGCTGTCCTCCGTGGGCTCACCTCTGCCCTTAGGTGCAGCTGCAGGTCCGCTGTCCCCCGTGGGCTCCCTCTGCCCTCAGGTGCCGCAGGTAACCCCGAGGGCACATGGTTAATCTTGTGCGCCTGTCGCCCCGGCCTGACGTCACCGCTGCCGGCAGGAGCTTCTAATTGGCCAGCGGCTCCCCAGCATCTCGAGCGCTGATTGGCCAGAAGCTCCTGCATGAAGAAGCATCTGGACAACGCCCTGCACCGCGGAGGTATCCATAGCCCGAGGCCGCCATTACCCTAAAAAGTAAGGATGTTTCCTTGCCGACTTGCCCATTAAAACCGCAATTCCGCCGCACAGCCGACTTGCGGCACACTTGCGGCAGGTCCCCATACAATGTACGGTACTGTATGGGACACTTGCGGCAAGGTGCAGTTACCGCACCTTTGCCGCACCTTGCCGCAAGTGTCCCATACAGTTCTGTACATTGTATGGGGACCTGCCGCAAGTGTGCCGCAAGTCGGCCACAAGTCTGTTCAGCTTGTTAATAAATGTTAATTTTTTTTTTAACCATAAAATTGTCATTGTTTTTTAATGTAAGTCATACCCCGAATATAAGACAGGGTGGGACTTTTGTGGGTAAAATTAATATAAGACACTGTCTTATATTCGGGGAAACACGGTATCAGAAAGTGACAGACGCAAACCTAGAAAAGTAGTTGGGAGAAGCAATAAGATCAATATCACCAAACATCACAGCCGCCCCAAAGAAAAGCAGCCCCAGCTGTCACAGCAGGGGTGGGTTAGGCCGGCTTCACACTGCGGCGTAATCCGGTTTGGGGCTGTCCGGGATGACGCAGACAGCCGCGGACCAGATCAGCACACAGGACTGGGGGGCTAATATGCCCTCCGGTCCGGTGTGCAGCGCACGCAGTTCCCGCTGCTGATAAGTCAGGACCGCGGGCGTCGCGGTCCTGACCTGTCAGCGGCTGCAGCTGCGTGCGCTGCACACCGTCCCGGAGGGCATATTAGCCCCCCAGTCCTGTGTGCTGATCTGGTCCGCGGCTGTCTGCGTCATCCTGGACAGCCCCAGACTGGATCACCCCGCAGTGTGAAGCCGACCTTAATCAATTGTTTGACCAAATATAGCCGGGGAATTTTAAAGCTGACAATTTTGTGCAGCCCCCGAAAGTTGGTAAGTATAGTCAAAATGACTCCCGGCAGAAATTTATTTATTTAATATATTATATAGTATTATTTTATGGTAACCCTCCCCACACCTGATCTCATGACTATGACACAGAAGTGGTAACTGCTTCCATTAAACGGACTCTGTCAAGTCATTTTTCAGTATGATACTAATAGTACTCTTGATTAGTGCTTGGGCAGCCCTGTCACAATTATCATTGCTGTACTCTATGTAGTTCTCTTGCTACAAGCACCCTGGGGGCCGCTATCTTCAGCAGTAAAAGTAATTGACTGGACTAGAGAATATGTAAATGTTATTTACGGTAAATATCCACATCTACCCAAGCTGGCATTCTGTTCCTCCCCTCTGTGCTGAAGTTAAACTCAATCTCTCAGGCTTCTGCAGGGTCCTTCTCATGGGGAAAGACAGGAAGGAGAGATGTTTTGTGCTACAGAGCTGTGCAAATTAATTGGGACAAAGCATTTTGGTAACTACAATCGTAAGTTGGGGTTACCAGTCAGTCATTCAAACCAATTTTAACTGCTTTGAACAGGTGTGAGTGTACAACCACGAGTAACAGAATGTGGTTTGACTGGTTTTAGTGGACTTTTTCTCTCAGTGTGATTCGTGCCTGTAAAAAAGGATGTTACTCCACGCAAGAGGTGTAGAATTATTACTCTTAATGAACATACAAGTCTGACTGTAAAGGTACCGTCACACGCCGTGATATCGCCAGCGAGATGGCTGGCAATTCCCAAATTCGGTGATGTGGAAACCACATCGTATGTGTGTAGTGGCGTGTGACTGGGCGATTCTACGGCGAGTGCCCTGCACTGCAGTGAAATCAGGCGATATCCACCAGGCAATTTCAGCGCATCGTGGCGTGTGACAGTGCGATAGCGCTGCAGAGGCTGTTAGTGCTCAAAGTAATGGCTGGTTCCCATTCACTTGAACAAATATTGAAGGACTCCGGTACCAGACTTGTTGCAGTTAAAATTCCAGATCTTTATTCAGACATCCTTAAAAGCATTAGTGGGGTACGCAGCCCCCTTCCTCCATGCCTGACGCGTTTCAGATACAACATCCTTAGTCTTAGGGCCACGTCACACGGGTCAATTTTCAGAACGATATCGCTAGCGCAATCTCCTTTTTTGATCGCTTAAGCGATATTGTCTGTGCGTCGCTGCGTGTAATCGCTTGATCGCAGATTTGTGAACATGTTCACAAATCTGTCGTTGGTCGGCCGGTGGACACGGATGCTGCGTGACACCGGCAGACGACCGATAAGCCAGCTCCCAGCGCCTCTCACAAGCGCTAGGAGATGGTATCCAAGGTAAACTGCAGGTATCTAGGCAGCGCGCACTGCCTAGATACCCGATGTATACCTTAGTTACCAGCCTCCTCCGCTCACCGGCTGGTATCTAAGGTACACAGCGGGTAACTAGGGACCCTAGTTACCCGCTGTGTACCTTAGATACCAGCCGGTGAGCGGAGGAGGCTGGTAACTAAGGTACACATCGGGTATCTAGGCAGTGCGCGCTGCCTAGATACCCGCAGCTTACCTTGGAGACCAGCCTGCTCCCGCTTACCGCAGGCTGGCAGTGGGAGCAAGACATCGTGGAAACGATATTTAAATAGTTTCCACGATGTCTCTGGTTCGTTGATCGCTGGTGAGTCTGTCTGTGTAACAGCTCACCAGCGATCTGAACGATATTGTTAGCGATCGCGCGTGCATGTGATCGCTAACAATATCGTTCATAAAATTGACCCATATGACGGCACCATTAGGCATGCTTGCAAATGTGAACATCACATATTTATAGAGAAACTAAAAGCATTCATACCACCCCCCTATCACATGTGCCATCATTCACCATTAATTAAGATCTGGATAAGTTGCTTTTCAGCAGTCTTTTCATTTTAACTATATCAATACTGGACTAAAAACTGCTAAATTGATATAAACAGATAAATATATTGCACTAGTAGATATATCAATTTAGCAGTTTTTAGTCCAGTATTGATATAGTTAAAATGAAAAGACTGCTGAAAAGCAACTTAGGCAGGTTTCAGACTGGCGTTCCCCTCCGCAGCGTTCTGCGGAGGGGAATCGCCATGTGTGCGCAGCCAGCGCAAGCCCCTATGTTTAGAATTGGGACGCAAGGTGCTGCGCTTGACTGCGCATGACCGTGCACACCCATTCACTGCCATATGTGATTTGTACGCAGGCGGATGCCTGCGCACAAATCACACACTCTCGTCCGCACCAGGAATGCAACATGTCGCGTCCCTGGTGCGGACGAGAGTGTGTGATTTGTGCGCAGGCATCCGCCTGCGTACAAATCACATATGGCAGTGAATGGGTGCGCACGGTCATGCGCAGTCAAGCGCAGCACCTTGCGTCCCCATTCTAAACATAGGGGCTTGTGCTGGCTGCGGACACATGGCGATTCCCCTCCGCAGAACGCTGCGGAGGGGAACGCCAGTCTGAAACCAGCTTGATCCAGATCTTAATTAATGGTGAATGATGGCACATGTGATAGGGGGGTGGTATGAATGCTTTTAGTTTCTCTATAAATATGTGATGTTCACATTTGCAAGCATGCCTAAGACTAAAGATGGGTTTACACGTTGTGATATCGGCGTCCAATTTCAATGAAAAGTCACATGGTTCGATCGTTGGAGCCGATATCGTTCCTGCGTTGTATGGTGTGAACGTCCAATACGATGCAGGAACGATGTCAATGCGATATCGGGGATTGAATGAGCGTGCTATTCAATGCTCCGATATTGAATGGAGATTGGAGCCCGATCGTGCTGTGTGACAGCCCAACTACGATGTGAAGTTCAACGTCACCCATTCACTCCCATGTTAAATGGTCGTTTCTGGGTTGGGGGGCGTAGACATCGTACGGACGTTGGATTCAGAAATCGCAACGTGTAAACCTCCGATGCGATGCAGGAGAAACGTGCACTAAATGCGCGCTCCCGCGCCATTGAATTGCGATATTGAAACGTGTAACCCCACCTTAAGGATTTTGTATCCGAAACGCGTCAGGCGTGAAGGAAGGGGGCTGCGTACCCCACTACAATTAGGGTCTCTGGAAGTATCAGCTGATTTTCCAGTGTTAGGCCACATGCACACGGTGTGTATTTGGTGACTTTACCTCAGTACTGCTGGCTTCACACCACGGTTTTTGGCGTCCTATTCTATCCATTTTGAAAAGGACAGAACAGGATCCTGTTTCGTCACCCATGTATTCCTATGCTGCCGGATTGGTCATAAATTGCCACCCGTTTTAGGGAATTCAGTACAGGATTTGTTTCTGTCCTGTTTTTTACCGTCCTCAAAATCAGAGACTGCACCGTTTTTGGGCTCCGGAGAAAAAGAAAAAAAAAAAATAGACAAAACAGGCCAGAAACGAATCCGGCGCACTTAACATGAGAGTCTATAGTATCGGATCTGAGAAACGGGATCGTTTCCCGGATCCGATTTTAGTGTACTGAGCCTGCTCAGTACATTAAATCTGCTCTGTTCCTGTGTGACGTGTACTTTCGCTTGTACATACAATGCAAAGCGAAATAAAAGAAAGCAATGGTATTAAAAATAAAAAAAATAAAAATAAATATAATAGAAACACGTCACCACTTCTGTATTTATCACCCACTCCTGGTTTTGGCTACAAATCCTGAGGTAAAAACCTCACCACATACTCAGTGTGTGATGGAAGACTAAGGCCCTGTGCACACATTGAGTATTTGGTGAGTTTTTTACCTCAGTATTTGTAGCCAAAACCAGGAGTGGGTGATCATACAGAAGTGGTGACGTGTTTCTATTATACTTTTCCTCTGATTGTTCCACTCCTGGTTTTGGCTACAAATCCTGAGGTAAAAAACTCACCGAATACTCAATGTGTGCACAGTCTTATAAGTGGCATTGTTCTTGGCCTCAATGTCAAGAAACATAGCAGAATTTGACAGACCCAATAGCATCCTTGAAGCAGATGTTTTCATTGTAGGATGGATCAGGCAGGGTGTTGCTACACCCGATCAACCGACCTGACTGAACCCACTGGAAGTCAATACGGTTGGTCAGTGCTGTGACAGATCTGACGCTGCACCGTAAGTGCAACACAATGCAAGTGTGAACACAGACATATTTACAGGGAAGACCTTTTGGGATCTAGAAGACAGTTCCCGGAACTTTGCTAACAATGGCTGGCCTGGTACGGCCGCTTGTGTAACCAGACACTTCCTGGAATCCTCCGGTATGTATACAGAGAAGAGCATGACGTCTGTTTATTTGCATAACTAATGGCTTGAAGGAAATGATCCCTCCTGAAGAAACCTGCTAATGACGAGCATGGCATTGGTTGTGCTCTGTAATTATCCTAAAGTCATATTTTCAAACACTACAAAACAAGCCAAATAATTCCTGGGTCTCTGTTGAAAGCTGCACTTCATCCAGCTGTATACTTCAGAGCTGCAATCACAAATCTGCTTTTTTTTTGCAACCACTCTCTTAACAGCTTAGGCTGGTTTCACACTACGGATTTTTCAGATCAGATGCTGTCCGATCAAAATCGGACAGCATCGGATCCGAATTTGCCCCCATGCAGCCCTATGGGCATCGGACCGAATCGGGTGTGCACTAAATGCCATCCGATTTGGTCCGATCCGATTCTGTCCGATTTTATTATCGGTGCAAAAATCGGAGCCTGCTCCGATTTTTGCACCGAAAATAAAATCTGACAGAATCGGATCGGACCAAATCGGATGGCATTTAGTGCACATCCGATCTGACCCGATCCCTATAACATGGGGCCCTATGGAGAAGGGTCCGAGGAAACATCTGATGTCTCCTCGGACCCGATTTTACTGTACTGAGCATGCTCAGCACAGTAAAAACTGCTCCTAACTGGGAGCACAAGGGTTAAAAAAAAAAAAAAAAAAAGGTTTATGCTCACCTCCCCCGAGCCCCCACCGTCTCCCGTCGTCTTCCTGGAGGTTCCCGGTGGCTCCCGCAGGCTGATGTCACAGTCATGTGACCGCGGGTTACCATGGTGGACATCATCGCAGGTCCTGAACAGCAGAAGAAGACCTCTGCAGCCTGCGGGAGCCACCGGGAGCCTGCAGGAAGACGGCGGGGCTCGAGGGGAGGTGAGCATAAGCTTTTTTTTTTTTTCTTCTTTTTTTCAGCCGGAGGCTACGATTTAATGCCGGAATCGGATGCCTATTTGGCATCCGATTCCAGGCATCAGAAGGGAGCCGATGCTGTCCGATTTAGATTGGACAGCATCGGCTCCCTAAAAATCGTTATGTAAAAGTAGCCTTAGCTGACCTGCCATAATGCAAAATATTACTCCACCCACATCATACTAGAGACTGCAGTAATCATGATCCCAGTACAAAACTGCCAGAGCAGGATCTGTTCAGAAACTGAACCAACAAGGAGTGCTAGGAGAGTTCAGCTGTGAAGCTGTCACAACGCAATTGTGGAGTATAACCAAAGGATGTAACCAAAGGCAAGTATTGTATGCATACAGTGACTCCACCAGCAGAATAGTGAGTGCAGCTCTGGAGTATAATACAGGAGGTAACTCAGGATCAGAAATGTAATGTATGTATACAGTGACTGCACCAGCAGAATAGTGAGTGCAGCTCTGGAGTATAATACAGACGGTAACTCAGGATCAGTAATGTAATGTATGTACACAGTGACTGCACCAGCAGAATAGTGAGTGCAGCTCTGGAGTATAATACAGGAGGTAACTCAGGATAAGTAATGTATGTACAACAGTGACTGCACCAGAAGAATAGTGAGTGCAGCTCTGGAGTACAATACAGGAGGTAACTCAGGATCAGTAATGTAATGTATGTACATAGTGACTGCACCAGCAGAATAGTGAGTGCAGCTCTGGAGTATAATACAGGAGGTTACTCAGGATCAGTAATGTAATGTATGTACATAGTGACTGCACCAGCAGAATAGTGAGTGCAGCTCTGGAGTATAATACAGGAGGTAACTCAGGATCAGTACAGGATCAGTAATGTAATGTATGTACACAGTGACTGCACCAGCAGAATAGTCAGTGCAGAACTGGAGTATAAGGCCTCGTTCACACGCTGCGTATTTGGTGCGTTTTTTCCGCCGTATTAGCCCCAAAAACACATGTGTGTCTGCGTTTCCCAGCAAAGTGAATGGACATTCACTTTGTGCCATTCAGTCGTCGCGTAATTTTACGCAGCGTTTTTGGAGCGAAAACACCGCGCGTAAAAAGAATGAACATGTCAATTCTTTCCAGTTTTTTTTCACATGTTTCTTCCATAGGCCCCATTATAAGCACTGGAAGAAACGCGCGTAAAAAAGCGCTGGTGAAGTTGTTCTTTTGCGGTTTTTTTACGCACGCGACAAAATACGCATCGTGTGAACACACCCTAATACAGGATGTAATTCATGAGAAGTATTGTAATGTATGTAGAGCAGGGAACCATTTTAGAGAGGGCCATTTGGCAATTTCTACAATTCTTCGGGACCGTACAAAATTATCGACTTGAAAATTACCCGCTATATTTGGTTAAACAATCAACTCACCCCCTACTGTGGTGGCTGGGGCTGCTTCTCTTTGGCGTCGGTGATAATGGTCAGGTTCCTTCTCAACTGCTTTCCAGGTTTGCTAGAGCCCTAGACATCGCAGGAGAGGCTGGGAGCATATACCTCACTGGGGAGGCGAGGCTGGGGCATAGACATCACAGGAGAGGCTTGGCGCATATACCTCACTGGGGAGGCCGAGGCTGGGGCATAGACATCACAGGAGAGGCTTGGGCATATACCTCACTGGGGAGGCTGAGGCTGGGGCATAGAGATCACAGGAGAGGCTGGGAGCATATACCTCACTGCGGAGGCCGAGGCTGAGGCATAGACATCACAGGAGAGGCTGGGAGCATATACCTCACTGGGGAGGCCGAGGCTGAGGCATAGACATCACAGGAGAGGCTGGGAGCATATACCTCACTGCGGAGGCCGAGGCTGTGGCATAGAGATCACTGGAGAGGCTGGGAGCATATACCTCACTGCGGAGGCCGAGGCTGTGGCATAGAGATCACTGGAGAGTTGGATTTAAAGGGCAGACAGTCGGCAAAACGGGTCTGCCAGCCTGAGCCCTGCTGTCCCCAGGAATCTGCCCGAGGGCCGTGAAAAAGTAATCAAGGGCCGCATTTGGTCCTGGGGCCTGAGCATCCCCTCCACTGATGTAGAGTAACTGCCAGCAGAATAGTGAGTGCAGCTCTGGAGTATAATACAAGAGGTAATGCAGGGTCAGTAATGTAATGTTATACACAGTGACTGCACCAGCAGAATAGTGAGTGCAGCTCTGGAGAATAGTACAGGATAGTAATGTACACGATTACTGAAATGTTGTACCAAGTTGTTGGATGGCCAAAGCTTCATCCTAGATGGAGGTTTCTGAAGATATCATTGCCAACAAAAAAGCGTGAGAATTTAGACCTGGCTTAGTTCTTCGTGCCCAATAATCCATATTTTGGGGGAGGTAGGGGGAGTTATCATCTATTGTTGATGCTTATTGCTCACACCTACTGATGAGGTCCAGTTGACCTGCATAATTGGGAGTACCAAATAAATGATCATGATGGTGGGCTATGTATAAAATGTACCAAAGGCACCAGACGTTTGGTTGGAAATCTTGGGTTACCCAATCAGATTTTTATCCAGGGCCTTATTTGCACTAGTACTCCTGTGCTGTATATGGACAATGTAGGGTAAGTCAACTCCATCACTGAAACTGGATCCTTCACCTTAGTAATAATACATGAATGTAAAGAGATACCTGCCAGGAGCAGAGGACAACTGGTTCTAGTGTCGTCGCTATGGAAGAACAAAAACAAGAAGAGTTTTCCGCCAATACATTAAACCTGACATGCATATTTATTTCACCAAGAAACATTTAGATGCTTACCTACTAGAAGGACAAAAGATTGGGCATGTTGGATTTCAACATGCCCAATCTTTGCCCCAACTTCCATAATAAGGGAAAAATGATGGCTCAGTGGTCAGCACTGTTGCTTTGGGATCAAATCCCATCAAAGATGACATCGGCAAGGAGTTTGTATGTCCTCCTTGTGTTTGTGTGGGTTTCTTTCAGGTTTCTCCAAACACTCCTAAATATATACTGATCGGAAACGTGGATTGTGATCTCCAATGGGGACAGTGATGATATCTCTATGGAATATGATGACTATATAAGCAACGCATCAATAATACTATTGGTGGATCACATTGGTCTAAGTCTCAGATCCCACTATATAATAAAAAGCTAATGAGCAACTTGACACCAACAGCACTTTTTTCCAGTGACACTATGTTCTATTACATAATTAATTCAGAACACTTGTGGCTTCCTGAGATGGGTCACAAGCGTATTTCATGGTCTATATACAGTGCCTGAACACGAGGATGAGAGCTATTCTCAGTCTGTAAACCATGTATGAAGTTGTTTAGTTGCTTAGTGGGAACATGGCCTTAAAGGGGTTTTTACCACAAATTAAATTGATTTTAATCAATAGATCTTGGAATAATAATAATTTCCACAATTGGACGCAATTAAAAATAATGGGAATACTTTTACAACAGACGGCCGGAAGTTGCGGGCGTGAGCGGCTCAGGTGGAGGTCATGGTTTGCCATCCACATGTTCGTGGAGGCGATTATAATAGAAGCGGGTGTCTGGGGGTACAACCCCCAGGCGGGGAGTTGTGCAGGGAGGGGGTGGTTGAAGGCAAAGCCCACTTGCATGCTTAATATTATTAGTATTGGTGGGCGTAAAATTATGCCAAATAATGTTCCTGTGCTGATAAATTCTTATATGTGTCCCTATTATGTACTGTGTAATGGATGTGTTTGACTGTACAGGGACATGATCTGATCATAGCACATCTCCTGTGCTGAGATAATCTTATATATGTGTCCCTGCTATGTACTGTGTAATGGATGTGTCTGACCGTACAGGGACATGGTCTGATCATAGCACATCTCCTGGTTCGGGGAGGACACAAAAGAGTATACAGATAGAATAATTTGGGATCCCGTGCTGTAATGTCTGTATACTCTTGTGTGTCCTCCCCGACCCAGGAGATGGGGTATCATCAGACCATGTCCCTGTATGGTCAGACACGTCTGACACGCCCAACCAGGACTGTGGGATACTCTGAACCAGGTTGGGAAGTTCTCTGGGAAGGTCACGGCGTTGTGACCCGGTTCCATGGCCCTGGCGGCGTCAATAAATGGGGGTTGGGGGGAGGGTATGGTGTATGGTATTTAACGGGACGCCACGCGTAGTGTTCAGCAATTATGGTACCTTTACACGCCGCCACAACAGGATGGATACCAACGGCAACTTCACGTGCACGAGCACAGCCGAACGGTTACCAACGGGAACCGCACCCTCTTTACACGCCGCCACAAGGTGCGCTACGCCACGCTACATCTACAGCTAGCTACATCGCCGGGTGTCGCAAGTAGCCATCTGTAGCTCAATTACACACCGCTATAACCAGCTACTATGGGCGGACCTGGTGCAGCAGGGACAGCACATAGGCGTGCCACAATTGAGAGTACGAGCCGTCCGTACGCTGATAGGACAAAGCAATAACATCCTGATTGGCCAGGCATCGCAGGAGGCTGAGTAATACAGCACGCTCGAGCGATTGTGTAGTGTGACTCGTCAGCTCCTTAAATATGCCTCCCTAGGCAGCGACTACCAATCGTCATGCAGCAGCTTCCACCAATGATCGCACATGGGGCGTGGTAACACGGAGCCAGGGTCACGCCTTAGCTACATTGCAGGCTGTCCCGAGTTCCCTTCCGTAACGTCTTTACACGCCGATACAGCTCGCTACAATCGGCGATGTAGCCATATGTTTATGGGCAGTGCACGGATACAGAGGTATCTGTAGCCGGCTGTGTCGTCCCGTCTTCACACGCCGCTACTACGGGCGATATTGGCGCTACAAGCTACATTTGTAGCCTGTAGCGGGTTGTATCCATCCTGTTGTGGCGGCGTGTAAAGGTACCATTAGGGATGGATGGCCGACACTGCAGTGCAGATCCTTTGCTGCTGTTGGTATTGCAACTAAGATGGTGTGGTTCTCCACGGGTAGAGCGGAGGACCCCAGGGCAGTGAACAGTCTATGCTGGAAATAGGATATGGAGGAGTACAGGACTGAGGGCACTATAAATGACTTGGAGAACACAGCAGGGGGCAGTCTTTTGATTGTTCGTACACGTCTCCAGGTGTCTCCAGCAATCCGCAAGGTGCTGTGTTCTCCAGGCTAGGGCTCCAGCCAACTTGCAGGTAACTCGGTGACCCCCTACTTAAGTTCCTTCCCGGGTCGACTTTCTGTGCTGGCTCTCACCATTCTGCCCCGCGCCTCACACTCAGTGTCTCGAGCTGGCAGCCTCAGGTCCTGGCGGGTGATGTCGTCCTGGTCCCCTCGACCCTATGCGATCGCCCTTTCGATGAATAAGTGTGGAGTTGGATCGTGGCACATGAAGATACCTTGGTCCCCGGTTTGCTAGCAGAGTCCTTCGATTGCTCCACATTGGTTCCCCTTCTGCGGCTCAGTCCCTCTAGCTGACCCTGGTCTCCGTCAGCTTAGATACGGGCGCCACGTGTGGATTCCTGACATCCCGTGCCCCTGGGACCGCTTCTGTCTCTCTAGAGCTCCACTCACTGGCTCCTCTGTCGGTTTATTCCTTTCTTTCCTGGGACGAGCTCCAACCAGCTCCAGTCCCCAGAACCTCAGTCACAAACATCTACTCGTGACCATGACCTGGGTAGTGTGGTGTTAGGCGTTTAGGTCTCGGATAGTGTCCCCTCCTTACCCAAGAATGGGGTACCACACCTCTGGCTGAGGCGCAGTACCCCTTTGGCGACTGGACCCTCAGGAGCGCCAGACATCCATTACACAGTACATAGCAGGACACATATATAAGATTATCTCAGCACAGGAGATGTGGTATGATCAGACCATTTCCCTGTACAGTCAGACACATCCATTACACAGTACATAGCAGGACACATATATAAGGTTATCTCAGCACAGGAGATGTGGTATGATCAGACCATATCCCTGTACAGTCAGACACATCCATTACACAGTACATAGCAGGGACACATATAAGATTATCTCAGAACAGGAACATTGTTTTAAACATCCAATTGTGGAAATTTTTATTATTCCAAGATCTATTGATTAAAATCAACTTTGTCCATAGGAAAACCCCTTTAAGCATCCCAGATCGGAGACTTCTCTAATCCCAGATGTTTATATAGGTGGGACTTCACTGAGCCCCTCCCATTTTCATGCTTGTTATTGATGTTATAGGCACAAATGGCCATCATCAAAAGCATAGCTACAATAGGTGCAGGGGTTGCAATCGCACCCGGGCCCCGGAGCCTAGGGGGGCCCCAAAAGTCCCTTTGGCCTATAGAAAAATGACTATTGCTATTAGAGAGTTGCAATAATGGGGGCCCTGTTTGCGCTTTCACTTCAGGGCCATTGAGCTTCGAGTTACGCCACTGGCCATCATATAATGATCAGATGGTAAGACGCAGCAATGACATGCAATGCATGGACTATGACCCCCTCCGGACACCTGCTGCACTCAATATTGGGGCATTATCCCCTTCTTCCTCCATCATTACAGAGATGAGGTTGTTCCCCCGCCCACACTAATTGCATTCTATTGTTTCCTTCCACCCAAAATGTATTGTCATCAATGCTTATAGTTGCAATCCCCATTGTGTACAGCACTGCAGTATATGCTGGTGCCATACAGCCAGATCAATGCATGTCTGCTGCTGGGAAAGCCCTGACAATTAGGTAGTGCTGTAGAAATAAAGGCCAACATGTTTTTTAGCCCAGTCTGCACCCACACATTGGCCCCCAAGGCCCAGACACCCCATCACAGCCTAACACAGCATGCACCATGTCATGTCTGCAGCACACACAATGCAACACATAGCTCTCACCACATCATTGTACTCCTGCAGGGCCGCCTCAGTGTCAGCATCACTCCCCGGCTGGATCCTATTGAGCAGCGCGTCCAGGTCCATGTCTGAGCGGAAACTGGAGCAAACTACGATTTAGGCTGCAAGCTAAAAAGCCTTTCTTTCCTTTACATTCTGTCATTTGCGCATGCGCACTGCTCAGCCCTCATTTACTGCTGGGCACGGCTCTACCAAACTTGATTACGAACGGGCCGAACTGCGCAGGCGCAGCCAATGTGCTTCTTCATACTGCGGAGCTCAGCCTAACATGCTTGATCTCAGCTACCTGTCTCTCGTTAGCGGCAACGATTGGCTGAAGCAAGTGTGAGCACGGCGCATGCGTTGGGCTTCAACCCGGAAGCAGAGTTGTAGTGTCCTGATTTCTGGAGGCGGCCATGTTTTTTTTTCTCATTCTTTTTGGAATTCTTTTATTATTTGACGTCAAGAAATAGTTTTATTCATGGGGGAATAAATATTTTAGAAGCTATTTTTTAATACCTGATTAAAAGGAATTGTCCATGTTTTTTTTAAATATATTTTTGGTCAAATGTTATACTGGAGCAAATAGGTGGATTATAAGCATGAAATAGGGATACATGGGCGAAGGTGTGGGCTGCCTCTCCCCTGTGGCCTCTCTTCCCCCTGTGTGCTCTCTCCCCATGTGCTCTCCCCACTGTGCACTGTCTCTGGCCCGCTGTTTACTCACCCGCCTGTGCTTTGTCTCTCCCCTTGTGTGCTCTCCCCGCTTGAGTGCTGTCTCTCCCCCCTGTGGGTCCCACCCCCCCTGTGCGCTGTCTTTGGCCCCCTGTGTGCTGCTCCCCTATGTGCTTTGTCTCTCTCCCCCCTTGTGTGCGCTCCCTGCTGAGTGCTGTGTCTCCCCCCCCATGCACTCTCGCCCTTGTGTGCTCTCCCGCCTGTCTGCTGTCCCTCCCCATAAAGGCTCTCTCTCCCCACTGTGCACTCGCCGCCCCCTGGTGCTGTCTCTCACTTTTGTGCACCATCTCTCCCACCGTGCGCTCGCCTCCTTGTGCTTTGTCTCTCCCTGCTGTGTGCTGTCTCTCTTCCCACTGTCGTATACAAAGATGGTAACTGCCTCACCAAGTGCACATTCACTTTTGAATACCCAAGTGTCCAGACATGGTGACCGCGTGACCCAGCACACACATTCACAGTTACTCACATGGCCGCCATCTCTGGACACTTGAGTATACAAAGATGGCGGCCACCTGAGTAAGTGAGCATGGCATAGGTATGCATGCGCATATAGGCAGCGTGATTTGGAGATGATGGGCGGCGGTTGCACTGCGCAATACCTGGTACCAACATCACTTGGGTGTGCAAATATCACTGCCGCCAGCACGTAATAGGAGGACAACCTGATGCCAGAAGTTGATGATGGACTGGACAGGAGGATTATGTAAGTAGATAGTATTTATTGATCTTTTTGTAGCAATGTCGGTAGCTGTACATATTTTTTGTTCATAGCATATGTTTGTCCGGGAGCTATTCAGTGTCACATATTTATATTGATATATGTTCTATATTTCTATTGGACACACTGATTGTTCTACTTTATAGATTTTTTCTTAAATTTGTTTTGTTTTGCCTGTGATCGGTACGTGTGGCTGTGATCCTCTGAACCCCGCCTGCTTCTGTGTCTCTATGGGTGGTACTGCAAATGTAGTCCATGGAGCCTCGATTAAGAGTCTCAAACACGGGACTAGCCAGATATCCCTCCTGGGAAGGACCTAGCCCGGGGTGGAATCCTTGACTGGTCACCCTGAGATCAGTGAATGCTTTCTGATGTTGGTCTACCAGGCATTGCTCCCACCTAGCCAGAATCCTACTCCACACTGATGAGGGGCAATTACCCGAACAGCTGTCTGTGGATGGATACCTGGCTCTGTTAATTCCCTTGTCCATATCCTTAACTCGTAACTGAGTGGGATATTGACTAAAAGGGCCACTTAATATGGTGGTTATGGTGGTCTCCACAAGGATTCCACCCAGAGCTAGGTCCTTCCCTGGAGGGATATCTGGCTAGTCCCATGTTTGAGACTCTTAATCGAGGCTCCACGGACTACGTTTGCATATTCAAATTCCCAGGGGGCAATCCATCATGGATTTCACTGTGTTTGAGCGCTTTAGCTGGCTGCCCGCAGTGTTTTCCTTGACTGGTCACCCTGAGATCAGTGAATGCTTTGTGATCTATGGGTGGTACTGGCTGGGTCACGCGATTTCCTCATGTGAGCTTGTTAAGGCCCTATCTTGATGCGGCGGGCTTTGGTGGTTTCTACTATGACACATACGTCACATCCTCGATCACACAGCGTCCCTATTGGTTTATTTTTATTTTTAAAGGGAACCAACCACCCCAAATGACCCCCCCGGACTGTTAATATGTGTCCCTACACCCAGCACACACATTTGGGGCAATCGTTTTTGCTAAAAAAACTGTTTAGTAGAAGCTAAGATACATGTTTATAAAGTTTAATAACTTCAGCCGGATGGGTGTTACCTAGCTTTGTCCTCTGTGCCTGTGAGCGTCCTCTCCCCTCCTCCCTTCAGTGAAGCCTTCTGTGTAAGCCGAAAATGCCCCGCCTGTCTGCTGCTGCCTGATAAATTATGCACGCCCATCTCTGCACCTAAGAGCCTGGCCGCGTCATGAAGGGGGCGGGGCTCCGGCATGCCGCGATTTAGCCCCGCCCCCTTCATGACGCGGCCAGGCTCTTAGGTGCAGAGATGGGCGTGCATAATTTATCAGGCAGCAGTAGACAGGCGGGCCATTTTCGGCTTACACAGAACGGCTTCACTGAAGGGAGGAGGGGAGAGGACGCTGACAGGCACAGAGGACAAAGCTAGGTAACACCCATCCGGCTGAAGTTATTAAACTTTATAAACATGTATCTTAGCTTCTACTAAACAGTTTTTTTAGCAAAAACGATTGCCCCAAATGTGTGTGCTGGGTGTAGGGACACATATTAACAGTCCGGGGGGGTCATTTGGGGTGGTTGGTTCCCTTTAAACCCCCTCACTTCCCACATCCCTGACCCCTAAAGAAGGCAGAGGACCATGTGGCACCACAGGTGGTACTGTGCAATGCAGCGGCGCACCCAGAAATTTCCCAAGGTAGGGGTCCAAGAAACACACACCGGCCCTGAAAGGGGGGTGTCACCCCCAGCGGGGTTCCGAGGGGCAAAGCCCCCGGTTTGGGGGAGCGAAGCCTCCCTAAAAGCCAAGCGATTTTTGTAAATTTGAATACCTAATTAATGCTTAATACTGCACGAAAACGGCTTCTCAGCTTCTCAGGGCCGTCCAAAGGGGGGGTCCAGACACGTAGGTCCCCCCTCTTGGGTGCGCCACTGGTGCAATGTGCTAGCACTGCCAGTAGGCGCCATATTTGCACACCCATCACCTTGGTGTGCAAATATAGCTGCTGCCGTCGCCTGATAGAAAACTTGTCGCCAGAAGTGATGACAGACGGGTCAGGACAATTATGTAAGATGGGGGAAAAGGGGTGTTATTGGGACTTTTATGTTTCTTTAATTTTTATAGAATTTTTTTTTTACTTTTTACTGTACAGTGCTGTGCAAGTTAATTGGGACGAAGCATGTTTTTCTTGCACTAATTCTACTATTTCTGATAAGTGTTTTATCAGTTCTTGGTGTTCTTCTCCTTTTTCTTCCACATTTCCCAATTCGTTTTGGAGAAAACGATCCAGTTTCATTGTATGTGTGAATTATTCTTGAAACGGTAGATTTTCCAATACCAACGTTGGAAGCGATTTCTCTTACAGTCAGACTTATATGTTCATTAAGAGTAATAATTCTAGACCTCTTATGTGGAGTAACATCCATTTTTACAAGCACGAATCAAACTGAGAGAAAAAGTAACTACACCACTCCTCACAGAAACAAGCTCTCAACTGAAGCTGAGGGAGCAGCTAGCTGTTATATTCTCACTAAAACCAGTCAAACCACATTTTGTTACTCAAGGTTGTACACTCACACCTGTTCAAAGCAGTTAAATCTGGTTTGAATCACTGACTGGTAACCCCAACTTACGATTTTACTTAATAAAATGCTTTGTCCCAATTAATTTGCACAGCACTGTTTTTACTAGTCCCCTCAGGGGACTTAAATCTGCTATGAGCTCTTTGCAGGCCAATAGCCTATGACAATTTCAGTTGTTTTTGAGGTGGGTAGAAATGGGCCCCTTTCCTCAGCTTTCACCAATGATATGTTTTCCCCTACCCACAACCTCTACAAGAACTGATAATATGGGGCGTGGCTTTGGCATGGAGCTGTGAGCACACATCTCTCCTGAGCTCGAGCGTGCCTGAGGCCTCTGCAGCAATTATATAGCTACCATCAGCTCCACTCACCCACTCATCATGAAGGGCAAGGTCGGGCTCCGCTCCCAGGCCCCCAGGGAGCTCACAGCGGGTCCCGCAGGCACAGGAATCACCAGGTACATGTCGATGCCTGGAAGTGTGGGAAGGAAAGCAGCTCCTTCAGCCATGGTGGAGGGGGGAGGTACCTCCTCCTCCATGCATCAGCACACACACAGACTCTCCTTGCCTGGTGCACAGAGGAATGGGGCCACAGCAGAGAAGGCACAGGAGAGAGGACGAGTGACTGCTGCACCAGGGACCGGCCGCTCACCACAGAAGCTGACAGGAAAGCCAGACACAGAGCAAGGAAGAGGTGAGAGCTGTACCCTGTCCTCCTCCACCCCTGGACAGAGGACATCACAGGCTGAGCTGGCTGAGGAACTGTCTCCCCCTATACTGCAGCCTTATCAGGCTCAGGAAACTGAAGTGGGCCCCCCACTACTACCACCAGGGAGACATGAGAGAGGGGCTTCTTCCAGCTTAGTGCCCCAGACATTGTGCCCACCATCACACTACATCTCATGGCCTCCCCACACAGGCTCCTGTTAGGTCCCTGGGCTCTGATGACTGTATAACTGCCTCTGAGCTGAAAGCGCAGCTGAGTGCCTTCCCTACAAAGGCTGACATGGAGTGCTATATACAGGTCTGGAGGCAGTATGCAGGAGTGAAGTGGGGTCCCTTAAGGAAGACGTGTCCCACCTTACCACCACTGTCTCTGCATTAGAAGCTAAAGTGGAGTCGCTTTCCTCACAATTGCAAAGTCAGCAACAACTTCTGGACCTACACTCAGAGACTTTCAATGTGGTTCTAGATATGCTAGAGGACTCTGAGAACAGGAACCGGAGGAATAATATCAGGCTCCGTGGGATCCCTGAGTCCGTAGCCCCACGTGACCTTTCCTCAGTCCTCCATGGCATTTTCAATTCTCTCTTAGGGAGGTCACCCACTGAACACATTGAAATTGACAGAGCCCACCGCTCGTCGGCCCAAAGAACCCCGATACATCTAAGCCGAGGGACGTCATTTGTAGGATTCACTACTTCCAAATTAAGGATGTCATCATGCTTAAGGCGAGGGACCACGATGTTATTGACTTTAATAGGTCTGATGTCCTTCTCTTGTCTGACCTCTCACGCTTCACCCTGGCTAAACGGAGGGCTCTGCGCCCCCTCCTGGAGGTGTTGCGGGAAAATAAGATCCCTACAGCTGGGGTTATCCATTTCAATTACAAGTACGCAGTGACAAAGGATTGATAATTTTGAGATCCCCGTCAGATCTCCAGAACTTCACTGCTGAACTGGGCCTACCCATGGTCACATTGGGGACTGGCTTCGCCTTACTGCGTCTGACCTATGGGGCCCACGCCGTACTGGAGTGACCCCCCGCCGGGTCGCTGGGAAAGAGGAAACGGGGCTCCCGCCGCAGACGTGCCTCCGTTACTCATTCTGATGACACTTGATCACCTAATTCAGACCTTATGATCACTACCGCCCCTTTTCTCTTTTTGCTTTCTTGCCGCCTACATTGTCCCTCCATGTTGCCGGGCTCCCACGGGGGGCTTGGTCGTGACTTTGCTTTAGTCTGTTTATTATGGATGGATTGGAGCCGCATGTTTTGTAGCGGTGACATCTCTATTTGATTCTATCTGGGATTCCTGAGCGGAGTCCCTAGCATGGTTCATTTTGCACTATTTATGAATTCCACCTACTTCAATTGACTCCTCATGTACTGTGCTCAACTGTTGCACTACGGCATTAATGTGCTAATGTTATTCTATGTTGGCTAACGCCGCTCTTTCTCCTGAAATGTGACTTGATGATACCCCTTCGGGGGCTTGTTATGACTCTGCTCATTTCAAAAAATGTACTTGGCCCACGATCCGCTGTTTTGTTAGTTAAAATGTTTATGTTACCAGGGTCATGGGCCTATTGGGTAGAGTTGGATTTTTTCTTTTCTTTTTTTGCTGCAGGGGTTCGGCTGGTTGCTCTCTGCTCAATCACCTCCCCACTAGGTGTGTCTCTGACACTACTTCTCAGAGTTTTCTCTGATATTGTCCTGGACCCTTGAGGCCTAGTGGCTTCTTGGTTTTTCTCTTTCTTTTTGGTCGGAACCCTGTCTTCCGGCTGAACTACTCTCTTTCCTTGGTGCTTTACTTTCTCTGCTTCCATCTCTCCCCACTTCCCACCCCTCCCACTCCTTTCCGACCCGATTGTACCACCGCAGGCCCGATAGTTCCTATGGCATCCCTACAACTCTGCTCGCTTAATGTCAGGGGGTTTAATGTCCCTGAAAAGCGATCGAAGGTTTTATATGGTATGCATAGGAAACGGGTTGACATACTTCTGCTGCAGGAGACACATTTCCGATCAGACAGAATCCGTAAGCTTAACCATAAATACTACATACAGTGGTTCCATGGAAGTAACTCTGACTCCAAGTCTAAAGGAGTCAGCATTGCATTGCACAAGTCTTTACAGGCTCAGGTAGTTGCCTCTAAAGCTGATTCTAATGGTCGATTTGTGTTTTTGAAGCTTAAAATTGCCCATGATTTGTTCACCATAGCTAACATTTATCTCCCCAATCAAGACTAGGTCCAAGCGTGCAGAAAGTACCTACGGGACCTCTCGGCCTTTGCGGTAGGCTATGTGATTATGGGAGGGGACTTCAATATGGTGTTGGACCGCGCTGTGGTTCCTCTTCGGGCAGGTCAGGGTGTCCCCCTCACAGCTGGAGAGATTACGGCGGGCCCTGACGGACTCAAGGTTGGTAGAGGTATGGAGGTTACTACACCCCACTACCCGGGATTATACCTACTTCTCCACAGTTCGTAATTCCTATAGTAGATTGGATTATTTTTTGGTCAGCCACGGACTCCTGTCTCTTGACCCAAAGTCTGACATCGACACAATGTTGTGGTCAGACCATGCCCCAGTTTTGCTCTCCCTTCGGCTGCCGAGCCTTTCCCCAAGAGAATGGACCTGGTCCTTAAACCCTGGTCTCCTTGGAGATCTAACGTGTCAGGCGGCCGTGCGAACAGCAATCTCGGATTTCTAGATTTTCACAAACATGACCCCACGGCCATCCCATACCAATGGAGGCTTTGAAAGGAGTTATACGGAGAGTATTCATACAACAGGGGGCCCGACTGAAGAGAGAGAGGGAGACTAACATTGTGGGTTTGTTGACTCGTATCCAAACTCTGGAGTTGGATCATAAACGGACTAGAGATGCTGGGGTGCTGGCTGATCTCCTCCGGGCACGCTGTGAGTTGAGTGCCTTGTTGGACACGACGTTAGCACGACAGAGGGACCGCTTTCATAAATTTCTGTACAAGTACTCTGATAAACCCAGGAGAGCTCTGGCGAGGTTTTTGCACCCCCGTGCCCCCACCACTTATATCCCTACCATGAGGTCTGCTGCGGGTGAACGGGTCCATTTTCCTGAGGAGATTGTGGACTCATTCAGAGCATATTATGACTCTCTCTACAATTTAAGCGGCCCGTTGTCTGATATGTCCCCTTCCGAGTTTCAAGCACGGGTGGACGACTACATCCGGGACACTGAGCTCCCGCCTATGTCGGTGGAGGAGTCTGAGGCCCTGGAGAGTCCCTTCTCGGAACAGGAGGTTTTAGACACGATAAAATCTTTGGCTAATGGTAAAAGCCCTGGTCCTGACGGATTCTCCGCCGCCTTCTATAAGTTATATGCGAATTCCCTGGTCCCCTTCATGACCAAACTGTTTAACTCCATCTCGGCCAGCTGCCCCTTTGCCCCCCAAACGCTGATGGCCACAATCACCGTGATTCCTAAACCGGGAAAAGATCCCCTATTATGTGCAAGCTATAGGCCCATATCCCTCATTAATGTGGATGTGAAGATGTTCGCGAAAGTGTTAGCTGGTAGACTGAACCCTATTC